>CM057453.1:1446953750-1447590000 GCA_016271365.2 Neoceratodus forsteri | reverse complement strand
TCTTGGCACTCCAGCTCAACAGCTTGCAGTCTTGATTTCATCCTGCCTATGTCCAGTATTGGGTATCGTGAGTAAACATCAGGGTAGCTCCCTGCAACAACAGCTAAATCTAAAAGTGTTGTCATCTGATTGTCTTGTTGCGTTTTCTTTCTCAAACAGCCCTCTGGCTCCGGATTACAAATAGTGTGTGTTGTGCATGTTGCTTTCTTCCATCACAGGGCCCCAACCAGCTACAATGTTCCTGGCTAGCCCACTGTTTTCCTACCTGGGTACCCAGAGTGTGTGACTGTGCAGGGACTCTGAACTGCAATGCATAACTGTCTGATTAATATAGCTTTTAAACAAATCAACCTGATTACGTCCTTCCCTTGTTCAAGTGCCCTGAATAAATCAGATCTAACTTTGTTTGCATTTAACCTGACTGTGGTTCCAGTTTGTGTCAAAGTATTGTACTGTTGCTATTTGCTGTCCTTAACCTTGCTTTACAGGGGGTCCCCAGGGTCAACCTAGAGGAACCAGCCTTGGTGGTAAGTGCAAACAGTGTTGATAATTGCCAGGTGACTAAGAGTCATTGTGAAGTAATTATTGTATATTGTTCAGGCCACTAGAAGGAAGAGGGGGTTACAGTGTCCCGGAGGGCTGTGCCCAGATTAGTTTGACCACTAACAACCCTGACCTCCAGGTGGAGGCAACCGTTTCATTACCCAGACCTTTAACCTGCTACCAGCCAAGCAGGCAGGGGTAGTAGCCCTTGGGATAGCACCACCTAGGGGGTGACATCTTGGAGGCTCACCACTGGGATTTTGTGCCTTCTAGTGGCCACAAATTACTTAATTATTGTTAAAGATTAATGTCTACTCCAGTTGAAATGGCTGTACAGGAGTTGGCTGAAGCTAGCAGCCCAGCCAGAAGCAGCAATTATCTGGAGCTCCGGAGAAGCTCTACTATATACATAAAAACTCCTAAGAACTACTTACAAACTGCAGAAAAATCATTGGGAACTCTATATTATAGCCATTTGCATCATTAAATGTACTTTGACCGCGGAATGGGATGAACAAAGACAGTGAAACAGGATTTCTTCTAGTCACACACCTCCACATCTAGGCCACCAGACCATGCAGATGGGAGTCCTCCTTAGCAGACATGGAGCAGCCTAAAGCCTCCTTAAACTCTCTGCAAACTGCAATGACATCGCTCACTAAAACTGTACAAAAATGGACCAAAACTGGGCACATTTTCACAGCACTTTGGCTGTTGAAACATGACTCAAGGCCATGGGAGAGGTGTCCAAAAATGTGGAGACAATGGCTGGAAAAGCACTAGTGGTGACTACCACCTCGCTCAAGGAACAAGCAGCCCTAAGGAGCCGAATGGAACAACTAGAGAACTTAGTTCGCGCAGGTAATGTCTGAATTTTGGATCTCCCTGAAATGTCGGAGGGAGAGAATCTGGTACAATACTTAAGACCCTGGCTCTCCAAAATAGCAGGACTGTCGGACTTTAAGATAGTCCAAGCTTATAGGATCACCCCTCACAGGCCTAGTACTAATGCTGATAACCCTCGTACAGTGCTACTCACTCTCACCTCAGCAGCAGAACAGGACTCAGTTCTTGGGGCCATAAAAAATAGAGGTCCAATATTTCATGGAGACAATCGTATTCTCTTTTTTCCAGATCTCGCCTATGCCACAAGGATGAAGCGAAAAGCATTCGATGGGGTGAAACATAAAGTGCGGGACTTAGGCATAACATACTCGCTGGCGTTTCCAGTTTGACTGTGTTTTATGGATGGCCAAAAACAATATCGATTCACCAACCCAAAAGAAGCGGGCCTATGCATGGAGAAGATCGCAGCTCATCGAGACGACGAGGAACAGCTACCGGACCAAGAAACGGACTCGGATTGAAAACATTGGAAAATGCAGCGGACTATAAATACAATTTGGATGGATGGTTTGCTGCTTTTTATTACTAATATAAATATTTATTAGACTGGTATTACTAAAGATTGAGTAACACGAGGACGGGAGAGTTCATTTTTGTTTTCCTTCTTTCTTGATAGGAAGGCAACTTCAAAGTGTTAGAACAGAATCATTGGCTCCAACTTCTATTTAATAGACTCTCACCGCAGGAATATTTATACCAGTATTATTAAAGCCAAGATGATTTATTAGCACAATACCAGTTCTGTTTTTTTACCTTGAGCCCCTTTGATTTGGGGAGACTCAGAGGTAGATAGACATATTGTTTCAAATAACAGTTGGTTGTTCTTAATTATCTGCAGTATTAAAAGTTAGATGTGTTATTGAAGTAGTACATACAATGTTAATGTCTAGGGGCTAATAATTCCAAAAGTAAGCTGTGCACACATCCTTTTTATTATTATACCTTATTAGAGATGGTAGGTTGGAGCTGGTCACCAGGCCTTACAGTATTTTCAAAGGAACGAAGTAGGGGGTGCATAACGCTAGGTGGATGATTAAGAATAGAATTTCTTCGAACCTAGACACATAACACTAATACCAATCAGGCATAGTGGAGTTTAAGGGAAGCTCTGGATTAGCAGTTTATTTTCTGTTACAACAATGTGAGTTTTACTATAGGACCTATATTGGGTGGGTTGCAAGTTATTTAGTATAATCAATTACTAATACTAAATTATTTGGGCATTGGCTGTAATATAGCTCCTGCATGTTGAGAACTAATAACTTCTTTTATTTTAGTTAATGGCAGCCACCCCCCAACGCTGTACCATTTGAAGCATATAGTCATTAACTCCTTAATAATGTATAATGGTAAATAATGGTTGATATACATGCTTTGTAACAATGTGTTTTATGCATATGTATAAAATACTAAATAAAAAGTCAAAAAAAAGAAAAGAAATGGCTGTACACCAGTTGGTGGGGTGGTGTAGTGGGTAGGAGATCGACCCCCCCAAAATGCTCTGGTTATACTGGATATTCCCCTGGGTACCAGTAAGGACACTGTAGAGGGAGCACTCTCCAAAGTTGAATGTTTAAAAAACCCTGTGGTGGTGGATCGACAGGCTGATTTGATCGCCCAAACTTTCATAGCCTTGATAGGGTATAGTGACCTCATGGACAGCTCTAAAGTGCCACAGACTGTTGCCTCAGAAGGGTCCTAGCCACCTGGAGAGTGATAACAAAGACAGTAAAGACCCTGGGAGGTGAGCTCCCACCATTATCTGAGACTTCTGAGGAGAAATTTGCTAAGTTGTTGCTGGAGGAAGGGAAAACCATAGAGGACTTTAAGAAACTATTCCTGCCACCTGGTTGGTGTTCCTTCCCCAGCACCCCCTCCCATTGCAGCACCTGTTACTGCCTCACCTTCTGTGCCCATGCCAATGCTGGCCCCTATATCTGTACACGCCATTAGTCAAGACTCCTACCGAAGGCTGAGACTCTTGTCGGGCACCCTCCCCTCCTCACCCCCCAGGGGAGGATGACTGGGAGACCTGGATCAACTATGTTGCTCCCTTGGTACCCGAGTGGCAGTGTGTGGAGGCTGAGAAGTGGAAAAGAATCATAGAAAGTTTAAGGGGCCCCACCCTTGTAGCCATTAAATTTTACCCTGATGCATCTGCTCAGAAGTACCTATCTGTACTTGAAGGCAATTTAGGGAGCATTGAGTCAGGAGACTTTGATGTGGAAATTCCAAGGTACCAAACAATGGAAGGAGAAAGTTTGTCTGTATCTACTTGCCTAGAATGAACTCTGAAGAAGCTTACGGAAAGGAGGAGCCGCCAGTGATTTGAACCGTGTGACATTGGGGCACATACTGCAACATGCCAAGCGTTCTGAACTGCAGATCATCCAGTTAAGGCTCCAGGATAGGAGAGGTAACCCACCTGACTACTGTGACTTGATAAAAGAACTCCGGGAGGTAGAAGGTGAAGAGGGAGATTGTAATTATGGAGTGAGTGCAGCCCAAGTGATCAGGGCACTGGAAGGCCCTTCCAAAATGGAGACCACTACAAGTGTCCCGCCATGGGCTAAACGGTGGGGGGAGGAGTTGCTGAAGGAAGTCAGAAAAGTACAACTGGATGCATTCACTGAGGTATCCCCTGCTGACAGAGACCCTGGCTCCTCTCAGGACGTGACTGTTATGGGGGTGGGGGTGCACCCTCAGGCATCCTTTACTGAGGGTGACTTCTCGGCTGAGCTCAAGGAATTGACTGCCACCCTAAAGGAACTTTTGAGACATGATACACTACCAGCTGAAGTCAGATCACAATCTCCCATCGATGCTCCAGCATCCCCTGCTATGTTTTCCTCAAGGATGCCCCGAGAGCCTGTCATTTGTCACTTCTGGCAAGGATGGCCATATGAAAAGGGAATGGCTGTCTCAGAAGGACTTAGAGAAAGTGGTGAACTGGCTTCAAAGAGAGCTTCGGAAAACGAGTCAGTGGTCAAGGGGTGCACAAAATGACCGCAGTGAAGGCTTCAGCCATCCTAACTCAAACCCCTCTGTGGCTAAATCGTCTGTCCAGGCCCCTGCTTTTGTCCCTCCAGACTGGTCCAGAATAGTGGGCCCTTCAATGAAGACTACTGTGGCTGTGAATGGTATTCCTACTCAGGCTGTGCTTGACAGTGGGTCGCAGGTGACCATTGTATTTCAGGACTGGTATGACAAACACTTATCTGATGTGCCATTACAATCCCTGGGAGGCCTACATGTGTGGGGGCTGAGTGACAAGTCTTATCCCTACCTAGGGTATGTCTGCCTCTGGTTGTCTTTTCCTGCAACTGTAACTGGTGTAGAGGAGCAAGTAGAGACACTGGCCCTAGTGTGTCCCCCACGGACTGTATGAAAAATTACTCACCTGTGTATCGTCTTTCTTCCCAGGGATCCACTAATATTATTACTCTTTGCAGTTCTCTTTGAAGTCAGGACTGCCCCAGAAGAATAGAATGATATGCTAATCATGGAATGTTTAGCATATGCATCTATTTTCAAACAACCTTGTGCTAACTGCCTACATTCTGACTCAGATTTCTTGAAGCCTACAAAGAGGCCATAACAACATGTGAATTATAATTATATAACCATAAAAAATTTCAAATGCCCAACAGGACCATTTCTAATGAGTAGCCAAGGGCTAATTGAAGCAAAAGTCCCCTTTTTTTAAAGTCAGATATGCTCTACGAAAATTACCTACAAGCTATAGGTATTACCAGAATGTACCAGCAGGTGGCATTCCACTCCAACTGTGTATCTTATCAACTGTGGAGAGTATTTTTCTAGTTATCGATTCTGAAGGGGAGGATAAGGGAGGACAGTAATACTATTAGTGGATCCCTGGGAAGAAAGAAGATTACTACAGGTGAGTAATTTTTTCTTCTAACCCCAGGAATCCACTAATATTATTACTCTTTGCAGACTACATAGCAGTACCACTAGGAGGTGGCAGAATCTATTTAGGAAAAAGACTCTGCAAAACAACTTTGTCAAAACTGGCATCACTACTAGGCTGGGTATCCAGACTATAGTGTTTAGTGAAGGTGTGGGCTGACCTCCTGATAGCTGCTTTACATATTTCCAATAGAGGTACCTCTTGGGCAGCTGCAATATTGGCAGCTATGTCCCTTGTAGAGTGGGCTCAAGGACAAGAAGGAGGAACCTTGCCTGCTTTTGAGTAACAAAAGTGAATACATTGGACTATCCATCGAGATAAAGTCCTTCTCGAAGCAGGAGTACCGTTACCTACTTCCTCATCTGTGAGGAACAGCTGTTGTCTGTCCTACCTATGGTCTATGGCATGAGTCATATAGTTACTCAGTGCTCTTTTGACTTCCAGGCTGTGCAGTCTATGCTCATCTGAGCTGGAGTGCTCAGTAAAGAAACTGGCAATGTTACTGACTGGTTCAAGTGGAAGTCAGGGATCACCTTGGCGAGGAACTTCCTATTAGTTCCCTACACTACCTTATTCCTGAGAAAAGAAAGTGAGTCCTTTTCTTCACAAAAGACCTGTGGCTCACTAATCCTCCTGGCAGAAGGGATTGCTACCAGAAAAAAGACTACCTTCCAGGTAACAAATTTAAGCTGTGCAGATGTCACAGGTTCAAAGGGAGGAAGCATACTGTAAGCTGGGCAATGCAAACATTAAGATCCCATGGTGGCACTGGTTCCCTGTGAGGGAGAAACGAGTGAAAGAGCCCCTTAAAAAACCTTGAGTATGGGATTCAATGCCACTGAGGTATCCTTTTAGGTGAGAGGTATGCTGAAACTTAAGCCAGGTACACTTTCAGAGTCTAGTGCTGCAGCCCCAAGGAGTGCAAATGAGACAAATAATCCAGATGGGTTGGGATCCCAGCCTGGGCTGGGGCTACACCCTTATCATTGTAACAGATGGAAAAATCTTTTCCATTTTGAGGCATAGATTTCTTTAGTGGAAGGTTTCCCGTAACCCCTAAAGACTTCCAAATCTGCTTCAGAGAATTGGCAGTCTGCATATTTTATGTCCTCAAGAGCCATGCCTTGAGCTTGAGAGACCTGAGATTAGGGACGCTACCATCCCGGAAAGGGAGTCAGTAGACTGTACCTCTGAGGAAGGTGAATCAGCTTGCTCACAGACATTGAAAGCATAGGGAGTACCAAGGCTGCCTTACCCAGTCTGGTGCTACCAGGATCATCGAGCTGTTTATGACCTGGGCTTGATGAGAACCCTGAAAACCAATGGAAGAGAGAAAGGCATAAAAGTATCTGCCTGTCCAATCAAGAATAAGATCATCCACTAGAACAGTCCCTTTTACTGGGGCCCTGCAACAATAGGGAGGCAAGTGGTGATGTTGTTGGGAAGTAAAATGTCTATTTCTGGGATCCCCACCTCCTGAATACATCATTCACCACTTGCCTGTTCAATGCCCATTTGTGATGGACCTGAATTTTCTTGTTCAAGGCATCTATCAGGGTGTTGTCCTTGCCAGGCAGATGAATTGCTTGTAGAGAGGTGTTTAGGAGTAAACAAGGCTCCATATCTTCATTACCTCTGTACAAAGAGGAGAGGATCTTGTCCTTCCTTGTTTGTTGATGAGTACATTGTTGTGGTATTGTCTGATCTGACTTGTACCACCTTTGCCAGAAGATGACGAGAGATAACCTGAAAGGCCAGGTATACAGCCCTCAGCTCCAGCAGATTTATATTTAGGAGTGAGTCTGCAGTCTCCCAGGAGCCATGAATGGTGTGATCCCCTAAGTGGGCGCCCCATCCCAACAGGGAAGCATCAGCTGTGAAAACCCAAGGAGGAGGCTCCTGCAGAAATGGAACCCCCTTCCCTTACATTTTCTAGTTCCCTCCACCCTTGGAGGGCCTGTAGCAAGGTTTTTGTTACTGGTACTGACTTTAAGAGTGAGTCTCGCCTCTGGCACCAGTGTGCTCTGAGGTGGAATTGGATATCTCTCCTCTAAAATCTGGCATCTATGACTGTGCTTGCTGCTGAAGCCATGTGCCCCTATAGTTGAAGGAAATGTTTTTTTGGCTTTGGCCTGCCCAGGGCGAATGAGCCTGCCAAGAGCCGAATAGCTTCTGCCCTCCCTTGAAGGAGAAAAATTGTTCCTCTACTGTATCCAGTTCTGCACCTATGAACTGCAGAACTTGCACAGAGGTCAGCACTGACTTTTGGTATTGAGAAGGAATCCCAGGGACAGCAGCATATCCTGGGCTACCTGTAGGTGATCTGACACCTGTTGGTGGGATTTACCTACGATTAGCCAGTCACCCAGACAAGGAAAGACTGTAACACCCAGTCCTCTAAGGTGTGCCACTATCACTGCTATGCACTTGGTAAAAACCCTTGGTGCAGAAGTGAGGCCGAAAGGCAGTGTTGAAAACTGGTAGTGGCCTGAGGGGAGTCTGAATCTGAGATACTTTCGTGGTTAGGAAATATCTGGAATAGAACCCTTGTCCTTTTTGGTTGTGGGGAACAGTCTCGACTGCTTTTGCCCATAATAAGGCCTGTAACTCCTGCAATTCTTTTTCCGAGAAGGAAGTTGGTACAAACTGTTTCAACCTTGGAGGAAGGGACTTGACACAAAGGCAGAGACCCTGACACACTATTTCCAGAACCCATTTGTTAAGTTTGATCATTCCTGGAAATAATGGGCGAGGCTGCCCTCTACAGGATGGGGAGAAGCAGTCTGAAGGGAAAAAGGCAGGGGTTCTATCTGCTGTAGCTAGTACTGCTGCCGAGTGACAGCCTATACCTGTAAGAAAGGTTTCCTAAAAGAAGACCTGCCCCTGCCTCCCCTAGAATAAGAAGTAGAAGGAGAGGGTCTCTGTCTCTATTCGAGTTAATTTTAAAAGTAGCTTTATATTCATCTTTTTTTTTTTTTGTAAGCTTCAGTCTGGCAGCAAAAAGAGAGTGGCCCTCAACTGGAAAATTAATTGCCTTAGCTTGTGTGCCTGGGTGAGGTTGGGCTATTGCACCAGCCGTCTGTCTAGCAGCAGTATAATTAGTGTCAGCTGCCATTTTAAATTAGTATTTGGAACTCTCCAAACCCAGTTTTGCTGTATCCAATAGCTCTGACACCATTAAAGAGGGGTTAGCCTCATCATTGTTGACAACTGACTGCCAGAGAGCTTTTTGGCAGACGGCTGCATAGGCCTGGCAACAAGCTTGCCGGATTGCCAGGGATACCAAAAGGTACCCCTTTTTAGCCATATTGCTGAATTAGGAGCCTTAAGGATTTCTAACAAGTCCATTTTTATTTTATTTTTTTAATTTATAGATAGGTAAAAAGAGCCTTTTTAAGGGTGTCAGCCCCATAAGCTCCGTATATTGTGCCTCCTCTTCATCATGGATCTCTTCAGCTGTTTATAGATCCAGGGTCTCTACCATTTCCTTCACAAAAGAAATGGGAAAAAATCTTAATGAGTCAGGGGGTAACCAAATCCTGTCCTGGTGACACCTGAGATTCAGTTCCTTCTCATCCTGGTTATAGGTATCATTACCATCATCATCATCATCATCACCATATGCCAAAGTAATAACAACAATAGTCTTTATTTTTATGGCACCTTTCAAAACCAAGAGCCTAACAAAGTTCAAAACACATCAAACATCTTAGCATTTTAGAAAATATATAAAAGCAGTAGGCACCAGAGGGGCAACAACAGCTGTTTTCTTTTTGTTTGTTTGTTTTTTCAGCAGGAGTAATCACAGGCTGCTGAGGAGAAAATAACCCCTGCAGCACCTGGAGTAAAGCTACAGCCTGTTAGATCAGCAGGAGAGGAAGATTTAATCAGCACCTGAGGGACCCCTTGAGGCATTTCAGCTGGGGTGTCAGAGTGCTTTGTTTTCTTCAGCTTTTTATTTATTTATTTATTTGTTTATTTATTTTTGGCAGGCACTGGAAAGTCAACAGGCTGACTGCCTCTCTTGCCAGAGCCCTCACCCGTATCAGGGGTGGAAATAGAGACTCTGGAAGGACTTGCCACATTCATGGAGGGGTGGACTGGTCAGAGCCCAGGGACCCCTCTTCAAGCCAGAGCCCTTAACCGTATCAGGGGTGGAATTAGAGGCTCTGGAAGGACTTGCCACATTCATGGAGGTGGTGGACTGGCTAGAGCCCAGGGACCCCTCCTCTAGTTTCCTTTTAAACTTGCCACATTATTGGAAAGGGTGGACTGGTTAGAGCACAGGGACTCCTCCTCCTCTAGTTTCCTTTTAAAACTCTCCCTGCATTTTCCCCACTGTTTTACCAGGGAAAGACTTAGGCCCCATTCGCACTAGGGCATTTAAAACGGTTCAGAGCGCTTGAACCGCTTTAAATGCGTGCTAGCTTGGTTCGCATTCGCACATAACTCATTTTAAACTCGGAATTTTGGAATCGTGCTCAAACCCTGATAAGACCTGGGCTTGAGCACGCCCAGAAATCCGTTTCAAAAGTAAAGCGATTCGCCTACAGTGCGAAAGCGCCAGCTCCTATCCTTTTAATGCACTTCAAGCAAGCACGCAAAGCATCATGGTAAGCAGCTTTTCAATGCTGCTGAATTCGGTTCATAGTGGGCACGGATCTCTGCCGCAGTGTGAACCCTGTAAAATGCATTGCCTAATGCGGATCGCAGGAAGGGGGTTGCAGTATGAACGCTACAACATGGTAAGTGCTAATCCACTTTTAAAAACGTTTTGCACAACCGTGATGTAGTGCGAACGGGGCCATAAATATATCACAATCTTCATAAAATTGTTGTTGCCAAAGGCAGATCAAGCAAAGATCATGCTTATCTGGCTTAACAAACACCTAAGCACACTTCAGCAATTTTTAAAATCAGGAGGTCTTGTAAAAAACTTAAACATTTTAAACAGTGTTTTATTTACTCTAAAATTGATTAGCTTTTGGTCATGAAAGCTAAAACATTTTGAGAAATGCATAGCACTTGCCTCACTTTGTTAACAAACAACACTTCTAGAAAACCATATAAACACTTTCTTTACAATTAGTACTGCTAATCAATTATATTAAAACCCTGCTGTAAGGAAAAACAGTAAATAACAGTAAACACAAGGCAGTAATGAAAAATAAGACAAAATACTTAAGTTTTTTGGCCTTAACAATAATCAGATGATCTTTATTGAGAGAAAGATCCCTAGGGCATCTGATGTCTTCAGCAAAGAGAAGAAATCTGAATCAGAATGTAGGCAGTTAGCACAAGGCTGTTTGAAAATAGATGCATGTGCTAAACATTCCATTATTAGCATACCATTCTATTCTCTCTGGGGCAGTCCAGACTTCAAAGAGACCTGCAAAGAGTAATAATATTAGTGGATTCCTGGGGTTAGAAGATGGGGTTCCCCTGTTAATTGGAACAAACACCCACGTTTGGGAGATTAGCACAACTCAGCCATGAGAAACAAGGGCAACTGACTGGACAGGCCTTAAGAATTCCAGCCTTAGTAAAAACGGCATATGACTTACAACAGAAACCCAATGAAGAGGACCCAGATGAGCCAGTGGGGATAGTGTGGAAAAAGGAACCTGACTCCTTGGTATTGGCCCCCAACGCCCAGTGCACAATCCATGGAGAAGTCCACCTAAAGAGAAACGTAAAGAACAAAATATTAATGTTGGATGCACCAGGTGATGGAAAGTTGCCAGAAGGATTATTGGTTAAACCCATCATCTTGCCTGCCCGTGCCCATGCCTATGCATGATGAGTGATGGTCCAGATTTGAAATGTGTCAGATCGGGAGGTCCGGGTGAACAGAGGGTGCACTCTAGCTACAGTACTCTGCACAGACACTGCAGTATTACCCAATAACAAGTACTCTAGCCAAAAGGGGAGAGTGACCCTGGACTTATT
Organism: Neoceratodus forsteri; assembly: GCA_016271365.2. Classification (NCBI taxonomy): domain Eukaryota; kingdom Metazoa; phylum Chordata; order Ceratodontiformes; family Ceratodontidae; genus Neoceratodus; species Neoceratodus forsteri. The sequence continues at coordinate 1,447,578,671 of CM057453.1, read as the reverse complement.
TGACTTTGGTGATTCCCCGCTGCCAGCGGAATGGAAGGCTAGGATTAGCAAGAAACTCGCCCAGAGAGACCAAGTATTTTTGTTAAAAGAATGGGACGTGGGGTGTGTCCAGGGTGCAGAGCATCATATACGCCTGCATGATGGCCGGCAATTTCAAGAGAGATCCCGGCACCTTGCCCCAGCGGACATAGATAATGTGAGGAGACACCTATAAGAAATGCTCGCTTCTGGCGTGATACAGGAATCATGGAGCCCATATGCCTCTCCCATTGTGGTTGTGCATAAGAAGAATGGGTCGGTGAAGATGTGTGTTGATTATCAAACCCTGAACCAGAGGACAGTCCCAGATCAGTACACCATGCCCCGTATACAAGATGCCCTGCATTGCTTGAATGGGAGCAAATGGTTCTCAGTATTGGATCTTCGCAGTGGATATTACCAGATTCCAGTGGCCACGGAGGACCATGAGAAAACCACCTTCATCTGTCCTTTGGGGTTCTATGAATTCCTGAGAATGCCACAGGGGATTTTGGGTTCCCTGGCCACCTTTCAGCAACTGATGGAACGTGCAGTAGGAGATATGAACTTGCTGGAATGCCTAGTGTACCTTGATGATGTCGTTGTGTTCGGGACACACATTAGAGGAGCATGAGACCCAACTGTTTAAAGTCCTAGACCAATTGGAAGACTTCGGCCTCAAGCTGTCCATTGATAAGTGCCAGTTGTTTCAAACCTCCGTGAAGTATGTGGAGCACATAGTATCTGCGGAAGGGATAGAGACTGATCCCAGTAAGGTCGAGTCACTGACTACTTGGCCCTAGCCCCATAGCTTGAAAGAACTACAACATTTCCTGGGGTTCTGTGGCTACTACCACAGATTCATAAAAGACTATTCCAAGGTGATTTGCCCGCTCCTGAATCTCACCCAGGGTTACCCCCTACCATCCGTAAATACAGGAAAGGGGCTGTCAAAGAACCCGAGAAAGTATTCTTCCAAACAGGTGAACCTTTTGGGCCCCACTGAGCACCCAAATATGAAGCAGCCTTCCATGAAGTCATATACCAGCTCACCCACCCCATCCTCGCCTATGCTGACCCTACCAAGCCCTATGTGCTGCATACAGATGCTAGTCTGCAGGGCCTAGGAGCTGTGCTGTATCAAGACCATGAGGATGGTTTGAGACCAGTGGCTTTTGCCAGCAGGAGCTTGACCCCGTCAGAATGAAACTATCCTGTGCACAAGCTGGAGTTTCTTGCCCTAAAATGGGCCATTGTTGACCAGTTTCATGAGTACCTCTATGGGGCAAAGATATTGGTGAAGACCGACAATAACCCGTTAACCTATGTACAGACTTCAGCTAAGTTGGACGCCACTGGGCACCGGTGGCTCTGTGCTTTATCAACCTATGATTATGCTGTCGAATACAGGCCAGGACTGAACCATATTGATGCTGACACCCTGTTATGAAGGCCAGTCTCCAAGAGCAATTGGATCAGGTTGTCTGAACCTGACATCCGAGCATTGTGCCAAAAGTTTGATAGAGATGAACGGATGTCTACGGACACAGTGGACTGTTTAGTAGATTGCTTGGGCCCTCCTGATACCTGCATACCGGCTGCCTATTGCCATTTTATGCTCTAGATATTAGTGCACTACCTCAATTTGACAATGACAGCATCCAGTGGGCTCAATCCCAAGATCCTATGATTCAGCCAGCACTTGATGCCCTGCATGCAGGGAAAGATATGTCCCAGTTGCATTCCCCTGACTTGCGAACTGCCATATTGTTTCAAGAAGGCCCCAGGTTGAAGTTGCACAATCAGTTGTTATACAGAGAGACAGTGAATCCCAGTGGTTGAGTAGACAAGCAACAATTGGTCCTGCCCACGGACTTTAAAGATTTGGTACTGAGGTCCCTCCACAATCACATGGGCACCTCGGTATTGACAGAACTTGTGACCTGGTACGATCTTGATTCTACTGGCCGAGATGGGGACTGATGTTGAAGCACCATGTAAAGACCTGCAGTCGTTGCTACAAGCAGCTTCATATGCCTCAGAGGGCTGCCCCCTTTGTCAATATTACTACCCGCACCCCATGGAACTGGTCTACATAGACTTTTTGTGTTTAGAACCTGATCAGCGGAATATTGGCAATGTGTTAGTGGTTATGGATCATTTCACACGAGCACTAAGCTTTTCCAACTAAAGATCAAAAGCCTCTACCATGGCCAAGGTGCTAGTGGAAAATTTCTTTGTCCACTATGGTGCCCCCCAGCGGATCCACTCTGACCAAGGCAGAGACTTTGAAAGTTGGCTAATCAAAAAAATGCTCTCTCTCTGGGGAGGTGCAGAAGTCCAGAACCACCCCCATCACCCGCAGGGGGACCCTCAACCAGAATATTTTAACCATACCCTTCTAGACATGCTGAGCACCCTCCACCCAAAAGACAAGCATAAGTGGAGCCAGCAGATTAGCACCTTGGTACACGCGTACAATTGCACCAAAAATGATGCTATTGGGTTCTCCCCCTACCACCTCATGTTCGGGAGGGAGGCCTGCCTGCCAGTTGATGTCTGTTTTGGGATCTCTCCAGATGGGGTCTGAGCTGAAAACTACCTGCAGTATGTACAGAAACTGAATGCTCAATTGAACCATGCATATCAACTGGCCCAGGCAATGGGCGCTAAAAGAAATCCTGCCAACAAAGAGAGGCACAACAAGAAAGTAAAGGCTCAAGAACTATGACCTGGAGACCGTGTGATGTTATGCAATTTGGGACTACATGGCAAGCACAAAATTGTTGATAGGTGGCACCATCTTCCTCATAGTAGTTGGAAAGTTGCATGATCTACCTGTATACAAGGTACGCCCAGAGAATAACTCCAAAGCTGTCAAGACCATGCACCGTAACCACTTGCTACCTATCGGCCAAGTTATTATTGAAGCTGAGCCAGCAGACATTGCCTCCCCTGGGCCGGTGACTCATTCTGCTGCAAAAAAGAGACAGAAAAGCACTAGCAAACAGGCTAAAAGGAGGGGTGGAGCAACAATGGGGAAACATCAAAACCGCCATCACAGAGGTAGCAAGCCTTTGTGTGAAGCAAATAAACAAATCAAAATGAAAGAAAAAGCCACTATGGTTCTCAAAAGAGGTGGAGGTGAAGGTTAGGGAGAAAAAGATAGCATTTAGGAAGTATAAGGAAAAACAGAAGGAGCAGGACAGAGAACTGTACCAGTTAAGGCAGAAGGAAGCAGGGAGGGTAGTCAGAATAGCAAAGGCCAAAACTGAGGAAAAGATAGCCAACTCAGTTAACAAGGGCGATAAAACCTTTTATAGGTATGTCAGGGAGCATAGAAAGACAAAGAGAGGGATAGTGAGGCTGAATAGAATGGATGGTGGGTGGGCAGAGAGGGACAGTGAAAAAGCAGGGATACTGAACAAATACTTCTGCTTAGTATTAGAGGAGGAGAGGGAGGTGCCTAATCCAATTAACAGAAGCACTCTGGATAGGGGGGTCGATCCCAGTCCTTTCACAAAAGAAAGGGTTCTGAAAGAACTTCTAAAACTGAAGGTGGACAAAGCAATGGGGCCTGTTGGAATTCACCCCAGAATTCTAAAATAATTTAGGAGAGAACTAGTGACACCACTGACTACACTTTTTAACAAATCATGGGAGGATGGTGTGGTACCTGAGGACTGGAGGAAGGCAGATGTGATTCCCCTTCACAAAAGTAGGAGGAAGACAGAGGCAGGAAACTACAGACCTGTCAATTTGAGCTCTGTGGTACGGAAAGTGATGAAATCACTTCTGAAGGAAAGAATTGTTGAGTACCTAGAGGCCAGTGGGGCACAGGACCCAATGCAGCATGGGTTCACAGCAGGAAGGTCATGTCAGATGAATCTAATTGATTTCTTTGACTGGGTGACCAAAGTAGTAGACCAGGGAGGGGCTGTGGACATAGTCTTCCTAGACTTTAGCAAGGCATTTGACACAGTCCCACACAAAAGATTAATAGTCAAATTAACCAGCCTGGGAGTGGGTCCCAGGGTGGTAGCCTGGGTAAAATATTGGCTGGACAACAGGACACAGAAGGTAATTGTAAATGGAGTCCACGCTGAAGAAAAGAGGGCTACTAGCGGTACGCAGGGTTCAGTACTGGGTCCAGTCCTTTTAATGTCTTTATAAGTGACATTGCAGAGGGACTGGAAGGAACAGTATGCCTCTTTGCAGATGACACAAAGATCTGCAACAGGGTTGATTTACAAGGAGTCACAGCAAAGAACCATGCACAAGGTAGTCGTGGTGCTTTTCAGCAAAATGAAAACTCATATCAAAAGGCTGAAGCACACACTATCCCAATAATGGAACGGACCCAGAGCTGGAATTAAATATTTATTGCACCAAAAGCAACCACTTGGCCGATTTGGGACAACAGGTCCTTTATCAAAGATTTACAAGGAGTTGTGGAAAGGATGAGAAGGGACTTGGCAAGGTTGGAGAAATGGTCAGAAGCATGGCTGCTTGGATTCAATGCAAAGAAGTGCAGAATAATGCACCTGGGAAACAAAAACCCAGGGGAAGATTACACAATGTGGGGGAGGTAGTAACAACAACAAAAATAGAAAAGGACCTGGGGGTAATCATATCGGATGACCTTAAGGTTAGCAAGCAATGTTAGAAGGCAGTAGGGAGGGCTAGGGGGATACTGGGATGTATAGGGAGAGGCATCACCAGCAGAAAACAGGAAGTTGTTATCCCTCTGTACAGACTGTTGGTGAGACCCCATCTGGAGTACTGCATCCAGTTCTGGAGACCCTATCTCTGCAAGGACATAGACAGGATGGAGGCAGTCCAGAGGAGGGCAACTAAAATGGTGCAGGGTCTGCAAGAGAAGCCATACGAAGAGGGACTAAAGGAGCTTAATATGTATACCCTTGAGGAAAGGGGGGGACATGATAGAAACTTTTAAGTACCTCAGTGGAATCAAGAAAGTCCAAGAGGGTAGCATCTTCAGAAAAAGGGACGTGCAAGAACAAGGGGACACAATTTGAAGATAGAGGGAGGACAGCTCGGGGCAATGTGAGGAAGTATTTTTTCACAAAGAGGGTGGTGGACGCATGGAACAGCCTTCCTCAGGAGGTTGTGGGTCCTAAAACTGTGGGAGAATTCAAAAGAATGCATGGGACAGACATAAGGTAATTTTGTGGGGGTAGGAAGAAATAGGCTGTTGGTTAAATAGGATCTGCAGCTTATCCTGTAGGTAGGGAAACTGACAGACTAAGTGGGCCAAGCGATCCTTATCTGCTGTCAAAGTCTATGTTTCTGTGTTTCTATGTCTATGAGTCAACCTACCCAGTAGATACAGAGTTAAGGTTTCCCCTGCAGCAGGCCAAAATTATAGTGACTGTCAGTCCACCTCTGACGACAGTGAGTGTGACAGTGCCTATTACCCCTCCTATGAATTGAGTCAGTTGTTTTGAGGTAACACATTGAATTGTAAACATTACATTGAAAAAGCGTCTTTGCGACATGAAACATACGTCTGTGGCTTTTAAACTGCTGCTTGCTCCAGCTATTTCATTAAAGCTGTTTATCTTACTCCTAGCATTGGATGTGAATTTGTGTCGATTAGTGGGCAGCCGTTCTGGTGCTTCTTCTGTTTGAGGTAACCCTATGACTAATTGTAGGGATGAAGCTGGGCCTTCTGGACTACCTAACCCCCAGCTTCATCCTTGGAGCCAATGCTCCCTGAAAGTGAGGTGCAAAACATTACATCTGAGGTTGCGGACTATCTGTGTTTTGTGGAACTGTGTGAATTGCCGAAGAAGGGGCTGATGGTCTCAGTCTCCCTGGTGAAACACCAGAACTTGAACAACAATATGAGAGTGTTGACAGCCCCCCTTCAGTGACTCAAAGCCTAACTGTGCCAGAAGCTTCTCTAAATGAGCCAAGTGTTGTGGAGACAGAGCCTACAGAGCAAGGAGCTGACAGTGCTCCCAGTTTGGACATTCCCATCCATGCAGAGGCACCCCTCACCACTGACGAAAGCTCCAAAGTTAGTGCTGAAAGTACAGAGACTGTGGCTGTTCCACCCAGAAAGACTGGCTGAGTTGTCAAGCCAGTATTGCACTTCAGTTATGATTCTCCTGGGAGGCCAGTGGATTTGCCTCTCAATGTGGTTCTAAAGGTGTTTATATTTCTCAGAGCTCACTACCCAAACTGAGCTTAATGGCCAATTCAGAGCTGATTGTACATCCTTCTCAGTATGTTCCCCTGCCCCATCCAGCCCCAAGTTAGCTGATAGGAAGGGCCCCTCTACATTGTTTAGTATACAGGAAGTTATAACATGAATCAGTATTGTGATGTTACAAGTATGTTAATCATAGTGGAAATCAGTATCACAAGTATGAAATGTGCATAAGCATTGTCATTATGGATATAGTATTGTGAAGTGTAGTGAATATGTATAGTAAAGTAATAAGTTTATGTTAACTGATGCATGATGGTACAGACTTGCCTTGGATGCCAAGTTTTCTCCAGGCAGGAAGGGTGTAAACCCCTTACAAATGGGGGTTCGAAAAGTCTTCCTTGAGCTTGCTTAAATGCTAACTACCAGGCTGGTGTCCTGCGTTTTAACAGTTTAAATGTATTGCCAGAGAGTGCCTGTATAGCCTCTGTGTACTGTCTCTTTAAGACCTGCCTGGATTGCAGTTATAATTATCCTGAAAGGGAGCTCTGTTAGAAGGTGTACTTGTTTGTTGATCATTTGTTAGAGTAGTAACAATGTTGCAGTTTGTTCTAACCTGCCTTCTTTACAGCAAGGACAGTTCTGTTTGTTTCCAGCATCTTGGTCCTGGACTGCAGAATGGGCCAATCAGTACATTTGAGACTCTAAAATGGAGCCTGCCTACAGGAGCTTGGTAGGGCCAACACTTGTAGGAATTGTAGTTTTGGGCTTTTGGCACCTAAAATAACCTTGGGGGGGAGCCCTTGTTGTGACTGACAGATCAGACAACCAATCCTTTTGGATCCTGGGGAAAGTCCCACACTGCTTGCAGTTTCAGTTAGATCTGAGTTGGGAAGTGAAAAGTAACAGCTTGAGATAGTTCGAGCAGCAATCCATAGTGGATTCCGTGGAAGAACTGTGGAAAAGCCTGAGTTTAGCCTGCATGCTTGCTTGCTGTTCCTGAGAGAGCTTGCACTTTTTTCAGACTGAATCCGAATTTGGAGAGCAAATTAAGCCACTGAATTGTGACCAGGCTTTAACCTGAAGAAGACCGAAGATTTGATGAATGCGATTGGCCTGTCAGGACTTCCAGCTACCTCTGAACTCCCGGATTGTGCACAGACTCTGTAATTGCGACCGGAGAGCCATTTGCCTGGTATAGTGGAATTTCCTTACAGTACATGTGAATGTGCTGTGTGCTTATAATGGGTCGTGATTTGGTTCCCCACTGTGTGTCTGAACTGTGTTTTGCTTGCTGGAGGCTGTATCCAGCTCCACGGTCTGAATCCGTATCCATTTCCATTAACCTGCTACTAGTCAAGCAGGCAGGGGTAGTAGCCCTTGGGATAGCGCCACCTATAGGTTACATTAGCTTTTGATAACCAGGTAGTACATTAGGGCAAAAGACTGCCTATTTTCAAGCAGGACCGGAGTGTACAAAACAGCAATGGTACAAGTTTACAGAGGACAAGACAGGTATAACCCAATCCAGGTAAAACAGGACCCCATGCAGGGAGGTCAAAAACATAGCCTCAGGTGAAGTGAGCACTCATGTAAGAGTAATAAAACACTAAACAGATCAAGCAATACGCAGGGTAGCAGTATACTGCAGACATGGCAGACAGGTAGTGAACAGGAAAACCAGAGTGAGAGTTAGGGGCAGTTGCAAGCACCAAGTGTGTTCAGGTAGGAGAAAAGTGCTTTTTGAAAGTATTGTGAAGGTGAGTGCTTGATGTTGGGGAAGGCCATAATTTAGGAGCAAAGTGGGCGAAAGCTTGCTCACCCATCTTAGTAGAGCAGAGAGGAATGGAGAGCAGGGGAGAGGCGGAAGACCTTAGAGGGCGAGAGTGGATCACATGTTTTTTTTTTTTTAAACTTTCTTTATTTAAAGTTTTTAGTTCAGACATACAGAACAGACAAAATACAGACATACATTTAACAAATACAATTTTTTCCTTTTCTTTTTCTTCATAGGCATTTCATCTAATATAATTCATAATTAGGCCAAACAGTCTATAGTCTATATATAGGGTAGCACAAGACATCCAATAATTCCTTCATGCTTATAATCTTTAAATCACAACTAGGTTGATTTCCATACTATACCTTTTATGTTTGCTTGCATGCATGTGCAAGAAACATAGTGCCATCATCCGAGTTTTCAGAGGTGTGGCAGCCCTCTTCAATTCAGGCAGTGTGTTTGCAGGCATGGCTGCAGTTCTCCAATGCCTGCTGGAGCTGTCTATGACAGCAGACCAAAATGCAGTAGCGTACAGTTGAAAGGGGGAGCTACACTTCAGTGAGCAGCGATAAGATATCGCCTGCTCATGCGAACTCCCCCACACACACACACACACACACACACACATGCATACTGCCTGCTTGCCCCCACACTGTGTAGCCGATGGGGTGCCCAATCCCGTCCGGCTGTGCCACCCCCCCAAAAACAGAGTTCTGTATGCCATGCCTGGTACCCCACCCCACGTTGCTACACATCAGTATAGCCGACGGGGGTGCCCAATCCCCCATCGGCTCCACTGGTTCCTCCCCCACAGTACAGGGTGCCATGCTGGGTGCCCACCCCAGCGTGGCAGCACATGCTATCGCCGAAGGGGGTGCCCAATCTCCCGTCGGCTCCACGCCCCCCCACCAGCCGTCCTTGTGCCATGCTGGGAGCCCACCCCAGCGTGGCAAACGTCCCGCATCGTTGTCATTTAAAAAAAAACACCTGAAACTCAAAAACGGCCCCTCGGTGTCTCTGCCCCCACCCGCGCCCACCTACTGCGCACCCTGCCTCCCCACACCCCCACCCCATACTTACCTCTGGACTCCAGCGTGACGATCTTCGGTGGACGGGAACACGTCTGCACTCTTCAAAGCCGACCGCGAACTGAGGAAATGCTGGTAAGCTGTATAATGGGATAGATAGGGGTTTTTCAACTTTGCTGCATATCTCAGGCATTTTTTGCAATTTTTGCACCAAATTTTCAACATGGGGTTTTTGGGACCCCTTCTCATGAATGATCTCACTGTCATGGCGTTAATCGGGCCCAAAGGTAATTTTGCAGTCACTGCGCGAAATCACCTTTCGGGACCGAGTAACAAAACGACACTGCCACTGTTCATAAGGTGGGCTCTCAAAAAGCCTATGTTGAAAATTTGGTGGAAAAATTCCTATAAATGACTATTTTACGAGCGTGCATTGTGCAGTTCCTACGCACGCTTGTAAGTTTGCGAATTTTCAATATTTTCACTCCAGATTTTCAACATTGCCATTTTATTACACTTCCTTATGAGCAGTGCAGCTGTCATTTTTCACCTCTTGCCCAAAACGTGTTTCCACCCATGTAGCGCACAATGGCGCAGTCGGTGTGCAAAATCAATGTATGGAACACATTAAGAAAACCACAGTGACAATGTTCATGAGTAGAGGTCTTAAAATGGCAATGTTGAAAATCTGGTGAAAAAATTCCTAGAAATTACTGTTTTACGAGCGTGCGTTGCGCAGTTCCTATGCACGCTCATAAGTTTGCGAATTTTCTATATTTTCACTCCAGGTTTTCCACATTGCCATTTTGTTACACTTCCTTATGAACAGTACAGCTGCCATGTTTCACATGTTGCCCAAAATGTGTTTCCTCACATGTAGCGCACAATGGTGCAGTCAGTGTGCGAAAGCAATGTTTGGGACAGATTAAGAAAATCACAGTTACACTGTTCATGAGCAGAGGTCTTAAAATGGGTATGTTGAAAATTTGGTGACAAAAGTCCATAAAATGACTGTGTTACAAGTGAGCATTGTGCAGTTTCCACGCACCATCGTAAGTTCATGACTTTGTAATATTTTCAGTCCAGATTTTCACCAGTGGCATTTTTCCACACTTCCTTATGAACAGTACAGCTGTCATTTTTCACAACATGGCCGAAATGTGTTTTCACACTTTCAGCGCAGAGATGCGTGGTGCTGTGGGAAATCATTGTTCGGGACAGATAAAGAAAATCACAGTGACACTGTTCATGATCAGAGGTCCCAAAATGCCTGTGTTGACAATCTGCTGTAAAAAATCCCCAAACTAATTACATTACGAGTGTGCGTTGCACAGTTTCTATGCACGCTCGTGACTTCACCAGTTTTTTTAATATTTTTACTGCAGATTTGCAACATTGCCATTTTTTACATCTCCCCATGAACAGTATAGCTGTCATTTTTCACATCCTGTTCGGAATGTGTTTTTGCACCTGTGGTGCTAAATGCCGTAGTCGCTGTGCATAAGCAGCTTTCAGCTAACAAACTGATATTGCCACTGTTCATGAGGTAGGGGTCACAAAAAAAAATGTTCAAAATTTGGAGTGAAAATACCAACGAATGCCTGAGGTGTTAGGGTTTCCAACCATAACACCCCACCCTGTAGAGAATGACAGGCATCAGGGATGTGACTTGGGATTCTTGCCTGTAATGCTCATACCATTCTGCACCCTGCAGCCAGTGAGAGGCATCGAGGTATGCCTTGGACTCTTCGGCCCCAAAGTTCACCCCATTCTCCTATACCGCACCCATCTCACTGTATTTCCTGATGGAATGGGGTGCGCATAAGGGCCAAAGACCCCAAGGCACACCGTGACACTTGTTAGTGTCTGCAGGGTAGGGTGTGGTGAAATGGCGTGGCCGTTATGCCTGACGACCCAAAGGCACACCCCAATGCCTATCACTCTCTGCAGGGTGGTGGTGGGGTTGGCTTCAGTTCAGTACTTCACTGCCATTTCTGTTATGCAGCTCTGTAACTTCTACACTACCAATGCCAATGCCAGCAAGCAAACATTCGGCATTGACAAATGCTATTATGTAAAGGAGAGCAGGAGAGAAGTTGAATTATTTACCATCCTATCAGTTAGGAGATAACATAGGCAGTTTATTTATACCTTACAGGTCTGTAATATATTATCGTTCTAGTTCTGAGGGCCCATTATAGTACTTTCTGCATGGAGTTGATCAAGGAATGAAGTCAGGTATTACTCTTGCCATGTATAGAACCAAGCGCCTCCACAGGATCTCAGAACAGGGGACCCTTTTATTAATGGTAGCCTTAATGCTTCCATTCTGTATATGTTGATCATACGCTCTTGCCACATGTTTAGGGTGATAGCTTTTTGAGATAGCCAATTACTCGTTATTGCCTTTTGGGCCGCTAAAAATGAGATTTTCAGAAGCTTAATTGTCAGGGGGTCTCGAAATTCCTTGGACAATTCCAGAAAAAAGTAACAGAGGGATGATATCTTCAAGCTAGGATCCATTATTGCCTGTAAGGCTTGTTGAAGGTCTTGGAGAAAGGGGGTCAATATGGGGCAACCACATTATATGTGCCAATGTTGCAGGAGAGTCCCACAATTTCTTCAACAGGCTGAGGAGTTGAATTCAGGTATTTCATCTGGATTGCTGGGGTTGAATATGAACAAAGATCTTCAGGAGAACTCCTGCCAGCTAATTGCTGATAGGCCCCAGTGAATCCTTGTTTGTGTCCAAGACCAAAATTCTTCAGAAATCCATATTCCCAGATCACGTTCCCATGCCTTCTTTATATAAGAGGAAGAGTCCCCTTTCCAGGCCAGAAGAGCTTGGTATAAGTTAGAAATAATGTGAGATCTAACCGGGACACCTTCTATTGCTTTCCTGAGTATGTTTGCAATCTGTGGAGGAGGTGGGCTCCCAACCTTGTGGTGTGCAAAAAGACTGCTAATACAGTTTCTAATTTGAAAGTATCTAAATCTGTCCTGCCAGGATATTCCATACTTATTAACTAGTGCTTCAAAAGACAGGATCTCATTTCCTTCTAGAAAGTGCCAAACCAAATGTAAGCCCTTCTCCTCCCATCTCCTGAATCCTGCATCCCACATGGCAGGAAAGAAGGAGTCAGGTATGGAACTGAAATCAGGAGACTCCTCCATCCCTTAGCACTTTTGTCCCCCAAGATTCCATGCCATATATTCAAGGTGGGGTCTGTAAAGGGATTGCCTTCTTGACATGCACTTGATCTTTCCCTCTACCCAAGGAGTGTACCATTTAAGTTTTTAAGGGGGGGGGGCCTCCCACAACTCCAGAGTTTTCCACTTGGCCAGGTAGGCCTGATCCAGCCAATACATGGCTGTTCGTAGCTGTGCTGTTTGGTGGTATAGTTTAAAGTTTGGTAATGATAAGCCTCCTCTGTCTTCGAATTTGGAGCACCGAGGTGAACTCTAGGTTTTGTGACCCCAGATAAAACCGGAGATCTCTCTGTCGAGAGAATTGAAGTATGAGTCCGGGATCAGAATAGGGATTGTCTGTACCAGGTATAAGAACTTAGGGAGGACTACCATTTTTATCGCCTCCACTTTCTGTACCAAAGAAATGGGGATGGGGGTCCACTGATCCAATTCCAGCTTAATATTTTTTTTAAATTGGGATAAAGTTGAGAGAGAACAACTGATCTTCCTGGAAACCCATTTGGACCCAGAGATATTTAATATGGGATAGGTTCCACCTAAATGGGAACTTCTTTCGGGTCTGTTCTGAGGGTTCATGATGTGCTCTCAAGGTCTCCGTCTTAGCCATGTTTACTTAGTATCCAGCTAGGAGGCTAAATTCTGTCAGTCGTGCCCATAGGTGTTCCAATGACTGCTCTGGATTTTTAAGATAGACTAGTAGGTCATCCACATATAAAAGCTAACCATGTGTTCCCCACCTAAGTCCCACCCTGTATTGTCTCATCCTGTCTTAATGTCTGGGCTAAGGGTTCAAGGTATAGGGCAAAAAGAAGGAGAGGGCATCCCTGCCTGGTGCCACGGTACAAGGATATCGGGGGGGGGGAGACTCTGCCGTTAATCTTTATATAGGCCTTAGGGCTAGTATATATATTATTTATAATTTTAATAAAGGATTCTGAGAATCCAAATACGCTCAGAGCTAGGCCCAGGAATTTCCATGCCACCCGGTCGAAGGCCTTCTCAGCATCCAGGCTCGATAGCATGCAAGCTGCCCCGACCGGGCAGCATGGTATAATACTTGCAATGTTCGTTTAATATTATCCTGGGTCTGCCTGCCCAGGATAAAGCCTGTTTGATCATAGTTGATCAGCTTAGGCAAAACCACCTACAAGCGCCTCGCCAGGACTGAGGCATATAGTTTATAATCGATATTTAAAATGGATATAGGGCGGAAAGTACTGCACTGTGCGATATCTTTTCCAGGTTTGGGGACACTTGAGATAATTGCATAATTCCAGTATCCGGAAGCGCTTCCCCTGATTGTGCCTCCCTACATGCCTCCAACAGAGGGTTCTTAATCTCCTTTACGAAGAACTTGAAGAATTCAGGGGTATACCCATCAGTGCCAGGAGATTTTTTTATTTTCAATCTTTTAATCACAGAGGTCAATTCTAAAGGGTAATGGGAGTATTAAGGCAATCTCTAATTTCCTGGGTCAACCGGTAGCTTTAATTTGGCTAAGTATGATTCTATTTGTTTTCTATCTGGAGAATGTTCTGATGCATATAAACTTAAATAGAAGTCCCGAAAGCCAGTCAACATTTTATCTGGGGATTTTAATAGATGACCAGTCTTGGGATCTCGGATCTGAGTGATCGTAGACCGGGCGGTTTGTTGTCTCAGGCGATGGGGCAAGAGGCCCAGGGCCCAGTTTCGTGATACCTCTGCCGTAGGTACTGCAGGGCCTGTTCCGTCTTGATGTCAATTAATTTTTGAATCTGTTGTTTAATGATTTGTACATCTGACAGTACAGAGCTGTCCCCCCCAGCATGCCGCCCCTGTAGAGCATGTAATTGTTTTTGAAGGTCTTCCATCTGCTGATTTTGTTGTCATTTAAAATGGGCAGCAAATTTGATGCAGTCCCCTCTAAATACTGTTTTCACAGTATCCCATAATACAGTGCTAGAAACCTCAGGAGACATATTATCCTGCTGAATTTGTGTTAGCCTCGCAGTGGCCATGTCTGTAAATTCTTTTAAATTCAAAAATTAATTGTTGAATTTCCAGAGGGACTGACCCTTTTTGACTTTCCAATTCAGCATCAACAACAGTTGCGTATGATCGGAGAGTACAGATGGGATATGCTTACATTCCAAGACCTGGTCTTGGTGCTCTCCAGAGATCAGTAAGTAATCAATCCGGGCAAAAGAACCATGGGGGAATGAGTAATGTGTATATTCTTGTTTATTCTTATTTTGCCTTCTCCAGGCGTCCATCCAGAAAGACCCCTTTAAGTAGTTCTTGATAAATTTACTAGCCGGACTCTGCTGGAATGATTTAGTTTTAGAAGTGTCTTTTTGCTCCCACACCTGATTTAAGTCCCCACCTACTATTAACAAACCCTTTTGTTGCTCGGTGATTTTATGTAGTAAGGAACAAAGGACTTCCTTTGTAGAACCCGGAGGGGCATACAGGGAGGCCAGTGTGATAGGAGTACCCTCTAAATTACCCGAGAGTATAACCAGGCAACCCTCAGGGTCTATGTAACTTGCTGTCCTTTGAAACTGAGTTCCTCTGGAGACCAGTATTGCAGAACCTCTTCTCTTCCCCTTCCCAAATGAGGCTGCAACCACCTGATCATACCCAAATTTCCCCAACTTCTGGTGTTCAGGCTTACTCAAATGTGTTTCTTGTAGTAAGACAAAAGAGGGGCTATGTCTTTTTATGGTGGACATGACCTTGTGCCGTTTAACCGGATTGTTCAACCCGTTGACATTGTGGGAGACGATTTTAATAATAGTATTAACCTCCATTTAGAAACAAAAAACTATATTCCCTCAGGTTTATGGGTCTATATCTTCCCACCCCTACCATTTTTTCTTGCTTTTTCGAATGCTTTCTCCAATGTCCCCTCCCCCCCCAGCGTCACTCCCAATACCCTCCAAGAGTTGCGATAATCTTTGCTTTCCCTTTCTTGTCTAGATGTAAATTGCCAGTGAAGGTTTTGTCCAAAGCGATAACTTTAACTCAACACCAACACAGACATAACATATAATTTCCAAACTCCTATAGGGAGGTGCTAACGAGCAGTCCTCACCCAGATGAAAAAATTATTTACAAGATGACTCCCAAGGCAGGAGAACAAAAGATATTGTTCCCTGTTTGTTTGAGTAATCAAAACTCGAACGGGAGGAGAAGGAGCCAATGGAATGGCTCGTTCCTCCTGGACCCTAAAACTAACAGGTCCTTGCCAGATGATGTGGCCCATCGTCACCAACAGTGTACCAGATATGATACAGGATACACGTAACACAAGACACCCCAGCACAGTTGTTCTGGGACTCAGCCTGAAGATTCCAGAACTCAATCCCCCCCCAACCATATCTGTCAAAATGTTATACTGTGATCCCGTATTTCCACAATCCCTGAAACACCAACTACAGTAATAGACTATCTCTTTATAGATAGTAAAAGAGCGTGAATTTTCTATCCTGCCATTAGGTGGCCTCTCCTGATTGGCACAGACTATAAACTACAGAGCGATTTCGCTTCAGTATATGTATTTCATCTTAAGAGTATCACTGCTTAACCCAGGGCAAATGATGTCAATTAAGCCTTTCTGTCTTTTTTTTTTTTTTTTTTCCTTTCCTTGAGGAAACTTTCGGTTTAGGAGTAATTCCCAAGTGCGATTGTGTGTGGCCATTCAGCTGATGCCCCACAACAATAACGAGTATCCTCATGAGGAGAACAAATACAAAGGGGGGTGTAAATCCAGCAATCCATGCTCCTCGCTGTAACTTGCAGTCTGCCATTAAAGGAGTGATGGCACTCAGAGAAAACAAACCGCCTGTCCCATTCTCATGGTTTGTGTGTATACTCCAGGCTTGAGCAGCATGGCCTTCCCTCTCAGTCCCCATCACAAGGGATGGAAACCTCGATGAGGTCACAACCTGAGGTGGGGTTTCCATAATTTAGAGTATGTTGTTGCTGCACAAGAGGGACACAACGACGCTTCCCATCATATGCCCCCAGCCCTCGCTGCGCTAGCCCAAAACCCCCAACTTATTGTGGTTATCTCAGCACCAGCCCAGCCAAACACAAAATCAGGCACAGAACGGGAAATATCACCAGTACCCCCCCCCCAAGCAGAGCTATCAGCATACGGATTAACCCCACCAATTACTGCATACGCTCTTTCAGAGAGAACCCTTCAACAGAGGAGATATCATCTTAAGGAGAACAGCAACAACGAAAAAAGGGAGGGGGCCAGAACCCAGCAGACTCCACACAAACATTATAGCTTGAGGCTGAATAATATTTGAGAGGGAATGTCCCTCCTGCCAAAACTTCCGTCCCTCTTATGCTCCCTGCAGATGTCAGGTCTGGTGCAAGGCTTCAGCTATTTAGCCCACCACCTCCAACCTCTCCAAAGGGGCATAAACATCAGAAAAATCATATTGTGTGTGGGAGCGGTATTAATGCATGCAAAGGCCACCATACTATTCTAAACCACTAACTTATAATGGATTTACATGCAACCCTTTGCTGCATCAAGTTCCCCGTTCCCCTTCATATCTTTTACCATTTACCAGTAAGGCTCCATTTATTGTCCTTGGTACTGGATGGCAAGAATCGTGTTTACTTAGAAGTAGAGTTCAGTACTGCCTCAAGGAGAAGGAGATGCAGGAAAAAATTATCCTGGTAACAACAACAGTCTCATTTAGCTGGTCTCCGCTCTCATGTGTCATCCATTCTTTCAGCTGGTAGCTCCTCAGGGCTTGAGGGTGAGTGAGCTTGTGCAGCATTTTCTTGATGTCCTGGAGGGTGGTAATAGCCTCTTTCTTTCCTGTTCGGGTGGGGTTTTGGTGCTTAGCTGGATGCCAGGGATTTTGTGAGGAGACTGGTTGCTCCCTACGGTGGGGGGCCTCCAAAACCTCGTGTCCCTTGTTTCTCATTGCCTGGAGCGCTTCTTCGTAGGAGTGATACATCTCAGTGCCTGTTTCCCAAAATACTCGCAGACGAGAGGGATAAGGTGTCTGGAACTTGACGTTCAAAGCCTTCAGTTTCCGAAGTAGTGGAGCGTAGGCCATTCGCTGTTGTTGGATCACAGGGGGGTAGTCCTGATCATAGATCAATCGAGCACCGTTATACTCTATGTGGCCTTGTTTCCATGCTGCCCGGAGGATCCGCTCTTTCTCTCAGAAACTTGAGAATTTGGCCACTACCGACTGGGGCCTAGTGGTCGCTGATGTGGGTTCGGGCACTAATGCTCGATGTGCTCTTTCAATTTTAAACTGGAAGGCTTGCAGTAGATCAAGCACATGGTGACGCAGATCCTCTAAAAATGCATTCATCTCCCTGACCTCTGCAGCCTCAGGTAGGCCATATATTCTTAGGTTGTCTTGCATGAGCCGCTTTAAATCTAGGCATTTGGCAGATGTAAGCTCTTGTTGTTGAACTAAGTATTCAATCACTTGTGAGATCGGATGAGACTGTCTTCAGCAGTCGATATGCGTTCCTCCTCGGTGGTCATTCTAGTTTCCAGCCCTTTTAAATCTGAATGCAGCTTATTGAACTCCTGCTTCATTTCTGATCGAAATTGTTTGATTTCTGTGAGTAAAGTCTCAAACCTGGATCATGATAATGTGTCCAGTTCTGTTTCAGTATCTCCTCCCGCCATACTCGAGGGCGACTCTCTCCTGCTGGTAGCTGAGCTTGCTGGACTTCATCCAGGCTGATCACCCTTCATTTTCCGATTTTTTGAGTGGGATATTTTCACAGATGTGTTCCACTTTGCGATCTATGCATATTTTGCAAAATTTGAGCTGGCAGTGCTATGTGGAAACGTATCTATTAGCGATGAAGGGGGGAGCTGCTCGTTTAAGCAGCCATGATGCTAGTGACGTCACCGGAAGTCCCAGTGCATCGCCTTTTTAAGAGGAATGTTTGCTTTAACCTTTGAGATGGGAGAAAGTGTAACAGTAATGCCTCAGTTTTGGTTATGTTCAGTTTGAAATTTGCCATCTTCTCAAATTCTTGTAGAATATCCCAGATTGCCAGAATTGATTGTACAGGAGACAGTGTTGTTAGTAGGACGTCATGCACAAATAAGGAGACTTTATATGATGTTTGTCCCAGGGGAATCCCCTCAGTACGCATGTCCTTTCTGAGTGCTACAGCCAGGGGCTCCATGTAGAGAGCAAACAAGGAAGGGGGCATCCCTGCTTCGTACCTCGGTGTAGGAATATAGGAGAAGAAATGGTGCCGTTTATATAGACATAGTCTATGGGGCTGGAATAAATGTTTTGAATCCATTTCAAAAGGGATTCAGGGAGGCCAGCCCAGTGGTACTGAGGGTTTAGGCGCTGGGGGGGGGAGGGCAGAGCAGGATCGAGCATGCCGATGGGCAGCTCTCCTCTCCTCTCCTGAGGGTGGTGAAGGAGGTTGGCGCCACCCCCGTAGTTCCATTCCCACTAGGTGGAGGTCCAGTGGGTAGCATAGGAGGAGAGAGGGAGTGGCAAAAACAGTTACAGGAGATGGAAGGGGCTGAGCTGGTGCCACGGTGTGCGTAGCATGCCTACACACGATCACATGGCCGAGTGCTGGGGCCTGGGGGGGGGGCGTCAGGGGAGAAAACCAGTAAAATACCTATGCGTCCCCATCACCAGTTGGCAGGAGGCGCAGGGACAAAGAGCTCTATGAAAAGAAAAAAATGATTCAGGGAATGAAAAAGTAGACAGGGTATCCCATAGAAAGTCTCAGGACACTCTGTCAAATGCCTTTTGGCATCTAGATTCCACAGAGCTGCTGGGATTTGTCTTGAATGTAGGTATTCTATTAATAACATAGAGCATCTTATGTTATTGGTAGTATTTCTTTGCTGAATAAAACCAGATTGGTCAGGGTGGAAAGGTGTTGGGAAGATTCATTTCTAATCTTGTGGCCTATAGTATATAAATTTTATAGTCCACATTTAAGATAGAAATTGGGCGATACGAGGATGTCTCTGTGGTATCTTTATCTGGCTTGGGAAGGGGGCTAAGACTGTGTAGATCCAGGAAGGAGAGACTTTCCTCTGCCACCGCTTCTGAAGGTGGGCAATAATATGGGTAGGAGTAGTCCTGAAAATGTTTGCATCATTGGCTGTGTAGCCTTCTGGGCCTGAATATTTTAAAGGATGTACGGCTTTGATGTGCTTTAAAACCTCATCTGCTCCAATTGGAGATTCTAAAGTGGTACGTTGATGATCCGAGAGTTTCAGGAATAGGAGGCGAGATAGAAAGTTAGCCCTGGTGTCTGGGCTACTGAAAGAGGATGAGGCAGACTATAGGGACTGGTAAAAGCAGACAAAGGCTGAACGTATTTGTTCCTCCCTATGCAAAGTCTGCTTCGAGATGGGGTGTTAATTTTAAAATTTGTTGCTTCCTGTTTTCTAGCACAAAGTTTACGGGCCAGTAGTCGGGTACCCCTGGATCCTCCCTCATAATTAGCTTGTTTCAAATATGTTAGGGTCTGCAGGACTCCGGGGCCCCTAATTTTTGTAAGCCCTTTTTTTGTTTCTCTAATTTTCCTTTGCAGTTCAGTGTCTCGTCCCTATAAAGGAGTTGGTGGCCTGGAGTTGTTCTTGTAATGTATTAGATTTGGCATCTGGTTTACAATTCTGTCTTGAGTATGCAGTTGTTTCACCCCTTATCACTGCCTTAAATGTATCCCACTGTAGAGGGTCCAAGGTATCCGACATGCTATTATCATGCAGTACTTGGGGGATGCAAGTATGCATATAGTCTAGGTATTCCAGATCCCACAACAGGGAAGGGTTGAGATACCATAATTTCCATTTTTGAGATTTCCCCAAATCAATTTTTAAGATCATAGGGTGATGGTTAGAGAGGAGACGAGGTTGCAGGAACATGCTGTGGACCAGGAAGAAATGCTTGAAGTTATAAAAAGTAGTCTAAGCAAGAATAAGTTTGGTGGCGTTAAGAATAGAAAGTAAAACCCTGTAATGACAGAACCAGCTTCCCTCCAAACATCCACAATGCCTAAGTGAGCTAAAGTTCCTTTCAAATATTTTACTGCATTTGAGGTTCTATAGGCTTATGGGTTGGAGGAATCTAGCTGGGCAGAAAGAGTTACGTTAAAGTCTCCCCCCATAATCAATCTTCCCTGTAGCATATCTAGTACCTTATGCATAACTGAACGCATTAGCGGGAGAGTGGGCTGAGGGGGTAAATAGATACTTACTAGTGTTACTTCATGGGAGTAGAGCATGCCCTTCAGTATCACATACCTGCCTTGAGAGTCTATATGTTTTTCTTGTACCTCAAAGGGAGTGGAGGTTGGCACCAGTATGGCTGCACCCTGTCTGCGAGCACTAGCTTTTTTTTTATTCCCTCTTTTTTCCATCTTATTCCCTGTCCCTCCACTCAATCAGATCCCCTCAAGCCTTGCACCCCCTCCCCCTCGTAGCACCTCAGGAGTCTGCTCCTAGAGTGCAATCGCTCGCTTGATTAGACCCTTGGTGCCTGGATAACCACCCCCCCCAGGTGGGGCGAGGAGAGGTCACCTCTTACCTCCCTCTACCTTCGTTTCAGCGGGCGGTGCACAGTGGAGTCTGCCCCTGTTGTCGGCTGGAGGACATGCTTCGGCTCTGGAGGGGTCATCACCTAGGACTGACAGGGTCCATTTTCCTGTTCTTTTGAGCCCTTACCCAGCAGTCGCCTGTGCTCGAGGAGAGCCAATTGGGAGGCATGTGTCGAGACGTAACTCCTCCCAGGGCTCCCGGCCGATGTCTGCCCCTCCCATTGCTTGTCCCGACTGCACTGCCAATCCCAGGTTCACCTGGGAGATGGAAGTATAGCAGGAGGACCGGCACACAACCTTCCCCAAGAGAGGGAGAGTCGCAGTTGGGTGCTCAATCCCTCTCTCCCTCTGCCGACCCCCAGTGGCCCGAGTCCATCACCAAACCCAGGTCACCAGAGCGGTGCGAGGTGTGGCATCCAGCACCTCAACCCTCAGTGCCACCGGGCCCGGCCACTAGCTTTTGTTGTTCCACTTCAGACAAATAGGTTTCTTGTAAGAAGCTGCTTGTTTCCTAGATATTGCATGAGGTGAGTTCTTTTATAAGTTATGAGACCACTGACATTCTGTGAAATTATTTTAACAGGGTTTACTGCCATCTTGGATGAGAGAAGGAGGAAATCTTCTCAAGGAGCAGAAAGGGCCTTCCGAAGAAGACACAGAAGACTAGACTACACCCACCTCGACCCAGCCATGCCAAAGGACCCAGCACAGCCAGCTGAGAAGAGGAAGATGGAGGCTGTACATACAAGGCGTGTTGTTGCTCCGGACAGAGCCCCACCCCTCATCATATTAATAAAGGATAAGTGTACTCCAAACATGACTTATGTGCTTCTCTTTTTTGATGTGTAACAGGATACAAGTAGACCACAACAGAGGTCACAAAAAATATACCTAATGAGGTTAAAAACCTCCTAAGTAAGTACTCCCCCCCTTCCCCAAATATCTTATCCTGTAGGGAACCCAGAAGGGGTTCTGAACATTAAACTGAATCCCTTTAAAAGGGGGTAGAAAGAACAAAAGTGAACCTATATACAATTTAAAAAAAAACATATATACAATGTGACTTCCAATTCAGAGGTAGGATAATGCAACCACCTCCAGGGTCCTTCAGGAGTAAGTCCCAGGCCTGGTGTTGCCCTGAGGTAGAGGGCTATAACTACAACAGTAGCAAAGGTGGCCCCCTGAGGAACTAATTTGCTCCCAAATGAAAAAAACATGCCAAAATGGCAAAGGAAATTGAAAGTGGCGGCACCATATAAGAATCTCGGACAACAAAGGGGACCCACAGAGAGCCTCTGGAGGCAGGGGTACTATTACAAGGGGGGGAGGATGGCGGTGTGGAGGAAGGGGAAACCATCAGGGGAAGGATAAATGGTTCGGATAAGAGAGGGTTAAAGGGGACACCTATACAGAGGGGGTCTGAGTTAAGTGGGCAAAATAACGAGGGAGGCGGAAAGGGGAGGGTGAAAAGGGGGTCTCTAATAAGGCAGGAAGACTCCCATGGAATTGAGATCACAAATAAAGTGGGGTATGGGGGGCTGAGAGGGCATAGTGGAGGTAACCATAAGGGTGATGGCGGTGTTAAGGTTCTGTTATTGGGAGACTCGATGATTAGGCGTATCCGGTGGGAGGGACAGGGGGGTGGATGCCATAGCCAGGTGAAGGTAGTGAGTATCTCTGGGCCAACAGTGCACAGAGCAAAGTTCATGGTGTATGAACTGGTTAGGGATTGTGGAGGAAACGGTTTCCTGGTGCATTTGGGAACTAATGATCTAGAGGAAATAGCGTTTGGAAATCAAGCAAGGTTCAAGAACTTGCAGAGTCTGTCAGGATAATGGATGCAACATTTCCTTTTCAGACATATTGCCAGTACCAAAAGCCTCAGTGGAGAAAAAATGAAGATCACAGAGGTTAATGACTGGCTCAGGAAGTGAGTAAAGAGTGGGTTGGGGTGTTAAGGAACTGGAAAGGAGTTTGGGAGGATAAGGGACTGTATGCCAAGGACAGGCTTCATCTTGCCCCATTAGGGAAGGACGATCCTTAAACAGGGGATGGCTGACTACATTCAAGAAAGGTGGGGTTTAAACTTGTGGCAGAAGGGATAAGAGAGGGCTGACCAAGCCTCTCTTCCAGAAAGAGTAGCCTTCAAACCCAAGGGAAGGGAAACAGACTGAGGGTGGAGGTTTCAGGAGGCGCAGAGGAGGATGGAAGTATAAGGAACCTGGGTGGGGTTAACAAAGGGATCAGGGATAAGGGTGGGGTTGGTGTTAGTAAATGCCAGGAGCTTGGGAAACAAGTTGCCAGAGTTCCAGGCCATGCTGTGGGGGTGGATGTGGCAGCGGTCACGGAGAAGTGGGCCAACAAAAACCATGACTGGGACCTAAACGTGCGGGGATACACTATGCTTAGGAAGGGTAGAAAGGAGGACAGAGGGGGTGGAGTGGCTATATTCATTAGAGATGACATAGAAATTGCTAGGGTAGAAGAGGCAGAGGGAAACGTGGAGGCCTTATGGGTCACCTACGATCCCCAGCAGGAGATAAGGTCAAGCTGGGTGTAGTATATAGGCCCCGGGATGAGTGATGTTCTAGAGAATGGTTTGCTGGACAACATCATTGCCCAGTGTGGACCAAAAGGGAAGGAGGGTGTTGATGGGGACCTTAATATGCAGATACTAACTGGGAACCATGTCTTCTCACGGTGGCCAAGGGCAGAGGCTGCTGGACGGTTTCCAGGATGTGTTCTTAACACAGCATGTGATGGAGCCCACAAGGAGGGCATGTCCTGGATGTGGTTCTGGCAGATGGGGATCTGGTAAGGGACCTGGTTGAGGGACCCCTGACTGGGAGGCGACCACAATACTGTCTGGTTTCAAATAAACATGGGGAGGGGTGAGATCTAGGACACTGGCAGTGGACTTCAGGGGCAGACTTTGTGGGTATGGGAAATATTCTCAAGGATCACTTGAAGGGGATTACATCAATGACAAGTGTGGAAGGGAGATGGGAGGTCATAAGCGGGGCTTCATGAGGCAGTCAGGATCTGTGCTAAGTTGAAACGTAAGGGAGCAAGGTCACATAAACCATGCTGGTGGTCCAGTAAGGTACAGGTAGCGGTCAGAGAAAAGAAGGCGGCCTACAAAAAATATAAAACAACAAGAGGGGATAGGGATAAGGATATGTACCATCTTGCATCTAGAAAAGTCACCCGGATGGTGAGGGGAGCAAAGTCCAGTAAAGAGCAGCGGCTGGCACAGGAGATTCATGGAGGGGAAAAGGGGTTCTTCCGGTACATTGGGTATAGGAGAAAATCTAAGGGCCATCTCAGTAGATTGAGATCAGAAGGAGGGTGGGTGGAATAGGCGAGGGACCAGGCAGAAGTATTTAAGCCTCTGTGTTCACATGGGAGGGGGATGGGATATCTACAAAGCAAGGCACGATGGGGATAGATGCGGCAGTGAGTGGGATCAGGGGAGCAACAGAAATGGAGCAAGAGGGAGGGAGAGGTACCCCAGGGGTGTCACATCTGGACAAGGATAAAAAGGCCAGTAAGGTGGAGGGGACAGATGATGCTATCTCCGCCAAAAGGGTGTGGTTAGCCCTCAAGGCCCTAAAGAAAGACCAATCTCCTGGGCGGATGGCATTCAACGAGTACTGGGGAATGTGCGGACATACAGGCTGCACCCTGGCGAGCTCTTCAACAGGTCACTTGAGACAGGAGGGTACCTAGGGATTGGCGAGAGCACGTGGTGCCAATCCATAAAGAGGGGTCGAGGGAGTACCAGGTAACTATAGACCCATCAGTTTGACCTTGGTGGTGGGAAAATTAATGAGAGTATACTAAAGGAACGATTGGGGTGTACTTAGAGGAGATGGGAGGTCTGGATAGTCGGCAACATGGGTTTGTGCCAGGTAGATCATGTCAAACCAATCTTGTGGAGTTCTACAAATGGGCAACATCAGAACTGGTCAGGGGAAAGCCTGTAGATGTATTATTCTTGGACTTCAGCAAGGCGTTTGACTCTGTCCCCCACAATGGTCTGGTTGAGAAACTGATGGGGTTAGGAGTAGGCCCTTTGATGGTCAGATGGATTGAAAACTGGCTAGCTGGACGCACCCAGAGAGTAGTGGTCTGTGGGGAGCTCTCGAACCCTAGAGAGGTTGGTAGTGGGGTACCGCAGGGCCCGGTCCTGGGTCCGATCCTGTTTAATGCATACATATCTGACATCAGGGAGGGTATAGGGTGTGAAATGAGTCTCTTCGTTGATGATTCCAAGATGGGAGCAGTAGTTGAGGGAGTAGAGGGAAGATTGGCCCTGCAAGGGGACCTGGACACCCTGGAAAGCTGGGCTCACACATGGAAATTAAATTTCAATATCACCAAGTGCAAGGTGTTGCATCTTGGACGGGAACCTAAACACAGGTACACCCTGGGAGGAGGTGCTGGAGGCCTCAATAGGGGAAAAAGAACTAGGGGTTATGCTGGATGCATGTATGAATAACTCTGAGCAGTGCAGGAGAGTGGCTAGTAAGGCAAACAGGATGTTGGGATGCATCGTAAGGGGGATCACCTCTAGGAGCAAGGAAGTGATTTTGCCGCTGTACAATGGACTGGTTAGACCACACCTTGAGTACTGTGTGCAGTACTGGAGACCACACTTGAAGAGGGACATACAGCTCCTGGACAGGGTACAGAGGAGGGCAACTAAGATGATACGAGGGTTAAGGGATTTGATGTATGAGGACAGACTTGAGGAGCTCTGCCTGTTTTCATTGGAGGAGAGGAGAGACAGGGTAGACATGATTAAGGTCTTCAAGTACCTCAAGGGAATAAATAGGGTAAACATGGAGAGGATCTTTAGACTAAAGCAGGGAGGTATTACCAGAGGGCATGGTTTGAAGTTGGAAGGAGGAAAGGTGAGGGGGGGAAAGAGGAGGAGGTTTTTCACTGAGAGGGTGGTGGACCCTTGGAATGCACTGTCTGGCAAGATGCTTCAGAGATCCACAGTGGAGGGCTTCAAGAGAGGGTGGGACAGACACAGAAAGTGGATGTATCAGATGATGGCCTGTCCCGGGGGGTGGGGATGGATGATTGGGGTTTCTGGAACACAAGGGAGGGGAGGGCCTCGGCACCCAACTAGGGATCCGAGGTTCGAGCAGACTTGATAGACCGTAGAGGCCTAATCTGCTGGCAAATAGTATGTTAGTATGTTAACAAGCTCCCTCCACTCCTGCTGGTTATGGCCTTGCCATAATTATAAATGGAGCCTGGGCAGTGGGGGGAGGGGTATAAAGCAAGGACTGTCATCACAGCATCTTAAGGGTGTGGGGTTATATGGTATTCTCCTCCTTGGCAGAGGGGGACCATCCCCACTAGGAAAGTAAAGCTAGGGATCCCAGTTTTGATTGATTCAAGTAATGTTCACCCAGGACTAGAGCAATGTTAGAGTTAGTTCTAAGGTAAGCTGTCAGTGTAGGGGAATAGAGATCTCCCATGATCCTCTAGATTTGGATTAGAGCAGGGGAGGGACTGCAAGAGACATTCTGCACCAGGGTCCCCCTTATCTCACAGCAAAGAAAATAAGATCAGGGCCTTTCTAAAGTAAGGTCCAGGTGTTACATATTTTATATTCAGTATCCTTCCCTTTATTATGTCTGAGACCTGAGGCTTTACCAGGCTGAAATTCCCAACACTGGGGTAAGGTTGGTGAAAGGGCCCCAGTATGAAGAAACCTGGAGACACTGAGTGGCCACAAGGTGGCACTGCAAGGTAGCACCTGAAACCTGTTCCCTCCACATTAGTCAGGAATTGAGAGTTGCTGAGCCTTTATTCACCCTGTCTGTTGGTCTAAAGAAAACTCTCCTTCGATTTGGAGCAGCTGTTGTGGGTGAAGGGCAGGGGATGCACACAGGGCCAGGAGGGCAGACAGTTTATTCCCACAGCCCCAACCCAGCAGCCTCCCAGAATCGTGGCCCCACCCCTCTTGTAGCCTGGGTTTTCATCCCTGCCAACACAAGGAGAGCCTCCATAATTCATTACTGGGGCACGTGGATCCCAGCAGATGTCCAGCATAGGGCCCAGGGCCATGAAAGGGCTACCCATGACCCAAGACACATTCCCCGAGACCCACCAGCTGCTAAACATCTCCATGTTTATATGCCCACCAAGGGAGTAAGGGATATGGGATATATCCCCATAGGTCACCTGGCTACTAAACGGACCACTTTAACCTTTATTGGTGAATGGCCCAGTTTACTTAGCCCCAGTGAAGCTGGGGATCCTTGCAGAATATAAGGGCCAGATGGCTCCAAGATGCCAACAGCTGAGGGAATCACTTTGTTACAAGCCCATTGTTACTAGTAAGATTTTAGTTATGATCTGAAGTAGTACTGGGAGGATTTCTTAGTGCTTCACCATGGCACAAACAGCACAGCTTTTCTTTTTAACTGGGTAAGAGTCCATTTAGAATTTGGGACCTCAGACCCATCCCTGGATAAAATTTCAACACCAAAATGCTCTTGGAAGGTGAAAGTAGAGGAAGAAAGCTAAATAGGTAGGGTAAAGAGAAAAAAACAGAAAAGGGGAGAATTTTCCAAAGCCAAGACATCGAAGGTACTCCTTCATATAGTGTCCCTTCAGGAGATCCTCACAATCCATTCCAGGTAAGGTGAGGGGGGAGAAGAGGTGCAGAGGGACTAGGAAGAGTAGCCAAGCCACTCCCAGGACCATGACCTAACGGCCCCCACGACGTCCCCAACCCCTGCTCTCTCCTGTAGCCAGACCTTTAGGTCCTGCCACCTCAGGGAGAGCTACAGTAACCATTGTTAGGACACTGGGACATTTGCAGGACCGCTGATCAGAGGACTCAGGCCAACCAGACCGCCCCCATGGCTCCCCCCACCCCACCCCTTCAGTAAACCCACAAACCTGTCAGGTCTCGATCCATGTAGGCCTTCAATGGTAGTCTGTCAGCAGAAATCAACGAAGGCAGCTGAAGAATGGAATTGTTGCAGTTGCTTGAAGATGTCTGCTATTGGCAGGTCTGGTCTCAAGTCAGTGTCCTGATTTGATGAGCTGTTTCATCTTCATGATGGCGCATTCTCGTGGGTTTTGATGGCTGTTTGCATTCCATTCATTCACTTAGAAGACCACGGGCCTGCAGGTCTAGTTTTGCTTCTTTAGTTACGTGTATAAAGTTGGGGGCCATTAGGAAATTGTACCAGCAGCTTTGACAGGTAAGGGTCTTGAATCTGAGGCCGTGCTGTGTCAAGCAGGAAAAGAGAGGTATGTACTTCTTGTACTGCTTCTGAGTAGTGAGGGCATAATCATTGCCAAAGAACATTTTCTTAGATGCATATTTCAACAGTTTATCCCCAAGCTGTTTGCAATGAATCCTCTTTGACTGCATAGTTCAAAAGCAGATCACTATAGATCCGGCTGTGCACGGGTGCTGTGGTTTGGGTCCCAGGGCCCAATCGCTCTTTCTATATCAATTGGGTATTCCGGGCCTAGGTCGAGCAAGGTGCATAGAAAATTATCCAGGAGCATGAGCCCTGGCTTCCTCACCCTTAGGTATCCCATATATCCTCAGATTTTCCTTCTCCCTCTGTTTTCTGCATCCTCCTGCCTGAGGACTATTTGCAGCTGTGTGGGCCAGTTCAGTCACGACCACTTCAAGCTGGTTGAGCTGTGACATGTTGGAAGTTATTTGGCAGTCGGTTTCTTCAATCCTGCCCTGTAAGGTGCAATTCAGCCCTGAGGTCTCTGATGGACTCCCGCACCTCCATACGGAACTCTTGGACTGCTGCTAGAATTGTTTCAGTGGAGTCCCTGCGGTTTTGCCATGAGATCTGAGAGGGCAGCCTTTTCTATTACCATGGCTGTCAGAGGCTATCGTGGATGTGCCAGAATCTGGAGTCCGTTGTCGATATCATCGGCCTCTGCGAGGACTTGGAAGTGATTCCTAGATGATCGGAGCATTGGTTGATCAATTGTCCAGGCTCAGCAGGTATGTTAGCTATTAATTATCACTGCAGAGCGATTTCAGCTTAGAAAAGTCTCATTTAGTTATTTTTTTATTTATTACTATTTGATTGCAGGGAGAGAGCTTGTATAGATGAGTCTGATCTACTCCATAGTGCCACCAGAGTCCCACTGACTACCCTTTTTAATAAATCATGGAGGATGGTGTGATACCTGAGTACTGGACGAAGGTGGATATTCCCTCCACAAAAGTGGGAGCAAGACAGAGGCAGAAACCACAGACCTGTTAGTTTGACCTCAGTTATAGGGAAAATTATGGAATCACTTCTGAAAGAAAGAATTGTTGAGTACCTGGAGGTCAGCGGGGCACAGGACCCAAGGCAGCATGGATTCACAGTGGGAAGGCCATGTCAGACAAATCTAATAGATTTCTCTGACTGGAGACCAAAGTAGTAGACCAGGAGAGGCTGTGCATGTGGCCTACCTAGACTTTGTAAAGGCATTTGACACAGTCCCACACAAAAGATTAATAAACAAGTTAGCCAGCCTGGGAGTGGGTCCCAGGGTGGTAGTCTGGGTAAAAAAAATTGGCTGGACAACAGGATGCAGATGGTACTAGTAAACAGAGTCCACTCCGAGAAAGGGGGTTATTAGTGGGGTACAGCAGGGTTCAGTACTGGGACCTCTTTAATGTCTTTATAGGTGACATGAAGGAGGGCAGGAAGGAAAAGTATGCCTCTTTGCAGATGACACAAATGTAACCCTTAGGGGCACTACTCAAGAGCTACCCCTGCCTTGCCACAACAAGGTTGAGGGCCTGGGTTCCCAAGATTACTTTAAAATGGTTCTTATCCTAGATATAACAATTGACATGGTGCCTCCACCCAGGGTTTAGCTTAAGTGAGCTGGCTGTGGAACCTGGTACAACACCCAGGGATGCTGTACCCACCCACAATAACCATAAGTCACCCCAAAACATGACCCCATAACATTTCCCCCCATTTCAATACAGGTTCCATTTATTGACTGGATCCTAATAATATGCTCACAACACAGGTATCTGCAAAAACAACAATGAAGAATTTATTTTTAGGGGAAGGGCTTAGGATGGGGGAAGAAAGGAGTAGAAGTTATGCAGTACAGTATTTACAACATTTCGAGGTAGATCAATGTTTTTTTTGGTTATTGCTGGTGAAACCCTCCAGCTGGGTAGATAAGTTGTATTTCTAAATCAAATTTTAATCACATATTGTATCAACCTCTAAGATGACCAAAGCCCTGGCTATCTAACTAAACTGCATGAATCAGACGACACAGAAACATTTTGTTTTATCCATACTGGTACCAGTCCCCAACAGTTGGTATGAGACCCCACAATACCAACCTTAAACCTGGGTACCCAGTAACCAAAGTCCAGTTAATGGTGCAAGCCGGAAGAATGGTGCAGTTGTACATTGGCGGGCTAAATCAAGAAATTTAAGTCTTACAGTAGCTTGAAACAGTTAAACTCCTTGAACTATGTATAGTCTCTTTGAAGGGTGCAGGGGAGGCCCTGCATGTTGAAATTGGTGCTTCTTTGTCTGGCCTAAAAGCACCTGTAGGGTAACCAATCGGTTACCTTTTGCTTAACACATTTAGCATTTTCTGAACACTCCAGCACATTTATAATGATTGCACATTCAGCACATTTAATACATTAAATTCTTCAACCATGGGTCTTTCCAACTTAAATCTTTAATGGGTACTTTTCCCTTGTGCTAGGGTGACCCGGTTCTCCACATCCCATATTAAAACAAAATTACTTTTATCAATACCATTTCTTTCACTTTAGTAATTTGGGCAATTGCAGCAGTTCTTGCAAACACAATTTTTAAAGGAAAACGAACTCTCCTGTTTTCACAATAAGCTATTTTAAAAAATCTAGTTTCATAGAAAGGCAAAGGAAAGACTGCTGTTTACATTGATGCTAAAACTGCATTTATATAACTACCATAAATGTAGTTTCGTAGCATTTGAAAAAATGTAAACATCAGCCTTCCCATTTCAAAACTCTCACTCTGTCTGCTCCTGAAAATGGCTGCCGGAGGTGCTGTGTGACATCATCGGAGCCTCAAGCAGACAGCTACCTTGCTCTCTCTAGTGCCAATAAGCACCCTTTATTCCCTGTCTTTTAGTGTTGTGTCAAAAGTAAACAAAACCGACTTAGCATGTATTATTTTGATCAATACACATGTCAGGCTATGTTTTGTTGGGTTTCTTAATTTAAAAATGCAGAAACTGAGTTTTAATCTGACAGCTTTGTATGAAAACGAGTGCAAACAGCAGTACAGTAAAACATTTGATATACCTGGTGGTCTAGTGGTCATGCTGAAGTCCCAGTCTGGTCCAGTGGCAAAGTTGTTTGTTTTCTTCTATTTTAGTTGGCTATTTCACAGGTATGATGCTGAAGATACAAATCCATTTCTGAGCGACAATTTACCCGATTTCACACACACACCCCCGGCCATCAGCTTGCTCACTTGCCCACCCGCTGTCACACACTCCGACGACCCCTTGCATGCACTCCACTAGAAAACAATGGTGCCATGCATCCTATTATGTTGCTGAAGAACAAAATAGTTGCAGACACGTTTTCTACGATATTGGCCCCCCCCCAGCAATCAGCCTTCATGTTAGATTGTCCGCCTGCCCGTTGTCACACACTCTACTGTGTATCAACTCCGACCGATGTGACACTCCGCTCGTTTATTCTCCACTATAAGATCTGGAGCCACCTAGAGTATCTACCCAGTTGCACAAGAATCAAGACCGTTCACAATCTCTACACAATCCTCTTTGTAAAAGAAGCACGCGTTGTTATCAAATGGGTCCATCCTTAACAGCGGGCACTGTTGAATGACATCATTCAGCAGTGCCTGCCTGGAAAGATGAGCGCTTCGGTAACAATGTGTGCTTTAAAGAGGATGTATGAGAAAGTGTGAACAATCTTGCTACCGTGCAGCTGGGTGAGAAGAGTCTCAGATCTTATAGTGTGGTAAACTCAGCAGAGAGTCACATCAGTTGGAAGCTGATACAGTAGGAGATAGTGTGACAGCGGCAGGTGGGCAACCTAGAATAAAGGCTGATTGCCGGGGCAAATATCGTGGAAAACATGTCTGCAGCTATTTTGTTCTTCAGCAACATAACAGGACACGTGGCATCATTATTTTCTAATGGAGTGCATGCAAGCGGTCGTCGGAGTGTAGAGACAGTCGATGGCAAGTAAGCAAGCTGATGGCCGGGGGTGAAATTAGGTAATCGTTGCTCAGAAATGGATTTCTTTATTTCTTCAGCATCATACCTGTGCAATAGCTTACCAAAATGGAAGAAAACAAACATCTTGCCACTGGACCGCGACTTCAACATAACCACTAGACCGCCAGGGTGGTACGTAAATATTTTACTTTACTGCTGTTTGTCAATCATGTTTTCATACAGTTGTCAGATTAAACTCAGTTTCTACATTAATACAAGCCAACAAGACCATAGTGACGATGTGTATTGATCAAACTGTTAAGTCGTGGTTTCGCACTTGACACAGCCTAAAAGATAGGGGAAAAGGGTGCTTGTTCGGCACTGGAAAGCAAGGTAACTGTCTGCCTGAGACTCTGATGGCGTCACTCGCGCACTCAGTGGCCATTTTGGACAGCAGACAGGCAGGAACTGAGAATGGGAGGCTGATGTTTAATTTTTTAAATGTTACAAAACTAGATTTATGTTAGTTGTATAAATGCAGTTTTAGCATCAATGTAAACAGAGCCTTACCTTTCTATGAAGATAGATTTTAAAATAGCTTATTGTGAAAACAGGGGGTTTAGTTGTCCTTTAATTTCTCAGTCCCATGTAGTACATGGCTGGGGTTCACAACTTCCACAGGACATCTTGATAACACACGAACAAAATACTGGATCTCCCAGGTAAAGTTAGGGTGAGCCCCAGATCTGAGCGCTCCCTTCCAGTCCTGTAGGCACTTTAGCAATTTAAACTAATTTCATATACTTTTATACAACCTGGAACATTCCGGGCCCCTGAACTCATATCGGTCCACCTGCACTGGATAATGATTAAATGCTGCAGATCCAGGGTGCAGATCAATGAACAGTTCCAAACAATTAACAAGTCTCTAGGGCACTGTCATCCATTTCGTCCAGCATCTCCTTCTCTGAGATCCTGCTGGTCTATGAAAGGGCAACAGATGGATAGAAGGTCCGAGAAGGGGAAACAGGGGAGCTAAACATGTGGCTCAAGGGCTGGTTCCAGGAAAAAGACACAAATTTGTACATAACTCGCAACAGTTTTGGGCGCAAAAGTTCTTTAAATTCGATGGACTGCATATGACTAAGGAGGAATCAGTGCATTGGGGCAGAAGTTTGGCGTCTTTGCAGAATATTTAAACTAGCAAATGGGAAAAGGGTGCAGCACCCATACATAGCACAGGAAGAACACCTCCCCTCAGCTAGTGGTCAAACATGAGTTCAGCATGTTTATAGTTCATTTGCATCACCAGGTAAGGAAAAAGGTCCGGCTCCCTATACGACACACAGGGGAAACAAGTCATATAGCAACTAACACACCAAAATCTGGCCAATGGAAAATCATGTACACAAATGCCCACAGTCTGGGAAGCAAGATCCCAGACCTTCAGTCAACAATGACAGAGGCTAAACTGGACACAGTAGTCATTAGCGAGACATGGTTCACCAGTAACCACACTTGGGAGAGTTCAGTACTCAGAGTCTGCTATGTACTGTTCTGAAGAGACCGAGGTGCAAAAAAGGGGTGTGGAGTGGCCCTTTATGTCACTGAAAATATCAAAGCTACAGAAATTCAGAATACACATAAGAAGCCAGAAGAACTGTGAGTCACCCCGGAAACAGGAAATGGACAGCTGTACGAACTAGGGTTGTCTACAGGCCTCCAGACCAGGGGGAGGACTTAGACACATTACTGTTAGAAGATATACAAAACATGACAGCTAAAGGGGAGGTTCTGATAATTGGAGACTTCAACGTGCCAGATACAGATTGGTCAATACCAGCAGGAACATCCACCAGAACTAGACACATGGTGGATTGCCTGCAGGTGGAGGGCGTTAAACAACTGGTACAACAACCCATATTGAAACATAGAAACACAAGAAACAGGGCTATCCTAGATCTAGTACTGACTAATGGGGAAAGGACCACAGATCTCAAAGTAGAAGGTCACCTGAGGGCCAGTGACCATCACATGGTATGGTTTAATTTGGCCACTAGAACTAAATCATCCCATTCCAAGGCAAAAATATGGGACTCAGAGGAGCTGACTTTGATAAGATGGCCAACAGAGTTAAACTAGCCCTGGCAAGAAGAAATACAGGTGAGGAATACAGTCAAAATGGGCAAGCATTAAGGATGTAATACTTGAAGCAACGTCCCATTGTGTTAGAGAGAAAAGCAATAGAGAAAAAGCAAGAGTAAAGAAGGAGGAAACTGCTTTGGTTCTCAAAACAGAAGCAAAAAGGTCGGAGCCAAAGGCTGGCCTTCAGGAAATATAAGGAACAGCAGTGGAATGAAGATAGGGAGGCATACCAAACTTCCCTAAGGGAAGCAATGAAGGCAGTAAGGCAGGCAAAGGCCCAAACTGAGGAAGCACTAGCACGAACAGTAAAAGAAGGGACAAGATTTTCTATGGATACATTAGTGAAAGGAGAAAGTCCAGAGGGGGTATTGCTAAGATCAAAGGGGATAAGGGGTCATGTGAGGAGGAGGACCATGTAAAAGCATCTATCCTAAATAGATACTTCTGCTCATTATTTACTGAGGAGAAGGTAGGGCAGGGCCCACAGCTCAGCACCATGGACACAGGGGAGGGAGGTGTGCACAAGTCCCTTCAAAAGAAAGGGTCCTACAAGAGCTCACTAAGCTCAGGGTGGACAAGGCAATGGGACCTGATGGCATACATCCCGGGGTACTAAAGGAGCTAAGGGTGGAACTAGCAGAGCCATTAGCAGAACTGTTTAGTGAATCTCTGAGCACAGGAGAGGTCCCAGAAGACTGAAGAAGGGCTCATGCGATCCTGCTCCACAAGAGTGGTAGCAGGGAGGAGGCAGGGAACAACAGACCAGTCTTACCTCAGTAGTGGGAAAGATTATGGAGGTACTCCTTAAGGAAAGGATAGTGCAACACCTGGAATCCATAGGAGCACAGGATCCAAGACAGCATGGGTTTACAACAGGACAGTCCTGTCAAACTAATCTCATAGATTTCTTTGACTTGATAACCAGAGTGGTGGACCAAGGGGGTGCAGTTGATGTTGCCTACCTTGACTTCAGCAAAGCCCTCTTTCTTTATTTTTTTATTTTATTTTAGTCTTTGGTAACCGGGCAAGGCCCACTAGGCACAAGTGCCTGTTTTCAGGGGCGACCTGGGAGCACTGGGCGGTTAAGTGACTTGATCAGAGTCACACAGTATGCAAGTGGAGATTGTGAGAATCAAACTCAGGTCTGGTCTGCTGGATGTACCAAGCTCGTTCATCTCTTTCCTCTAATCTCTAGGCTCTACTGCCAGCCCAATATTTCAATACTGTTCCACACAGAAAATTGATTAATAAGCTGGGTAGGCTTGGGGTAGGTCAGAAGTTGGTCAACTGAGTGGCAAACTGGTTCGCGGGCAGAAAACAAGAGAGTGGTGGTAAACGGTATACAGTCAGAAGAGATGCAAGTCACAAGTGGGGTACCTCAGGGATCAGTTCTGAGATTAGTCCTCTTCAATATTTTTATCAGTGACATTACAGATGGACTGGAGGGTAAGGTTTGTCTGTTTGTAGATGACACCAATATCTGCAACACAGTAGATGATCCAGATGGGGTGGGCAGAATGAGAAGAGATCTGGATAAACTGGCAAAATGGTCAGAAGAGTGGCAACTGGGGTTTAACACAAAGAAGTGCAAGATCATGCACACAAGGAAGAGAAATCCTGAAGCCACCTATAGGTTGGGAGAGGAGTTGCTGGCAATCACAAGGGAAGAAAGGGATTTGGGCATCGTCATCATCATCACAGATGACCTGAAATCATCCAAGCAGACCGCTAAAGCAGTAGGTAAGGCTAGAGGGATGTTGGGAGGTGTATTAGTGAGAATATCGCAAGTAGAAAGAGAGGTGATAATCCCTCTTTACAAGACACTGGCTAAGTCCGACCTGGAGTACTGCGTGCAGTACTGGATGCCGACTTGCACAAGGACATTAACTAAATGGAGCAGTCCTGAGAAGAGCAGCAAAATGGTGCAGGGACTGCATCACAAGCATATGAGACTGCGGCCCGTGGGCGCAGCAGTTGATTTTGCATGCTGACGGCGACCCAGGTTCGGGAACGGACCCAGGTCGTTGGAGGGCCAGCTGGGGGGAGAAGGATTGAGCGTCCTCTAGACTGCTCTCTTTCTCCAGGGGGGAGGGTAGTGCGCGTTCAGTGCAGAAACAACACCTGGCGGAGGCTGGGTCTGTCGCATTGCACCAACACCAGTTTCTCCCTGGGGTGGGGCGGATGCTGGCTGTCATTGCATGTCCCCACCTCAGCTTAAGGGGAGAAAATCCTGCCCTGGCTGTCTCCTTGAAGCCCTGCTCTGGGCTTCAATTAGCCTCCTAGCTGGACCCTCCCGATCAGTCACAGTTTTGCGGCACTGGTAAGCCCGACGGTGCCGTGACCCCACCCTCTGGGGGGCAAGCCAGGGGTGACTGGGAGAGCTCCAATGATCTAGGAGGTGGAAGCGTGCAGGGGCGCTGTGACCAGGGCGGATGACATGTCATCTGGAGCAGCCAAAAAGCTTAGTAAATAAAAACAAATTAAAAAAAAAGGAAATATGAGGACAGATTAATGGAGCTCAATGTGTATACCCTAGAGCAAAGGAGGGTGAGAGGTGATATGATCGAAACATTCAAACACCTTAAGGGCATTAACAAGGTGAAAGAGTCTAACATGTTTCAATATAAGATAAATAGCAGGACAAGAAGACACAGCATAAGATTAGAGGAAGGCCAATTAAGGGGTAATGTGAAGAAGTTCTTTTTCACAGAAAGTGTGGTGGATGCATGGAATGGCCTACCTCAGGAAGTGGTGGGTATGATTACAGTGCAGGGCTTCAAACAGGCATGGGATAGGTGTAAGGGAGCAATACAGATGAGTATGAATAGATAGGACATTGATAGAGTAAAGGCCTATGGCACATTCATAAGGTAGAAAAAAATTGACAGACTGGATGGGCCTTGCGGTTCTCATCTGCCGTCAGCTTGTATGTTTCCATTGGCAGCCCCAATAAGCTTTATTGTTACTTGCACCAGAAGGTACAAGATTACTCACTCAGGCATCCTCATGGAATGGCTGTCCATCATCAAAGGTTCCTGAAGTCTTCAGTTCTCTCACCACTGAGGCAGGTTTAGCTTTCTCACAGCTGGCTTGTCATCAAGTTGCAGGTCCACATTTTTCCTAAACGTGGAAAGGATGGGCTAACCCCTGGAGGACATTTTCTGGCAACCCCCAGGATAGCAGGTTTTACTTTAAACTATACTTATTTAAATTCTGACAAAGAAGAACAAAAAATCCCTCCTTTGTGGAGAGGCATATGCTGGATCACCAGGCCCATTTGCATTGCTGGGGGCCTGAGCCCCCACCCCCAGGGGATTCCCGCTCGAATCTGAAAAATCTGCTGAAACACAGTCTTTTATGGGGCTTTCCTGAGGCTCCCCATTGGCTGAAGCTGTCGGCTGCTTTGCTCTCTGATTGACTGGAAGGCCTGTCAGTCACAAAAATTAATTATTCATTAAGCCTTCTTGATGCACAATTGGATTGCTATTTTGGGGCCTGAACTTAGGGGCCCTGCTGTTCCATAGAAGCACTTGGAAGTTTCCCATGAGCTTAGCAAATTTCCCCAATTCCTGGCTTACAAATCCTAGCTTTCTGATTGGCTGTTGCTGCTTTGTAATGGCTGCTGAACACACAGTCCCTTAAGCAGGTTTAACACAGTCCCAAATGTAGCGCTGGTGCCGTATGTCTATGGGCTACCTCCCCTTGCCAACTGTCTCTGATACCAGGCAAGGGGCCTGGGTCCTGCTACAGTGACAACTGGGGGTTCGTTCCCAGAAATATTGAAAATATTGTGGTTCCCTTCACCCAGAGTAAAGTATCAGTGGGCCAGATATCTGCTTGGCACAGCGCCCTGGGATACTGTGTCTACCCACCTCCCCAACCTA
Source organism: Neoceratodus forsteri (assembly GCA_016271365.2). Lineage (NCBI taxonomy): Eukaryota > Metazoa > Chordata > Ceratodontiformes > Ceratodontidae > Neoceratodus > Neoceratodus forsteri. Next base: position 1,447,540,652 of record CM057453.1, on the reverse strand, counting down.
CCACTCTGCACACTGTGTCCCCCAATACCTTGTTCCACCATGAACCATATATCTCAGTAATGAGCACATGAAATGAATTCCACTAGCACAGCAAGCTGAAACAATACATTCACAGCTTTATTCATGGGGAAAGGAGTAGGGAAGTGAATACACCTTTTGTGTCTCCATTAAACTAATGTGTCACTGTATTGTAAAGTATTACTGGGATGTTATTTATTTATTTATTTGTACACTCGGATTTACAACCTTTGAGTCAGAGACTCATTTACAAAACACCTCATTACAGTGAAGACAAAATAATACAAAGTTCTAAATACAGACGGTGAATACATAAAATACATAGATAACAGTGATAAAGCATTATTACAGTGATACAGAGCATTATGTACAGTCAATTTACATAGATAACATGTAATACAAATGCGAGATGTAAGTCCTCAATGCAGTAACAATGAGGGCAGAAACATATTTTCAGGTAGGAGCAGCTAAGGGGGGGCAGTCCAGAGGACTTTGTCGAGGTTGGAGTGAGCAAGATGGCATGAGTCTTGGAGGCCGAGGAGGCGCAGGATTTTGTTGGCTGCATTTACTGCAGCGTGAGTTGAAGCGGTCACGAAGGGGACTTTAAAGGGACCAATTTTGGAGCGTGTTGGTGATGTCAACAGGGAGGGAGTTGAACCAGAAGGAAGCCCTGTAGCAGAAGGATCGTTGGGCTAGGGTGATCCTGGGCACCCGTGGGGTGGCCTTATCCAAGCTGTGGGTGGCCACAGTTGAGATTGAAGAGTTGAAAGGATGCAGCCACCCCTGGGGAGGGCCGGAAGAATTTCCCTAGATAGTAGGCAGGTTTGGTAGTGGAATCTTTCTTCAAGCTTGAGGAGGTTTGTGGTGGCATAGAGTAGGCAGGTAAGGGTGAGTCTGGGTGCCCCAGTTAAGAGCCTGCAAGCCTTGTTTATAGAGATTTGAATTTTACTGATAGCAGTGTTATAAGTAGCACCATATATAGGCAGGCCATAATCCACTAGGGACAGGACAGAGGATGTGACAGCCAGCCGGAGAGCATCGGGAAGAAGGCAGTACTTGTGCCAGTAGAGAAGACCTAACCAAGAGTTGGTGGCTGCTGAGAGGGCATTTATGTGGTGGTGAAAAGTGTGAGCAGTGTCAAAGGTAATTCTTAGGTATTTATATGTGGACACTTGCTCTAAGGGGTGCTGTGTGCTGGGGAGAATTAGGAGGGAGGTATTTCTGGACTTGTTTTGGTAGTGGGTGAATAGCATAGACTTGGTCTTTTTTAGATTGTTAACAAATCTACGATCCTTGAACTGTTTTTCAGCTTGGTTAAAGGTGAGCTGGAGAGAGTCCTGGAGTGAGGCAGGTTTATGGTGAGAGGCAAAGAGAACGGCATCATTTGCATAAAGAAGAATTTTGCAAGAGCAGGTTCTGGACAGGGTGTTGAGGTAGAGACTGAACAAAAGAGGCCCCAGGATAGAGCCCTGGGGGACTCTGGAGTGAACTGGTCAGGTGCAGGATAAGGTCCCATTGATTTTTATGCACTGGGGGTGAGCTGAGAGGTAGCTGGAGCACCAGGCGAGAGGACCAGTGGAGAAACCGATTTGGTAGAGGGAGTCTAGGAGGAGGGGATGGCAAACAGTGTTGAAGGCCTTGGGAAGTCAATGAACATTGCACCAGCAAGACTGCCAGAGTCTAGGGAGGAGTCCAGATAGTTGGAGAATTCAAGGAGGGCTGTTCAAGGAGGATGTTATGTTATCACTGTTTATAAATTATATATTCTGTGTTCCTGTGCTAACCAGGTCCATCTTGTAAACGTACTGCTCAATGGTGTTCACCTGGATAAATAAAGATTTTGATTGATTGATTGACATAAAGTAGCTGTGAAGGCAAAGAAAGGTAAGTGAATTAAGCAATTTCAACATGTGGGTCTGCAGACCAAGCCTCGCCCACTGGTACCAGTGTCCCTATACTGTCCCTAGGGGTACCCACTAAGTGTAGACCTGATTGGTGCCATGGGTTGGCTGGCTACTGGGGCCCTGAAATACTTTTAGAAAACTTGTAGAATGAATAACAAACAATTCCCTTCCCCCCGGAGAACCAGGTCCTGGGTACTCATGTTAATCAATCTCAGCACCGGGGAAATGGAGCTCCTTGAATTAGTGCAGCGAACAGAAAACAGGCCAGCCAGGATCCTTCCGTCTAGATGGAACTTGCTCAAGGATCTTGCAGCTGGTCATCTTGATTGTAGCTCTGGCCACTTGTCACCTTCAGCCACTTCTAGCCTGTTGCAGAGCACTGTGGCAGGATAACACCAGCCCAGAAGGCCCAGATCCAGGAATGATTCCGCAGCCCGGCTCCCATGACGGTTTGCAGATGTCCTAGCACCCCAGCAAGTGCTCATGACCTCCTGAGACAGTGAGTCCCACTTGGAAGGGGTTAACAAGTTCCCTCCCTGGCTCTGAGTGAGGGCTCCCAAATGGTGGGGTTCCCTCCTGCAGTCCCTGCACTGATCTCTCAGAAAAGAAAAGTTCTTAAGCATTTTTTCCACTAATGTCCAGTGCCAGTTAGTAAGGGTGCTAGCCTCAGATTCAATACGCACAAATGCAATTCAGCAGTGGGGCTCAGGAATAACAATCCTCTGCACACCAGTCCATGCTTTCCTAGTTTAACAGTGCCCACCTTTCTACAGCTGCAGCTGGGACTCAGCTCTCAGCCGCTTTGACCAGTTCACACAGGACACGCACAGCTTCTGCTAGCACCCCAATGACCAGAGACACTCTGCTTCTTCAGAATTCAAATTGCAGTCCCAGACACAGGCAAACTGGTTTATCAGTCCAGGCCATGACACTCTGACAATCCGCACAGCCCTTTCAGCAAGTTCAGCTTTTCAGTGCAGGGTTTCTGCAGCATTCAGTCTCTCTCATTAACTACCAGCAACTTCTCCATACCTGGGGAATTACAGTCCGGTCTCTTTCTCTTTTTCCCCTTCTCAATAAATCCAGCAGCAAGTACCTGGGGAACCAGAACCTCAGCACAATCTTTCTTCCTGCTGTCCCCTTTCCAGTCTACTTCTGCTGATACACAGCTCTCCAAATGGGGACCTGAAGAAGTCCCTGAAGTGCAATGTCCACTCTCTCAGCACAGTCCTGACTCGTACAGAGTCCAACCACAGACTGAAGAAATCTCAGAAAGTCCATACTGTATCAGTCGAAAACCCAGCACTCTGAGTGGCTGTTGAAGCCTTTCAATAATCACTAACCATAGTGATCAATATTTTCAGCTCATTTATTGGGGCATGATATAAGCACCAGAAATAGTCCCCTCCTTTTCCCAAGAGCCCCTCTGTCCAGGATTTGGGCACCTAGATCACTGATTGGCTAAAGAAATGGGATTAAGTGTCACAAACATGTCCGCTCCCATTAGTTCATATGGAGTCCATTTCAGTTCAGCGCAGTTTCTCCCCTTTAAAGTCTGATACAATCTAACACAATCCTTTCTGTGCACCAACACCCCATCGTAGTGTAGCTCCAACTGTCCCCTGTTGATCGAGCCCACTCTCATTACAGTAGCCCCTGTAGTTTATCTGTCACTGCCACTGAAACTATGTCCTCCCAGGTGGCAGGCAGCGCCCATCAATATGAATGGAGGCCGCTCATTAATATTCATAAGACCCCAAGTAGCCCCACTGTCAGAACTGCTGTGGTGCAGGTATGGGATTCTGCCCGACTCTCTTCATGCCTCTGGTTCCCAAGGACATCAGCTGGGGCACCGGGACCAAGGGCAAACTCCCCGTTCATCGAATCGCAACAGCAGTCAGCACATCAAAGCACCCCTTGCGCCCACGCAAGTGTCAGACGAATGTGGCATGCCGCAGCTCACAATCAATGGATTGCGCCCCAGGGCAGAAAACAGCCTGCTGGCCAGGTGAACAGATGTGGGGTGACCAAGAACACCAGCAAACCAGAGACAAATGGGGGCAATTAGGTAAGCTCCAGAGGAGGTTACACAATAAAAGTCCTGGTGCAGCCAGAATAATTAATATAATTGCCCAATTGCCCCATACTTCAGTAGTCCCTTGTGTGTCCTTGTAGTTGCTGTCCAGCTTTAATAAGTATTTCAGTCTCTTTGCCTGTTGCCGCTGCCAATATTTTAGACCCCCTGTTTGCAGCAGGCAGGCTGTCTCTCTGAGTCCCAACACATCTGGTGCAGCCAGTAAACAATTTAATTATTTAAACATTTCCCCCTTTAAACATTTGTTCCTGTTAAACATGTTGTCCCCAAACACAGTTAACTAGTAGCTGCTTTATTTATTTACATCTATCTTTTCTCTCGGCAGCTGCCAAAAACACAGTTCCCGGAGGGTAGACAGAGCCTCATGAATATTCATAAGGGACCAGGGCTCTGGCTCATTAATATTTATGAGCCCCAATCCCAATGCTATGTGGATCTCTTTCTTTAATTTAATAAACAGGCTGTCATGACCCTTGCTGTAGTCACCAGGTCCCACTTTGCAGAAAGGACACCAGGACTGCCGAATTCTCTCCCACTCGACCGCAAATTAAGTGGTGGGGAGATCAAAGGTGCAGCATTGTGCATGCACGATCTCCACAGCACTGGGGGTGTTGAAATGGCAGTGGGGAGGTACAGCTGCAGTTTCTGGAGCCCAACTGGGCTAAATTTATACATGAGGGCTTTTGGGGGTGACCAGGGGCACATACTGACTCAGGACACGCAAAAAAAACTGCAGGCATTATGGAGGCACTAAAAGAAATGGAAGCTAAATGGGCATAATGTAAGCCTCAAATTGGGGTGGGCATAACACAAAGATCTGCAACAGGGTTGATACACAAGGAGGTGTGGAAAGGATGAGAAGGGACTTGGCAAGGTTAGAGGAATGGTCAAAAGTATAGCAGCTTAGATTCAGTGCAAAGAACTGCAAAGTAATGCACCTGGGAAACAAAAACCCGGGTGAAGGGTACACAGTGTTGGGGGAGGTACTAACAACAACAAAAATGGAACAGGACCTGGAGATAGTCATACCAGATGACCTAAAGGTAGGCAAGCAATGTGAGAAGGCAGTAAGGAGGGCTGGGGGGAAAACTGAGATGCATAGGGAGAGGCATCACCAGTAGAAAACAGGAAGTTGTTATTCCTCTGTACAGACAGTTGGTGAAACCCCATCTGGAGTACTGCGTCCAGTTCTGGAGACCCCATTCACGTACCTCAAGGGAATCAACAAAGTCCAAGAGGGTAGCATCTTTCAGAAAAAGAGATGTGCAAGAATAAAGGGGCACAATTCAAAGAAGGGGGGGGTGACTCAGGGGCAACGTGAGGAAGTATTTTTCACAGAGAGGGTGGTGGATGCATGGAACAGCCTTCCAGAGGAGACAGTAGGGTCACAAACAGTGGAGGAATTCAACAATGCATGGGACAGACACAAGGCAGTTCTAGTGGGGGGTAGGAGGAAGTAAGCTGTTGGTTAAGTAGGATCTGCAGCTTGTCCGAAAGGTAAGGAAATGGGCAGACTTAGTGGGCCAAGCGGTAAATCTGCTGTTAAAATCTATGTTTCTATGTTCTATGTTTCTATGTTTCCCTTTCACCTAGAATGACCTACTCTGCCTTCATATTGTCCCTTGCTAACATGGTTTTGCGAAACTCTATATACGGCACACCCTTCACAATTCTCTCTCATCTCCCTGTCCAATGCCACCTGACATTTCTGCATTTCATCGTACAATTCCTCATTCTCACTTCGCAACTTTTCATTTGAATCAGCCAACACATCATTCAATTGTAATGCCTGCTTCTTATCCTGCTGTAACTTTTCGCAATCCTCTCTCAACCTAATTCTGTCTCTCTTTCTGTGTCTCATTCCTAAGACTTTCAATCTCGTGTTCAAACTTTCTCCGCAGCTCACCCATTTCTCGGTATTTGGAGCCCTGCTCTTTTTCAAACCAGGACCTCTATTTCAACTGCAGCAGGGCATGCACAGAGCAACAACCATCATTCCTTTTTGGTCATGCTTTTTGACCATATGATTAGTCTTCGAATACAGCGTGCATGCATACTGTAGAGGGTGGGCTTGTGACTTCGCATCCAAAGCGAAGTCGCCCCACCCTCCATGGAAGGCTAAAATGTCTGAGATGACTAACTTGAGATGAGCGCTAATGGACATTGTGAGAGCTCTGCCTCTTCCTGCAATAGCCTGAAATTAAAGGTATATTGATCTGCCTTGTATTTCAGAACTAGCCAGTTACACATTCAGGGTACAAAGTTCAGCTGACCAATGCGGACTGTAGGCTCGAACACCTTCGTTTTTCCTGTCTCGTTCAGGCACGGAGGGCCTGAAAGATAATCTATATTGATTAAATCGGTGGGCATTGATTAGTATCCCTTTGTGATCCCCTTGCCCGTTCCCCTTCCCTAAACACCTTTTTCCTCAACTGTATTGCATTTGAGCAATGAGGTCCTACAGCACCATCGCCATTTGTTGGACTGTCAGGATCTAAACCTTGACGGCAAATCACAATACAGGAGAGAGGTGTGTAGAAAAAAGGTTTATTATACTAAACATGAATAAGACAACAGCTCTAATACCTGCTGGGAGTCTGGAATAGTCGAACACCAGGTGTCATATTTGTCATAAACAGAACTAACTCGAAGAGCGGAGCTTTTACACAAAGTTATATATGGTAGATAAGAAAGTGCCATTACCTGGTAATGTGCGCATATGAGTAATGGAAATGTTAGGTAAAACATTCTCATTGGTGCAACGATGGGCGTCTCACACCCAAGGCCGTTATATGTTGCACTTGCACAGTGATAACTATTTCACTGACTACAGCTATCTATTAGAACAATGAAACAGGTGATAAATCATGCTGATGGTAGCAGTGTGCCTTATGGCTTGGCTGTAGGTAGCGCTCTAAGACAACAAATGTATCGTAAACATAACTATGTAGACTAATCAGATTAATATATGCTAAGCATTGTAGTAATAACTAATAACAGTAGATGGCGCACTAAGGCCACTAATACATCTCTGGTAAATGGTAGTCTGTCAGTACATCATTGCAAACATTAGTAAACATCAGTAAATACTGGTATAGATTATACTGTATGATAGAAACTGCTGGTTCACTTTAGGGACAGAGGTCTGGTAAGTCTACAAGGTCTTGTGCACAGGGATGGTCGGATATTCTCAAATTAATTGGTAAATGCTGTTTAATGTGTTGTAGCATCTGCTTGTAGCTTTCTGAAGTTGATAGTTATTCTTAAATAACACCTTTATTATTTTTTTATTTCTAGTGTGTTTGTATGAATATTGCTGTATACTGATAATGTAGCCTTATTCTGATATACAGTATTTATTATCTCTATAAGAAATCTATTGTTTTAAAAATCAATAAAATGTTACTAGTAAAAAAAATAGATTTTCACATGTGTAGTGAATGCATCAATTTGTTTTAACATTCTCCTTTGTGGGGATATTATATTATTTTACCACTTATAAAACCAAAATAAAATGTTAAAAAAATACCAGACAATTTGGAGATTATCATCTGCGTGGTCACCATTTAAAGATCTCACACAAAGATTTTACCTCTTAACTGTTTTTAGATATAGTAAATCTTCTACCAGATCAGACCTTTACAACAACCATTATTTGTGGGAAGGGAAGGGGCAAGTTGCTAGAGCTTGCACAGGAAGAAAGTCAGACATTGACTTGGTATTATGCCAAGTACTTACAGTACTGCAGCTCATTAGAGCACTGTGTACCATGGAACAGCACATAAACCCTTTGCACCTGCAGGCTGCAGAGAAAGTATAGCAACTCTTCAAAAAACACCTCCTGACATTTGATGGATTGGGCTCCCTGGTGCTAAGGAGGGTAAAGATGGCGGTTGATTGCCATCTAACAATGTAGTGCATCCGGATGGGGGTGGGTGTAGCAGTCTGTGTCATTTATGACACCAGGCAGACTGACTGAGGAGTCAGGCCAGGAGGGGAGGCGGTGAAAAAGACAGTGCAGCTACCCTTTGGCGTGCTGACTGATTCCGTATAAGCACTGACGGGGTGGGCATGGCCCAGGATAACTAGGGGTTTAGGATGGTAAAGGTTGCTGGAGATGCTTGTAAACAGTTACATTTCTGGCTGCCACAATCGTGCCCCACTTATGCCGAAACAGAAACCAGTTTAAAGATGTCTGAAATGTATAGATTTGAATATATGACAGCTAAGCTCTATAATAAACAGGATGCGTTGGTGAGGAAATGGCAGCGGTAGATCATCTACTACCTCGGATAGACCTTCCCTGTCCCTCCACAGCCAGGGTGGGGTGGCAGGGTCCAGATAATACGAGGGCAGGGTAGTCCTTTCTGCCTCTCCTGATCTTTTAAGTCTGGCTAGGGGAGGGGCAGAGGGATCCTTCTGGCCCTTTGGCTTAAAACAAAAGATAACCTCAGGAGGTTCTGCGCCTGCTTAAGGCTTAGTGGGTTTACTATGGGTCCTTGATGAGAATTGAACAGAAGAGGTGTGTATTTAATTTGATACAACCTATTATTATACCTTGCATTCCTGACTTATAATATCACTCGGTATAACCAGAACAATGCTGTAAGAAAAATTCTGATGTATAAGGTTGGAGATAGCGGCCACGCTGGGCTGCCGTCTGTAAGATCATTGTAAGCTCCTAACTATTCGTTTAAATGTAGGAGAATTTTATTTATTTGGTTTATTGTTTATTGTTTAAGTCCTAAGTCTATTGTTTTGTTACGGTCTAAAGTTTAAGTCGACCGTTGTCTATATGATTTCTTTGAAAATTACTACCTCTGGTTGTGGTGGAGACTGGCGTGCTGGAGCTGTGGGAGGTCGCTTGCTGCCTGCTGTTTGTGGCGGCCCGGTCTTCCATCAGACCGAGGCCAACCTCTTTCAAATCATAATTTTTGTTCGACTCCCCGAAGGGAATTCTATTGTTTGGTGGCCCATTGGAGTTGTTGCGAGTTTGTGGAGAGTCGGAGGAACAGTGAGGTGGAGTGGTGGGTTCCAAACGGGATGAAAGCACGGCCGGACCATACTTGGAGGACGTAGTCGGGTATCTGTGAGAGAGGACTGGCTAGTGGAAGAGGAAGCCCTGAGAGGGGGGTGTGAATAGCGTGCAGCGAGGACCTCTGCGCGATTTGGGAGGGGTTGGGTTCCTCGGTCCGGACGGAGCAACAGTTGTCACTGCCACGGAGGGTGGTGGCGTTAATCTTGTTCCCTCAGGTGAATAGGAGACTCACCGAAGGGTGGTCTAGCCTGGTTCACCTTGGTGAAGAGATCGGGTTGAGCTTAACCCTGTAAGTGAAACCTATATGCTGCTGCCTACCATCATGAAGATTCCTAGGGAGGAAAAACCACAACGTGGGAAGGAAAGTGGACTTCCTGGACCATCTGTCAGTGAAGTACTTTTAACTCGTCTTTGGGACAGTGCTTGTTATATCATAGTAAAGAACAGAACTGGGCTTCATGGGATTATTTCAGCCTCGTGAGAGGCTGGCATAATTTTAAAAGTTCCCATCCTGTAGTGGTGAGAGCATACGGGTGTGGGCAGTAAAGACCTCGGAATTCTCCTCTTATTTTCCAAAGGAAACTGTGTTTTGACTTATTCAAAATTCTGGTTATTGGACTTGGGAGTCTTTTTCTAACATTTAAAGCCAGCCTTATGTTAGGGGCCTGTAAAGTTTGGAAAAGCTCCTTTCTCCTGCAGTGGTGAGAGCATTGTGGGTGAGAGCAGAGAAATAAAGCTACATTTGCAAATTAGAGATCTGAAGGCACATTCTGGACACTAATATCTGAATTTGATAGAATTTATTTATTTATTATATGTTTGAATTAAGGGTATAGGTTTTGATTAGATAGATATTATATTTTATATTTAGTTTTAAGTTATTTGGTTACTCTGTTTATTAGAGTTATAGCTTTGTTATTGTTTGATTAATTGTATGTTATTTATTGTAGAGCACTTGTATTTATTTAAGTGTTTTGAGGGGGTTAATCATTTTAGATTGTTTATTGTTGTGTTAATTATGTGCTGGGACAATATTAGGACAGTCGATGCGATTCCCCTCCAGGCTCAGGGACCTTCGTCCTTCTCCTGTCCTCCCATCACGGAGGTCTAAAAGATGTAGGGCTCTGGGGATTGTGGGGAGGAGGAGGAGGCTGTGCTGGGCCTGGAGGGGAATGGAAAGGAGTGAGCGGACAGAGATAGTGGGGACAAGGAGACACCCTGGGGCGAAATGGGCCCAGGAAAGGGGATCTCCCTGTTTGGTGCCCATACCCAAGGGTTCTGACTATAATCAGCAGGTAAGGCGGTCATCCTCGGAGGCTCATCCTACTCGGGCGGTGTTGTGCAATGCCAGGTCTATTAAAAACAAAACGGCTATTATAGCTGATTTTGTTAGGTCATCTGACCTGGCGTGCATCACCGAGACCTGGCTGGATGAAAATGCTGGACCAGTTTTGGCAGCAGCAGTTCTAGCCGGTTACTCGGTGATACACCGCCCGAGGTTGGATTGTAGGGGTGGGGGTGTTGCCATCTGTTTTAGAACAGAATTGGGCCTAGTGGAGGTACCAGTGGGAGTCACCAAGTCCTTTGAGTGCATCCTAGGCGAGGGTGTGGGGTGCAGGATACTTCTTGTATACCGTCCACCAGGTGACGAGAATGTTTTCCTGCCGGAAGTTGCAGACTTCATTGTCGACCTGACATTGGGGTCCCCCAGATGGTTGGTTCTGGGGGACTTCAATGCCTGGGTCGATGATGAACTCTCACATTTTGGTCAAGACTTCCTCCAGTTGATGATTTCACTGGGCTTCACACAGGTTATTTCCTCCTCGACCCATATTGGTGGGCATTCATTGGACTTGGTGTTCCTTCTGGGGATGGGGATATCTGACTTGGTGGTGGAACCAGTCGGATGGTCGGACCATCACTCCATTGGGTTCAGTTTTGAGGCCACCCCTATTAGGTCAGCCCCTACGGAAATGGTCCAGTACCGCCCATTAAGGGGTGTTTCCTGGATGACCTGATGGCGGTGCTGGACCTATCGGGCCTACCGATAGATTGCTTGGATCCGGGAGACCTGGTACGTGCCTATAATAAGGTGGTGACAGGGGCCCTGGATTCCATTGCACTTGTTCGTGTTCGTCCTCTCACTCTTCGTCCCAGGTCTCTTTGGTTCGATGAGACCGTGAGGGAGTTGAGGAGAGTTGGACGAAGGTTGGAGAGGCGCTGGCAGAGGTCCGGTTTGGATGATGACAAACTTAGTTTGATGAACCACTATGTGGTCTATCAATCCGCAATTTCTCGTAAGAAGGCAGAATTCCTGTCCAGAGTGATTGCGGCTGCACAGAATAGACCGGCTCAACTCTTTCGGACCATGGACAGACTGCAATTCAGCCTGTCTTCAGCCCGGAAGAGCCTTTTCTCAAGAATGGTGTGAAGAGTTTGCTCTCTTCTTTGCAGGTAAGTTGCCAAAATCAGATCGGACGTCCGCTTGTCCCTCTCCAATGGGAGTTGTGATGGTCAGCAGGAGATGTCGGAAACCCAGTTTGCATGGTCTGACTTCAGCCTCCCCACAATCAATGACATTGTGATGATCATCCAATCACTACATCCGACCAACTGTAATTTGGACCCTGGTCCCACACGTCTTTTAGTGGACTGTGTGGATAAAATCGGCCCAGTCCTGGCTGTGATAGTCTGGAGGTCCTTGGAGAGGGGGATCTTCCCAGATCCTCTTAAGGAGGCTGTAGTGAAGCCTCTTTTGAAGAAGCCCTCCTTGGACCCAGATTGTCTACAGATTACAGGCCTGTCTCTAACTTACCCTTTGTGGGTAAAGTTATTGAGAAGGTGGTTGCAGCGCAGCTGGATGATCATCTGACCAACAACAATGTCTATGATTCTCTCCAGTCTGGATTTAGGAAAAGGCATAGTACCGAGATAGCACTTGTTCGGGTACTAAATGACCTCCTAATAGCGAGAGATCGTAGGACCCGTTCCATCTTGGTACTTCTTGATCTCTCTGCAGCATTTGACACTGTTGACCATGGTGTGCTGTTGGAGCGTCTTGCGGTCTATCTGTGGGCTGTCTGGTACAGTCCTCAGGTGGTTTCGATCTTACCTGAGGGTGGGACTCAGAGGGTGGTGTCAGAATTTTTCTTGCATCAGTCTCCCTATCCTGTAGAGTACCGAGGGTTCCCTTTTGGAGCCCATGTTGTTTGCAGTGTATATGCTACCATTGGGAGTGATTGTTAGATGATACGATCTGGGTTTTCATTGCTATGCAGATGATACCCAGCTGTATATGTCTTTTGTGCCCGGCCAGGATGCTGCCCTTTCGGTATTTAACAACTGCCTTGCTGAGGTCCAAGACAGGATGAATGGGAGTTGGCTGCGGTTGAACCCTGAAAAAACTGAGGTGTTGGTTGTGGACAAGGGTCACTGTGAGGCGGGTTTGTTAGCTGGATCACCCTCGGGCTTATGCCTTGGTGGTGTCCAGCTGACGACCTCAGACCAGGTGCGGAATCTGGGCGTTGTATTTGACGACTGTCTGACTTTTAAATCTCAGGTGTCAGCGGTGGTCAAAACTTCCTTTTACCATCTGAGGAACATCGCCTGGTTGAAGCACCTGGTTCCTCCAGAGGATCTTCCAACATTGGTCCACGCATTCGTTACCTCCCGCCTTGACTATTGCAATGCCCTTTACCTGGGGCTATCGGGGTTGAACTTCGCCATCTGCAGCTAGTGCAGAATGCGGCAGCCAGGCTGTTGACTGGATCTTCTAGGTCTAGTCATATAATGCCTGTGCTCCGTGGACTGCATTGGCTGCCAGTTTTCTGGCGAATCACCTTCAAGGTCGGTTTGCTGACCTATAAAGCCCACTACGATCAGGGACCTACTTACCTGAAATAACTCTTTGTCCCTACTGTCCTCCCTGCTCTCTCCAATCCACTGACGAGGGATCACTAGAGATCCCAAGGTCCGATCCTAAAACTTCAGGGCAAGATCGTTTAGTTTTATATGGTGACCCTGTGGAATTCTCTACCTCGTCAGGTGCGAAATTGCCTGACTGTCCAAAGCTTTAAAGGAGCTTTGAAGACATATCTTTTTAGCAGAGCTTTTAATGATTTATGATAGTTTTAATCCTGTTTAATTATTTATTGTTTTATGTATTTGTACAGGTGCTTTGGTTATAAGAAAAGCGCCTTATATAAATAAAGAATGAATGAATGAATGAATGTAATAATTTGATGTATAATTGTGGTCTCCATCAATAAAAAGGAAATTTTAAAAAAGAAACCAGTTTAAAGATAATAATCTTTATTTTTAGGCATCTAAATGCCTGTTTGAATCCCCCCATGGTCGCGCACTCCCGGAGCTGACGGGGTAGAGAATTTCAGAGGGCTAGAGCCACGTACATAAATGCACAGGCCCCTGAAGAGTTCAATAACACCCTTCGAATCTCTAGCAATCCCTCGTCAGCCGAACGGAGCTGTCTCTCGGGGTAGTAAGGGACCAGGAGCTCTTTCAAGTAGTCAAGGCCGAGTCCATGTAGAGCTTTATATGTCAGTAGTCCAACTTTAAAGGTGATCCCATACGAATCGGCAGCCAATGCAGATCGCAGCACTGGTTTAATATGGGAGAAATGAGGCCCCATCAATAACCAAGACGCAGTGTTCTTCACTAGCTGCAGGCGGCGAATATCAACCCCTGATAACCCTAAGTAAAGGGAGTTGCAATAATCAAGGTGCAAGATCACAAAGGCATGGATCAGTGTTGGAAGGTCACCAGACGGAACAAGGTGCTTGATCCTGGCGATGTACCTGAGATGATAAAAGGATGACTTGATGACTGCCGACACCTGATATTGCAGGGTCAGCCCGTCGCCAAGCACCACCCCCAGGTCCCGCACCCATTCAGAGGTAAGGATCTGACAGCCACCCAGAAAAAGTCCAGAATTCTAACCAGCCCTCAACCGCTCTATACGGGGACCCAGATCCATGACCATCACCTTGTTCTCTCCTGCATTCAACCTCAACCAGCTGGAATTCATCCAATCCTGGATTTCAGTGAGGCAGCTGTTAAATATTGAGAGGGCACTATCCTGGTCAGGTGCAAAAGACAGGTAGAGCTGGGTATCATCAGTGTAGCAGTGAAACCTCAGCTTATACCGTCTTACAATGTCTCTGAGGGGCAGCATATACACTGCAAACAAAATGGGGGACAGCACTGAGCCCTGAGGAACCCCACATGACAGAGAGAGAGAGGGTCAGTGGAATAAATCCCAGACACCACTCTCTCAGTTATGCCAGAGAGGAAAGATTTAAACCAACTGAGGACTGAACTAGTCAGGCCACAGATGAACCTAAGGTGCTCAAGCAGCACCCCATGATCCACAGTGTCAAAAGCTGATGAGAGATCAAAGCGCACCAAGATGGAGCAGTTTCTCCAATCTCTAACTGTCAAGATATCACTGAGCACCCGAACCAGCATGGTCTCGGTACCATGCCTCTTTTGAAAACCGGATTGGAGAGGTTCATAGATGTTATGGATGGTCAAGTGGTTCTCCAATTGTACTGCACTACTTTCTCAATAACCTTCCCTAAAAGGGAAGGTTTGACATAGGTCTGTAGTTGGCCAGATAATCTGGGTCCAAAGAAGCCTTCTTCAGGAGGGGGTGTCTCCACCGCCTCCTTCAGGGAGCTAGGGAACTCACCCAAATCCAAGGAGCACCAGACAATCTGTGCCAGGACCAGGCTGATAATATCACAACAGCCCATAATCAGGGAAGTTGGGCCTGTATCCAAACAACAGCATGCAGGGTACATACTTTGGACAATCTGCATGACATCCGCAAATTCTGTCCGGTCGAAGGTATTCCAGGAAGCATGAGGGATAGTGGCCGGGCACTGATCAATAGCATCTCCCATAGGGCAGGTCGATAGGATCTCCGCCCTGATGTCAGCCACCTTATTCGCAAAGAACCGAGCAAGCTCCAATTGCGAAAAGGCTCTCTGAAGCTGCACACAGGCTGGGTTGCACAGCTTGTCAACAGTTCGAAAGAGCTGACCCGGTCAGTTCTGAGTGGCAGCGATCTCCCCTGACAGGAATTCTGCCTTCTTATGGGAGATCATTGATTGGTAGACTTGATAATGTTCCACCAACCTAAGATGGTTGGCATCCAGGGCGGATTTCCTCCAGCGCCACTCTAACCTTCAACCAAGTCTCTGCAACTCCCTCGGGGTCCCATCAAACCATGGGGCCCGAGGGTGGAGGGAGAGAGGGCGAACACAGATTGGAGCAACAGAGTCCAGCACAGATGAGGTAAATAATCACTGAACACCCAGAGTGGCAGTTCATCTATGGCCTTCACTGGGGTGACACTGGTGAAATTCATTTAGATACACGTTCATGAAAGTACACATGGGGTTACAACACTCCAGCATTCATCGTCAGATATCACATTCAGTATGGGACTTCATGGAGGCCCACAACAGCAATCGGTCACCTCAGGTTCCCCACTGCTTAGCAGGCCTGACCTCCTTGCAAGAGTTATGGGCTCTCCATCTCTGCTTCAAATATGGCTTCAGTGGCCAGAAACAGGTTTTTTATCTATGTCATCTCACACTGTACTTATGCCTGCAGCTCGGCATGAGCCTAGAAACATTAATTTTTGATTGGGCCAGGCGCCCAATCGTCCAGAATCACCCTGCTCCTACATACACCAGCAGACTGTTACTTGGCCATACAATGCTGCCGTGGGATCACGGACCCCATACTTCCTCTATGGGGCACTGCAACCACACCTGCTAGAGTGGATACAAGACTACAGACCCACCTCAGGCATCTGTCACCTGACAAAACACTGCAACTAGCCCGGCCCAGAAATGGCATCCATTTCCAAGTTACACTTACCTGAATCTTGAGTATAGGGAAGATGTCAACTTCAGTTCCCTATTTTCTTTGTCAACTCTCTAAGCAACATCTCCATGGAATTCCTCCAGGCCCCAAAACCAACAGTGCACAATTCTTGAGGGAGTGTCCACCCAATAGTCCCACTCCCTCCTAGTCACACCCTGATTTTCTGCCCCTGAAGGCAAGTAATGGTGCTTCTCTCCTTCACGGTCTTGGAAAAGCCATGCACAAATGTGAGTGTCCCATGCAACAGAGAGTTTTGCCACCCTGGACCATGTCCTGCAGCCAGATACTTGATGGAACACAGACTTGTGTCACTCCTGTGGTGCTCATGGTACACCCAGCTCCCCTGGCATCAAACACCTAAGCTAGCAATGCCTGCAAGAGGTCCCATACTCCGCACCCTAAACATGAGGCACCAAGCCAACATGGCTCTGAGTCCCACCTACAAGAACCCCCCAAACCCCTTACAAGCATGGTCCCATACTGATCTTCCTTTTAAATTTTACATGCAGACGGGCTGGAGGGCACCTGCCATGCAACAAAACACTGGAGGAAGCACTCTCAAAATAAACTTTTTCAGTTCTGGTGATGTCACCGCGATGGCAGCAAGGTGAAGCCTTGAAGCTCCGCACCACCAGAAAAATTAAACTCCATCCTTGCCTTACCGGACTTCGGACAACAATCTGAGTCATGTATTTACTCCCCACCAATGTTGGGGAAAACCACCGTGGTCCTGGGGCTCAAAACCAGCACAGCAGTCAGACAAAATGAAACAGCTATCAATTGATGTGAATGTGGATGGCTTTGCGGCCTCCTCCCTTGTACACTTGCCATCCAGACCCTCCATGGACTGGGAGGGAGAAGATCCAAGAGCATCAGAATCGGTGGGTAAAGCATTGAATAAAATACTACGGTCAGTGAATAAAACTGAATCCTCCATTGCAGACTTGTGGATGGGTGTCTGCAACATTAATAAGAGAATCAATGAGAATGAGCGCCAAATCACCCAAGTCAAAGATAATCAAGAAGCGTCCGACAGAGTACTGCTCTACCTATTAAACAGGGAAAGGCTCACCCATGCTCGTTTGGAAGACGCTGAGAACAGGGCGAGGAGAAACAATTTTAGAATATATGGGGTAAAGCAGGGAGAAGAGG
This sequence comes from Neoceratodus forsteri, assembly GCA_016271365.2. Taxonomy (NCBI): domain Eukaryota; kingdom Metazoa; phylum Chordata; order Ceratodontiformes; family Ceratodontidae; genus Neoceratodus; species Neoceratodus forsteri. The sequence continues at coordinate 1,447,523,533 of CM057453.1, read as the reverse complement.
AGGGGTTTCCATCTGCTGTGGACTTTATGAAACATTTATTAAGAACCACATTGTCCCTGCTGTCTGATGTCTCCCTGGATATGGAACTCGCCCATCCGTCTTTGGGACCGTGCCCAACCGGCCCTGTGCAAAGCTATCCTGGATACTGAGGATGTTAAATTATCAAGAGAAGGAAATTATCCTTTTGGAAGCCTGGTAGCATAAAGATTTGAAATATGCAGGCTTACCAGTTTTCTTCAATCATGACTTTTCGGCCGAACAACAAATGAGAAGAAACCAGGTGTGGGCAGTTATACAGGAGCTTTGGGAGAGAAAACAAATCAGAGCCCAGTTAAGCTTTCCAGCCAAACTGAAGGTGTTTTTAGAGGATGAAACAAAAGTACTCAGTTCTTTGGTGGAAGTTTATAGTACCAGATCTAGAAATAGAGCTCCTGGAAAAGAAGCTGGTGGCGGGAGCTTGGAACCTTGCGTCTCGGGGCAGGAAGAGAGATCCTGCATGGTCTTTACTGAAACAATTGGCCCCGGATGTAGTGAAGCTTATAAAAACTGTAGACAATCAGAAGAAAGTGACGGGAAGCAAGGCACTGGCAGAAGTGGGGTTGAAATGAGGTAATCAGAGTAAACGGTTGGGAAATAATGTTCTGGCAGCAGTGCTGAGTGTCTTGACTGCTTGACAAGTGATCTGCGCAAAACACACTTAAATGGACTTATAGCCTCTAATCACATATGGACATATGGGAGATTTTTTGAAAATGTATTTTTTCTTTGGGGAAACTTAATATTCTAATAGTATATGGATATTGCTGTTTGGGGATCGGGGGACTCGGATGTGTAAAAGGAGGCTGATTAACGTATTCACTATGGGGGACCAAAATATTATATCACTGAAGGTAATGGGAAACGATGGGAGGGAGAAATGACAGAAACTGTTCCTGGTTTGGATGACTGCTATAATTAATGAAAGCGCTAGCCTATTTGGGGGCGGGAGAGAGAAGGAACACACAGGAACTGTTAATTGAAGGTGCAGGGGCAGGTCCACTTTAATGATTCTAAAACAGAATGCGCATCTCAAGAAGAACTAGGAATAAATAATAATGGGCGGTGAGAGGAATAGCCTCAGTTTCATAATCACTGCTTTTCCCTGGGAGTTTTTGACATGAGGGGAGAAGCCTATGCTGTTAATCGTGCTGACGTTTCTTTGCGTGTTGATTCCGAGTTGGAGTTGAATGGAGACAAAACCACACACGGAGTGTCTTGCAAGCTACTCTGCTGGGAGTGGAAACCCTAATGGGGATCATTTCTGGAATTATTTGATACACCTAGGAAGTGGCATATGGAAGACATGTGCCCCAGTTAGAGGTTTTCAGAAAATATTTAGCTATGTTTATATTCTGAGTTACTCTGTTAAACTACACATGGTTGGTGTTTTACTAGTTCTGATTGTTTAATTTTTTACTCATTGTCTGCCAATTAGTGGCAATAGGAACACAGTTGATGTTTATTGTTTTATATTAATGCAGTGGATGAAATATGATAAGGGGGTTTTCAGACCAGGAAACAATGGATAAGTTGGGTATTATTACATACAATATAAAAGGAATCCATTCTCCTATAAAAGGATTAGACTCTTATTAGAATTAAGAAGGCGGTAAAGCCCGCCGCGGCGCAGTGGCTGAATTCCTGCTTCTTGACCAGCGACCGGGTTCGAGAGAACGGACCCGGTCACTGGAAGGGCCGCCAAGGAAGGAAGGATCGAGTGTCCTGCGACAGCTCTCCTTCTCTGGGGGGGGCAGGGACAGGTCCGTACTCTGCTGGCTCCTAGCGGAGGCTGGGAGCATGGCAGGCTGTACGGCCCAGTTACCTGGGGGAGGAGCAGGCGTCGGCGTATGCCTTGACGTCACCCCGCTGCCCCCACACAGAAAACAGGAAAATCGCTCACTGGCTACCTAGATGATGGCTTCCCGCTCTTTTGAGCACCTCCAGTGCCTGCCCAGGGCCTCCTGCTCCTCAGCAGCATCCCCGGCCCTAATGTAGTGTGCCGGGGGTCTTCCCTTCTGCCCCAGTGCCCTTCCCCTTGGAGGAGGGGACCCGCCTGTGATAAGGATACACGGGATATCCGGAGGATCGGCTGCGATATGAGGACCTGAGGAGGGCTGGATAAAACCAGTGGGGTCGAGGAAGCTTGTGGAGCCCGAAGGAGTGGGGGCCAGTGTGGCGTAGAGGTGGTAAACATAGCATGCAAAAAAAGAATTAAGAAGGCCGAACTGCGATATAGCTTATATACAAGAGATACATTTAACGGATAAGGTGCATCTTAAGCTGTGACGTGCATGGGTGGGGCAGGTTTTTGCATCATGAAGGGCAGGGGGGGAAGAAAGTGGGAGTGGCCATTCTGGTTAAGAGGGACTGTCCTTTTGTAGTGTCATCTACAGAATCAGATAAAGCAGGATGGTATATTAGGGTTTCGGGATGATTCAGGGGGTGGCAGTTCACTTAATAAATATTTATGCCCTGAATGAGGGAGCCTCAGACTTTTTCAGGAGATCTTTAAAAATGGAGCGTTACCAACAGGGCAAATTATCTTGGGGGAGATTTTAATTGTCCTCTTCAACTGACTTGGGATAGGTCCTCGCAGTGCATGGCCACCAATAAAACTGCCTTGAAAACTCTTAACTCCTTGTTGGTGGAGGTTGGGATGGTGGATATATAGAGGGAACAGCACCCAAAACTTAAAGACTATGGGCAGGATTCACAAAAGGGATGTGCCCAATGCATCCAAGATGTGCTGGCACATCCCTGACTAGCACACTGGCGTGATTCTGGTAAGAGGCCCATGTGTCAACGCATCGCAGATGTGCCGCATACCGCATATAATAATATGCTGTGCATCTGGAGGGGCAGTAAAGGAGGTGTGCCTATGTATACGGTGAGCAGCTCCATTCACAGCCCAACCTGGAGGTGCATCCCTGGAGCAGGTCTAGAGATGCGCCTCCCAAAGATAAGTCTACGTCAAGTAGACGTAAGCGTGTGGCCACCCACAGGCAGGCTGCTGTACTGCAGACATCAGCACGGCAGCCTGCCCACCCTGGCAGTCCAGTGTGTCCCTCCCCCCCTGCCCACATCCCGTGATATTGCTGCTCTCAGTGGCAGATATGTTGAAATCAAACCCTCCTCCTCGCCTGCATCCCAGTTAACCTGCCGCTCACTGTGGCAAATATGGCAGACAAACCCCCTCCCTGCCCACATCCCTGTTCACTACCACTCACTGCGGTGACTATATGGCACACAGATCACCCTCCCACCCGACCCGACCAGCAATCCAGAAGGCCCCCGATAGCCAAGCAGACCACCTCCCCACCCACTCGGAACCCCAACCCACCCAGCTCCCCTGTCCCAGCTGAATCCCACCGTCAGTGGGCAGTACAACCCACCCACATACCTCCATGACTGCCTGTCGACACAGCTGTCCATGACTGACACCTATTGTATTAGTGACAGGCCATTGGTGGACCCTGTCGGCCAATGGAAGCTACAGTGAGTAAAGTACTCTGTCATTCATGTGAATGGCAGATACAGTACTCACTGCAAGCCCGAGAATAAGATGGGTCCAATCAAACTGTCAGCAACTAACAAGCTCTCAGTCATGGACAGCTCTGTCGGCGGGCAGCCACGGAGGTATGCAGGGTTGATGCTGCCTGCCAACTGTCAGGACCTGCCGGGACGGGGAGCAGGGGGGAGAGAAGGTGCCTGAGTGGGTGGGGGTCTACTGGCCTGACAGGAGGAGTACTGGTGCTCCGCCAGTGGTGCATGCATGTCATTGACGGGAGTGGGGATTTTCATACAAGGCTCTACCGCCGCAGGGTGCAGCTTGGACTTGGGCTACGGGCAAGGAGAGGGTTTTCTTCATATATAGATGTACCACCACAGGGTGCGGCATTCAGAAAAGGGGTCAGGCAGGGATGTGGGACCACTGGTCCACCAGGGCATTAGCATGGGTGTCCTCACAGCTGGCAAACAGGCCGGGATGGGTGGGGTGTGCAAACCACCTCCTGGGGCTGTGTGTGGCCCATATCCATTGCAGGGTGCCTGAGCTATCCGTCAGGTGCAACCCTGCTTGGCACATGCAAATGGAGGCTATAATGACATGCAAATGGCCCCATTGCACCTTGCATGCCTAATGCCCCATTTGTATATCTGTGGCTGTGAATAGTAGCTTTGGTGCAGTGCATCAGGAGATGCGCTGCCCATTGTGTGTCCAGCCCAACTAGGGGTTGCACTGGCACATTCTGGGCTGGGTGCAACAGTGGTATTACAGAGGATGCACCAGGAGCATCCTCAGGCATCTTCTGTGAATACCACTTTGGCACTGCCACATCTCATTTGCCGGGCATCTGAGATCACCAGGCGCCAAGCCTTTATGAATCCTGCCCTATACACTTTACTCACATGTTCAAGGATCTTATTCAAGAATAGATTTATTCTTTACACAGAAGTGCTACCAGTATAAAATACAATGGTCTCAGATACATTCTATATCTAACTTTGACCATGCTCCTTTGTCCACTGGCTTTCAACCACTCAAGGGGCAGAAAAGAACATTATGGAGATTAAATGTATCCTTGCTCACAGATAAACAATTAGCGGAGAGGTTAAAGGATAGAATTAAAGAATTCTACTATTTGGCTTTGAATAGAGAATGTTCACCCTTGGTAAGATGGGACACCATAAACACAGTAATCAGAGGGGAACTCATCAGTGCTGCAGTAAGGAAAAGAAAAATATCCCAACTAACATGTACCAGACTAACGGGAGAATTGAGTGAGAAAGAGAGGGAACATAAACAAGATCCTAAAAATCAGGCTAACCTGGACCAGCTGAGGGCAGCAAGGGAAGAGCTAGGAGCCTATGAGTAGAAAGGAGCGGAAGGGATTCTACGTTTTACTAATTATGAATATTGCGCAGTAGGGTGTAAATCTTTGAAATTGATAGCTTTGAGGCTTAAAAAGCAAGAAGCAGAAAGAACAGTGCTTAGAATTACAAAGGAAGGGCAGACAGGGGAAATACATTTAACTCCCACGGAGATAGCAGATAGTTTTAAGACCTATTATCAGATCTTATACCAGGAAAGTAGGGATTGTGAAAAGGTGAAAGTCAGAACCGCTGCCTCTTTGCAACAGATAAATCTTCCTACATTAGATTCCGAGGCACAAAAGAGTTTGGGAGCAGCAATTTCCACAAGGAGGTAGCCTCAGCTGTAAAGGAATTTAAACAAGGAGGTCACAGACCCAGATGGCTATAGTATTGAATTTTATAACTTTTAGGATGTGTTAGTTCCTATTCTAACTGAGGTTTATAACGAATGCATGCATATGGAAGCCATGCCATCCACGTGGTATGATGCAATGATTGCGGTCATTCTGAAGGAGGGAAGCCACTGGACCGATGCTCAGCATATAGACTGATATTTGCTGATGACACCAACATTTATAATGTGATCTCTTGTAGGGAACATGCAGATACACTTCAAAATGATTTGAATAAGCTACAGGAATGGGCAGTGAGAAACAAAATGGAATTCAGCACAAATAAGTGTGCAGTCATGCATCTCACAGTAAATAACATGGAACATGAATATTTCCTAAATAATACAAGGTTGAGAGTGGTTGAAACTGAGAAAGATTTGGGCATCATTATAAGTAATGACCTCTCCTCTGAAAATCACTTATAACAACTGTGAAAAGGTAAACAGGACCATGGGGCAATTAGGACATCTGTTACAACCAGACATAGAGCATGTCTTTACCACTCTATAAAAAATCTTATCAGGCCCCATTGGATTATTGTAGACAGTTTTGAGCCCCTATCTGTGAAAGAATATCAACATTGTGGAGAGGGTACAACTACAACTAACTGGGATGATATCAGGCCTGCAACATAAGACCTACAATGAGAGATTAGTGTCCCTGGGGTTACATACATTAGAATTATGAAGATCTAGAGGGACTTACTTTTTATGCACCATATATGTAGTGATAAGCAGCTGATGTCAAGTTTGGGTTTAGTAACAGTAGACAAAAACTTTAATCTAAGGAGCCACAACAAACAACTAAAATTGTCCTACCCAAGAAGTAACCGTAGAAGATCCTTCTTTACCCAAAGAATAGTTACCCTTTGGAACAAACTGCCTAGAGATATAGGGGAAGCAGAAACCTTTCAGATGTTTAAGAGAAAATTGGATTCATACTTACTAGGTACAATCCAGGAATTTATACACCCCTAATAGGGAGGCAGGCCTTATGGGCTTCTGGCCTTCTACCTGTCTAAGATACCGAGTATATATCTCACTTAAATCAAGACCTAAAAATACTGACAAAAATATTGGCAAAACAATTACAAAACTATATCTCACTTTTGATACATAGTGATCAAACAAGTTTTATACCAGGTAGGCACTTAATAGATAATATTAGAAGATTATTAAATATTATGGCCCACACCGTTGAACCAGTGAATCCCCATCTAGCTATTTTTCTAAACGCCGAAAAGGCGTTTGATCACCTTAACTGGGTATATTTACAGATGGTGTTGGATAAAGTAGGGGTGGGGGAGGATTTTTTTAAATGGATACAGCTACTATATAATGCTCCAAGAGCCCAGGTGAGAGTTAATGGTATGGTAGGATTGAATAAGAGACTCAACAAGGGTGTCCCTTATCCTGCTTGTTATTCGCACTTAGCCTAGAATCCTTGGCGGAAGCACTGTGACAGAACCCCAGAATAAAAGGAATAGTAAAGGGTCAGATTAATAAAATTTCACTGTACGCAGATGATGCGTTAATATATATGACGGACCGATGTCAGTCACTCCCGCCATTCTTTGACTTGGTTAAAAAATGTGGGGATATATCTGGGTATAAAATTAATGTAAAAAAAATCAGGGGTTTTGGTGGTGGTGGGAGCTTCAACACCGGAAATTAAACAGATCCTTCCTTTTAAAAAAACAACTGGGGCTATTAGATATTTGGAGATTAGGATACCGGCCAGGCTGAGTCCATTATATCAGTGTAATTATGGAACATTAAAGAAACAAATTTATGAAGATCTGATAAGGTGGTAAGTGTTGCCAATCAGATTCGCTCAGAGGATAGAGACAATCAAAATGAATGTCTTGCTCCGGTTTTTATTTCTTTTTTCCACCCTTCCTATACCAATACCGAGTAGGGATTGGAAGGAATTGTGAAAGAAGCTGGCACAGTTTATCAGGGCAGGAAGGCGCCCCAAAATTAGGAGAAGCCTACTGATAGATGAGAAGACTGTGGGGGGATGGGGACTCCCAGACCTAAAGAAATATTACGAGGCACCCAGATTCTACCAGTACTGCTAATGTTGCTAGCGGATGAATTGGGAGGGTTGGTTAGAAATGGAGAAGGGGCACATTTGCATTTTCCACTAATATCCTGCCCTGAGTGGTTTCAACCCAAACTTTGTCTGAAATTTGTAATAGAGGGACCAAACATTCTTTGAGTGTGTGCTCAAAGTCAGACAGGCGGGGACTCCCTCAACCAGTGTGGCAATATATTCCCTTACAATATATTTCTAGGGTGTTGGGGAAACACAGCATAATTGATTTTACAATTTGGAGACAACGAGGGTTACACCATTTACCACAATTTATATAAGGGACAGACAGACTAAAATCTTTTGAACAAATACAAAGAGAATTTCATCCACCCAAAACTGATTTGCATAGATTTCTTCAATGCAGACATATGATTACCTCAACTATTACTGTGCAAGAAGTATCTAAGCAGCCAACTGAGGGGATAATGTTTCTCTGACAGAGAAGCATTTCAGGGGACCTGAAGAAATTTATTACAAATATGCATGCATTTGTGTGGGAAAAGGGTGGACAAATGGCTATGGAACTACTACAGAACAGATGGGAAGCTGAAATGTCATACACCCTACGACTTCAACAGTGGGAACGGATCTGGGGGGATACATAAAACATCGTACTCCCAAGTTTGTAGGGAGTACAGATGGAAAATCTGTATGAGATATTTTGTGGTACCCACGATATCTAAACATTATGGAACACACTCTAGCAATGCCTGTTGGAGAAAGTGTGGGAGGGTCACCATTTTCCGGTGCTCCCCTTTTGGTGACACCCTGGCAGTAGAGCAGCAAAAAAGACCATCAACAGCAACATTTGCGGTAATGGTCCTTTTCCATGTTTCGCCTTCCCTAATGTTCCGCCTCTCCCGGACCAACTCCGACCTGGGTTGGAATCCTAAAGTCCGGGGGTGGGGGCACAGCCCCGCAGATGGGATGGATGGGGTGCAACCCCTACAGAAAACACTTTTAAACAGGTGGCACAATACCTACGCCAGTATTGTGCCGTCGCTGTGGGGGAGATCGGCATTGTCACTGTCGACCAAACTTGGTGCTTCCCCCATTTTCACATCTTCTAGAGTTGTCCAGTGATTCAGGATCACTGGTCAGACATACAACAGGCCATAATGAACATTTTTGGCCTATGTTTAGAACCACAGTTTGAACAGCTATTGCTGGGGCTTCCGCCCCTTAAATTAAAAAAAAAAAAAAAACAGGATCACAAATATCTTTTTTATATTTTGGTGGCTGCTGCAAATAAAGTTATCACTCAAAACTGGCTGTCGGAGTAGGGCCACATGTTACCCAGTGGAAAAGAAATTCTGAATATTCAAAATCTAGAAGCCATCTCTGCAAGATTACAACTACATATAGTTAAGTATAATGTGAGATGGTTGCCCTTCTTTTCATTCAGGGAATATACGGAATTTATTTCTATTTTAGAGCAATATCTTACATGATCCTATTAGTTCAAGCTTGTTTTAGATGGGAGAAGGATTCCTAGGGACATATTTATAACCGGAAAGAATAACTACACGGCAGAAGTAAAGTTTCTTTTTAGGCTATAAAACTTTATTAAGTTATTGTTAAATTTTACAGAGTAAGGACAATAATGAAAGTTTGTTATTAATTAGAACATATATAGCACTTAGGAAAATGAAAATAAGCAATACTTTATTATGTTGTCAAAGGGTGTACTACACTGAGTAAGAGGAGTCAAAGGGCAATACTAAATGAACATTTTCATACCATTCTGCACCTGCATGTGGAAGGACTGTACCTCTAGAAAAGAACATCAATTGGACGTTAAGCCATATGGAATAAGGTTATGACTTGTACACCAAAAACTTTGATATAGGGAACAAATGTATTAATTACATTACTATATTATTACTAGTGCTATTTTCCTTGTATGTAACATAACATTTCTTTAATCAAGCATGCAAGTTCAAAAAATTAAATGACTTTTCCACACTGCCTGCAGGTTTTTCAAATAGTGAATTTTATTAGTTTCCACCCCAACGTTTCACCATGTTTATTGTGGCTTCTTCAGGAGACAGCCTTTGTTAAAATGTTCTGCTTAAAATTAAATAAAAAGAAAGTTATAATTAGTGTTTAACAACATGGTCAACTTTTGTCAAAAACAGTAATATTTCAGCTGAACTATCACTATCTGTTACCTCTCACAGTTCTGCTATGCGCTTAAACGATATTCACATCTGTAACTTGTTTTGCCAGTAAATAAATTTGATTTGCTTATTTGATGTTCTTTAAAAATTGTTAGGTACTTTTAAACCTTTGCCATTTGTGCAAAATTTACGTCATCACCCAACACCGTGTGATGACTGACACAGTTATTTTCAGCTTTTTCTCTCCTTAACAAGTGGTCAGCTCTGCTTACTAGGTTAGGATAGCAACTTTATTGATATAGTGCTTTTCCAGGGCTCAAAGCACTTTATAATATATTAAATATATTTAAAGGGAAAATCCCCTCAACCTGTTTTCTGCGTACCTGTGTAGTTTGTAGGCATAAACAATGATTCCCTCTCTTCATCCCCCTAATTTCATCCTAATGTAAATATAAATCAGGTGGGGGGGTGCTTGAGAGCACTCTTGCCAATAAGACATGTTTCCATCTGCTCCGCTTCGCTGGTCAGTTTTTATTTTAAAATAAAACTCAGTTGGTAGTTTTGGTTAAGAGCCCTAGATTTGAACTCCTCTAGCAAAGCAGAATCAGAGGATGTAAGATTTTTATCATGGGGCGACAGAGTAAAGGAGCTTCGGGCGGCCTGAAAGCACAGCAGCCATCAGAGCAACAGGCCATGGCATCTACCTCAGCAACAGTCATAGTAGAACCCCCATGGCAAGCTCTGCAACTTTCAATGCAGGCAATTGATGCCAAGGGTTGAGCGCGATTCTGCAGCGTCTGGGTGAGCAGGATGTTAAATTGAGCTCACCGCTAAGACAACCACCACTATGGAGTCTCAAGCTAATCAGGCCCTGGCAACCACAGCTAAATTGGTGCAGAGAATGTGCAACTCCAGTACAGACTAGAGGCATTGGAGAATCCACATCGAGCCTGTAATGTGTGCATTGTCAGGTTACCAGAGGACCAAGAGGGCCTGATTTGATGCAGTTTTCAAAGACATGACTTCCTACTGCATTATAAATGGACTTTTCCATCGCAGGTCATTTAATTGGCTTATCGACTGCACCACAGACTGTGGAGGCTGAGAGGGATCTTCCCAGGACAGCTCTACTTGTCACAGATGGAACTCAGTAAGAGATTTATTGTTGAAAGCTGAGAGATTCTGACTCTTTGAATTATGAAGGAAACCTTCCATTTGTTCCTGACTTATCTTTCACCACGTGGGTCCACAGGAAGAAATTTGATGGGGTTCATGCTAAATTATGTAATTTAGGGTAGTGCACTCCTTGTTTATGCCGGCTAGACTGCATATTTTTTATGGAGGCAAAATGTTTCAATTGACAGACCCTATTGATGCAAGGAAAAAGGTGGAATTCATTAAAGAGTTCGAGGTGGCCAAGAGTAGTGGGCACGGAGAAGAAGCTACCGAGTCTGAATCTGAGGACCCTTAAGGTTTGCGGTGAGAGACTATGCACCGAGTGATGCCTGTAGAGGCCTTTGATTGTGGCTAAGGATTAATCACGAACTGAACTTGTTAGAACTGTATTTGCTGTGGACAAGCGCCTGGAGCTGATAATTTTATGTTTTGGGCCACATATTGTTTTATCACCCTGGCTTTAAGTTGGATATGTATTTTGGTTATATTAGAGTTATGTGACGCAGATTTAGCGCCACAGCTAGGGGGCGTAATTTGGGACACGTTAGCCTACTTAATTGGGATAGTCAGCCCTTAACTACTTTTTCAACTATTTAATAATTTGGTATACATTTAAGGTAATCATTGATGGAGTAGTTCAAGTTGCTGTTTTCTGTCGACTGAGTTTACTGGGCATAATTTATGTAATTAATGCTGGCTGGTGAGGTAAAGGGGAAGGCACTACCATCTTTGATATTTTCTATGTTTGGGAGGCAGTAATATCAGTGTTGATCATTGAGGACAGATATGTTGAGTAGTAAGCATTATTGTTTGGAAATCCACCATATCTTGCACAGTGTAGCTATCCTATTACAATACTAGTGTTTGGATGCACTGTTTTTATGGAACACCCTAAATTATGTACACCAGATTGCTTATCCTGCTTATTGCTATATCCTATATTGCTTGTTCCTGATCTATTGGCTAGCTCCTTGTAATGTTGTAGATGCCTGACATAAGTGTTATCTTTTCATTGACATGTTTGATAAAACTGATAAAAATAAAGTACAAAAAAATATATATCAATCAGGTTGCTTCACTCTTTTTGCCCTGGTGTGAAAACCTGTTTGTCTTCATTGCAAAGGTTATGACCGCACCAATGCAAAGTATCATGGGAGTTGACGACACGTACATTCACAAGCCAGCAGAAATTACACTCTCATTCAGTTCTGTTACATGTCTTGTGAAATCTTTGTATTCTCTAAAAGCATTTTTTTTCTCAGATACACTTTAAATTACTGAAAACAATAGGGCACTTACTATGCCTTGAAAAGTTTCAAGGCCAGCATAAGACGAGAATACAGAGACTGCAGAGAGCAACAATATCACTGACTGATACAGTATAACTATTGCAAGATTAAGCACCAGAACATCATAAAATTCTAGGATGCCTTACATGAGCCGGGTCATGACCTTTGCAATGGAGTCAGGCGGATTTTCATTCCAGATTTATGCAACTTCATTTACATTTAACTGCTGATGAAATTAGGAGGGTGCAATACAGGCAATCATTGTTTATGCCTACAAACTATACAGGTAAACAGAATAAAAGGCTGATGGGACTTTACTTTTAAATTGCAGAAAACACAACATAGCAGCAGCAGATCTCAAATTATACAAAAAATGTATATCCCATGATGTTACTAAAACTTATAAATCTCCTAAAAAGTCCAATCTAAACAGCCAGGTCTTTATTTGAGATTTAAAACTTTCCACTAAGACATTTATTTGGGCAAGAAAAAAAAGGAGGGTGGGGCACAGGAAACTGGCCCTCCCCGGTGGTGGGGGGCCTGGGCCTCCCAGATTGTTGGCTTTGCTATATAGCAGCCCAAATCACACATCTGATAACATGGGTTAAGCAAGGCCGGCCCACTGGTGCAGCAGTTAGATTTCCGCTAGTGATGCTGACAAGCCAGGTTTGGGAATGGACCCAGGGAGTCGGAAGGACAGCCGGGAGAGAAGGATTGAGCATCCTGGGTACTGCTCTCCTTCTCCAGGGGGAGGGAGGGGAAGAGCATCCGGCAGTATGTCAAGGGGGGCGGAACAGATGCTGGACGTCACTGCACATCCCCACTCCTGGGGGAAGCAAGCAACGGAAAAATGCCAGCCCCCGGAATGACGGCCCCACTCCACTCTGCTGTCCACTGCCTCTGAAGTCTGCCTGGGGGGGTCCTGCTCTCGTGGCCTCTACTCGGGGATAATCCTGGGCTTGCCCATGATGTCCTTAGGAAGTGGGAAGCCACCTCAGCAGCCCCACCCAGGGGAAGTAAGCCTGGGCATGGGGGCAGTGGGCAGATGGGTCCAGAGGAGAGGGGGCTCGGAAACAAAAAAAAATATGGGCTAATCAGAGGTGGAGTCCAATGGTATCTAATGGAGAGTGCAAGTTCTCATTCTGTCCCTTTATGCGACTCTTCACCATAAAAATCACCCCAATGCTGAAACAGTAGATTTCTAACCGATGGATGTTACACTCCTTCACTGTTCTGCAGAAAATTAGGTCCCTATTGTACACACAAAAATCAAGCTCCCTTACTTTAATCATAGGGATCTGGATTTCAAGCTGGGACTCATGGATAAAGGATTTAAACAGTGGAATGACCATGCATTAACAAGATATGAACAGCTCCTCAAGGGGATCATTTTGCATCTCATTCATGCATTACAACGTCTCCAAATAAAGCACTTGCTACCAAGGGTGGTTTTTACTGGTGTAATCCCCATTTTGGGGGCTTACCTGAAAGCCTCTGAAAAAGGCTAGTTTCCCCAGGGGTTTTGGTCCCACCCCCATTCTTCTTTGGGGTCCTCTTGGCATTTCCCCTCTGTTCCTGGGTTGCTCCTGCCAGACCCCACATTGGTTTCTAGAGAGGCGGGCCAGGGGAACTTGTAGTGTGGAGCCGCCAGTCTGTTTGCACCTCCGGCACTGGGCGAGCTCCCGCACATGCACACATGTGCATTTTCATATACCGCCATTTTCAGACGGTTTTGGTGTGCCTCTCTGGTGGTCCAGGTACCATTGGGAAATGAGAGGGGAACCGGGGACCCTGGATAAGAGGGAGAGGCCACCAGGAAGGAGAGAACTGTATTTTTTATGTGCACCAATCGTGCATCAGGGATCTGGTGCATCTCATTAATATTCTTGAGGTGGCATCCCTTTGAAGAGCGTAGAGCCTGTCTAGTGCTGGGGAGTACAGTGTAGCGCTAGGACAGGCAGGAAAAGAAATCAAATGAATACAGACGTGTGACCAGGGAAATGGAGAAGCTGCCAGTCCATGGGGGAAAATAACTATGTAAAATAGGTCCACAGACTGCAGCCAAGGATAAAGTGGGGCTATGTGTGTATGTGCTGCCTAGGGGCTTGAGGTAACGGCAGCAGCAACTGGAAGTGGGCTCAAGGAAAATGTAAAGTAATGCAGTCACTTTAGAGGACACAGGGGTGGCTACAGCTGTGTAGGGAAATAAATATTTAAAAGCAAAGTGTTTGGTTTTAGGGACTTAGAATCTGGCAACCTGTATGAACTGGGGACACTGTTTACATCCAGCCACCATGTTTACAGCCATATGACACCAGACAGCCAACCACCAAGCCAGGACTAGCCAGGAGGACTCTGGGACTGATTTGAAAGGACTCTTGGGGAAAAATACCGGGGAAAATCTAGAGCCTTTTTGAGCAGCCTATGAAGCATCGAGAGAGCCTCATACATATGCATTTTCCCTAGGGACAGTGGCTTCAGCCAATGGGGAGCAAGAAAAGGGCTCCCAAATAAGGGACAGTTGGATTTGAGGCCGTCGGGAGAGCTCCCTGGGGGTCTTGCCCCTGGAGAGGTTGGGGCTGAGAAATGGGCGGCTTGGGGTCTGCCAGCAATTTGTCCCCAGGGCAGGAGGGCCTGCCCTGGCCGGGAAAGGAAAAAGTAGTTTGGAAGAGAAAAGGAAAGCTACAGGTTGAAAGGAAGAAGCAGCTAGGAAAAGTAAAAGGAAAAGCTGCAGGCTGTGAATTGTCTGCATTGTTCGGAGGTTGCACCACAGCGGTCAGGCCAAAGAAGCAGAGCAGGAAAGGTTGTGTCCTGAGCCTGAAATAAAGGACAAAGGTGGAGTCTAAACCTGGGGGAAAGACTAAGGTTGCATTCTGAGCCTGGAAAAAGAATGAAGGTTGCATCTGAACCTGTGGAAAAGACTGAGTACAGAAAATGAGGAACAAGGACATATAAATGTACTGAGAGAAGAAGAGGAGAGTGAACCTCTCTGATTCAGAGAATTGCCAGTACCTGAGACGGTGAGAAAAGGACTGTGTGCAGCAGTGATGATGTGAGCCAGCGAATAGTGTGGCCATGTTAAAGTTGAGAGACTGTAGAAGCATAAGGATGGACAGGTACTTTCTGGATCAAGTGCCTGTGGACTGCTCCTGAGGTACAGCCAGGAGAGAAATGGATTGCTGTGGCTACACAACATATCAGGTAAAGAGGAGGAAGAGAACAACAGAAGAGAATGTGCTGAATGTTTCTGTTGGCACCCAGGACCGGGGAACTTGCTAGCCTCCACTGAGTGGGGTCTACTGCTGCAGGGGTCATGGGTCTTCTACCTGAGTGCTAGGGTGCTCTGATTGAGGGAGTCGGGCCATGGAGCCACTCCCAGTCTGAGCCCCCTGTAGTGGTGAGCCTTCTTGCCGCGTGCTCTGCATCGGGAAGTGTAATGGGCAGAGGGGACAAGCTGCAAGATTGGCAAGCAAGCGAGAGAGAGAGAGCAAACTGCCTCTGTGCCCTGTTTAAGAAATTGTGCTCGGTTCTGCCTGTGATCCATCCATCCCCAGGAAGCCAGTGAACTGTACCATCTGAGGACTGAGTTCTGCAGAACCGTGAGTAAACAGCAGGAATTGCCCCACACCTCGGGACTGTAAATAATTGAGTAAGCATACTAGGGCTGGGGGGAAAGCTAAGGGAAAGTGTATAAAGTTTAATTCAAGTAAGCGTGCCAGTGCTGGCTACCAGCTGCACCTCAGGCCAGCAACTAAAATCTGGATACCCAGTGAGGGACTTAAGGGACATTGGACTGGGACCTGTGGGTCTGGGTTTTGGGCAATGGCAGCAGATAGATTGATAGATAGATAGATAGATAGATACTGATGTCTGCATGGACTGAAACATGGGAATGAATCAAAGGGAATGTGATTTGGGAAATGCAAATTGAAAATGCCTTAGACTCTGTTCCACTACCACACTCCTAAACCCTTCCCCTGTAAATAAACCCTGGAGTTATTGTTTTACAGCAGAACAGGAATCCAGAGCCTGATTTTAGTGAGCCTGTGTATTGATGAAATGGAAAGGTAAATGATGTAACTGAATGTGAGGAGGTTCAAATCCTGGTAAGTCCATGTCTGGGGTAACTGTTAGGGAGGTGGGTTGGTACAACATCCCTGGGCGTTGTACTGCTGAGATTTCAGCATCAGAGAGGCTCGAAAAATAGTCTTTTAGGGTACCCTTACCCCTCTACATCCCTCCTTCTTGAATAAGCATAGCATGCCACTCTTTTAGGGATATAGTTCCCACTAAGAGTCTTAGTGCAGCTACAGTAAAAGCTCAGTCCCCAGCATATTTTAATCTTGATACTGGAACTGATAAAAGCCCTTGGGTATCCAAGCAAAGAACTCTGGTACCCCAATAATCCTCCTGACGAGCTGTCAGTAATTCACGAATGTACAGGGGACTCAGTCTATTTATGGCCTTATACACCAACAAAAGGACTTTGAATTCAGAGTGCCATGTGATTGGGAGCCAGTGTAACTCCCTCAAAGTGGGAGTAATATGATTACATTTGGAAACACCAGTCAGCAGTCTGGCAGTCGAATTTTGCAATGAATGAAGACAGCGTAATTGAGTAGCTGGGAGTCCATGATAGAGTGAATTGCAGTAATCAATTCACAAGGTAACAAAAGCTTGAACAAGTGTGCGCAGATCACCATGGTCAAGAAAGGGACGCAATCTGGTTACATTTTTCAGGTGGTAGAAACCACTTTTAACAACAGCAGTAATATGGGATTTCAAATCCAATTTACTGTCAAATATTACTCCCAGATTGCAAACCTTTTCTCTGATCTGCAGTAATTCATCATTTCAAACCGGAGGGACAAGATTTTCCTTTACTGCAGACACAAGTCGGTCTGAGCCAACCAGAAGCAACTCAGTTTTGCTGTGATTTTCAGCCAACTCGCACTCATCCAACACTTGATCTCCATGATGGCCTGCCAGTCCTCGTGTTTATTTTCAACTATGGACATTCTGCCTTTGTCAGCTCACATATGCTCCCATTTTCCGCCTTTTCAATGCTTGAACTACTTCCTGTGATTTATAGTTATTTTTTAGTACATGCCCTTTATGACCACAATTAAAAATATTGTAGAGATTTTTGAGAAAGTTCCCCTCACCATTCTGTTGAGCACGTCTTTCTAGAATTCTAGCAAGGGTGAGTAGCTGAAATGCAGTCCCCTTGAGCCTAAGAGGGCCGTGGACGTCAGGCGACATGGTGGCGTCACCTAACATGCATGCACACTTGCACACTGTGCTGCCAGTAAGGCCACACTACACAGACAGAAATATCTGCAGGTTGGCTATCAGGCTCTACACATGAAGCCTGGAGCCAGTTAGCTTTAGAGCAGCAGCACTCTCACTATAGAAGTCGTAGTGCTCTGAAACTCAGTTTCTTGTCATAAGTGCTCATTTCTATTCATACTTCAAATGTATCAATCACAGACATCTTTTCTCCTCCTTGGAAACCTTTATCAACTTACACTTTTAAACGCTGCTACTATCCCTGTGTGACAGTGACAGAACAGTTGGTCAATCATTTTAGTTTCAAGCTCAAGCTTCACTGTAACTTATTTCATTAGCACCAAGCATGGCAGTTCTCTCCTCTCCTGGGAGGTTCAGGCACTGCTCGTTGAGATCACGGTGTCAGGAGGGGAGGGATGCGTTAGGCACTTGGCTGAAGTCGTGTCTCTCAGCATGGCTTCATGCCTGGACCTCAGTCCTTTACGACAGTGTCTTCAGGGTGGGGATATGGGACCATGCAGCTACTTCTGCAACTATGAAAAAATCCCACCCCCACTGCTGTGCAGTATGATATCCATGAGGTGGGATGGAGCCCTGGATGGTTGGTACGCTGCCACCGAGCCCTCACCTACAAGTGGGCGATTATATGTGCCATAAAAAAAAAAATTTCTATTGGCTTCCTGTAAATGCTTGGGTGGACTTGTTACCCTTTGCATATATGTTCAGATCTAAGCATGGGATACTCTGTTCACTGTAATTCAGGGTGAATTATTTTTCCCCATATATGTTTTTCTCTGCGGATGGTGTGGGTGGGCTCTCAGTCTTGTCACCCCGCCTCCTCCTCTTGCCCGGCCCCTACCACACCAGACCACCATGGCCGTGATCCCCCATGGATTGCCCACTGGCAGGGCCAGGAAGGGAAGGGCCATCCTCCCCCCCATCCAGTGACACACATAACAGATCTGGGAACGGTGAATGGCCAACGGTACAGGGTGCAGGCAGGCAGGCAGGGCTTCACGTAGCCCACACCAACCCATTGCATTTTTCCTGGTTTCCTGCTGTGACAGCACATCAGGAAGGGCACATGGAGGCACGCACACCCTGTGGGATAATGGCCTCCCTTCAAGCTGCTTGTGCCTGCACCAGCGAGGCCTCCACCCACTGGCAGTCAGGGCTGAATCCAGCTGGCCACCCTCCCCAGGAGAAGAGAGCAGTCCCCAGGATGCTCAATCTTCTCCCACCCTGCCGACGCCCAGCAATCCACAGTCTTTCCTGAACAGGGGCTGCCGGTGTGCTGCCGGTGTGGCACGTGGTAAGGCAATCAGTGCCTCAACCCTCCACACCACTGGGCTGGTCATTCAAGGTGAATTTTAGATCCTTTGAGCATGCATTGATAAATTGATGGAAATTCTCCAATTACCCATTACTTCCTTTCCATATGACAGATACGTCATCAATAAAGCATTTATATACCCTTAGGTTTAAATAGAACGTGTTGTTTTCTCCATCCAAAATATGCCACATTTCAAATGCATATACAAATGAATTAGCACATGCAGGGTTCATTTCTGAGTCCACTGTCACGCCTTTGCAGTGTTCAAAGTACTCAGTCTCAAAAGAAAAGTCTTTTTCTCTCAATACTAGTGTGGCCAGCTCCTGCAGTATTACTGTTTGTGGGTGCGTCCCTTCCAGTCTTCTATCCAACATGCCACCCATGACTCTGACTTTCTCTCCCCGTGGGGGACTGATGTATACAAACCAATAGCATTAAAGGTGGCCAGTAGGTGACCCCTAATATTATCAGTGAGACTTTGGTTCAGATCTTGCAAAATCTGAATCATGTGAGAGGAATCTCGTTTTTTTAAATATCATTTTATTAAGTGAAGCAATAGTTACAAATTAATGGCACATTGATATACATTCCAATTTCTGTTTGTTTTGTACATTATATCCTGTCGTTTAAAGTTTACAGATGGTCGCTAATCTGGTTAATAAATTTATCTCGACCCCTTGACTATCTGGTAAATTAAGCATCAATGTTACATTTCATATTCACACGTTTTTCCATTATGATGTCAACAAATTAATTTCAAACATCCCCTTCCTAGTGCTTACCTTTAGCCCTTCAATTCTTCAAGTTTGTTTCCCTCAGCTTGGTAGGTGCCCTGCTATTTTCCACTGACCCTCATAGTTATGGTACAAAATCCCCTTCTATCAGTACCATGTAACATATACATCTTTGCCATTTGTCTTGAAGGGACATGGTTCTGCCATGTATCTCTGCTGTTAAACATTCCAACCTATACATAGATACATAGACATAGATACATAGACAGTGTCGGCAGATAAGGGCCTATGGCCCACCCAGTCTGCCCATTTGAGCTTGTAAGTTCAGTTTATGTTTTCCTAGAAGTCTGTTGCCCCTTACCCCTGACCTCCAGAATTCCTTTATGTCTATCCCATGCATTCTTAAATCCTGTGATTGTTTCAGCCCCACCACTTCCTCTGGCAGGGTGTTCCACTTGTCCACCACCGTTCTGTGAAGAAATTCTTCCTCATGTTTCCTCTGAATTGTCCTCCCTCCAACTTCATCCCATGCCCTCTAGTCCTGGAACATCTATTTCGCTTAAAAATAGTGTATTCCTGCACCCTGTTCCTCCCTGTAAGATACTTGAATATCTCTATCATATCCCCTCTCTCCCTCCTCTCCTCCAGGGAGTACATGTTCAGTTCCTTCAACCTGTCTTCATAGGACTTGTAATGCAATCCATGCACCATCTTTGTTGCCCTCCTCTGAACCTTCTCTACCCTGTCTATGTCCTTACGTAGGTATGGTCTCCAGAACTGTACATTGTACTCCAGGTGGGACCTCACTAGTGTCTTGTATAGCTGAATTATGACCTCCCTTTTCCTGCTGGTGATGCCCCTGCCTATACATCCTAGCATCCTATTTGCTTTACCTGCTGCCTTGTCACACTGTTTCCTACCTTGAGGTCATCAGAGATGATAACCCCAAGATCCCTTTCCTGCTTGGTGCATGCTATATCCTCACCCCCCAACTAATATATTGTGCTGGGGTTTTTGTGCCCCATATGCATTATCTTGCACTTCCTTGCATTGAATTTCAACTGCCAAACCCCTGACCATTCTTCAAGTTTCTGCAGGTCCCTTCTCATTCTGTCTACACCCTCTGGTGTGTCTACTCTGTTACAGAGCTTTGTGTCATCAGCGAACAGTGAAATTCTGCCTTCTAGGTCCTGCGCAATGTCACTGATGAAGATGTTGAATAGGACCGGTCCCAGCACTGATCCCTGTGGTACCCCACTGGTCACTCTTCCCTCTGTGGAGTGACAGCCATTTACCACCACCCTCTGTGTCCTGCCACCCAGCCAGTTACCTACGCACCACACTACTGTCCTGCCCACACCCATATTCCCCAGTTTGTGTAATAGTCTTCTACATGGCACAATGTCAAAGGCCTTGCTGAAGTCCAGATAGGCCATGTCCACTGCCCTCCCCTGATCCACCTCCCTAATCACCCAGTCAAAAAATTCAACGAGGTTGGTCTGACATGACCTCCCTTGGTGAAACCATGCTGCCTTGGGTCCTGTAGTCCATTGACAACCAGATGTTCCACCAATCTCTCCTTCAGTAGTGCTTCCATGATCTTCCCCACTACCTAGGTGAGGCTGACTGGTCTGTAGTTCCCTGCTTCCTCTTTGTTCCCACTTTTGTATAAGGGGACTACATCTGCTGTCCTCCAGTCTTTGGGTACCGCCCCTGTTTCCAGTGATCGGCTAAACAGGATAGCCAGAGGTTCAGCCACCACCTCTCTTAGTTCTTTAAGAACCTTGGGGTGCACCCCATCTGGTCCCATTGCTTTATCAACTCTTATTACTTCCAGTTCCTTCAGGACCCTTTCTCGTGTAAAGGGACTTGTGTCCATTTCTGCACCATTCTCACCCCTTGTACTCCCTTCAGACCCATTACCCTCCTCTTCCTCAGTAAAGACTGAGCAGAAATACCTGTTCAATATGTCAGCTTTACTGTTGTCATCCTCCACGCCCCTCATCCTCCCCTTCAGTCTCACTATCCCTCCTTTGTCTTTCTTTTTCACTTATGTACCTGTAAAAGGTTTTGTCTATAAAACAATATGTCTCCACTCAGAGACGGTTGGTATTGCAGTGGTCATCCACTTATGTGTTGTTGCTTTTCATCTGCTAAAACATACAGGGGCAACAATGTTTTATACCATGATGGCCTATGTTCTGGGAAGACAGACATCAGTACCATCCTGCAGTAAGCTCCACTGTTTCACCACGCACTCCTTCAGTTCTCCCTGTAGTGAGCACCAAAGGGCATCAATAGGGACATTGCCAAAGTATAGCTTGGCAGAAGACACCAGGAGAAAGGACTGCTGTGTGACTGAACTTCTCTGCTGGGACTATATTGCCCTCCTTCTCTCCCCTCCACCCAAAGCTAGTTCTATTTTTATAGGCACAGCATTTGACTGACAACAGGAACTTCCTGTTTAGGGGCAGGAAGTGAGTGATCACAGAACCACCAAGGACCCACCATCCTAGAAGGGCAAGAGTAGCTCTCCGGCCCCCTCTAGCTGCTGGAGGTCTGCCTCTGAACAAGTAAGTGGTCTACTGAGAAATTTAGGATATTCTTGTCTCAGAACAGGACAATCAGGAGCTTAAAGGGCACACAGGCAGAAAGTAAGGAGAGAGAGAAAAAAAACAGAGGAAAGAGTAAGGATTGCAAACAGTTAAGGGGCCAGAAATAAGACATGATTGGAGTGGTGCAGTGCAGTGGCTGTGGAGCAGCAGTCTTCCGGGAGTTGTTCTGGAGGATGCGGTGTTGTCCCATCTGCAGGCACCTCTCTGGGCTGAGGGAGGAGGTTGCTCATCTCCAGGCTGAGTTGGCCAGGATTTGTGGGACCTCCTCTTCCATCCAGGGACCACCAGTGCCACTGCCGTTGCCTCAGAGGTTGCCAAGAAAGAGGAGCGGTTGGACCACAGTGGGCTCAGGGAGGGTGAGGGTGGTGGAACAGAGGTGCATCCCTCCAGTTGTACCTCTCCACAATTCCTATGCCATTCTGGCAAAGTGTGGTTCTTCTATGGAGGCACCCACAGTGGAGACCAAGGAGGATGCTGGGAACCTCCACAAAGGAGACCCACAGGAGGGTGGCAGGGGACCCTGCAGGGAAAGGAAACAACTCCTGGTGGGGGACTCCATTGTTAGGAAGGTAGAACTGGGCAAGGAAGGGGAGAGGGAGGTAAGGTGCCTGCCTGGCGCCATGGCTTGAGGGACAGGGAGCGAATCCTCAGGATTGCCGGAGCAGCTGCACAGGGAGGAGCTGGATGTCATTGTCCACCTAGGGACAAATGACCTGGCTAAGAAAGGGATTAGAGAAGTGCAGGAAGAGTTTGTGGAATTGGGAGGGCCTTAGTCAAGTAGCAGCAGTGGTAACCTTCGGAGGTGCTACCCATCTATGGCATAGGAGAGGCTGGGTGTTCGCACCATGGGATTCAATCAGTGGTTGAAAAACTGGTGTGGAGCTCAGGGATTTGGCTTCATTGGGGACTGGGGGTCCACCTGGAGTGATGCAAGCCTATACTGGCATGATGGGCTGCATCTGTCCGGGAGGGGAACCAGGATCCTAGGTGATAGGTTTAAATGCTTCATTGGCAAGCTTTTAAACTAGCCAAGGGGGGAGGCACTGGAAAGGAGCAGGAAAATCCTAGCCCCCCCCCAAACAATCACGGTAGTAAGTGTGGCAAACACCAACATGGAGGTGTCGATAGGGAGAAGGGCAGGGGTAAATGGAGAAAGTGACAAAGGCAAGAAGGACAGGGATGGGGCAAAAGGGGGTAAGGCCATCAGGAAATGGAGGGGTAATGAGTACCAATGCCCGTAGTCTGGGCAACAAGCTCCCTGAGCTGGTGGCCTTAATGGAAGAGGGATGCCTGGATATCGTAGCAGTCACAGAAACATGGTACACAGAGAACCATGACTGGGATGTTAACATACCAGGGTACATAACCTACAGGAGAGACAGGCAGGGGAGAGAGGGGGAGGAGTAGCTCTCTATGTAAAGGAAGGGATAAAAGCAACTGAACAAAAGAGTAAACAGGGAGGAGAGGAGGCACTGTGGGTCACCTTGGAGACTGGAAAGGGCACCACAATCCGCACAGGGGTTGTGTACAGACCCCCATGTCAGGGGGAAGAATGGACAAGTGTAACCCCCCTGCAAATGGGGGTTCCCAAAAGACTTCCAGGAGCTTGCTTGAATGCTCCAAGCCAGAATGGTGTTTGGCGTTTAAGTCATTTATCAGTGAGTGTTTTTAGAACCTCTGGTACTGTCTCTTTAAGAGCTGTCTGCTTGCAGACATAATTAGTTTATATGGGGGACTGTGTGCTTCTCTGCTTGAGTACCACTCGAACTGCTGCCAATTCACTCCATTTTTGCAGTCACTAGGAGTGCAAAGAGAACCTATCTGAAAGATGTAACTGTTTGCCAGAAATCATTTAGAGTAATAATGAAATTACAGTTTGTCTAACCTGCTTTCTTTGCAATCAGAACTGTGTCTGCCTAGTTCCCCATTCTGGTTTTGAACTGCTGAACTGGACCAATCGGTGTGGGGTAAGCTAGCTCTAAAATGGTGCCTTGGACGAATCAGAACTTGGACTCATAATCTGAGCCAGCTACAAGAGGATTGTATGGGCAGTGACTCTGGGAGATGTAGTTTAGACTTCGGCGCCTTTTTGGACCAACAGCAGCAGTCTATTGTGAGTGACAGCCAATCCAGTCAAGAACTGGGAGGAACTCAAAGGAAGTGCCCAGTTTTGTCTGTTGGAGTTTCAGTTTAGCTCTGGCAGTGAAGGGGAAAGGAACTCTGTGCTCCTTCAGTGCACAGTTTAGTCAAAAACATGTGAAGGTCCAGAGTTCGGTCTGCAGCTTGTGTAACTGCTTGTTAGGACTGAATCCGTCCTGAAGAAGAGAATCAAAGGATATCTGAAGAGTAGAAACCAGGCTCACCCTGTAGAAGACTGGAGGAATTGGAATTGCACTCGGTCTGTCAGGAACTGAATCTGCTGTGTCTCCCGGTATTGTGCAGTAATTGCGATCGGGATACAGATGCAGCCTGCCTGGTATAGTGCTTTCTTTTACCATATAAATGTGGAAGAGGTTTGTGTACCTCAAGTGAATCCTGCTGCCATTAAGTGACTTTTGCCTGTGACTGTTTACCATATAAATGTGTGAGGAGTCTCTGGAGCTCAAGAGTAGCCCTGCTGACATTGAAGGACCCTATCTTGTTTGGAGGTCGGAGTACTAATTCAGGGTCGCTCCTGTTGAATTGCCACATTAAATCCAAATGGAATTACTGACTGCTGACTGTTTAATTTTCCTTTTCTCTGTGTGAAAGGGCCCCTACCAGCTGCCACGGTTTGGACTAGCCACTAGGGCTTGGGTACCCAGGGACAGTAACTGATAGGGATAGCCTGTGCACAGAGCCATAGGTAGATGAGTAGAGTGATAAGCTAATTAACCTGATTCCCCGCCCTTGTTATATCCCCTAAATAAATCAGAGCTGCTTGTTTCAGCAAGGTTATACTGCCTGAGGTATTTGTCTATGTTAAAGTACTGTACTGTGATTGTTGCACTGTATCTTATTTCACAGGAGGTCCCAGTGCCAGAACCAGTCCTGGGGTAAGTGTATACTGTGAAGGTAATTCTGATATATTGTGTGGGCCACTAGTGGGAAGAAAGGGGGGTTGCAGTGTCCCAGAGGGCTGTGACCAAGTTAGTTTAACTATTGCAAACCCTGACCTCTGGGTGGAGGCACCCGCCATTGGATCCAGGCCCCTCAACCTGTTAGTGGCAAATCAGGCAGGGGTAGTAGCCCCTGGGATAGCGCCATCTAGGGGTTACACAAGGATATGATGGAAAGCATTCTTAGAATGGCAGAGAAAGGGGAGATACTGTTGATGGGAGACCTGAATATGCCAAATGTTAACTGGAGCACATTTGCTGCAGCCACATCCAAGAGCAGGGCCATTCTTGATGCCCTACAGGTGGCAGGCATTAGACAGCTAGTTTCGGAACCCACTGTGAGGGAGCAATCTTAGACCTCGTGACTCAAACGGGGGCAGAGAGGATCTCAGATCTAGAAGTGGGTTGCCATCTGGGGACAAGTGACCATCAAACAGTGTGGTTCACGTTAAACTCAGCTACAGAGTCAAGCCATACAAAAGTGAGGGTACTGGACTTTAGGAGGGCTGACTTTGGCAAGATGGGAGAGTGCCTCAGAAAAGCACTAGCAAACAGGCTAGAAGGAGGTGTGGAGCAACAATGGTGAATTATCAAAACTGCCATCACAGAGGCAACAAGCCTTTGTGTGAAGCAAATAAACAAATCAAAATGAAAGAAAAAGCCACTATGGTTCTCAAGAGAGGTGGCTGTGAAAGTCAGGAAGAAAAAGATAGCATTCCGGAAGTATAAGGAAACACAGAAGGAGCAGGACAGAGAGCTGTACCAGTTAAGGCAGAAAGAAGCAGGGAGGGAAGTCAGAATAGCAAAGGCCCAAACTGAGGAAAAGATAGCCAACTCAGTTAAGAAGGGGGATAAAACCTTTTATAGGTACATCAGCGAGCGTAGAAAGACAAAGGGAGGGATAGTGATGCTGAATAGAATGAACAGTGGGTGGGCAGAGGGGGACAGTGAAAAGCGAGATACTGAACAAATATTTCTGCTCAGTATTCACAAAAGAGGAGGAAGTGCCTAATCCAATTAACAGAAGCACTCTTGATGGGGGTCAATCCCAGTCCTTTCACAGAAGAAAGGGTTCTGCAAGAACTCCTAAAACTGAAGGTGGACAAAGCAATGGGTCCTGATGGAATTCACCCAGAATTCTAAAAGAATTAAGGAAGGAACTAGTGAAACCACTGGCTACTCTTTTAATAAATCATGGGAGGATGGTGTGGTACCCGAGGACTGGAGGAAGAGGATGTGATTTCCTTCACAAAAGTGGGACCAAGACAGAGGCAGGAAACTACAGACCTGTCAGTCTGACCTCTGTGGTAAGGAAAGTGATGGAGTCACTTCTGAAGGAAAGAATAGTTGAGTACCTACAGGTCAGTGAAGCACAGGATCCAAGGCAGCATGGGTTCACAGCGGGAAGGTCATGTCAGACGAATCTAATAGATTTCTTTGACTGGGTGACCAAAGTAGTAGATCAGGGAGGGGCTGTGGACATGGCCTACCTAGACTTTAGCAAGGCATTTGACACAGTCCCACACTAAAGATTATTAGTCAAATTAACCAGCCTGGGAGTGGTTCCCAGGGTGGTAGCCTGGGTAAAACATTGGCTGGACAACAGGACACAGAAGGTAATTGTAAATGGAGTCCACTCTGAAGAAAGGGCGGTTACTAATTGGGTACCATGAGGTTCAGTATTGGGTCCAGTCCTTTTAATGTCTTCATCAGTGACATTGCAGAGGGACTGGAAGGAAAAATATGCTTTTGCAGATGACACAAAGATCTGCAACAGGGCTGATACACAAGGAGGCATGGAAAGGATGAAAAGGACTTGCAAGGTTGGAGGAATGGTCAGATGTATGGCAGCTAGGATTCAATGCAAAAAGTGCAAATAATGCACCTGGGAAACAAGAACCCAGGAAAGAATACACAGTGGGTGGAGAGGCAGTAACAACAACAAAACAGGAAAGGGACCTAGGGTAATCATATCAGATGACCTTAAGGTTAGCAAGCAATGTGAGAAGGCAGTAGGGAGGGCTGGGGTATACTGGGATGTATAGGAGAGGCATCAGCAGCAGAAAACAGGAAGTTGTTATCCCTCTGTACAGACAGTTGGTGAGACCCCATCTGGAATACTGTGTCCAGTTCTGGAGACCCCATCTCCGCAAGGACATAGACAGGATAGAGGCAGTCCAGAGGAGGGCAACTAAAATGGTGCAGGGTCTGCAAGAGAAGCCGTATGAGGAGAGACTAAAGGAGCTTAATATGTATATCCTTGAGGAAAGAAGGGAGAGGGGGGACATGATAGAAACTTTCAAGTACCTCAAGGAATCAACAAAGTCCAAGAGGGTAGCATCTTTCAGAAAAGAGACTTGCAAGAACAAAGGGACACAATTTAAAGATAGAAGGAGGAGTTCAGGGCAATGTGAGGAAGTATTATTTCACAGAAAGGGTAGTGGATGCATGGAACAGCCTTCCTGAGGAAGTTGTGGGTCTAAAACTGTGGGAAAATTCAAGAATGCATGGGACAGACATAAGGCAATTCTTGTGGGGGGCAGGAAGATATAGGCTGTTGGTTAACTAGGATCTGCGGCCTATCCTGTAGGTAGGGAAATGGGCAGACTAGATGGGCCTAGCGGTCCTTATCTGCCGTCAAAGTCTATGTTTCTATGTTTCTATGTATATGGTCCAACTCTGCCACATCACCAGCGGTTGGATTTCCGCTTGCGACACTGGCGACCGAGGTTTGGGAGCAGACTCGGGTCGCTGGAGGGACAGCCAAGGGATAAGGTTGAGCATCCCACAACTGCTCACCTTCTCCAGAGGAAGGGAAGGGACCAAGATCTACAGTTTGCCTGACCCCAAGCAGAGGCAGACAAGTCCTGCAGCTGCAGAAGGGACCAGTCACAATGTGTGGTGGACATAGGCATGTAGCACCATGACGTCAGGGTGCACACCACACATGTAGGGGAGGAAAAAGAAGGAAAAAAGCCTTCCATCTCCGGGAAGACGGTGCACCAGAAGTGTGCCCTCGATGTGCCACCACCAGCCGGACCGCCTTGACCACCGAAACCAGAAGTGTCAGGGTGCTCGGGCCCTACCTTGTTCCCACCCGGGGAGCAATCTGCAGCTCCATGGAGCTCAAGAGCAGATCCAGGTAGGGTGGTTGGTAGAGGAATGACTCCCAGGTGTCCCCTAGGAGTCTGGGCTGGTGGGCTGGAGGAAGAGATAAAAATAGAAAGTTAAAAAAAAAAAGTCTGCCACTTCACATAGAGTTTCTCCAGCAATTACCATATGATGCTGGAAGATATTAAACAAGGACTGCTGGGGAGTGGAAGAATCTGCTTCAGCACTTCCACGCAAACTTTCTCCATGTATTGGAGGTTGTAATTCTTATGACCGCCAAAGTTGACTCCTCCCATGATTCACGAGGCACTGGTATGTCCAAGTCCTTTTCCAAGCTTCCAATACTGACTATGTGGAATCTCCCATTTGTTCTCTTATTATTTTATATAACCAACCTATTAGGTGGTTCCATGGCTTTCCCCAGAGTCCCTCAGCAGGGTTAGAAGGGTAGGTAAGAGTCGGTAAGTTGAAGGTGTTCATATGTTGGCGTAATATATAATTGTTAACTTGTATATATCTGAATTGGTCTTGTTCTCTAAGCCCATATTCACTCTGGATATTAGGGAATGGAATAATTCCTTTGGAGGACATGAACTGATAAATGTAATTGAGTCCTAACCTCCACTGCGAAAACGCCATATCAAAATGTTTAGGATAAAAATATTCATCCTTTGACAACATTCTATGAAAGAAAAAAGTTTATTGTAAAGCTGGTTGTTTTCTAAAGTGGTACCAGATTTTCAGAATGTTGACTGCGTAAGTAGTAAATAAGCGGAGTTGAGGTGAGCGGCCCACCGAGGAGAACATTAACCTTTCCACATCATATAGGTAATTTACAAGAAACTCAACATCCTTTCAGGGGGCTGTGTATGTGGGTGCCAGCCATAGGATTGCTGTTTTAAGGTATGCTGTTCTGGCATACATTTCCAGATTAGGGAGGTTTACCCCACCCTGGGCATTGGGTATTTGGAGTAAAGAGAAGCGTACCCTGAGTCTCTGACTTCCCCATATAAAATTATTTCATTTTCATTTTTATTTTTATTTGTTTATACTTGTAAATCCAGATGAGCAAGATTGCCCGTTTTTACTGGTGACAAGTTCAATCTAAAAACACAGTATAAAAATACAACAATGGAGCAGACTATACAATCAACAAAGTGCAGTTACAGAAGCAGATACATTATGTTTCTGAGAAAAGCCAATGTTTTAACATTTTCTTAAAGCACTGAATGAAACTACTCTCAACAATTTATAACAGTATTTTTGGAAAAAATGGGTGCTCTAGATAATAAAGATCTTTGCCCAAAAGTGGTCTTAAGGAATGGTGTTTTAAATTAATATTTGGACTGCTACCTAGTAGATAATGCATTTAATTACCTAGGAAACATTAAAGAAGTGAACGAGGAAAGAGATTACATTTTACTTTAAATAAAAAAGTATCCAATTTGAAAAGAACTTGATTATCGAAAGATAGAGAATAGGACTGTTTATACAGATCAGAACAATGAGGTCGAAAAAGGTAAATCTAGCCAAAATCTTAGGGCTGAATGATATATTACTCTGAGAGGACTCAGAACGTTAAGTTAGATAATAGTCTATTCCAAGATTTAAAATAGTAACGGGGGTGGAGACTGGGATATTTTGAAATAGGTATACAAAACAAATGAGTACTTCTGCTCAGTATTTACTAAAGAGAAGAGGGGGGTGACACCCAAGATGGGAGAAATGGCAGAAGCAGGGTGGGAAGTGGTGACAGATGGGGAAATCATGGAGAGCAGAGTTTGAGAGGGTTTGAAGGCACGGAGGGTGGACAAGGCGCCAGGCCTAGATGGCATCCGCCCCAGGGTACTGAAGGAGCTGGCAGAGGTCCTTGCAGGATCTTTGGCAGACCTATTTAATGCCTCACTACATTCGGGGTGTGTACCTCAGGACTGAAGGATGGCTCATGTTGTGCCCCTCCACAAGAGTGGCCCCAAGGATGAACCGGGAAACTACAGACCAGTGAGCCTCACATCCATCGTGGGTAAGCTAATGGAGACTATCCTGAAGGAGAGGCTGGTGGCCCTCCTAGAGGCCAAAGGACTACAGGACAGCAGACAGCATGGCTTCATATGTGGCAGATCTTGCCAAACCAACCTGGTCGAGTTCTATGACTGGGTAACTAGGCAACGACAGGGGCCATGCAGTAGATGTCCTGTATCTGGACTTCAGTAAGGCATTCGACTCAGTGCCACATGGAAGGCTGGGAAGGAAGTTAGTAGGCACAGGGACGGGTGCAAAGCTGGTGAGATGGGTAGGAAAGTGGCTGCAGAGGGTGGTGGTGGGTGGGGAGCTCTCACACCCAAGGGCAGTGACGAGCGATGTTCCACAGGGCTCGGTGTTGGGACCAGTGTTGTTTGGGATATTCATTGCAGACATATCATGGGACATCAAGAGCAAGATCAGTCTGTTTGCTGATGATACCAAGGTAGGCGCGGTAGTGGATGACCTAGGGGGATGGCAGCGGTTGCAGGATGATCTGGCAAAGCTTGAAACCTGGTCAGACACCTGGCAACTGGGCTTTAATGCCAAAAAGTGCAAGGTGCTGCATTTTGGGATGAAGATCCCAAGGAGGAGTTACCAGCTAGGGGGAGTGCAGCTGGCCCAGACAGAGGAGGAGAAGGATCTGGGTGTGCTCATTACAGGGTCAATGAACAACTCGGCACAATGTAGGAAGGCAGCTGCAAAGGCCAACAAAATGCTGGGTTGTATTGCAAGGTATATCCTCGAGGAGGGAGGAGGATTCTGCCACTGTATAGGTCATTAGTTAGACCACACCTGGAGTACTGCATGCAGTACTGGCGTCCGATATCTGAAGAGGGACATTAAGTTACTGGAGGGTGCAGCGCAGAGCGACAAAGATGATCAAGGGGCTGGGGGACTTATCATACGAGAGGAGGTTGAAGGAGTTGAACATGTACTCACTGGAGGAGAGGAGAGACAGGGGTGACATGATTAAAACCTTTAAATACATGAAAGGAATAAACAAGACAGGTACAGAGGGGCTGTTCAAAGTAAGGGAGAGGACGGACACCAGGGGCCATGATATGAGACTGGAGCGAGGAAGGTTCAGGAGGGAGATGAAGAGACACTTTTTTACAGAGAGGGTGGTGGCTGGGTGGAATGCGTTACCTGCTGAAGTGGTATGCAGTAGAACAGTGGACTGCTTCAATCGAGGATGGGACAGGACAAGGGGGAGGGTTAATGAAGGGGAAGGGTGGAAGGGAGGGGCAGCTGCAGAATAAGGGGTGCTAGCTGCACATTCGAGCAGACTTGATAGACCTCTAGGCCTTTATCTGCTAGCAAATTTCGTATTTTCGTATGTTCATAAAACATGGTAGGATCATCCTTATTACTTCTGTGCATTGAAAAAAGGTGAGGTATAATTTGCCCTATTTAGCCAGATCTATTTGTATTAGGAGGGATATGGGTTTGTAGTTTTTTACCTCAATGGAATTGCCTATCTTGGGTATTTCTATGCCCAGGTATTTAATTTTGGTCCAAGACCATTTTAGAAGGTATGTTTTTTTCAGGGTGTTAGAAGGAGTAAAATTTAAGAGGAGCACCTCCGTTTTCGAAACATTAAATTTATAGTCAGCTATTCTTTCAAGCTCATGAAGAATGTCCCAAGTTGCTGGAATTGATTTTTCTGGGGACAATAGAGTTAGCATAATATCTTCTGTGAATAAAGAAACGTTATATTCCCTTTGACCCAAGGGGATTCCTTCAATTTGTGTCTCTGCCCTAATGGCCACAACCAGGGGTTCTAGGTAACATGCAAATAAAAGATGGGATTGAGGGCATCCTTGGTGTGTGCCTCTATATAACGGCATGGGGGGAGTCAGGGTGCCATTGACCCGAATAAATACCTTGGAGTTATTATAAATATTTTAAATCCATTTCAGGAAAGAGTCTGGGAAAAGAAAAGCAGACAGGGTGTCCCAGAGGAAATCCCAAGACACCCTGTCAAAGGCCTTCTGCGCGTCTAAGCTTAGTAAAGCAGCTGGGATTTGTCTATTTTGTAAATGTTCAAGTAGTGACATGGAACTGTGTATGCTGTCCATTGTGTTCCTACCCCTGATAAAACCTGATTGGACTGGGTGTGTAAATGCTGGGAGAAGTTTTTCCAATCAGTTGCCCATATTGCCATGTAGATTTTATAGCCTACATTTAAAATAGAAATTGGGCGGTATGATGTTGTTTCAGCAATGTCCTTTTCTGGTTTAGGGTGGGGGGTTATAACTGCATAAGCCCAGAGAGAGGAGTTCATCTTCTGTAACTGCTCTATAAGTCATTAACATTGTCAGAATGTGACAGGAATCCTGACATACCTTCCCATGTTTTCAAGTAGTGGCTGGAGGTGAGAATTAATGCAGAAAGCTATAGGTTTGAATACTGATCCCAATCCCAGAGACTATTGGCCTCCCTGGAGGGTCTTGCATAATTTTATGAATCTTTGGGATTGCATATAATGCAGATATTCTTAGGGGCCTTTTCCAAAGAACGTCTCCCTCCCACTCCTTAAGCCATCTATTATTAGTAATTTCTTCCACTAGGGTTCTCATTTCTCTACGGATGCTTTCTATAGGGTCACCTTCCAACCTCACATTGTTTCTCACATCATACAAAAGTTTCTGACTCATTGACTTATACTGGATATATTCCTTGATAACAATTCCCCCACCCTTATCTACCTGCTTAATTACTATATTTGTGTCTGCTTTTAACTGCTATAATGCCTCTCTTTATTCCTTTGACAGATTATTTGTGGTCGTGTTTCTCCGGTTTTAAATATGTCATGTATTTCTCTATCAAGTATTTTAATGAATGTTTCAGTCTCTGGATATCCGCTTGAGGGTGGGCTATATGATGATTTCACATCTAAGGCCTTTCTGATTTCTTTTTTTATATGGGTCTGTGTCAGAGTTTTCTGCAAATTGTAACCTAAGTCTTGAAGTCCTGTAACCGTGTTGCTATGGATGTTACAGTTACCACCCCAGCCTTGCAGAATCAAACAAGGTTGAGGGACCTGGGTTCTGATTTTTCTGGTTGGGGGTTCATTTTCAGATCTTTACAAATTAGCGGTGTCTCCACCCAAAGTAAAATTTAAGTGGGCCTGGTGTCAGAAGAGCGGTACAACCCCTTGGATGCAGTACCCTACTGCCTCCCCACAGTGTTTCCCCACACATGCAAAACTACAGTGCAACCTTAAATTCAGCAAAACCTGCATTTTTTGACTTTTGCTAATAATATGCTTACAAGACAAAATATAAAATATCAAAAAAAATTGTTTTTTTTACCAATTATTTTACCAGGTGAGACACTAAGCTGAAAGCTTGTATGCAGGTGCAACCTGGGAGCACGAGGAAGTTAAGTGACTTGCCCAGAGTCACACAATATGCAAGTGGGGGCTGTGAGATTCAACCCCAGGTCTCCAGATTTGCAGCTCAGAGCCTTAAACCACTGCACCATACTGCCTTACAGGGAATAGGGGAATGCAATGCAAAAGGAATTTTAACTGTATGGCAAATACTGCAATGGCAAGACTACAATTTAGTACTGGCCAGACTCAGGCTCGCTAACCTTTTAAATGGCATAAACAGTTAAATGGGGCCCACCTCCCACCAGGCAAAACAGTTCAGTGTTAACTATAGCTGCGACCCATCCATTGCTAACAACCCAACAGGCACTGGGAATATTACCCACTGGTACCAGTTTTACCCTTAAAGTCTAAAGGGAGCTGCCTGTGCTCCACTGGGTACCCAGCCGCTGGAACAGTGCAGACCAAATATTGTTGCAGCTGGTTGGCCGGTGTTGGTGCATTTTTAAGGCAAACAAGAACAGCACATTTTTATTTTTTGCTCCAGCCCTCCTAGCCAGCCACTCCTTTATGCTGCCAAGGGCCACTGCCACCAGACCCCCCCCCATCACCATCTCGCCACCCCCATCTGTGCCAAAGCCCAGTTGACCCGACATATCTCTTCACCAGGAGGACCCCCTTCTGTGGGTGCCACTGGAAGAGGAGATTGACCCAGTGGGCACTTCCATCTATGCCGGGCTCGGTGGGGGAACAGTGTGGACACCTCCGGGCTTTGTGATATATGGGGGAATGGCAACCTTTATACAGCTGGCCAGGCAGTCCATTTTCTAGGTTGTTTCTCTGACCACCCACCCTTCACCCACAGTGCAGCCACACACCTGCAGCATCCATGGCAGAATGCACAGCAACGTGTGCTCACCCATGCCGCAACATGCGTCACCCCATCCAGCCACCAGAAGCCACTCGAGAGCGATGCAGTCCCGCCACCCCCCAGAAGGAGAGCATCCTACCAGACATTGTAAGTCCCCCCTGCCGGCCTCTGCTGCTGTTGTCCTAGGCTCGGGCGCGAACCCTTGTCACCAGTGTGCCAGGTGATTCCCCATCACACGGCACCACGAAGCCAGCCAGAACACTTTCAAACCAGAACCCCACAGGCTATGCTACTGCTTAAACAGCTAAACCTCCCAACGAAGCCATTTGTAATTCACTGGCATGATGGCCAAACTGTAGCTTTGGTGCTGAACTTGTATTAACTCCTTAGTTGTAGGGCAAGCTCTGAGAGTACTCACAGTTCTGTTGTACCACTTCCCTGTAATCTGGGCTCCTTCTCCACTGGAAATGCGGGTCTCTCAGGTTGGTTGATGACTTGAGTTAACAGTTGGGGGCAGCTTACAGGTGCTTGAGATCTCACGTGCCTCTAGATGATACATAGGCTGTGTTGCTGCTACAGTCTTCTGGACCTCTTGAGCTCTTCTCTTCTTCTTCCTCTGGAGTTCAGACCAGTCCAAGGAGCAGAGGCCATGTGCTTCACACCCACATCCAGGCTTCTAAACCCCAGTGTGAGCGATAGCTAGTATCTGGTGCTGGTAGCAGCTGCCCATCTCCCAGACAGTCTGCTGGATGATGCAGGCTGTTCTTCTTGTCAAGGCAGACTTCTCACACAGTCCCTCTGGTGCCCACAGACTGGCAGCTGTGGCATGAGAATGCCTCCTTTTCTCATGGAGCAAGTCACAGTTCAGAGCTGTAGTTCTAGCCTACCCAGTGGCACTGAGGGTTGAGGTGCTGGACACCACACCTCATGCTACACCAGCGATTCGGGTATGGGAACAGACTCGGGTCTTCAGGGGTCAAGAGAATGGAGCATCCCATGACAGCTCTCCTCTGTTTGGGGTGGCTACAGGGGATTATGTTGCTCTGTAGCAGCTCCTGGCAGAGGTCAGGGGCATTGCAGGAATGGTGCACGGCAGAGGGGCTGGAGCATGGCAGACATTGGCAGATAAGTGCACTAACATCATTGCATGTCCAGCTCCAGCAGGGGAGTTAACCAGGTGGAAAACTGTGGGGTGGTCATGGTGGCTGCTTGCCGTGCAACATGCCCCAGGACCTAGAGAGGTGCGCCCCCCCAGGTGTTGGCTCCAGGTCTCCCCATCGGGGGGCACTGTGCGCGTGCCAGCCTGTGTGGGGAGAGCGAATTGCTGACCAGACCTGGGTCCTGGGCTGCGGGTGTCAGCGCCGGGTGACCTGCCAGCCCACTCCACAGGAGGTGGAAAAATAGTGTTGATATAATTAAAAAAAAAAAGCTGTAGTTCCTGGGCTGGAGGGAGTAAGAAGGCAGCAGGGGAAGTTCTGGTGCGGCAAGAAGGAGTCCAGGTAAGCACCTCAAATGAAGGAATGTTACAGTCCTGTAAAAACTTTGCAGAGGACTTTCCAGCTCAAATTTATCTATGTCTACACTTGGAGATCATCCCTCACTTAATACTCTTAGTTCAACTGCAGTAAAGCTTTTGTCACATGAAAAACTCTTCATAAACTCTGGCG
Organism: Neoceratodus forsteri; assembly: GCA_016271365.2. NCBI lineage: Eukaryota > Metazoa > Chordata > Ceratodontiformes > Ceratodontidae > Neoceratodus > Neoceratodus forsteri. The sequence goes on along the minus strand of CM057453.1, from coordinate 1,447,487,471 downwards.
ACACCTTCATGTGGCCTTGGGTCGCTGGACAGAGTCACTCTTGCCAAACTCTCCTCTTCTGAATTATATCCATCCTCCTCAGTCTCAGCTTCTACCACTACATCTGGTCCCTCAGCACCCTTAGGACTCTCCAACACCTGGAGGATCTCTGAGCTTTTCCCTCACCAGGGGCCTACTGCTACAGCTGAGGTGGCTTTTGATATACTGCATTTGGGTAGACCCTTGGAGGTAGCTAGATTGTCTACTAGGATTTTCTGACAGTTAAACTATTTTTAAATAATTTACAGGTGGCTGAGGAGTTGAAAAAGGAGCTTTCAAACTCTGCTTATCTTGGAAGTAACTTCACAAGGGCTTGAATACTGCATTTTGGTTGTCCCTTGGGGGTAGCTGGATTGACTACTAGGATTTTGGGACAGAAACTATTTTCAAATAATGTATTGGTGCGTAGGATTTTGTGATAGTTAAACTATTTTTAAATAAGTTACTGGAGGTTAGTTGAATTACTACAAAGGGCAGTACTCACCAGGGTGGTGGAGCAGTGGTGTATTTGATTGTTTCTAGCAGTCACCTGTGGTTGTGGACTACCCACCCCTTCCCACACCCCACACCCCCAGGCATGGCATTTCATTTATAGCCAAAGTTCTGACATCACTTCCTCAACAGGTCTTGGGGTAGAACTGTCATATTCTTAATAACCCATCACAGTGCATAAAGGGTAAGTACACAGCACCAAAAAAAAAAATTATACATATTACATATTGTATATTACAAGGGAGAGGGACATGTGGGGAGTGGTGCAGTGCACTGGCACACTGGCTGTGGGCCAGCAGTTTTCCGGGAGACATTCTGGAAACTGCGTTGATGTCCTATTTGCAGGCAACTGTCAGCTCTGAGGGAGGAGATTGCCCACCTCCAGGCTGAACTGGCTAGGACTAAAGAGGCCTCCCCAACCCAAAGAGCACCACTGCCACAATCACTGCCTCAGAGGTTGCCAAGTATGAACAGCAGTTGGACCACAATGGGTTCTGGGAGGATCGGGTGGTGGAACAGAGGCAAAGCCCCCTAGTGGTTCCTCTATGATGGCACCTTCAGTGGAGACCAAGAAGAATGCTGAGGACATCCACAAGGAGACCCACAAAAGGGTGGCAAGGACACCACAGGGAAGGAAACAGATTCTGATAGGGGACTCAGATGTTAGGGGAGTAGAACTGGGGAAGGGAGAGGAGAGGGGAGCAAGGTGCCTGCCTGGTGCCATGGCTTGGAGGGACAAGAAGCGAATCCTCATGATTGTAGAAGCAGCATTACAGGAGAGGGAACTAGATATCATTGTCCACCTTGGGACAAATGACCTAGCTAGGCATGGAATCAGTGCAGTGCAGGATGAATTTATGGAGTTGGGGAGGGGCCTCAGACAGGTAGCAAGCACGGTTACCTTCTCAGAAGTGCTGCCAGTCCATGGCAGGGGTGAGGCTAGGGTACTGCACACCATGCAGTTTAATGAATGGTTGCAAAACTGGTGCACAGCATAGAGCTTTGGCTTCATTGAGGACTGGGGGTACACCTGGAGAGATGAAGGTCTATACTGGCATGATGGCCTGCATCTGTCCACGAAGGGAACCAAGCTCCTAAGTGACAGGTTTAAATGCTTCCTTGGCAAGCTTTTAAACTAGCCAAGGGGGGAGGTGCTGATAAGAGGCAGGAAATTTCAAGCCTCCCCCCACACTGAGGTGCAGAGCTCAACAGAGGGCAGGACAGGGTAAATGGAAAAATAAGCAAGGGCAATAAGAGCAGGGATGGGGAAAAAGGATAAAGTCAACATTAAATGGAGGGCAATGAGTACCAATGCCCGTAGTCAGGGAACAAGCTTCCTGAACTAGTAGCCCTGATGGAAGATGAAAAACTGGATTTTGTGGCAGTCACAGAAACATGGTACATGGAGAACCATGACTGGGATGTCAACATACCGGGGTACACAGTCTACAGAATGGACAGAAAGGGTAAAAGAGGAGGTGGAGTAGCTCTCTACATAAAGGAAGGGATCAAAGCTACAGAACTAAAAAGTAAAGGGGGATGACAAGAGGCACGCTAGGTCACCTTGGAGACAGGGAATGGCACCACAATCCGCACAGGGGTTGTATACAGACCCCCGTCTCAAGGGGAGGAAACGGACAAGAAAATGATTGAGGACATTCTCAAAATGGCTGAAAAAGGGGAGATACTATTGATGGGGGACCTGAATATGCTAGATGTTAACTGGATGACATGTACTGCAGCCACATCCAAGAACAGGGTCATTCTCGATGCCCTGCAGAGGGCAGGCCTTAGACAGCTAGTGTTGGAACCCACTCTGGAGGGAGCAATATTAGACCTGGTACTCTCAAATGGAGAGAGGATCACAAATTTAGAAGTCAGTAGACATCTGGGAACAAGTGACCACTGCAAAGTGTAATTCACAATAAGCACAACCATGGAAACAAGCCATACAAAAACAAGGATACTGGACTTTAGAAGGGCCGACTTTGGCAAAATGGGTGAATACCTGAGGAATGCACTAGCAAGTGGCCAGAAAGGAGGGTGGAAGAACAATGGAGAAAATCAAAACTGCTATCATAGAGGCAACAAGCCTTTGTGTGAAACAAATAAAGAAAACAAAGCGGAGTAAACAACCACTATGGTTCTCAAAAGAGGTGGCAGGAAAGGTTAAGGAGAAAAAGGCTGCATTCAAAAAGTATAAGGAATCACAGAAGGAGCACGACAGGGAACTGTATCAATTAAAGCAGAAAGAAGTGGGGAAGGCAGTCAGAATTGCAAAGGTCCAAACCAAGGAAAAAATAGCCAACTCAGTTAAGAAGGGGATAAAACATTTTATAGGTACATTAGCAGCATAGAAGGTTAAGGGAGGAATAGTGAAGATTAACAAAGGAGAGGGGAGGTGGGCAGAGGGAGACAGTGAAAAGGCAGAGATACTGAATGAATACTTTTGCTCAGTATTCACAAAAGAAGATGAAGAGGAGTTACCTAAGCCAGACAATAGAAGCACTCTGGTTAGGGGGGCTGACACCAGTCCATTTACAGAAGAAAGAGTCCTGAAAGAACTCTTAAAACTCAAGGGGGACAAAGCAATGGGGCCTGATGGGATTCATCCTAGAATCCTAAAAGAACTAAGGGAGGACCTAGTGACACCACTGACCACACTTTTTAACAAATCATGGGAGGATGGGGTGGTACCTGAGGACTGGAGGAGGGCAGATGTGATTCCCCTTCACAAAAGTGGGAGCAAGGCAGAAGCAGGAAACTACAGACCTGTAAGTTTGACCTCAGTAGTAGGTAAAATGATGGAATCACTTCTGAAAGAAAGAATTGTTGAGTACCTAGAGGCCAGTGGGCACAGGACCCAAAGCAGCATGGATTTACAGCAGGAAGGTCATGTCAGATGAATCTAATAGATTTCTTTGACTGGGTGACCAAAGTAATAGACCAGGGAGGGGCTGTGGATATGGCCTACCTAGACTTTAGCAAGACATTTGACACAGTCCCGCACAAAAGACTAATAATCAAGTTAGCCAGCCTGGGAGTGGGTTCCAGGGTGGTAGCCTGGGTAGCAAACTGGCTGCACAACAGGACACAGAAGGTAATAGTGAATGGAACACATTCCGAAGAAAGGGGGGTTACTAGTGGAGTACCTCAAGGCTCAGTACTGGGTCCAGTCCTCTTTAACATCTTTATAGGTGACAATAGGAGGGTCTGGAGGAAGGTATGCCTCTGTACAGATGACACAAAAGATCTGTAACAGAGTTGATACACAAGGGGTAGAAAGGATGAGAAGAGACTTGGCAAGGTTGGAGGAATGGTCAGACATATGGCAACTTAGATTCAATGCAAAGAAGTGCAAGTAATGCACCTGGAAAACAAAACCCAGGAGAAGAGCACAAATAGCAGGGAGGTACTAACAACAACAAAATGGAAAGGGACTTGGGGGTAGTCATATCAGATGACCTAAAGGTGGGTGAGCAATGTGAGAAGTCCAGTAAGGAGAGCCATGGGGATACTGGGATGCATAGGAAGGGCATCACAAGTAGAAAAGGGAAGTGGTTATCCCTCTGTACAGACAGTTGGTGAGACCCCATCTGAATACTGTGTGCAGTTTTGGAGACCCCATCTACGCAAGGACATAGACAGGATGGAAGAAGTCCAGAGGAGGGCAACTAAATGGTGCAGGGTCTGCATCAGAAACCATATGAAGACAGACTGAGAGGGCTTAATATGTATACCCTTGATGAAAGGAGGGACGGGGGACATGATATAAACTTTTAAGTACCTCAAGGAATCAACAAAGTCCAGGAGGGTAGCATCTTTCAGAAAAAGAGATGTTTAAGAACAAGGGGCACAATTTAAAGATAGAGGGGATGGCTCAGGGTAATGTGAGGAATTACGGAGAGAGTGGTGGATGCATGGAACCGCCTTCCTGGGGAGGTTGTTGGGTCTAAAACAGTGGCGAATTCAAACATACATGGGACAGACATAAGGCAATTGTAGTGGGGGTTGTAGGAAGTAGGCTGTTGGTTAACTAGAATCTGCAGCTTATCCAATAGGAAGGGAAATGGGCAGACTGGTTGGGCCAAGTGGTCCTTATCTGCTATCAAAGTCTATGTTTCTAGGATTCTATGTTTTTCCTGAGCTGGTCTGTCTTCCACAAACCCAGCCTCAGGGAATTCAAGTGGCTTTCCACCCACAGCCCCTCCCTCTGCCAGGGGGGGATCCATGAGCAGCAGCAGCAGACAGTGGGGAAGGGCTGGGTAGATGGCTGTGCCCTTCCTTCACCAACTTCACCTCAGGAATACTAGACTGGACTTCTTCCCATTTCTCCAGTGACTCCATAATAGAACACTCACTTCTTGTAGCAGTTGACATATTCCCCCCACCCCCACCAGTCTCCCCAGGACATGGCTGGTGGTGGTTGCACAACGAGCATCAAGGCAGCACCACGGGCACACTGTAGGCAAAGCAGCTGGCGCAATACTTCTCCTTGTCCACACAGGACACATTGCTTAGCTGCACTGCTTTCTTTTTTTTATACTTTATTTTTTCATTTTATCATATATCATGACAATATACAATACATATAGTGAACAGACCACAGAAGTATTCAACCATTGGGGCACCCCTTAATCAAAGGATAGAGAATTTAAAATTGCAACCACTATATAGCGCTACCACGCTAGAGGATCCCAGTAAAATTAAACTAAATAAAAGTCTCAAATGTCCGTTTGTTAAAGAGTCCAAGAGCAACATGTCATTCATCAAGAATATTTAAGGATTGTCCATCAATGTCCAGCGTTATTCAAGGGAACGTGTCACCATGGGGACAAAATGGTGCCATGTACAAACCTTAATGTAAAAAGAGAATCCTATTTTAACTTTCTGCAGCAGATTAACAAAGAGAACTTCCTAATAGGCATTAGAATGCTTACACTTTAGACAACATCACTAAAAAAAATGTAAGAGATACATTCTGAAAATAGACTATTAAAACACTATTGTAAGAGCTGTGTGTAGGACTAGTACACTTGGAATAGAACATGACTTTAAATCAATGACCCAATCTTTAACGTCTGTCCTTACATATTATCTATCTGAAGGGATCCAATACTACAAAATAGAATTAAGTAGGCAGAAAACTTAGTTTGTACAAAGATCAGGTGAGGCCTGCAATAAAGTCCAGAGTTTCAAGTGTCTCCATTGATCTCCTTGGTGGTGCCGAGCACTTCATGCTTCTTAAAGGCCGCAACCATGCGGTCAGCCCATTTTCCAGCATCGGCTGGATTCGAAAAAAGAAATACTTTCCCTTGATGTGTGACCCTTAATCATGCAGGGAAGATGATGGTGTGAGTGATGCCTATTTCCTTTAAGGATCTTCGCACACCATCAAACCTTTTCCTCCATTGTTTATTTATTTATTTATTTATTTATTCAAGTCTAGGATATTTTTGAGCCATGGCTCTTTTACAAAGGTTCCACGTCAGAGGCAAGAGACATCCAGGAGTAGGAATGTTTTGACAATAGTCAACAATATGGCACTATAGTTATGGAATAGAACAAAATAACATTTTAAGGCATGGTTACTAGCTGTTCAGATGAGACAGGATAACCTGCAGCGAGGATGAGATTAGATGAAGGGAAACAGTGGTATAGAAGACAGAGAAGGAGGGTAGAAGGAAGGGCAACAAAAATGCAGCCATAGGCGGTTGTCATGCAAAACAGGGGACAAGTACTGGCGACAAGGGTGGGGGTGGAGGGGGGAGGTGGAAGGCAGGTGGAGTGGGGCAGAAGATGAAATAAGAGCATCAGTGGGGTTAGGGGGGCAGCCGGATGGGTGGAGGGGAGGAGAGAGGAAGAAGTGACCCCAGGGACATGTCAGCTACAGTCATGGGGGGCAGTCACAGGAGCTGAAGGCAGTAAGGTGCAACCATAGTCTAGATTTAAAAGTGCCCAGTGTAGGGGCAGTAGAGATGGCAGGGTTGAGGCTGTTCAGCTAAAGAGGAGCTTTGTATGTGAAAGAATGTTGACCCTGAGTGGTGCGACAGGGAGGGAACTAGCAGGAGTTGAGATTTTGACCCCATGGTGGCCTGCATGCTATTCCTATTATTTTGTAGCAGGGCAGTGACCCCGGAGTGCAAGGCCAAGGCCGATTTTCTTGGCCATTGTGCAGGTCAGGTACTTTAACAATCTGAGAGCTGTAGCCAGCCAGTTTTAGAATACAGATCGCAGGTGTGGGTGAGACGGTGTGCTCAGAGATAGCCGACAAGACTTATTGAGTGCGGTTGAGATACGCCTGAGGGTAGTCACTGTGGAGAGCCATAAATTATGAGACCATAGTCAATGATCGAGACCACTAAACTCTACGGCGATCCTCAAGGCTTCTGGGGTGAAATGTTGTCTGTGTCTGTAGAGGAGACCAATTCTGGTGTTCGCTGCCTTTGTCACAGAGTCACATGGGCACTGTATGAGAGGTTGGGGTCCAACAGTATCCCTAGTATTTGAAGTGTGGAATCTGTTCCACGGTATTCCCATGCAATGTCAAGCTAAGGGGTGAAGCTTGTGCCGATTGTGGAGTTGCAGAATAGCATGGACTTAGTCTTTTGTGGTTAAGGACAAGTTTATGCTTAGAAAACCACGACTTAACGGCACTGAAGGCAAGTTGAGATTCCATTGTAAGGACATGGGATCCTTGTGAGGAGGAAAACAACAGCATCATAGGCGTAGAGGATGATATTCTCAGTGCAGGATTGTGGTAGAGAGTTTAGAAAGAGACTGAAGAGGCCAGGCCCAGGATTGATCTCTGCAGGGCACCGAACAAACTAGCAAGGTGTCAGAGTGGACATTGGCAATTTTCACCTTTTGTGAGCAGTTTTCAAGGTAGCTTTTGAACCATGAGGCTGAGTCAGGGGAGAGACCAATGTTCTGAAGTTGGTCAACCGACAGCTGGTGGTGGACAGTATCGAAAGCCTTGGTGAAGTCAGTGAAAACCACCCTATTGTCAGGTTGAATAGCTGAGATCGGGGAAGAACACTGGATTGTTATCCTGCATGATAGAGCTAACCCTCCAGGTGCATCTTAGAATGTGATCGTGGGTGCCAACTCCAGCCATCACAACCATGAGCGTTATGAGCTCTTCTGAGTTTTGAGGTTGTCCTCTGGGGGTTATTCGATAAACTTTCCAAATATCCCAAGAGACGTTGTCGCCTTCCGGGAGCAGCTCTTCAGTAAGCCACTCGTGGATAACCATAATTGGATGGTCTCCTCATTCCCTTCAGGAGACCAATGATCCAATGTTGCCTGCTAGAGCCTGATTTTTCAAGGCCTCTAGTCGAGCACGAAGGTGCTGATTTTCTTTTAGCATTAGAGCATCTGTAGTAGCATTGATATCTGATTGCTTTTTAACATCCTGAATTTCACTCTTAAAACCATCAATAGCATTCTCGACCACCAGTACTCGGTTGTTGAAATCATCCACCTTCTGGTTTAAGGTGGAAACAGAGGCAATTAAGTTCTGGAGTTTATGACCCAAAAAGATCATGGTTTCTGTAGATTCAGCATCTAATTCAGCCTGCTGGTTGGAAAGAGGACACGAGGCCCCAACAGTTCCCTTACTTCTCTCTGCTCTACTCTGCACTCTGTCCTTCTTAGGGTTGCCAATTTCAGCTATATCGTTAATGCTCTTTCCGAGTTTAATATTTAAAAGTTAATTCCAGAGCTCGAAAATGCCAAAATTAGCAGTTTGTCTGAGTGTGTTGAAGAGCTAATAAATCTGTTGCTGCATAGCTCGGCTCCACAGCCCCTCAAGATCAAGTTCTTTTTCTAACAAGTTCCAAAGCCAACTTAACAGTGACTGGCACAGTTACAACCCAGCCCAATAGATTTGGTGCAGACGCCATGGCAGTTTTGGAATTTTTTCTGCTCCAATCCAGGCAAATCCAAATACATACTTTAGGTCTTTTTCAGTCTCTTTACGTGTGTCAGTCAGCTCGGGTCATCCAGGCAGTTTGCACAGTCTTACGCTAGACCTCATTTTATAAGCACTTGGTAACTCCACTTTCTCCACCAGCCAAACTCCAGAGCTCCTTATTCATTTTGCATTCACACATTTCTTTGATTAGAGGTACCAGGCGCCATTTTGTCTCTCTTGAGGCACTCGGTCCTCAGACAGCAACTCCAAACTTTACTCAGCTGCCTCTGGCCTCTCTTCACCCCAGACTTGTCACCCTACAGCATTTCAGGTATGTGTTGAGCACCCAAACTTTGAAATCCGCATGATAGCCCCCATTTTGTAACCCTCTCTCTCTCTGCTCATTTTTGTAACAGCTCCCACACATTGTAACAGTCTCTTTGTAAACCCATTTCACCTCAGGGCAGGTTGCAACCCCGAGTCTTAGTGCTGGTACCCCTGGGCACCTCTCCTCCCCTCCCATGTCTAGGGGCATATGTGATGGAACAGTCATGGGGAAAGGGGGAGTGCCCCTGGTCAGGATTTAGATAGTTCAATAATACTTCAAATATGGCATAACGAAAATAGTACCTCAGATACTGGATTCATTCAGGTGACAGCGGGAACTCTGAGGGTGCGAGATGTTTTCTTGCAGCTGGAGGGCATCAAGCCATTCCTGTCAGGAAGCAAAGTGATTAGGAGCAATAACATTTAAACAAATCTGCGGTTGCCCTAAGGGACAACCTAAATTGTCAGGTGGATACCAGGAGAAAAGGGCATGGGGTGGGATATGGTGGGGGAGGACAGGCTAGGAACAGGTCTAGGTTGAGGGGTGGGGGAGGTAGGAGGGAAGCAGGGGGATGGATAGGAAGGAGAGCTAGGTGAGAATGGAGGGGTCATGATGTCATACCTTCCATGACAAATACAACTAGGCAGGTAGAACAGGTGAGGATTGGGCAGAAGGGAAAAGTGGGGGCTTGGGGGGGTATTAAGGAGCCAGCAGATGAGAGGGGAATCCCACTTTTTACTGGGTCTCAAGATTAACAGAGCTCAGCACTTTGACTAGCAGGAGATTAGAGGAGGTAAGGTTGGTTTTGGGATTAGTAGACCCAGCCGCATGGCAGGGGCTTTGTTAGTCAGGGAGGCCTAACAGGGCCTGCATGGGGGCTGTTTAGGAAGCCTAGTAGGGAGGCTCGCAACTTTAACATTGGCTATGTACTGCCACTTATGTTATGATAGGTCTGATTACTGCACTGGAAAAATGTTATGTTTGGTATGGGCTGGGGCGAGCTTGGTACAGCCAACAGACCAGAACAGGGTCTGGAAAGACCAGAACTTAATTTTATGCTTAGGATGGGATGTTAGGGAGCTTGGTACAGCCAGTAGACCAGAACAGGGTTCGGAAAGACCAGAACTTCACGTCATGTAACCAAGAATTAAAATAAATAAATAAATTTCACTTACTAGTTCTATAGCCTGGTTCAGTGCTCTTTGGGCCGAGTTGTGGTCCATACAGAAGGCATAAAAAGACTTCAGGCTTTCTGTTGGTGCTGGCAAAGAATTAGGCCAGGGTTTGCATGGGAGAAGGGAGAAAGAGTAGTCGGTAGGGGGGAGAGGGTTGCCTTCCTCAGTGGCATTCGTCCTGATCTGTGTTTTTCACTGCAGGCTCCGGGGAGGCTAGGGGGCATCAGTAGATGAAACGTCACATCTTCAGAGTCCTGGGTGCCCAGCACTACGGGGATAGAAGGAAGGACAATGAGAAGCATGGGAACCATGGATGAGGGCCGCACATACTGCACTGGTGGGTCAGGTTGCGGACAGAGGAACGGACAGCAAGGAAGGAGCCCACGCCAGAAGAAAGGGAAAGGAGGTGACAAAGGATTGCCGAGGGGTCGCAGCAACTTGGGGGCCACCACTAGACCAGACAGAGGCTGTTTGGAAAGGGGAATCATTTCGGGCCTGAAGGGAGAGGGCGCCACATGGAGCCATGCACTCCACCGGGGAAGCGGGCAGGGGTTCCTTTCATTGGATACGGGAGAGGTGGTGGCACCTGAGGAAGCAGAAAGAAAAAGGTTGCGGCAGGGCCGGAGGGATGGAAAAGCCCAGGCCAGGGATGCAGACTGCAGGGGTAGGCCCAAGGAGCAGCATGGACGCCGGAAGCAAGAGGGCTCGGCATGCGCGGAACACAATGGGACAATGCACATGCGCGGCCGGGGGGGGGGAGGGCAATCTCGGAAGAGCAGCCGAATAGCTGCCGATCCACTCAGCCCCCCACACAAAAGGGGATAGTTTTAAAGTAACTTTATGCAAAGCAAGACTACGAAATGTAGAACCTACAGCTGAAATGCATATTAGGTACTTACAGAAGTGCTTCAAGGATATGTTTCAGCGTAGGTAATAGTAATAATGCTTGCAATAATAGATTGCATATTTCTTTCTCTCTCGCTCACTCTCTAGCTATACCTATAGATAACTATGTACATTTTGAGGATTTGGTGGACACGGGCAGTGAGCCAGGGTAGGAAACAGCTAAAAAAAAAAAAAAAAGTACAGAGAGGGTTGAGGACACAGAGACCAAGGGAATACAGCAGGGGTATCCTGGGCAAGTCAGTTTCACATTCATGTGCTCCATATGAGGAATTCCTCTCTATCGGTTAGGTAGGAGGTGGGGCGGTGGTTATTGAGTTTAAAAAAAAGGGGGGTGATTCAGGGACATTTCTGAGCTAGTTGGATGGTAGAGGCTGGCCAACAGATTGGATGCTGTCATTCGAAGGAGGGATAAAAAGGGGCTAATGTCTTCAGGGAACTCTTCAAACGGTAGAGACAAGGAGAGGGATCAGGGCAAAGGAATATTTAAAAAAAAGTTATGAATGGGGAATCAAAGGGCAATACATAACTATGTTTGTTGTATAACCCCCCCCATGAGTATTTAATTATTCAGGATGGCAGAAGTCACAAGTGTCCAGATGATGGAACAGGCGGCAGAAATGATGAAGAAGGTGACGGAGATGCTGGACATGGCAAGAAAGAAGGAAGTGGAAGAAGAGGTTGTATAAGAACCCACAATTTTGTGCCTCCTATAGGCCCATCTCGGTACTTAATCAAGACTGTAAGTTATTCATGAGCATATTAACCCACAGCGTGGACCAGGTGCTCCCACTATTGATTCATAAGGATCAACCTGGATTTGTTCGTTCTCGCACCACCACTGACAGTATTAGGCGGACTCTTCACCGCTCACCATGTGCAAAACTCGGGAATCCCAACCTTGTTAGTCAGTCTGGATGCCAAAAAGGCATTTGACAGGGTAGCATGGCCATTTCTATATGCAACCTTGCATAAGTTTGGTTCCCCCCACCTTACTCACAGTCCTTTAAAATATTTATGCCTCTCCACAGGCCTGCGTTAAAATAAATGGACAGGCCCGGTGGTGCTGAGGGTTGAGGCACTGACGCCGCACCTTGGCGCCACGCCGCAATCCGGTTCGGGAATGGACCGGTCAGTCGGGGTTGGCAGGGGAGGGAGGGAGGATTGAGCGCCCAACGGATGCTCTCCCTCCCTCGGAGGGGAACACTAACCTCGAAAATGCCAGTGGGAGCACTGGCACTCGAGGGGCTTGGGGCTCCGTTGCAGAGTCCGGGAGGGGACGTTGAAGGCACTTGAGAGAGACGTGCGATGCATGCCGCTTCTGACGCCTATGCCCTGTGCCGATGTCCCAGGGGCGGACTACGGGAGAAAATGGAAAACCTTCGCGCCTAGATGAAGACTGCTCCATCTAATAGATTCACCGATCCCCAGGACAGACCCCAATGTGCAGGTGAGGAGGAGGAGGCACTCTAGGGCAGATCTGGGGCAGAAAAGAATTGACCAGTTGGAAGGAGGGGACCAAGGCAGAGAAGGAGGATAAACACAGAAAAAAAAAAAAAAAATGGACATCACTCGGCTTATTTCCCTTTGCACAGGGGGATGAGGCAGGAGTGCCCTTTTTCCCCCTCTTCTTTTTGCAGCCTGCATCGAGCCGTTAGCTCAGAAGATTAGGGAAGACAGGAGGATAGAAGGGATGGAGTTGGGGGGTGTCGAGCATAAGATAGCCCTTTACGCAGATGATATTCTCCTCTACATACGTAACTCTGAACAATCTCTCCCCATAATTAAGCAAATTCTGGAAGACTTCGGATAGGTCTCGGGATATAAATTAAACCTTACCAAAACCGAGCTGCTTACCTTCCACTATGCCCCCTCGCTAAGAGTGCAATCTGTCATCCCGGGTAGATGGAATCTGGATAAATTAAGATACCTTAGTGTCTTCATCCCTAAAAGCACACAGGATTATTATAGATATAACTACTCTCCTTTTATGCTACAGGTGAAAACGGACCTGTCCTCCTGGGCGACTCTTCCTTTGGGCCTTTGGACCTAGTCAGAATGATTATCTGACCAAGAGCCCTATACCTATTCCAAAATATCCCTATTCACCTACCATTAACCGACCTACAAAGAAATAAACCGCCACATTTCCAAATTTATTTGAATAGCCGTAGCCACGGGTTCGCTTGAAAATTTTTACGCCCTGCATGACAGAGGTGGATTGGGCCTTCCAGACTTGAGACTTTATCAACAAGCCATATGTATGATGTACTTGATGTTCAGACAGAACAAAGGGAACACCCCGCATTGGCTGGACATAGAGCGAGCGCTGACAGACGATTACGCTTTTTATCGAATCCTCTATCAGCCTATGATGGCCGGGACCCCGCATAAACACATGAACCCCTGGATTGCAGCATCACTGCGGGGATGGCAGGGCATTAGGAAAATTTACCAACTAAGACCCTTTCTACCTCTCATATGCCCAATTCCCAGTCTGGGTGATTTCGTCCCAAATAACTTAGATATCAGTTTCCGGCAGTGGGAGTTGAGTGGGCTGAAATACCTGGCACAAATAGTCACCCAGGGTGTCATGTGGTCGTACGCGGAAATCCAGAGGAAATACAACCTACCGCATCGGGACTTTTTCCGATACTTGCAGATCCGGCACTGTGCAAACAACCTGCCCCGTGCGATCTGGGAACGAGAGCGACACCCACTGTTAATACAGAAACAAATGGCCCTTAATGGGGCTCCAAACCGAGGCCATCTGATCTCTCAGTACTACCAGGCCTTAAACTTACATAGCGACGCTCAAATAGACAAAGTACGGGAGCAATGGATCCGGGAATCGGGCTGTCAGATAACCTCTGAGGAATGGCAGAGAGCTTGGAGGTACACGGCAAGACTTTCAAGCTCACATGTATGGCGGGAATACGCGTGGAAATACCTAATCCGATATTTTAGAACCCCTATAATAACTAGTCATTTTAAACCTAATTTTCCATCTAGTTGCTGGCGCTTTGTGGTTGGGATAAGGCAGATCATACCCACATAATGTGGGAGCTGCCTGGCCCTACAACCATACTTTGCCCACCTGCAGGCCCACTGGGAGGTGCTAGATCCCAGTTCCAACTGACCATGGAGCTGTTTTGTTCTCCTTGTTACCTAGACACCTTTTCTAGCCCAACCACCAGATATTTGCTCCTTATACTTCTTACCGTGGCAAAGAAAACTATCACAAAGCTGTGGTTGACACCGAGATCCCTATGATCCATGATTGGTGGAAACTACCAGACAGATTTATACCATGGAGAAAATAACACACAGTTTAAACAACCAAAAAGAAAAATTCACCAACAGATGGATCAGGTGGCAAATATACTACATGTTAAAAGACCCCACCTTTACGCCTTAGAGGTGGGACCTGTGGGAGAACAAGGCCCCCCCCTTGTGTTCTGTGCTGAGGGGGGCTGAGAGGCAGATGAGCATTGGGCCCTGGGGTCTGTCACTCGGGAGTACACCCTCAGGTGGTGGGAGCCTCTGGGTGGGGGCAACAATTTCACCTGCAACAGGTCGGATCTATACAGAAGGGGCTTCTTAGATTCTGACTGATCTTTCTAATCATATATTCAGAAGACCAGGTGAGCACTATTACAGAGGAAGATTTCAGTCCAGCTATGTCACTGTGGAGGTAGGAAGAACTGTCCATGGATCCCTGCCCCTTTGGGCTCTGCTTGGTGGAGGCATGGTGACTGTAATTGCGGCTCTAAGGACTGCGCCTAAGCTGATTGTAGTAAACCTGCTTTAAATGTAATTAATTTCTCTGATCTGGTCGATTTGTATGTAAATAAGTTGTAAAATCTAAATAAAGATGATATTTAAAAAAAAAAAAAAGAAGAGGTTGTAAGGGTAAGGAACAAGAAGAGTCGGGGGGGGGGAGCCTGATGGAGAAGATAAGCAAACTGAGAGAGGCAGCAAAGCAGAGGGAGGCCAACGATCCAGTGGGAAAACGGAAGACACCAGCAGAAGGGTCAGGGAAGAGCCCAGTGGAAACAAGAGCACCAAGAAAGGTGCTGGAACAAGAACAGATGTTAGACCTGGATGCAGATTAGGGCACGAGTGGTAAGGATAAGGGTGAGCAGACCCCAGAGGGGGAACTGACTGAATATCTAGCAGGTATGCTGGGGGACATGGGGGGAAAAGGGCTTAGAATGAATGGAAAAGGCGTTTCAAAAATTAAGGCAGCTGGGGTAGAAAGGAATACTAAAACTAGAGTGGGTAATGATGGGATACCGGGTACGACAATGGGAGATCATGTCCTGTTAACGATTAAAGAAAAGATATGGAAAGGGGAGTATGTAGATATATTCGCGCTGGTGGACAAGGAGTCGGCCAAGAGGTACACACAGAAGGAGATGGTAGGAAAATCTGAGATGGCAGTGGCTTTGACGATTGTGGGTAAAGTTGAAGAAATAAGTTACAAGGGAAAAATATAGAGGCATGGCAGGCAGGATTTTCGATATACAGTACCATTATGCTGGAGAAAAAAACAGACCTGGCCATCCCATTGCTCATGTACGCCTCCACTATAAAGGATGCCTATAAAGCTAGGATGGGGGTAGGATGGCTAAAGCATGGCAAGGCATTCCGGCAGAGGATGTCAGCCAGGGGAGATCTGAGGTGGGATTCCACTCGTTCAGGGCTATGGGTGAGGAGCCTGTCAGATTTTACAGGGACGGGAGCAAGGAATAGTCAGGGAGGAAGTGGGCAAGAAGAAAGCTTGTTGGGGATTCAACAAGACATCGTGCTCCTGGAGTAACTGCAAATTCAGACACATTTGTTCAAAATGCGCTGGGACAACACCTGGCAACCTGGTGCAGAGCACTGGGGACAAGAAAAGCAGGCAAAGGGAAATGGGCAGCCATTTTGAGGGGGAAAGGGGGGATACCAGATTGGGAGGGGAAGGGGGTTTTCAAGGAAGAGGGGGATTTGGGAATGGGGGTATGGGGAACCAATGAGAGGGGATGGGGTGACAATGGGGAGGGTTTAGGCTAGCTAGAATGTCAGTCAGGGTGGGGGTGATAAAAGAATGGATGAGAGGATACCCAGATGAGAGGGCAGGGCAGATGTTAGTGAAAGGCTTCGAAAAGGGATTCAGTTTGGAGTATCAGGGCGGGAGGAAGGGCACGAGGACCAAGAATTTGACATCAATAAAAGGTAAGGAGGACATAGCTTTAAAGAAAATAAGGAAGGATATAGAGGCCGGGAGGATGTAGGGGCCATTTCAGATGCCTCCATTACCCCATCTGCAGGTTTCACCATTGGGCCTGGTGCCCAAGAAGCAACAGGGGAATTTAGGCTTATTCATCACCCATCATACCCAGAAGGGACCTCTATGAATGACCACATACCGGGGGAGTGTAGCACGGTATCGTATGTGACGCTGGATCAAGCGGTGGAGTTGATTAGGGTAAAATTATTGAGTCAGCTTTCCGGCTACTTCCAGTCTGGAAGGAAGATTGGGACCTGTTGGGATTCTGTTTCCAGGGGTTCTTCTACTTTGACAAGGCAATGCCTACAGGCTGTTCCACAGCCCTAGCGAAATTCGAGGCATTTAGTTCCTGGATCAAACGGGTGTTTGGGAAAAAGTACGGGCACAAGGCAATGGTGCATTATCTGGATGATTTTCTGCTGGTAGGGGAGAGTGAAGATGAGACAAGTACAATGCTGCTAGATTTTGAGGGGATTTGTAGGCAGTTAGGTGTGCCACTCTCGGGAGACAAAACTGAAGGTCCAGCCAGGAAGCTGGAGTTCCTGGGGACTGAGGTCAATGCAGAGGAGCAAGTCTTCAGGTTGCCACAACAGAAGATGTCCAGGCTCAAGGAATTGCTACAAGAGGTAAAAGGTAGGAGGAGAGTCCCCCTGAGTCAGGTCCAACAGTTTTTGGGGCACTTCAACTTTGCATGCTGGACGGTCGCACCTGGGAGAGTGTTCATTAGGAGGCTAGCCAGGGCAACAGCAGGCAAAAAATGACCGCACCATTGGGTAGACATATCTCAGGGGATTAGACAGGATCTGAAGTGTGAACAATTCTTAAAGAATACAATGGGGTCACATTTTGGCAGCAAGTGGCTAGGAAATAACGATTTAGACCTATATACTGGATGCATCCGGATTAATTGGGATGGGGGCTTATTTTTGGGGGAGATGGATTGCTGAAACCTGGCCGGATTTCTGGAGGGAGAGGGGGCTGTTGAAGGACATAACCTTACTAGAGATTTTCCCAATATGGGTGGCAGTGTTGACATGGGGGAAACACCTAAGGAACAAAAAGATAATGTTTTGGTGTGATAACAGAGGTGTAGTAGAAGTTATCAACAGGCAGGGGGGCACTCGCAGATGGCAAACAGGGTCCTGAGACAGCTAGTCCTGAGGGGGTTAAAGCTAAACATGTCATTTAAAGCCAAGCATATAGAGGTGGTAAAAAATGACATAGCTGACAGCCTTTCCTGTTTACAGCTG
This sequence comes from Neoceratodus forsteri, assembly GCA_016271365.2. Classification (NCBI taxonomy): domain Eukaryota; kingdom Metazoa; phylum Chordata; order Ceratodontiformes; family Ceratodontidae; genus Neoceratodus; species Neoceratodus forsteri. The sequence goes on along the minus strand of CM057453.1, from coordinate 1,447,470,094 downwards.
GAGAGGTTCAGGTCCATGGCGCCACAAGCGGCTGCAAAAAGAACACCGGTATCAGAGAAAGTGTGGGAAATTGGTTGGAAGGAGCCCGACTGTTATACAGGAGCTCCTGGTCCGCCAACACGCTGAAAGCATAAGAAGGTGTCGGGGCATTCCAGGAGTTCCGGGAGCAGGAGGGGTTCAAGGTAAGTGAGCCAGTTTCACAGGACCAGGTAACAAAATACATGGTGATGAAGTGAATGAGGAATGGCTAGTGGGACAATGGGGTTCAACTAGCAGGGATAGGATGGGCATGTAGCACAAAGGTGGGCCGAACCAAATAAGTTTAAGGTGGTTCGACACATGTTGATGGGGTGGCAGCTACAAAAGAGGGAAGACGGATGCAAGAAAGTCCATAGCAGGGATAAACTTAAGTGATTGGTTGGTGCCTAGGGAGATTTGTACTCAGATTTCAAAGCCTCCTTGTTCAGGCCATTTTCACAGTGATAGCAAGAGGCATTCAGGGTCAGTGAAGTAGTGGCGGCCAACAAGAAAGATGACATGGGGGATTGTGGGAGAAGGTCACAATCTGGCTTAGACGCTCAAAGACTGACCAGAGGGAATGGGGGCAGAGATTGTATTGGATAAACAGGAGGGTGAAGGAACATGCCCAGTCGCATCTCTATGGAAACACAAGGCGAAGACGAGGGGTGGCAGGCAGTTCTTACTCATAGGGATGGGAAACCAGTGACATGTTTCCAGGTAAAGGGGTGTAAAAAGGAATGGCACACTTGGGAGAACCCCAGAATTACTCCTCTCATTCATTTAGAATAGGAGCTGCATCCACGCTAGCAGAAAAAGGTGGGTCCGAAGAAGAAATCAAAAAAGCAGGCAGGTGGAAGTCAAACTGCTATAAGACATATGTAAGGAAAATGGTCTAACACGTGTGTTTGCTTTTCACAGGTCAGGACAGATGCAGACAGGTCTGGATACTAGGGCACTCACACATTTACTGGGCAGAGAGGTGGGCCACTAATCATCAAGGTGGGAGACAACTAGGACAGGATCCAGACAGCTTGATGGTTCATTGGAAAGGGATACGGGGCATAAGGTGGGCGCAGATCATGCCAACCTTGGAGGAGTTGAAGCAGAAGTGGCCAAAACCAGATCTGATAATAATACACTTGGGAGGTAATGATCTGGGAGAAGGACCATGGGGGTTGTTGTGCAAAGAGATGATAGGGGATTTTGGAACAATGCAACAGTCCTGGCCACAGGCAATGATAGCTTGGTCGGAAATCGTGCCTAGGATGGTCTGGCGGCAGACCAGGGATATAAAAGGGGTGGAACAGGCTAGGAAGAGAATTAACAGGAAAGTGGCAGCTTGGCTAAAGGGGGTGGGGGGAACATACATAGACCATAAAAACATTGTTTTTTCCAGCCCAGGAATGTACAGGCAGGATGGGGTACACCTCCTGACAGTGGCGATGGCAACATATGTATTGCAAATAGAAGACAGCATAGAAAAGTGGGAGAAAAGAGGTGGGGGGGCCATCATTCCATCACATAAGCTGGAGATGGGCTAGTGGAAAAGTCTGAAGAAAAAGAAATTAAATGGGGGTGGAAAAGGGGCACGTAAGAACCATGGCAGGGCTCAGATGCCCAGACGTGAAGCATGCACCAGGAGAAAAGGGACACAGGGGTGGGATATGGGTGGGGGGGAGGACAGGCTAGGAACAGGTCCAGGTTGAGAGGTGGGGGGAGGGTAGAGAGAAGCGGGGGATGGATAGGAGGGAGGGCTCAGGTAAGAGGGGAGGGTCATGATGTCATACCTTCCTGACAAATACGACTAGGCAGGTAGGACAGGTGAGGATTGGGCATCAGGGAAAGGGGGTTGGGGGTATTTGGAGCCAGCAGAGAGAGGGTCTCCTCCTTTGCTGGGTCTCAAGATTAACACCCACCTGCCCACCCTGGAATTGGCAAAAGGGGGGAGGAGGAAGTGAGTAAAAAAAATGAGAACACCGGGTCACCAAAAAGGGTGATGGGAGAAGGGGAGTGAGCCCCAAAGAAATTGACAATGGGCTGGCGAAAGAGGCCAACAGGAGGAGATGCAAGGGAGAGAAGGCAGCGACAAGGGGTCACCAGAAAATGGTGACAGGGAAGGGGAGTGAGCCCCGAATGATATGGGTTGGCAAAAGAGGCCAACAGGAAAAGAAATGCCAGGGCAAGCAGGACTTGCAGGGGCAGGAGTGCCAAAGGGGGACATGAAAAGGCACGGGTTGCCAGAAGAGAGCAACAGGAGAAAAGATGAAGTGGAAAGAAGGGACAGACAAAGAGAGGGTAACAGGAGAAAGGGGCAGGAATGGTAAGAATAGTTGCCAGAGGATGGCAACAGTTAAGAAAGAGGAGGGGCAAGGAAGCCAAAAGAAGGCAACAATCAAGGCAGGAGGAAAAGAAAGTGGACGGAACGATGGGCACAGGATGGAGGAATAAGGAGGGTCCTCCAGAAGGAACGAAGCAAAGGCAGGGAAGGGTGAAATAATTTGAAATAAAAAGAGGAAAAAGTTTGAAGAAAAGAAAATTAAATGGGGGTGGGTAGGAAAAGGGGGGCCACATAAGAACCAGACGCCCGGACGTGGAGGCAAACAAAAAAGTACAAGGAAGGAAGGAAGGATTAATATGAGGGCCAGTTGCCATCGGCAGCCAGAAAAAGGAAGGGCAGCAAGGGGAATAGGAGAAGGGCTATTGGGCTTCCAGGTGTCCAGACCCCAAGAAGACTAAGGACAAGAAGAAGGCAAGGACAACAGACTGTTTCCAAGAAAAAGAGGAGCAAGGGGTATCGGGCTTTAAATGTTCGGACCCCAAGAAAACAAAAAATGGACAAATTATCGAAATATGTCATTGGAATAATGTAAAAGTTGACTGTATGTTAAATGTAAAATGGATAACTTGGAGAATGAAGGAATGTTGAAATTGTAAGTGAAGGTAAATTGAAAACATTGCGCAATAAGTATAATAAAATGATTTGCCAGTCGAGCACCCACTATCAGTTGTCGTGCTTCCTTTTTTCTGGGGATATCCCTCTGGCAATTCATTTGGCACAGCACAAAGACTGCTGTTCAGCCAGAAAATCCATTAAAATCAGGTATAGTTTATTTTACCATAAAGTTCTGCAAGGCTAAAGCCACATAACTCATTCTGCTCCATGGAGCGGTTGGAAACTTTCAGTGCACAAGCTACTAGACAATGGCAAATGGCCGTGGCACATCTCTTCAGGGGACCTGGGTCCTGAACCTGGATCCTTGCATATTTCTTTTGGAGCCTAATGGGCTCACAACATTCAGGTTGGCAGGCAGGATTCTAACTTTCTTCCTCATGGCTTTTGCTTGGAAACTAACTCCCCACCATGCAGTGCTTAGGACCACACAGCTTGCAAACTCGGGGAACACACTTTGTTGGGCACAGTCCATTCTTTTCTATGGCCTTCCCACTCTTCACAACTCTGCAGGGGGCTGCAAGTTGGGTGCCAATCCTTCCCTGGGTGGCTGCACACCAGATGCCTCTCTCCTTTAATTGCTTCAGTGGACATGGGTTTACGGCAGGGGTCCAGTTTGCCACCCCAGACCCTCCAGCACCTGGTACTTGCCACTAATGGGTCTGGGCCTGCCATGGCAGCCACCAGGACAATCAGCCTTCCTCCTCCTTAGAGCTGGACGGGCTCCTCTCCTTGAGCTGCCTCTCACAGGACTCTGTGGCACTTTCTCCTCCCTCTCAATTGATTTGGGAATCCCTCTGCTTCCATGGGACTGGAGCGACAATCGGCCAACCCAGCCCTGGCCACCTCAATCCTGACTGGTGGCCCACTCCTCACTGGCGCATAGGCCCTGAATGCCTCCTTACACCACTGCTGACAGCAGCGAACTCCCTTTGAATACTTGCTCCCGCTCTATCCCCTGCTGCACATGACGCCAGGCCATGCCCAGATTTCTAAGCTGGCATCACGCTAGGTACTGATGCCAATGGGCATCTTAGTAACCCCCAAAACAGAGGGGGGTTACAGAGTCAACTGTTTTTTATGCCTCTTCTAAATCACTGAACTAAAAAGTTTTGCCCTGTATGTAATGCAAAAGCAAGCTGGAGCCAGAAGGGAATGGGCCACCCCAGGCCTCGTAATTGTCTCTGTAGAGGGTCAAAAAGCTTGCGTCGTGTGCGGGTAGCATATGACCAATTTGGAAAGATTTTAATTTCATGCCCCTCCACGGTTACCGGGTAATTGGTTCTGGCCCATTGTAGGATGAGATCACAAACAGCAGATCCAGTAGTTACCAGCTTGATGGTACGTGGTATTTCTTGATTTGCTGGGCATGTAGGAAGTTTATTCTACGGGTTAGTTTCAGTGTGTCAATGTCCAGCTGTGACTCAGGGGGGAAACTGTCCATTAACCAATGTTTGAGGAAATTCAGTGGATTCTCCCCTTCTATGCATTCCAGGATCCCTATCAATTATAAATGTATTGCCTGGACATTATTCTCCAGCATCTCCACATGGGCTCGAAGATGGCTGATTCCCAGGGTGGACTTAGCAAAGATCCACCTGGGTCCTCTGCGAGTGGTCATCTGCTTCTTTTGTAGTCTTAGTCACCAATTCAAGTTTTCACATCCTGTGCCCTCAGTCTTTCCAGGACCTGTTCTAGTTTCCGGTCCATTTCTCAAACAGCATTAACAACTGTGTCCCATGGCGGGGAGTCTCTCTTGCCACTCAGGCCTGCAGCTTGGTCTGGCACACCTTGTGGAGCCTGGTTAGGCTGTGGAGCTGGTTTCTGACTGGAGTCTCTGGTCGTTCCTTTCTGTCGATCTACAATAAATCTGGTATCCCGCTGCTCCTCAGCTTACAAGCCATCGATAGATGCAATAATATTTATACTAATGTCATCAAAAAGATGTTTTAACTGTATTTTGGCAGAGCGCTACAGAGCTACAAGGAAATCCTTCCAGTCTCAAATGCAACTCTCTGGCACCCCCAAGAGGTAATAGATTGTGACATCTCAACGGAAACATTATCGTTTTTGACAAAAATTGATCATGTTATTAAACACTAATTATCATTTTATTTTATATTTAATTTTAGAGTGAAGAATTTTAAAAAAGGCTATCCCCTGAAGAAGCTATAATAAACATGATGAAAGGCCAGCATGGAAGCTAATAAAATTCGTCATATGAAAAATTTACAAGCAGTATGGGAAAAGTTGCTTATTGAGATGTTGCATGTTTTCAGCAGTATCTGGGGTGTTCCACCATATAATTCTGTCTTGAAGTGCCAGTGTACACAATTTCCTGTAGCATATTCAGGACTTTGGGTACCTGTGCTACCCCACACCAGGACCTTACCACGGTTCCACCAAGCGCATCAACACCATAGTTGTCGACATGCAGCATGGCAACATCTCCAATGTCGACAGGTGAAATTTAACCTGTCAGACATTGTGTTTTTTCCTTTTATCGGGGGGTTGCACCTCCCAAACCCCCAATACAGGGGGCTGTGCCCCCTCACTCCCCCATTTCTATATAACAAACTCTGAGTCAGAGTATGTTCGGTGGGGGGAAATCACTAGTGGAGAGGCGAAACCTGTCGAGATTGTCGCTGTGATGGGTTTCACCATCGAAATGTCAATATTTGCTGTTATACCCCTTACCACCATCCTGAACCTGGCAGATCCTACCAGCCACTGTTACTGCATACCCAACTAGGCTCCGCCTGCTCCTGACTTTGAATCCGGACTCAGAATTGACTGAACTTCCCACCTAAACCCCTTTTATTCTTATCCTAGACTCCTCCCTCTACCGCTAAGAGCAGAGCGGTGATACCAGGGTACCCAGTGCTCTGATGAGAACTGCTAGTAACAAGCCTTCCCCCTACTCTGGGGAGGGGGTTTGCTACACTAGGAGCCTGTTAACGTTATGTCATTCTAAACAATCTCTTGGTGGGAATATGGGGTTGAGTGCAGGAGATGACGTTATGGGGGAGGTGGTGGCTACAGAACTAGCCTTGGCCAAGTGAAGAGGGCTACAGGGGTTTTATTTTTACTTTTTTGTTTTATCATTCAATTTTGGACTTAATAAGGAGTTGTGAAGCCGGCCTGGTAGCAGAGCGGCAGCGCTGCCGCTTGCAATGCCAGTGACCCCTCATTTGGGAATGAGCGCAGATCTCTGGGGGCCAGCCAGGGAGGGAGGGAAATAGTGACATTCCAGGGACTGCTCTTCTTTGGTATCCTGTGACTTTGGCGGAAGTGCGAAATAGCGACATCCTGTTGCTACATGCCCTACCTTGTGAGGGCGACCCACGGCAAGGGTGGGGTGGGAGGGACGGAGGGGTTGTAGGGGTGGCGCCTGTGAGCTGCTGAGCTGCTTCTGTGGCATGGTGGGTGGGTTCAGGGTGTGGCACGAATGGTGCTGGGCTTGGGTCCAGGTGCTTTTGTTGTGCCCAGCCTGAAATTTTCTTTTTGCGCAATTACCCCCGACATGCACCTCCCTGGAGATGAGAATCATAAGTAGGGAAGAGGGCGCAGCCTGCATAAAGAAAATCCCAACTCCCTGGTGCATTTTATGCGCCAGGGAGCACATCACCGAAATATTTTTCAGTGGTGTGCCATCGCTTCTAACGGCGATCGCCCATCGGCGATTACCATTATCACAGATCCTCTTCTTCCTTGGGTTGGGTGAGAATGCTTGCTGATGCTGTGTGACTGCTGACTGGTGGATACCAATCAAATGCCCAGGCAGGAGCAGCTGTAGGAAGGGGTCATCTCCAGACACCTGTCATGCATGCATGCCACCGCATGCATGCTTGACTGCGTCACTCACTACATGTTGGCACTCCAGGAGAGAAAAATGGAGGTGGAGAAAAATCTGGGCTGTCCAAGCTGGCACCCCTGCAGGCTCTCACAAATCCAGCCTGGCAGCCCCCCCCCCGCCACCTTAGAAGGTCCTGGAATAGTGGTGGATAAGTGGTAAATCCTTGAGAAGGTCAGTGACGGGGCTGGTAGGGTGATGACGGGCAGGCTCTGCGTGAGAAACACCTTGGTAGAAAAAGAATAAATTAGGAATAGTCAAATACTTGGGGTGCTTACTAATATGCAACAAGTATTTGAGAAAAGGTACAGTATTTTCACCCTCTTAATGTGCAGGACTTTTAATAAGTTTATGCAGTGGGTGTGTACTTGTGGTTACTTTGTATTAGTTAACATTTTTGGCACTACAGGCCTGTCTCTATGGCTCATTTTATTATAGATTTCTGAGTTCAGATTTCCTTATTTTCCTGGTTTAGGCTTCGATCTAATCAATGTAGCTTAATTTGCTTCAAATTACACCAGTGTACACCCAGGGGATAATTGACTATGTTGTAGTCTCTTATTCTGCTGTCTTAGTCTCCCTCAAATGTTACACTTTGTGGAGGGAGTCATAAATAATTCTGATTTTTTTTACACATTCAGTAGTGAATGCATCTTTTTACATTTTACTTTGTGGGGTTATGGCACTATTTTACTAAGTAAGCAATAAGACACGACAGGGTGTGTGTGTTAGACACTTAAACACACAGCTAGGAGGCGTAGTGAGGCATGAGGCCACTGGCGAGAGTGCGTCAGACTCTAGCCATGTGTTAAAGTGTCTTAACACATGGACCCTGGAGTGACACTTATGAAATGGACATGTAAATTACAGATGCACATGAAAATAAAAAAAATACTTTAATAAGCAGTGAAAAACTTAAAAGTTTGTCTTAATTTTTAATAAAATAGTTCCTCCTCCTACAGGTTTTTTTTTTTGAGTTGAGGACTTTTGAGCTGTTAAGGCTTCCGTAGCTGTATTTTTCCCCCCCATTATGGAATTGTCATGGCACCACCATTACATCCCCCCACCCACACACACACACAGCTACCAGCACTCCTAAGTTTGTTTTTCTGTTATTTTTTTTTAATATCAGGCTGAGTCTACCTTCATTTAACAACAACAAAAAATATCTGGTTGTTCTTGCTGTTTGCCAGTGTCAGGCGATACCGCAGTTCAAGCAGGAACGGTAAGTCCGTGGTAGAACGGCTTCAGACTTTTTAAGCTCGGTTAAAATTCAATGCTCCCTCTTTGGCTCCAGTAGTGTGAGAAGGTGGGATCAACAGTTCTGATGAGCCAGGAACAGGGGGGAGGGCTCAAGTGCCATTGGTGTCGTGTTCAGGGCTAGCGGCAAATACATTCTGTGTCTGGGGACTCCGTTAGTGGGAGAATAAAGATGGCTGCTTTTTTTTCTCAACGTTCTATGTGGGCATATTTCTAGGATCGGTGCCCAGCTGGCATAGCCTGATCTTCTTTGTATGTGTTAGACACCTTAACACATTGCTATGAGCCAATCAAAGTGCTCGAAAATTAACCAGCCATTTCATAATAAAAGTTATAACACATTCTTGCGCTTACACACACACACACAACAAATTGGGTCCTCTCAACCTGTTTTCAGATACAGTAAATCCTCTACTAGATCAGGCCCTTACAAAGCAAGACTTACTTTCAAAGTCTACTTTTTGTCCTACTGTCTTTTGGAGGGGTGGAGGGGGAGAGAGATTGGTAGTTCCCCATATACAGCATGGGAACAAGCTCAGATACTGATTCGGCTGTGTGCCAGGTATGTACTGCACTCATAAGAACACTGTGTGCCATGGAACAGCATAAACCCCTTGCACCTGGCAGGCTGCAGAGAAAAGTATAGGGAATCTCTAAAATAAAACTCCCCATATTCAGTGGATTGGTTTCCCAGAGGCTGAGGAACTTTGAATATGGTGAGTTACTGACTTTTCTGCATGGCAGGCTCCCAGTTTATATGATGATGTACTGAAATAAAAATTGAAAAGATAGATTAACTCCACAAAGACTGCTGGAACTAGTCCCTTCCCTACACTGTTTTAATAATTAGAAAATGGGCTTTTTATTTCCTGGCATCTGATTGGCTGGTACCCTTGCCGGGGGGTGCATTAACTTACAATAGACGCCAGGAAATAAAAAGTACCAGTCCAAGTGCCCTGTCACCCACTCAAGAATCTTTATGCCCACCCTGCTTGTTCATTGGCCAAAAGCACACTACTGAATTTGAAATTGCTGTCATTTGTTTTCTCTCGCTTAGCGAGAGATACTGTCCACCCAAAGCTCCCTGCTTCAGTGCCAGCTGCCTGACAAAACCACAGCTCAAATTCAGCTGGGCTCATTACTCACTACCTTTGTTTCTTTTTCTTTTTTTATTTCAAGTACCCTCTTGTCCCATGCCCCGCGTTTCTCCACAGTGACTCTCAAAGTGCCGACCGCGCTCTTGCTCCACCTTCCTTCAGTCAACCGCCCGCTCAAACTGCTGATCCAAACAAAAGCACAGAAATGACCAATTTTTTTATTTTTATTTTTTTTCTTTAGCATTAGTCTTATTTTTCTGCCAGAATGTAACATAACAGACTTTCTACTCTTCCTCGGGAGCTCCCGATATTGCAGCTGCCCACCCGCCACCACGATGCCTACTTAGCCCGATCCATTCTCCATAGCGACTCTCAGAGAGCAGACTCTTGCTCTACCCTCCTTCAGTCAAATGCCCACTTGAACTGCTGATCCAAACAAAAGCACAGAAAGTGACTATTTTTGGGGGGGCATTAGTCTTCTTTTCAGCAGTATGGACTCCCGTGCCTCGTCGGGAGCGCCATACTGCAGCTGTCAGCCAGCTACTACCACTTCTCCTCAGCCTCATCCACTAACTGAAATGTACCTTTTTTTTCCATACAGGTTTTGCTTACTTTTTCATCCCGGCTTGGTCCACATCCCACGCTGCGAAGCTACGACCCTTCCAGCTGTCCTTGTAGCTCCATATGACGCAGACACCCAAAGCTACTGTAACCCCCTGCAAATGGGTGTTCCCAAAAGACTTCCAGGAGCTTGCTTGAATGCTCCAAGCCTGAATGGTGTTTAGCGTTTAGCTTATTTATCTGTGAGTGGTTTTAGAGCCTCTGGTACTGTCTCTTTAAGAGCTGTCTGCTTGCAGACATAATTAGTTTGTATGGGGGGACTGTGTGTTTCTCTGCTTGAGTCCCACTCGAGCTGCTGCCAATTCACTCCATTTTTGCAGTTGCTAGGAGTGCAAAGGGAACCTATCTGAAAGATGTAACTGTTTGACAGAAATCATTTAGAGTAATAATGAAAATACAGTTTGTCTAACCTGCTTTTCTTTGCAATCAGAACTGTGTTTGCCTAGTTCCCCATTCTAGTTTTGAACTGCTGAACTGGACCAATCAGTGTGGGTTAAGGGAGTTCTAAAATGGTGCCGGTGGACGAATCAGAACTTGGACTTATAATCTGAGCCACCCACAAGAGGATTGTATGGGCAGTGACTCTGGGAAATGTAGTTTGGACTTCAGCCCCTTTTTGCACCAGCAGAGGGAGTCTATTGTGAGTGACAGCCAATCCAGCCAAGAACTGGGAGGAACTCAAAGGAAGTGCCTGGTTTTATCTACTGGAGTTTCAGTTTAGATCTGGCAGTGAAGAAGGAACCTTTGCTCCTTCGGTGCACAGTTGTAGTCGGGAAACGCATGTAAGGCCCCAAGTTTCTGTCTGCAGCTTGTGCAACTGCTTGTTCGGACTGAATCTGACCTGTGAAGAGAATCAAGGAGATCTGAAGAGTAGAAACCAGGCTCATCCTGTAGAAGACTGGAGAAATTGCTGAATCGCGCTCGGTCTGTCAGGAACTGAGTCTGCTGTGTGTTCTCCCGGGTATTGTGCAGTAATTGCGATCAGGATAGAGAAGCAGCCTGCCTGGTATAGCACTTTCTTTTTCCATATATACAGTATGTGTGTAGTGCTTGTGGGGACTCACGTTTCAAATCCCCTGTACAGTGAATTGAGTGCATGAAGCCGTGGAACCCCAGCTTAATCCAGACTACATCCATTTGCTCTGAACTGCCGTGGGGTCCAGTCACAAGGACCTTGTCCACATGGTCTGCTCCTCCTGGCAATCCAGGACAATCTGCCTTCTATTCAGTTTCAGCATTGAATTTGGAGTACAAAGCAGGGTAGCTCCTGGCATCATCTAATTGCAAGTGTTCCATCTGATTACTTTTCCTTTCTTTCTCCTGAACTGAGCCTACCGCCCGGATTACAATTGGGTATTGTGCATGCATTTTCCATCTTCAGGGCCCCAACCAGCTGCACCAAATAGGCTAGCCTCTTATTGCCTGGGTACCCAGTAAGAGTGACATTAGGGACATTTGGGATTCTGAAATATGTGCACAGTACTGTGATTATTAATGCTTTAAACTAATTAACCTGATTTCCCTGTCCTTGTTATATCCCCTAAATAAATCAGATCTGTTTGTTTCAGCAAAGTTACACTGCCTGAGGTATTTGTCTATGTTAAAGTATTGTACTGTGGTTTTTGCACTGTATCATCTTGTTTACAGGGACTCCCAGGAGTCACACTGACCGAATCAGTCCTGGGGTAAGTGTATACTGTGAGGTAATTCTGATATATTGTGTGGGCCACTAGTGGGAAGAAGGGGATCGAGTGTCCCAGAGGGCTGTGACCAAGTTAGTTTAACTATTGCAAACCCTGACCTCTGGGTGGAGGCACCCGCCACCGGATCCAGTCCCTCAACCTCTTGGTGGCAAATCAGGCAGGGTAGTAGCTGCTGGGATAGCGCCATCTAGGGGTTACGCTACAATTTATCTTTAAAAAAAAAGTGCCCAGAACTTAAGGTAAAATACTACCATCAAACTTTGTAGTTTCACTAGCACAGACAGTACAGAAGTTAAATACCCTTGCAGTTTGGGAAACTTTATGAGGGTTTTACAAGAGTTTAATCCTTGCAATTATGAGTCTTCTCTCTCTCTCTCCCCTTATCAACCTCTCTCTCTCCTCCGTCCATTTAGCTCTGTTCCCATTTGACTCTGAAAGTCCCTACAGTAAAAAAACACACACTCAGAATTCTAATAGAGGCGGAGAAACTATTTCATTAAAAAATAAATCAAACAACTAAGCCTTTTTACATTTAAACATCAAAATTATTTTTTTCAAACGTATGTAAGCCCCCCAATTCAGGCTTACCTGATAGGGCTATGTCCCTCCGACAGGCGTCCTCTGAGCGGCTGTGGTGGGGCTCAAGCCTGGATGCCCCTCCATGTCCTTGGGTTGCAGCTGAACTAAATTTGGGACCTCGACCCAAGTTCTGGGTAGGGCTGAGGTCCGAGTAGTGTTCCATGCCTCCGGGCACAATGGGAGATGGGAGCTGCCCTGGTAATTTGCAAAGTGGTCCGCTATAAAACTACAAACATGGCAGCCGTGCACATGCATGGCCAGGGGGAAAATAGGAGCTGTGCTCCTGTTGTCTGCTCAGCCATGTGGCCATTTGGGAAAAAGGCAGAGGCAGCCTGGAGATCACCTGGGAGCTGCAGCCAATGATAGGAGGCTACTCAGGGGAACTATAAGGCTGTTTTGTTTGGCGCCAAAAAGAAGGGTTGTAGGTCAAGAGGGGCTGCAGGGTGGATGTGAGAGGAAAGACTGCTCTCATTAATACAGTCTGCCTGGCTGTGTAAACCCTGCCTACATCCATCCACCAAACTGAGTGCAGGAGGAACAGTAGCTGCTTGTGAGACTGAATCAGAGTAAAGAAAAGTTAGAGTTTTGTAGCAGCCCAGCTGGTTCGAACTTCTGCTTGAACTGGGAAAATAAGAGTTGAGCTGTGGACTTTGAAACAAACTAACCCCTGCTCCCCATGGCGCAGAAATTGTTGAGTGAAGTGGGCATTTTAGCCAGGGGAGTCTGTAAGTGTTAAATGAAGCTGCTACAACAGGACCCAGCACTGCTAGTGAAAGCATCCTCCAAGAGAGGGGCTGTAAGGTGGAGACTGTGAGAGCCCAGCCACCCTGCGTTGCTCGTGAGGGTGGTCAGGTGTGCACTGTAAGGGTTTGGGGAACATAAGCAATCTTGGTTCCCTGGACTAAGGCCGACGACACACCGGGTTGAATGTCTAAACAGGCCTGCCTGTGTGAAGTCTGTATATAAAGGCCCATAAACAAAGTTGGCAAGGCCAGGCAGGTGAAGATCATCATCCCTTGAGCCATCCAGTTTTGGTTTCCCCACCGGTGGTGCACCACCTATGCAGAACCTCCATGGTACCGTGCAATGCATCTGGCTGTGACCCCTCCCCCAGTGTGGACTGGAGCTGTGAGTACCCCGAGCTGCGACTCTTGGGAGTCTTTTCATTAGCTAGAGAGTTAGGAGCCTGGGGGTAAATCCCTGCATATCTACGCAGAGAAAAACCAGTGTGCAAGTATAGGAGTTTCAAGTTTCAAGAGTGTTTCTTTTAACAGGGCCCAGGCGAAAGACCCCAGGCCTGCATCACAGAGCGGTGAGGTACCCACTGCACAGGGACAGACTGGGTGCCCCCAGGGGTGGTGAGAAGGGTTGATACTGGGGAAGGTGTTGAGCCTAGAGTGAATTGTGTTTGACATTCTCCTCTTTGTTTGCCCTCCCCAATAAAAAAAGTTCCTGTTTGCATTTTATTCACTGTCCTTGTGTTATTGAGAGAGTGCTGCTGGGGGGTGGGGGGCAGTAGTGTGGAAACTGTAATTTGTGTGGGGAAAGTATTGTTGGGCAGGGTACTATTTCCTGGGGAGTGGTAACCTGTTCTTTATCCACAGGATTCCCTTGCCATTATCCCAGGTGGAGACACCGCACCGCATGAGCTGCCACTGCGGAACCCAGGCTGGCCCCTCGGAGGTGTGTTCAGAACTACCCTGAGAGCCCCGGAGCAGCCAAGATGAGTCAAAGGCTGTTACACACATATGATACAGTTGCCCATTTTCTAAGCACAATAATACCCTCCAGGATGGGCGGTATGGGCAATACTGGACCTTCCTTGGGCTATAAGTCCCTCCGCCTGCAGCGTTGGGCTTCATTATGCACCTGAGTGGTCTGGTATTGCCCAATACTGCCCACCGTGTTGGGTATTATTGCTTGCTTACACCTAGCACCTATGAAAGGGATTGTGTTTTGAGGGATGCCAAAGACCAGGGGCCAGATTTTCAGAGGGTCAAGAATAGTGCATAGTGTCTGCAGCAACAAGGAATGGTGCAAGGGGTGCCTTGCACCACACCATGTGCCATTTCTGATTTTTAGACATGGCCTGCACCATATGGGGGGCCACCTGCACCAGCCAGGCTTGTGCCATCCTTGCAATGGACGCACCGGTGCACCATGGTAGAAGGGGACTTGCATCACATCTTTGATGCACTATCCCTAATCACAGGATTTTCAAATCCCCACTATGGCCACAAGCCGCACCTACTGTTAGACCAACCACAGTTGGTCTAACACCCCCTACACAGCCACCGTCCAGGACCATGGCACAGGCCCGGGGGAGAGCTGTGTCTGTGGTGCCCATATCCCCAGTAGCCACAAGTGTCCCCTGCACCATTATTGTTTTGACAGCGTTGCTGTGCTTGTTCCCCCTATCCCCACTGTTGCTATCCTCAATCCTGACCCCCTACCCCCACCCTTCACTCTTTGTAACCTGATAGCTGGTAATGAAATGTTGCCACAGTGGCTTGCACTATTGCCACTTCAAAGTTTGGATTCCCATGCTGCCATCTGGAAAAGGTGTGCAATATGGTGACTGGTGTGCAGCTCATCAAGGGAGAGAAAAGAATTTGGGAGATGAGGTAGTGGGAGGAACAGCAGGGTAGGGGGCAAGCAGGATGGACCAATCAAACAAGATGTGGTAGCAAAGCATGTGACATTGGCTGCAGTGATTTAGAGGCTTCCGAAACAAGAGACAGCATACTGTAAGGTGAGACCTGCCAGAATAGCTATAAATTACATATGTACAGTATTTGACTGTTAGGTATATGGTTGGAAAGGATTGGAAAATGGGATGTCATGAAAATGATTCTTATTCCACAATGGAGCATATTCCTATCACATTGTCATCTGACTGACATGCATTTGGAAGCCCCCGCCCCCCCTCCAGTTCTGCAGACATGTGCATTGGAGCCCGATACGTACTTGGACAGGGCGTGATGTGAGGGAGTGGCCACAGAGTCCCTATCTGCCTGACCATGCTGTATACTGCCACAAGGGACATGACCTCATGGACAGCACCCACACATCCACAGACACATAGGGCCATGCCAATGCCTGGCATAGCTAGCATGCATGGTGCACCTGGCTGAAAGTCACAGCACTGCGCTGCTAGAGACCCCTGTTGTGACCTACCAGCACTGTGCCTGGGCACGTCACAAATGCCACAACTCCCATTGGTGTTCCTCTGCCACCCTTGTAGGTCCCCCCCATGACCCACTGTCATGGTCATCCCTAATGCCTCTGGCACCTCACAGCATTCCCATCTGGCATGCATCTCAACCAGAGGGCATTTCACATTAATGGAGATGCCACCACAAATGCCCAATCCCCAGAAGATTTCAAAGAGGATTGAGGAATCGTGAGGAGACCCACATTAGAAGAGTGAAGCGAGCAGATGGGAGTATATTCAGATAGAAGATCTTTCAGGTAGCCGGGGTGCCCACCCCTCAGGCACAGCAGCACCCTGGCACCCAGCATTTTTTTTTTATTTATATTTTATTAGTTTTATGAGTAAAACTTATATAGTTGATCCACAATGAGAGCATGTAAAACATCACACATTAAATACATTACAATAATAGATTCTGCCAATACTGCCTATGATTTCCCACCCATACCAGCTGCCTCTTTGACCTCCATTACTGCTGAGTTTGCTTGCTATTTATAGACTTGCAGCTTCTTTTGAACGTTGGCCACTTTTATGTCCATTGCAAACAGTCAGCCATACATTGCCTTAACTGCCTGAAATGCATCATGGAGCATCAGATCTGTGGTTAGGGAGTCTGCTGACAACGCACTCTTCGCTCTGCTACCTGATGGCCCTGCTTGCTGGCCTCACTTACCACCACCATCTGCCATATGCTTCCTCAGATTACCCATGTTGCGATGCAGTAAGTCTCGATTCTGTAGTACTCAATGTCTATCAGCAATATACCAGAACCCAAGCAGTTTCAATAACTTGTGAAATTATATCTTAATGTAACCCTCCTGTGGAACTTACCTTATTTTCGCCCTGTTCTCCCATAGTCTCCCATCTGCCTCCTGGCATTCCTCCCATTCTCCCCCCTTTGGCACTACCGCAGCCCGAATCCAACTATGCCCCAAAGTGTGCCTAAAGTTGTCTGTTCCAGCTCCTGCATGTTTGTAGGATTCAACAGGGGCTGGAGGGGCTAAAGAGTGAGCCACGCATCTCAGTCTTCTCTGGTCACGCATGCTCAGAAGCGCCCTTCTACTTTCCGACCATGATTGTAGTCAAACAGATGACTTTCTGGTGGTCCTGATCCCTGCTTGTAGCTGGTCGGGGACCGGTGATCAGAACAAAGCTGGAGGGAAGCTTCTTTTTATTGTAAATAAAGAGTGCCAATCGTGCTATGTGTTACTAGGACCCTTCATGAATATTGGTGAGGATTGGTATTAATATTCATGAGGGGATTTGCTTGTTGCCTGGCGACTGTTTATTTCAGCAACAGCGACAGCCGCAGAAGTAAACAAAAATGTAAAATAAAGGAAGTGCTTTATAGAGCACTGAAGGGGCTATTGAACTGTGGGGTTAATGTAAACAAGAGGAAATTCTCCTGGTTGCACCAGAACTTTGTTTATGGGGACATTGATGGACTTTTCCAGGTCCATCTCAAAAATAAGCTTACTCAATGGTGTTTTGACTGGTTAAATAAAGATTTTGATTGATTGATTGATTGTATTTAATAGCAGCCATGTTGCAGCCTTTGATCTTTCTGCAGCCAATCGAAAAGCTAGAATGAGCAAAGACTTTTGGGGCAGTGCCAAAGCTTTATGGGGAAAAAGCAGGGCCACAGTTTGACGCCTAATCAAGGATCCAATCAGGCATCAAGGAGGCTTAATGAATATTCATTTTTGTGAAGGACAATTGAATTGGAAAATCAGGAGCCTCTGAAAGCTCCCAAAACCCCAGAGACTTTTCAGTCTGGGTTCAGCTCAGCGCAATCCCCTGCACAGGGAGTGGGGCTCTGCCCTCTTGCAAAGAGAATGCAGCTAGTTAGTTCAGCACGATCCCCTCCACAGGAAGGGGGGGCTCTGTCCCCTTGCAAAGAGAATGCAGCTGGGCAGTTCAGTGCAAGCCTCTCCAGAGGGAGAGGGGTTCTGGCCCCTTTCTAAATAAGATGGACCTAGTCAGTTCAGCAGGAGCCCCTCCACAGGGAAGGGGGGCTCTGTCCCCTTGAGAGAAAAATGTGGCTGCCAGGAATTGGAGTCACTGGCCTGGGGGTTGCCAGTCATTGTCCCCCAAGGCTAGCATGTGCCTTTCCACATTTTGGGGAAAATGTGGGGAAAAAAACCTAAGCTATCTTCAGCTGTGTGAGAGCTGCAAGAAGTCTGCCTGCAGTTGTGAGAGGGCTGCATGAATGTTCTTCCTCAGCAGTGAGAGTGCTGATGAATCCTATGATTTCAGCTAAGAGAAAGCTGCATCTAATTCCTGAGTGAGTAAACTTCTACCAAGTGTACAAGTAGCTCATCTGTCTGCAACCTGTGCCTAATCAGCATCACAGATAGAGTGGACATCTGTTACAAGAGTGACCAAGGATGGTCCAGTTTTGTGAAATGCCTGATGTGGCTGTTAATCTGTGCCTACAGAAATGAAAGGGGAGCATCCTAAGGTTGGAGCTTTTCCCGAAGTTGCCAGTGAGGACCCTGTAAATGTCAAACTGGAGCTGCAAATGCCAGCTGGCGAAGAGGGACTTTGATACTGTGATTTGAACTTGTGAGAAGCTACAATGAACATGATTTGCTGACAAGTAAAGTGTTTAAAGTGGTTGGGAGCCATGCCCGAACCTCTGTCTGCTATCTTGGTTACGAGTCATGCCTTAAGCTCCTGGTTTGCTTGGAAGAGAGAAAGAGATTTTGCCTGTAGAAGGATTGTGCAGGATTGGGGTCTTCCCTAGCCAAGGGAGATGCACCCACGTTTGAGACTGTATCTTTATTAACAAAAGGACCATGCCTGCCATACTAGCCAAATGGTTGAAATTCCTGAGATGGTTAAAGAACCTGAATGCCTAACTTTGAACAAGAGACCGTTTTCCAGATCGGCCTGGGAGTCAGCCTGGTACTGCACCAGCTATGCACTGCCATATGCGCTACCCCCTTAGGGGCATAGCCTAGACATGGGGGGGTCTAAGCGTGCTGGCCCTGGTCCCAGCCTGGTCTGTTTGTCCAGAATGTTCCAGAGATTTGTTGTGACTTCAAACCAAGAGAAAGAGGCGTCTTCAAAGAAGCTGCGAAGTTACAGCCTGCAAGCTGCAACAGCCTGTTAACAAAAGGGGTCAACCAAAACTTCTGCCTGTGTCTGAGCTTGAAGCTTTCTCCTGAAATATGACTACCTTTCTGCATCAAATGATGACTTCAGAACCATGAGTATTCACGCTCAGTTCTGCAAAGCCAAAAAGGGGACTGTAAATAGTTAATGTGGTGTTTGCCAAGTTTCAGTAATCTAAAAGACAAGTTTTGGGAATACCTGTCTGACACAGAGTTTAATTTACAGATAATCAGAAGCAAGGAAGTTAATCTGTTTTCTTCTAAGGGTCCCAATGCTGGCAAACTCAGCTGCAACGTTATCAAGGCTTGCAACTTAATTTAGTATTGGTTACCCAGAAGGAATAGGATTGTGGGGTCCTTATCTGGACTTGGGACTGGTACCAGTGTGGGCACACAATATGCATCTGTCAACTATGTAACTAGATAGCTAATTAGTATCTAAGACCTGAATCCATCAGAAGGTTGGTGGGTGGCCAAATATGCTAAAGGGGTTTGAATTTAAAATGAGAATGATTATATTGATTGCAATGCCAATCTGAGATGCCAATCAAAGGTTGTTTGCTTAACCTCTGTTTCCAATTCACTCTTCCTAACCTTCACCCTTTGTACATAAATTTTTAGTTAACCGTTTTTATAAATCTGGTGTTGTGAGCATATTATTGGAGTGAGCCTTTAATTCTACAATGTTGAAATGTGGAGTTTTGGGTTATCAATCCATGTGGGGGGTGACTGTGTGATACTGTGGGTGGGTACAACATTCAGGTACCAGGTTATCTAGACCCACTAGAATACTCTGGGTGCAGGTACTGCGCAATATTGAAAGAACAAGTTTTTAATATCAGAATAGGAACCCAGGCCCCTCAATTGTGGTCTGGCCAGCAAAGCAGGGGAAAGTAGCCCACTGGGACACGGCATCTGGGTGCTACATTAATTTATCTGTTGTACCTGAATTTAGTTCAAAGCTCCTGTAGCACATATCCTGCCATGTTGGTAGCTGGCCACACCCCTCTGGCATCCAGCATGTAAATTGGCAACACCTGTGGCACTGTCCCTGACTTGTACACCACCATGGTGCACCAAGCCAGTTTCTCACCAATTTCCTCAAGCACTAGGTTGTGCCACCTGGGCAGGATGCTTTGGCCCCGCAGATGCCAGGGTATATGAAACTAACCACCCACCAAACTGCTGCACACCACTCTGCAGCAATCACAACTCCAACTCTCCCTCACAGTACATACGATCATACGACAATGGCAGCAAATTTAGACCATAAGATCTATCAGATCTGCTCAAAAGCAGCTCACGGTTCAGACACTGCTGCTACCCTCCCCTATTCCCTCCCTCCTCCAAAGATTCCCTCCCGAGTTCCTCTCTGTTCACTTCCTTCCCTACTTGTACCTTGCCCATGAACCTATCCAACCCCTTCTTAAAACTCCCCACTGATTCAGTGAGATTACCTCCTCAGATAGCGCATCCCATGGCTCAACCACCCTTTCCGTAAGTAGTGCCTCCCAGTTCTCTCCTCTACCTCCCCTCATACCAGTTTCAGGCTATGTACCCTCGTGGTCCTTTCCCTTCAATCTAAATAAACCCTCAGTGCTAACTCTGTTGATGCCCTTCAAGTACTTAAAGGTTTTGTCATATCCCTCTGTCCCTCCTGTCCTCCAGGGAGTACATGTTGCACCCGTCAGCCTCTCCTCAGAAGGCCTCTCCCATTTCGTGGATCATCTTTGATACCCTACTCTGGACTCTCTCCAGGAGCAGGACATCCCTTTCTAGGTATGGGTGCAGAACTGCACACAGTACTCCAGGTGAGGCCTCACCAAAGATTTGTACACTGGCAGGATAACCTCCCCCTAGCAATGCACCCCGGCATTCTGTGTGCTTTGGCCGTTGCTTTCCCACGTTGTTCAGAGTGATTCATTTTATCTGTGATCACCACTCCCAGACCCTTTTCCTCCTCAGAGGCAGATAACTGCTCCCCCTCCCACCAAATGATAGCTGTACACTGGATTCCTAGCTCCTAAATGCAGTACACTACACTTCTTAGCGTTGACCTCCAGCTGCCACGTTTTTGACCACTGTTCCAGTCTCTCCAGATCTTCCTGAAGAATTCTCCTCCCCTCCTCATTGTCCACCACTGCTCCTAGTTTGGAGTCATCTGCGAACAGGCTCATTTTACTGGTAACTACTTCAGCAATGTCTGCTATGAAAGTGTTAAATAGCAGTGCACCTAGAACAGATCCCTGCAGGACCCCATTAGTGATCATCCCAGGTGTCGAGAGCGCACCCTGCTACCACCATTCTCTGCTGTCTGCTACTCAGTCAGTTCCCAATCCACTTGACCATCTTAACCCCCACCCCCAAGTTCCTCAGCTTGCCCAGTAGTCTTCCATGTAACACAGGGTCAGATGCCTTGCTGAAGTCCAGATACAGGACATCAACCAGCCAAGCACCATCTGGAGATCTTGTCACCCAGTCAAAAAATTCAACCAGATAAGCCGGCCTGGTGGCACAGAGGGCTGTTGCACTGGAGGCCTTACCTTGCATCACGCCAGTGACCTGGGTTCGAGAACAGACTCAGGTCATCGGAGGACTGGCACGGTGGGGGGAGATGGAGCAGGATTGGGCAGCCAAAATACAACTCTCCTCTCCTCGGAGGTTGTCCCTCCACCTCCCGTAGTTCTGCTGCCATCGGGTGGAGGTCCGATGGTCAGCATAGGCGTGAGGGAGCAGCGAGTAGCAGGAGAGTCGTCCTGGTTCCGTGGTGTGCGGGTGCCTCCACATGCGCACGCATACATGGCTGGGACAAGGGCTGGGAGAAAACAGGGGAAAAAATCAGGGCCATAAAAACTTGGATGAAAAAAAAAAAATTCAACCAGATTAGTTTGACAAGATCTCCCCTGGACGAATCCGTGTTGCCGGGTGTCCTGAAGGCCGCTTACTTCCAGGAAATCCACTAGTCTTTTCTTCAAAATGGTCTCCAGTAGGTTCCCCACTGTGGAGGTAAGGCTGATGGGTCTGTAATTTCCCAGCTCATCCCTAGGTCCGATCTTATGGAGGGCAAGCAGGGCAGATCTTACAAAGATAGACTCAAGACACTGAACATGTACTCCTGGAGGTCAGACAAAGAGGGATACATGATAGACACCTTTAAGTTCTTGAAAGGAACATGTGACTCCCATTCCCCAGGCACTGAATGACAGCAGTCTGCATGACAGGTTGCTCAAATAACAGATACTGCTGATGCAAAAAAATACACAATAAAAAACCTTAGAAACTGCAAACAGAAGATTGCCATTAATATGTGTGTGTGTGTACGCGCGTGTGTACTTCAGGTGAGAGGGGATGTCCCCCACAGCTTTTCATATTTTACCTAGCAACCCAGGACTATTAAAAAAAATTGGGGGGGGCGCCAGAGAGCCAGCTTCGAGGCAGGAAGCACCTTCACTTGCTCTGCTCTACTACCTCCACAGTAGCCAACAAAAATCACTTTTTTAGGCACAAAAGATTATTTTGAAAAGGCTCTTCAGTTTCTTTGGCTCCTTAGCTACAGATTGATACCAAATTCGGCCATGGGCACAATAAAAACACAGTATCCCAGAGCTCTGGATCTCAGCGGCCTACTACTCGAATGCTACCCGAGCAGGAAATGGATTTATTGGATGTCGCATACTTGACAGGTGCTAAAGAACCACCACGGCAGACAATATTGGAATCGGTCCGCATCATGGATTCCAAAATAGAAAGAACTCTCACTCGCCTATAAATGCACAATGCTGCCATCACAGCACTCTTCATCGGTAGCAGAAGCAGACAAATGTTCCCTATCAATACAAGCTACCGTGGCCCAGCTCATGAGGGAAAACCAGCAACTCAGAGGTAGAATGGAGGCATAGAGAACACACTTCGTGCAGGTAATATGCGATAGTGGGCCTAGCTGAGGGCGTTGAAAATCTGTTATCTTACTTGAAACAATGGCTTGCTGAAACACTGAGTCTTTCAGAATATTTTGAGTGGTCCGACTTAGGCAAGCTTTCAAATTACACCCAGGGTGCGGTCTCCAGATCCCAACACTCGCTGACCGTGGTACTGAAAACCAACGCCCAGAGATTTGGGACATGCTGATTTCAGTTGCAAGAGCAGCTTATTCTCTGACAGTTCAAGGTTTAGACGTCAAACTGTTCCCGATTTATCTTTTCAAACTCGCCCACTACCGCAAGCAGTTTGATGCGGCGCACCAAAAAGTTAATTCGCCATCTGGGGATAGTATCTTTCTTTTGCCTGCCCGGCTGAGAGTGACCCGTATGCGGAAAGTCCTGGCAATTTAGTGATCCTGAGATGTGGGCTATTGGACCAGAAGACAGAAATCGAATTTCAAGCACATCCGCCAAGCAATCAGAGTTTGTGAACTCATACTCAGATGGGGACTAAAATATTGACTCTGTTCTTGTTTACAGTTTATAAAATCACAGTTTATTAATAAAAGTTTATTCCGGTTGCATGCTGCTACTTTGGGAAAAGTGGCTGATGGTTTCCTCAGGAGATGGGGATTGCTGGACATTAGTTAAGTATTATTTTTTACATCTCGTTACTGCAGTTATGACCAGCTACCCCATTTATTTCCTAGGGACGTGTGTCCTTTACGGAGTAGTATGACCAATATAGTAAAACATAAGGAGGCCTTAAGGAAACAATGTAAGTGCCTTGTTGAAAGGGCTAAATCTGTTAAATGTATTAATTTACATAATTTTTGGCTGTGTGGAGGGAGGAGGGACGAGGAAGGGCGAATCTTATTTGTATGTCTTCTTATGATTAGGTAACACAGCACTACTGGCTAGTGTGTACATCTACCTTGTTCTCTCTCCCTTTGGACTATGACCTATGCCATGAAGCGGCTGGCATTACCTTTGGACTTTATGTTTGATATATGGCTTACTGGGGCCTTGGTTTTCCCCCACCTCCTACTGTGCAAGACTGTAAGAGTTCACAATGTTAAATCAACAGTATCTACTGTCCTATTCCTAGTTTCTTGCATGAGAAGATCACCTATATTGTTTTTCTATAAAAGCAATAAACAGATAATACAAAAAAAAGAACGTTTGTTTTTAAAAGTTTTAAAGCCGGCCTAGTGGCGCTGAGGGTTGAGGCACTAGACATCACACCTCTCGCCACGCCTGCGACCCGGGTTCGGGAACACGCTTGGGCTGCCGGGAGTCAGCAGGGGAGGGAGAGGATTGAGCATCCTAGGACAGCTCTCCTCATGCTGGGGAGGGATCCAGGGAGTCTCCAAAGTAGCAGTGCCCCCCGGTGGAGATCGAGGTATATGTTGCAAAGGGAGCTGACTAGGGTGGAGTAAGATGGACGTCGACAGTTCTCCGTCCTGACGTCATTGCATGTCTGAACTCCAGGGGGAAACACTAAGGAAAAATCCTCCCAGACCTGGTAGGCAAAGGTGAGGCCAGGGGACCACCTCCCCATGCCCAACGTCGAGTGTGCCAGCTGCCTCTGGTGCTCAATTCACTCCCGAAAGCCTGCCCAGATTTCAGAAAGGTTGCTGAGGGAGTATGGCGGTCCCGCACAGGGGGGCTTAAAATCCAGAGGATCAGGCACTGAGCAGTGGATTTGGAGCTGGGGAAACCAGATGGCAGGACTGACTCTACAGCAGGGCAGGATGGAAGGTGGCGGGTTTTACACTGGAGAGAGTCCAGATCTGAGTGTATAAAGAGAGTTAAAAAAAAGTTTGACACCTAAAATGTTCCTCTTTTCTTTAATTTACACATTGTATAATCACTATAAACCACTCCAGGGTGTGGGTTATGCTGGAGTTATGTTACTTACCCATCACCAGGCATGGGTAAATCCCAGCATAACCCACACCCTGTCATGGTTTATTGCTTAAGTCTCCCCAAGCTCCCCACCTTGATGCCCCCGGTGAGGGTACTATCATGCCTAAATGGTTGCTCCTTTTTTAGAGATAATTTGACCAAGATAAAATACAGGTTTAGTAGCATGCAATAAAGCAGAGGTGATGCCCCATAGCTGTGTCAGGAGGCAGAGGTCACCTGGATGAAGTAAATGTATTTATTATGCCCCAATACACCCTGTAAACATTGTAATCTGTGTATCTCTGATACCATATTGTATATATTGACTGCACATAAAACTTCTTTTTAATAAAAAGATACTTACAAGAAATAAATACAAAGTTTCCAGGTGACCAGGGCTAGTCCCATATCCACCACTCCCTCAAACTCAGTCATGTGTGCTCCAAACCCCACCCCTTCTTCCCACACAGAGAATGTATTAAAAACAAAGTTGCTGGGCATCTGGTATCTGGTGCCATGAGCCAATATGTCATTTGAGAGCCTCCCCCTCCTGAGCTTCCCTCCAGGCCACAAAAGGCCATTTATTACAAGTTGTTCCCTCCCTTCTGATCCCAATCCAAGAAATGTGGGGAGACAAAAGTTATTCTGACTTGTCAGCGGATTCCCCTTCCCTAACCTTCAGCTTGATGCTTCACATTCACACAGATATAGCCATCCAACTACAGCTTTCTAGGATGGGGGGGTTATTTGCGTCACTGCTGATGTTGGGCACACTGCCGGCGGGGGCTTTTGAGCTAAGGCAGGGGACGCTTTAAAAAGATTGTTGGCTCATGTCACCTGAAGCCTAGCCTTTTTTTCTTTTTTAAACATGTCCAAACTGATTGTATAATTCACAAATATTACTTTCACAGATTCAGCATCCATAGTTCTCCAACCACTGTTCAAATTATGAGTAGCACACCATGAACTTCTAGTTCTTACCTACTCACTGAATTGCTATCCATTCCTCTGTGAACGCTCAGATTATTCAAATATTTTACACATGGTGACACTGATAACTTTGTTAACTCAATACTTACGCACTAGCTGCACTCTTCCTTCTGCCAGCCATGGTGGTTCAATCCGAATCTGCAAACTGAGGGCCATGGAGTGAACAAAAATCAAGGTATGTATTCAGCTAATAAACACCGCAGGTTGATGTCAATTGCAACATTTTATTTAGTTTTTCTTTGTAATTATTGAGCAGGTAAGCACACTAAACAAATTCATGCCTATTTTCAGGTAAGATCCAGAGATTACATCAGCACACAATATCTATGGAGAAATACAATACAGTACACACTACAGGTGAAGTACACTCCTTGGGAGCTTGTGAAATCTCAGCTGGTGCACTTGAACATTTACCTAGGAACAAGAGGCGTTTCATATCACTGCACATCAGCTCTGACAATACTGGCATCTCTGTAGCACCCTGCAGTCCTAGCTACAGCAGGAATATACATGGAAACACAGAAACAAACAATGCTGGCAGAAAAAGACCACTGGCCCATCCAGTCTGCCCATAATCCCTAAGAAACCCAGGACCTATTGTCCATATGGGGTTCTAACCCACACTGTCCTCCCCCATGCTCCCCACCCTACCGCTATCCCCCTGAGCAACCACTGAGCCTTTCATTCTGTTCCAGTCTTGTTTGAAACCACCGATCATTTTGGCACTCTCCACATCAGCTGTCTGACTGTTTCATGGCTCCACCGCCCTTTCTGTAAAATAAAACTTTCTCCCTTCCTTCTTGAATCTCCCTCCGTCAGTTTCCACTCATGCCCCCATATTCTTGATCCACTACTTACGCTAAACAGTTCCTGGCAGTTTACTTTGTTTGTTCCTTTCAGGAACTTAAAGGTCTCTATCATGTCTCCCCTCTCTTGTCTGATCTCCAGGGAGTACATGTTCAGTGTCTTGAGCCGATCTTGGTAAGATCTGCCCTGCTGGCTCTGAATCATCTTGGTCACCCTACACTGCACAGTCTCTAACCTGTCCTTATCCTTCCTTACACAAGTTACATTTAACCACCAAAAGAATGAACTTCCCTCGCTCAAAGGGACAGCAGGTAAGATTTACTGTCTTGTACAGATGCCAACATCTCCTGCCCCTCTGGACCAGTGGAAACCTGAGAAAGAGAGTGGGTCAATGTTCGACTTAAGAATGGAAGACCTTATGGAGTACTGCATATCTGTCCAACAGAAAGTTTCTGGACAACACTGTTTAGTACAAGATCCTACACTGAGCATACAGTACGCAGCAAGCTCTGTATTGAATGAGCCTTCTTTTTCACAGTGACTTTTGGGGATGCCAGGCTCCTCAAGCTAATCTCACTCTTGTGTTATGGTCCTGTACTACCCTCACCCGATACTGGGGTAGGGAATGAAAGCTCTGTGCTACAGGATGCCTTAAACTTGGCCTGCTGTGAATATTTTCTCCTAATTTTCCATTGACACCACCGCAGAAACAGTGCACAGCAAAGACAGTCATTCTTCACCATTGGTGTGACATAGAACTCCCCCCTCCCCCAATTCCTAATTGGGAAAATTTGCTGCATCTCACTGCCCATTATAAAAAAGTGGCATTCTCTATATCACCCAAGCAGCAATGGTATACTGCTACTTACAATCCCTAACTGGTTAAATATGGTGCACCCTCATGTTTACTCCCCCTTTTTTTTTAAATATAGTTTTTATTGAGTTTATAACACACACTTATCATTGTGTAACATCTCTTGAAGGATTACATTGTTTCGATACAATATAATTGTACAGGCACAGTTAAGTATAATGAGGTACACTTAATATTATATCACTAGTGTATCTAGGAATAGGTATATGGTACATAAAGTCCAGTCCCATCAAGTATATTTCCAAATTCCTGTATCCACAACTTGTTGATAAGGTCACAACTCCAAAATTACTAGCTGCAGTCCGAGACCATTAGTCCTTCAGTATTTTGGGTCTCTCTTTCCACCCCCTCCAGGCCCCCCATATGTGAGGGATCCCCCATTCTTCGCAACTGCCCTATTAGAGAGAAAAGGTAGGATCTACCAAAGTTTGGTAGATTGACCAAGTCTGCCACTTACGCATGTAATTTGGCCCCTTATGTTTAATTTTGGAGTTGAGGCCTTCGGTGAAGTTTATCTGTTTCATAATGGTTCTTCATTCCATAACTGTAGGTGTCTTATCAGTCATCCATCTTCTGGTCACAGCTTTCTTGGCTGCTAATAGATATGTCGGTAGAAGTGTTTTTCGCCAGGGTGGAGAGTGATCAGGATTCATGGACAATAACACCTGTTCCACTGTGAGCTCAATGTTTATATCCAAGCACTCTGAAATTTCTGTCTGGAGTGATATCCAGAATGGCATCAGGAGTGGACATAGCCAGAAGATATGACCCAGTGAGGCATGTCTACAGCCACATTTGCGCCAACACCTGCCATACCTCTCAGGTAAGTAATGGCTGAGAACTGCAGGAGAGCAGAAATATCTCATCCAGCATTTCCAGGTAAAATCTGTGCTAAATGGGGAGGAGGTTATTTTGATGGCTGGAATGGTTGCCTCAACCAGGCTCCCAGGGATTTCTAAGGCAAGATCTTTATTCCATTCCGTTAAAGTAGAAATTGTGCTTATAGTGGAAACTCCCTCAAAGCTCTGTATCAGTTGCCAATAAGATGACCTTCTGTCCTGCACTGTATAGGCATCTTGAAGAATTTTAATAATCCAGGTATCGGAGTTGGCAAGACAGGTTGGATATGTGGATTTCTTAGAATATGGTTACAAACCTGAAAGTAGTGGAATTGGTCGGAATGGCGTAAAGTGAATTGGGATTTTAGAGCTTCAAATGGGCGTATGCCCTGAGGTGACAGAAACTGGTAGAAGTGGAAGAGCCCCAACTCCCTTGAAGTCATCTGTTTGGAAGGAATGACTCATCTTCGAAAATAAGTTTACAGTTTTTATATGTGGACGTATTGTTTTAGTCTGTCTCATTTTCTTCCATATTTGATACGTATAGGCAGTTATGGGGTAAGATCGCTCTCTGAGGAAAAGAGTATTTTAGATATATCAAATAGATCATTAATTTGGAATTCAAGGGTCTTCGAGGAGTCTGGAAGTCTCCTGTTGGCTATCATTAATAGCGTACGGAGAAACGCCTGCTTAGCATAGAAGGTAAAGTCTGGAATGGCTACTCACCCTGGGCCAAGGAAAGTTTGAGAATGGATAATTAAATCCTGTGGGTCTCTGTCCCCAAATAAAGCTGGAAATTAACCTATCCCAAGATTTGAAATAAAAGGCTGCAGGAAAGCCTGGGAGATTTTGTATAAGATACAAAAGACGCGGTAAAATATTCATTTTAATTGTGGCTATTCTCTGATGGAAGGAAAAATTATGGAGTCCATCTGGTCAGTTGGATTGGATATTAAGAGTTAAGGGTTCATAATTCACCAGCTCAAGAACCTCAGGGTTAAGAGGTAAATAGATGCCCAAATATTTTATTTTTGTGGTGAGCCATTTGAAAGTGTATGTCCATTTCAGGGTTGTTGAGGGGTAAAGTTATATATCAATATTTCTATCTTTGAGTCATTTAGTTTAAAGCCTGTGAGTCCCTCAATTTCTTTCAGATATTCCAGGCTGAGGGATTGAAGTGCTAGGGAGGTCAGGGACAACATGACATCATCCAGCGAATAGGCTAATTTTATATTTGTGTTGAGCTATGGACATGCCCTCTATTTCCGTGGTGCTCTTAATGCTTGAGCTAGTGGCTCCATATAAAGAGCAAATAAAGCCGGGAAAGGGACAACCCTACTGTGTGCCCCAACCAATCTGAATTAGAGACAAAATGCTCCCGTTAACCCTCAGATAGGCCCTGAGGGAGGTGTATAGATTTTGTAGGGAGGCTATAAAGGAGGACAGAAATTGAAAGGTCTGCAGGGCGTCCCAGAGGAATATCCAAGATACCTTGTTGAATGCCTTCTCTGCAACAAGGCTAATGAAAGCTGAGGGGATCTGTCTGTTGATAACATGTTCTTGCAAGATCAGAATTTTGTGAATGTTGTCCGAGGTGGTACGACCTTTAATAAATCCTGATTGATCCAAATTAATGATGAACGGGAGAAGTTTTTCTATTCTGTTTGCCCAGATTGATGTGAATATCTTGTTATCAACGTTAAAGGATGGAAATGGGAGGTATGCCGTGGAGTTAGTAGGATCTTTGTCAGGTTTCAATATAGGAACTAGGGTGGCATAACATAGAAACATAGAATTTGACAGCAGATAAGGACCACTTGGCCCACCCAGTCTGCCCATTTCCCTACCTAATGGATAAGCTGCAGATCCTAGTTAACCAGCAGCCTACTTCTTTCTACCCCAACCCCCTAGAATTGCCTTATGGCTGTCCCATGCATGCTTGAATTCAGTCACTGTTTTTGACTCCACAACCTCCTCCGGAAGGCCGTTCCATGCATCCACAACCCTCTCTGTGAAAAAATACTTCCTTACATTACCTCTGAGCCGCCCTCTATCTTCAAATTGTGCCCCCTTGTTCTTGCACACCTCTTTTGAAAGATGCTACCACTTGGACTTTGTTGATTCCCTTGAGGTACTTGAAAGTTTCTATCATGTCCCCCCTCTCCCTCCTTTCCTCGAGGCTATACATATTAAGCTCCTTTAGTCTCTCTTCATATGTCTTCCGGTGCAGACCCTGCACCATTAAGACATATAACATCATGAAGGTAGGGGTGGAGAGTCTCCCTTTGCTATCTCATTGTATAAAGAGTGTAAGTAGGGGAGAAGAGTTGCCAAGAATGTTCAGTACCATTCCGATATGAATCCATCAGGTCTAGGACAGCGTACAGGTTTGAGTTTCTGGATGGCGTCCAGAATCTTGGATTGGGAAATTTGTGCCTCTAAGGCCATGACCTGTGACTTATCTAAGGAAGGTAGCTTAAGCTGTGTAAGGAAAGAGATTCTTTCTGTGCTAGATGCCCCCGGTTCCTCCGGAAGCACAACGCCATGAAGAATTCCAAGAAAGTCCAGATAATATGGGATTCGAGTGATTCAACTGTCCGTGGAGGGATTTCTTATCTTAAAAATTGTGGAGGTGCTTTTCCTAGAACGTAGTTTATAGGCAGTTTTCTGCCCCTGGGGACCCCGTGGATGGTATGACACGTAAATATGTCAAAGTCTGCTGGATTTTATTGTCCATTATTTTCTGTAGGGCCCTTTGGTATCTCTGATTTTATTGAGAAGCTCATGGTCCCTGTCTCTATACAAGAGTTGATCATTTAGAAGTTCTTCAGAGAGTTGTTGGTATCTTGCCTCCTTTCTTTTTTTCAGTGGTATAAGCTATTATTTCCCCGAATAGTGGCTTTTAATGTGTCCCATAGAATTGCCTCTGTGGGAGTGGGGTGAGCATTCTCAGCCAAGAATTGGGGAATTCTTTTTTTTAATCATATCAAGGAATTCCTCTCTTGTAGTAGCATGGTATTCATTCGCCATAAAGTTTTCTTCAGGTTTCTTCCTACATCTGTTTTTAAAATTAAGGGATGGTGGTCCAAAATTAATTTCAGGCCTATAGGAATATCCTGTATTTTAGAGTAATATTCACAAGTTGTGAAAAAATAATCGAGTCGGGAATAGGAGTGGAATCTAGGAGAGTAATATGTAAAGCCAGGAGAGGACTGAAAAGTACAATGCCAGATATCCACTATCCCTAGGTGATCTAGGTTATGTCTAAATTGTTTAGCTGTCTTGTTCAATCTGTGTTTGTGGGGGTGGGAGTAGTCGAGTTGTGGGGAGAGGGTTATGTTAAAGTCCCAGCCCAGATTAACTGTCCTTGCAGGAGATTGAGGAGATGGGATATCAATTTTTTTTAGTTCTCTGAGATTAGTTTGGGGAGGAAAATAAGCATTTCCAATGGTGACAAGTTGGCCATATAGGAGACCCTGTAGTATGACATATCGACCCTGACTGTCTACATGGGACTTGGTGATTTCAGGGGGTCTGAGGGAACAGAATTGCCACTCCTCTTTTCTACCCCTGGGGTAGGAAGATGCATATACCCTGTAGTGCTTTCCCCAGTTCAGTTTTTGGTGCTCCAGGTCCATCAGATGAGTTTCCTGAAGGAAATGGATGTTACTTCAAGATGGAATACAGGTCCAAATTTACCCAGACCTCAGCTATGCAACCCAACAAAAGAAGAAAAGATTTGATGGGGGCGCCAGCCTGGTGGTGCTGAGGGCTGAGGCGCTGGCGCCTTACCTTGCGCTATGCCAGTGACCGTGTTCAGGAACGAGCATAGTCACCAGGCTGGCAGGTTGGAGATGGATCGAGTGTCTGACAGACTGCTCTCCATCTCAAGGGAAGAGGAGTTCAGCAGCTGTTGTTTGCCTGACCCTGGCAGAGGCTGGGGCCCGGTGTCACAGAGCTACTACAGCATGGGTGCGGTGCGCAGCGGACACCTGATGTGGGTGTTTATGGGATCGACAGCATGCACCCGCCGCAGGTGTCACTGCACACCACGGGCACACCAGAAAAAGCTCCCGGCGGATGATGGGGGAGCTCACAAGCCCCACAGCTGGCTAGCCATGGTGCAAAAACTTGATCCGGTCTCAGTGGGGAAGGGCACCCTCCGCCAACCCCACCAGGGGGGTAAGTCCTGGAGCACTAGCCCTGGAAGGTAGATGCCAGGAAGATGGGGCTGGGGCTCCCCCAGAGTGAGAGGGCCGTTGGAACATGAGGAGCATAAATAATCTAAAAAAAAAAGATTTGATGGGGTCCGGGCTATTTTGAGAGAAGCGGATATCATCCACAATATGTTGTTCCTGGCCCGACTCAGGATCCTGCATACCGGGAAAGTTTTATTTTTTCCAACCCTGCCGAGGCCTTGAAGCAGGCTCAGCGACATGCTCTACCACCAAGATAAAGCGAGGACGCCGATCAATTGGATGAGGAAGAAATTGAGGAAGGAGAGACTTGAATTGACGAGCAGGGACTGAGGTTCCAGGTTTGCCAATCTCATGAGGGATTCTTTAGCTGAGACTCTTCCAAAGTCATTGTACCAGTAATAGTGCTCCACTGTGGGTTGTAGGACAAGCTCGACAGGACCCCTAGTACAGATTTTCCCTCTTATGGAGACAGTTTTCATTATATTCACTGCTGAAGGGTTAATACTGTTAAGTGATATAATTATGTAATTGCTGGGAGGTTCTGGTGCAGGTTTGATGTTCTGAGCTCCCCTTTGCTTACTTTGTAATAATTTTGGTATTTTTATTTGCTAAATGCCTAACATTTTATTGTAGAGACATTGCGAAGCCTTAGTAATTCTATTGGATGATACCAGAAAGGTACCCTTTATTATTTGACAGTGCATGATTACTCACTTCCTTAATTTAAGGAAAAAGAGGCTGGACAATCCTATGGAAATATGTATGGACTTTAATTCATCACGCAGCTCATGGTCTCAAACAGCAGCAATTGATCTTTAGATCATTTCTTGATCTATTCAGTACTTTTGGAGTCTCCCACAAAGAAGTATCTAATTGATGCAGCACATTTTATTTTAACTTGCACGTATTAAGAGGGGAGGCGCCCTCATTAGGAGCAGTCTCTTTCATTATGCATGTACTACATCCGGATGTTTTACTGTATGTTCATTGCAATAACAATAAACACAGAGTTTTAAAAAAATAGTTTATCCCCAGATAATATAGGAGTAATGTGCCTGCAGGGCGTTTCCCCCTATCATCAGATAGACTAAAACCCCCATGAGTCAAGAGTCAAAGTCCCATCAGAGTTACATGACATACAGCCCCCAGCATCTCCCAAAAATGTAAAACTTGTCCAGATTATTTATTTATTTAAAATTTGATAACTGGGAAAGGCACACTAAGCAGAAGCTTGTTTCCAGGTGCAACCCGTGGACAGGGGGCACATATACAACAAAGGGATTACAAAACTCTGTTACAGTATAATACAATGTACAAAAAAACAATGTTCTCATTTTGAGATTTGGTTACAGAATATTGTACAATCAATAAAAAGATAAGCAGAGCAAAACATCAAGAGCAAGATTATGGTGGAGCTGTGCTGTAAGCTTTTCCATTTTTATGTTGGCTTGCGCACACGTGCAGACAACATATTGGGGTAATATGAGAAATGCAGAGGTGTGTCAGTGTTGGTGAATGCAGGGCACGCTTTAGAAGGTGCGCCCCTCATTCCCAAGTTAGCCAGCATGCTAGTGCTGACACAAGTATTATGAAATGTGCCGCCAACTTGAAATGTGCCATTGTAATCAAAGACAAGCTCGTCATGCAGCGGCTGGGTAATCGCCTTCCATTACATGCCTTCGTGGTGAAACATTTCACTTTACCACCCCACGGTCCTTGCCTGAAAGGTGGGAGGAGGCACTCTCTTGCCTGCCTCCCACGTCCTGCTGTCTCCGCCATGAAAGTTTCTCCCAGCCGTGCAGAGCGGGCCACAACCTAAGCTCCATACGGGCTGGGAGTAGTCAGTGCCTGAAGGCACTTTAACTGTAAGCGCGATCCGATCGCACTGGTGGACCCCCTCCCCCACCTGCCAACATCGAGGTGCTTAATTCCCGTGTCACCCTGTATCCCCCTCATCCTCTAATGCAGCACACTGGGAGTCCACTCTAGTGTGCCAAAACATGCTGTAGTGTTTCTTTCTGACACCAGGATGCTCACTCCCGGTGTTGGATGTGCCCCCCCCCACATATCCTCTGACATCGGGGTGCCCAATCCCCGGGTCAGCATTGATCCCCCCAGTACTTTGGCACTCTGGCAGCCCATCCCAGTGTGCTGAAATCCATAGTTTACCTGTAAAAGAAACAGACCCACAACTTTTTTTTAATCCTGAAAAAAGAAAACAGTCCCTCGTCACTGCTGCCGCCCTCCCCGACCTGCCCTCTATACACCCCACTCTCCTCACCCCCACCCATACTTAGCTGCGGAGGTCAGGAGCAGCGATCTTCAGTGGACCAAGAACACGTCTGCACTTTTCAAAAGATGACCGCAAACTGAAGAAATGATGGTAAGTCCTGTAATGGCACTGAATTGGGGGTTTTCAATTTAGGTTGATATCTCAGCCATTCTTGGGAGTTTTGGTCCCAAATTTTCAATATGGGGTTCTTGGGACCCCGTCTCATGAACATAGTCACTGTCATTTTGTTATTCAGTCCTGAAAGGTCA
Organism: Neoceratodus forsteri; assembly: GCA_016271365.2. Lineage (NCBI taxonomy): Eukaryota > Metazoa > Chordata > Ceratodontiformes > Ceratodontidae > Neoceratodus > Neoceratodus forsteri. The sequence continues at coordinate 1,447,435,602 of CM057453.1, read as the reverse complement.
TTTTGTAGTCACTGAGCAGAATCACCTTTTGGGACTGATTAAAAAAAGACAGTGCCACTGTTCATGAGGTGGGCTCCCAAAAAGCCTATGTTGCATATCTGGTGAGAAAATTCCAAAAATGACTTTTTACATGAAAATGACAGTTTCCACCACTTGTAACTTTGACAATTTTTAATATTTTCACTCCAGATTTTCAACATTGCCATTTTTCACACCTCCTTATCAACAGTACAGCTGCCATTTTTCACATCCTGTCCAAAATGTGTTTTTGCATATCTGGCGCACAATGGTGTGGTCACTGTGGGAAATCAATGTTCAGGACAAATTAATAAAATCACAGTGCCACTGTTCGTGAGCAGAGGTCCCAAAATGCCTATGTTGAAAATTTGGTGTAAAAAATACCCAAAATAATTGCGTTATGGGTATGCGTTGCACAGTTTCTATGCATGCTCGTGACTTCACCAATTTTTCATATTTTCACTCCAGATTTTCAAAATTACCATTTTTTACACCTCCTCATGTACAGTACAGCTGTCATTTTTCACATCCTACCCAAAATGTGTTTTCGCACCTGTGGCATCAAATGGCGCAGTTGCTGTGCAGAATCACCTTTTGGTTAACGAACTGATAGTGCCACTGTTCATGAGGTAGGGTCAGTAAAAGCCCATGTTGAAAATTTGTAGTGAAAATACCAAGAAATGCCCAAAGCTTTAAAGTTTCCAACCATAACGCCCCCCTGTGGAGACTGATAGGCATCAGGGGTGTGACTTGGGATTGTTGGATGTAAAGCTCACACCATTCCACCCCAACCCCCACCCTGCAGCCAGTGACAGGAATCGAGGTGTGCTTTGGACTCTTTGGACCCAAAGTTTATTTATTTATTTTATTTATTTAACATATCATAGGAATTACAACCCTTTGAGTCATAGACTCATTTACAAAGGCTCCACGTCAACACGATCGTACATACAATGAGACAGGACAGAATATAGCAAGCACAGCTTAGACCGAAGTAGTTACATACAGTAGCTACAGTGGCTGTTGACCTATACATATAGTAGCTAGGGCATTGAATGAAGATACAAATGGTACAATTACAGAGCAAGTACAGCCACAGGGGCGTTGTCAAATAGCGGTTTACAGTTACCAAAGACGAAGCTGTCCTATACAGTTAGTGACTATGGGTAATGGTACCATTCATTGATACAGTTCAACAGTACTAACAGTCAGAGTAGTAAACACTGGTATGGACAGTGAAGCCCCAATGGTGTCTCTTAGGTCTGCTTGAAAATAGTTAGTGAGACCCATAGGCTGGGATCTGGGCTAGTGGGTGCTGTCTAGGAGAAGACATTGTCAAGGGTCAGCTTAGGGCGACTCTGGGGGTGGCTAGGCCTGAAAGGAGGATTATTAGTTACACTGGCAGTGGCGCAGAGAGAGAATATGTTTTTTAAGGGCAGTCTTTAAGAGCCTTAGTGTGGAGATGGAGGTAATCGCCTGGGGGAGCTCGTTGTATCATATGGGGGCTCTATAGGGGAAGAATCACTGAGCTAGGGAGGTACTGACCCTGGACACAGTCCACACATGTTTGTTGGTGGAACAAGTGGCTGCTGGGGGGGGGTGCACAAGAGTAGGGAGGCAGAGACCCCCGGGGGGATAAACCCAGGTGAAATTTTTTGGTGAGGAGACAAGTTTGATATTGCAGTCTTTCCTCCAGGATGAGAATGTTGGTGAGGGCATAGAGGGTGCAGGTATGGGAGTGTCTGTCAGCTCCAAGGAGGAGTTGGCATGCTTTGTTAATAGCTAGGTGGATTTTGTTCACTGTGGTGTGGTCAGCGGCTGAGTAGATGGGGAGCCTGTAGTCACAGAGAGAAAGGAGAGAGGAGGTGACAGCCAGACTGAGGGCTTCTGGTGGTAGACAGTCCTTCTGCCAGTAGAGAAGGCTGATGCAGGCATTAATGACTGAGGACATGGTAGCATCAAAGGTAAGGCCTAGATATTTATAGGAATGGACCGGTTCCAGTGGGAGAGGATTTTTAGTTCTGCGTCCTTGGCCTTGCTTTGCTGGTGGGTAAAGGGCATAGCCTTTGTTTATTTTTATGTTGACCACGAGTCTGCGGTCGGTGAACCAGCTTTCAATCTGGTAGAACGAGTCTTGGAGGGTGGACTGAAGGATGGCTTGGCTGGGGTGCGAGGCATAAAGAACCGCATCATCAGCGTATAGTAGTAAGCTACCAGAGTAGGATTTGGGTAGGACATTTAAGTAGATGCTGAAGAGCAGAGGGCCCAAAATGGAACACTGGAGGACCCCTGAGTGAACAGGCAAGGTGATAGATAGGGTGTTATTTATCTTGACGCATTGGAAACTAGCAGTAAGGTAGCTGGTGAACCAGGAGAGGGGACCATGCGATAGACCGAAACAGTGGAACGTGTTTAGAAGGGGAGGGTGGAAGACCGTATCGAAGGCCTTTGAGAGGTCCATGAAGATGGCTCCGGCAAGATGTTTTCTGTCCAGGGCAGAGTGAATGAAGTTAGAGAATTCTATGAGGGCAGTGGTTGTGCTATGGCCTGATCTGAAGCCATGTTGCTCTCTGCATAGTGAATTGTGGGCAAGTAGATACTCGGAGAGTTGGTCAGCCGCTATTTTTTCAAGGGCTTTTGAGGGGGAGAGGGGAGGATGGAGATGGGCCAATAGTTGTTGGGGTTGGAGCTGTCTCCACCTTTTAGTATTGGGGTGACAGTAGCAGTCTTCTAGTCGGTTGGGAACTATACCAGACATAGGAAGCGGTTAAGGAGGTCAGTTAGGAGATGACAGTGTCGAGACAGTTTTCATGTCAAGAGAGTCTTTGCAATAGTTGGAGCCACTGAGAGCTTTAGAGAGGTAGGTTTTTGCCTCCCGCATTGTAATGACCCTAAGGTAGAATGGGGAGCGCTGATGGTTGGGCTCAGGGGTAGCTGGAATGGGGTTGAAGAAGTTGTTTGGGAGGACTGAGCTAAGATTGGAAAAGGTGGAGTTAAGGCAATAAGCAATGGTCTGGGTGTCGGTGGAGGTGGCATTATTGATGAAAAGCTGGAAGGGGGAGCGGGATTTTCCACTGAGTTCTTTAATGTTATTTCAAAATTTCTGCACTCTCCCCCAGGAGGAGGTCAGGGTGGCTTTATAATAATCAGCCTTGGCCTTGCGTATGGTCAGGTGCACCTGTTATGTGTGGCTTTGCAGGCTTGTCTGCCTGCCTGTGCACCGGATTCAACAGCTCTGTACAAGAGATCATCTCTTTGTTTTAGTTGTTGCAGTAGTAAAGGCGTGATCCAGGGAACATTGCGTTTTACAGACTGCGTTTCTGTAAGAGGGGCATAAATGTCACACACTTTGTTGAATGAGCTTGTGAAATATTCAAGGGCTGCATCTATATTTGGGGCCAGGGATATGGGGAACCAGTCCCATTCGGCCAGGTACTGTTTGATTTTTGTGAGGCCACCTGGTTGTAGAAGCCGGCAAGTGGATATGCTGGGTTGAGGTTTGTGCAGATGACATGACCAGGAGAAGAGGATGGAAGAGTGACCACTCAGGGAGTCAGGAAGGACCACTAGATCAGAGAATCTACGGGGCCAACTGGTTAGTAGTATGATTAGTAGGGTCTGGGAGCTGTTTATGGGATTCACCCTGGTGGGTTGGCAAACCAGTTGGGTCAGGTCCAGCGCCGCAAAGTTGTCCTTGGCAGCAGCTGCTGAATTGGCAAGCCAGTTTACATTAAGGTCACCAACCAGGATATGTTCCGTTTTGGGGGGATATTAGAAATATAGTTAGAGAGGGATTGTATAGCTATTGCTTGGTTCCTTGGGGAAACATATGCAGCTGTGATGGTTAGAGTGGCCCTGGAAAGGTCCAGGTTAAGTTTTATAGATACGGCTTGGGCACCATGGTCCAGAGAAGGGGCTGGTAGTGCTTGGCACAGTAGGGAGTCTCGAACATAGAGGGCACATCCGCCACCCCGTTTACCCACTCTGTCTGCTTGGTATAGAGTGAGACCTGGGAGGGTGACGAATGAGTCAGGATTTTTTTTTTGAGAGCCAGGTTTCTGTGAGTGCAAGGACATCTGGTTGGTATTGCACTAGCCAGCTTTGGAGGGATGCGTTTTTTCTTGGGTAGGCTGCAGATGTTCATGGCAGCTATGCACAACCCTTAGTGTGTTGTCTGTGGAGTATGGGTGGTGGGGCAAGGGTTGGGGTGAATATTTCCAGATATGAGAGGTAATAGGGCTAAGACCCTGAGAAGGGTGATAGATCGCCATTTAGTGGTCGGACGTGGGTGATGCATAGTCTTAGGGGGGATAGCATAGGGAATGGGTAAGTTGAGGAAGGCAGGAAAAGTTAGACAGGTGAGATGACTGGGGTTGGGTTATAGAGTGGCAGTAAGTTAAGCAGGGGGTGGATGTTTGTCAGGCATTGACAGGGTGGGTGGGAGGGAATAGGCTGAGAAGGTAGGGGGTGAGGTGTGAGTAAGGGTGGGGGGAGGGCAAACTGGCCCAAGGAGGAGTATGTTAAGTGTAAGCAGCAGGAGACAGAATAGTCTGCGGGGTGGTAGATAGCCAAGCAGTGGACAGTGGAGGCTGCGGACCCAACACAGGTATAATGGGAGCAGACTGACACCCATCATTGTGGAGGTCCCAGTAGCGCAGTGATAGGGTGATGGACTTTGGTGCAGGAGGTACCAGGTTCTAATCCCGGGGGTGGATACTGTGTAAAGACCCAGTAGCACCTAGTGATACGGTGGAGTAGTATCACTGAGCAGTGGGTGGAGTGGCTAAAACAGGTGAGTACTGCAGTGACTCCTAGTGCTGGTAAATGGAAGGGCAGTGCAGGGGAAGGGGAACAGTAGGAGTAACTGACTGGGGGATTAGTGGAGAGGTCAGGGGATATAGAGTGGAAGTGGTTAGTGAGAAGGGTGAGTGTAGAAAAGGACAGAATCTGGAGGAGTAACTAATCGGGGGGGTGTAGTAGAGAGCTTGGGGAGCTAGAGTGTCAAAGGAGAGAGAGTATAGTGAGGCAAGGGCCAGGTGGAGGAGAAAGCCCTCTAGTGGTTGTAGCCTATAAGCTACTAATGGAAAAGTGGGGACTTAGAAATTTTACGTGACAGGAAGTCACATGATCAGGTAGGTGCTTATATTGAGGGTGGTGGGTGGGCAGGGCAGTCGACGCACAGTGTCGATGGGCTAAACTCCCCCCCTCCACAAATAGACAAGGCTAGAGGGTGTTGTAAATGACCTATTTCTGCCTCTCTGAGTTGTTTCCCCTGGCTGATGCGAGCGCTGTGAGCCGCGGGTGGCATGTGGTGGGAAGGGGATCCCAAGAGGCCTATAAGGAGGGGAGAGAACAAAGGAAAAGGTTGAAATCTGATCTACAGACCTCAGTATTCTGAACTCCGAGGTTATTGTTGGGATACTGGCATTAGTGCGCATGCGCAAGGAATGGAACAGCAGGACAAAATGGTGGATGGAGACCAGGAGCCCCCTACCAGGAATGCTGCCACGTGGAGGTTCACCCCATTCTCCCATACTGCGCCCATCTCAGCGTATTTCCTTATGGAATGGGGTGAGCATAAGGCCCGAAGACCCCAAGGCACACCGCGACTCTCGTCAGTGTCTGCAGGGTAGGGTGAGGTGAAATAGCGTGAGCGTTATGGCTGACAACCCAAAGGCACACCCCAATGCCTATCAGTCTCTGCATTTTAGGGGTGGGGTTGGCATCAGTTCAATACTTCACTGCCATTCCTATTATGCATCTCTCTAACTCCTGCACTACCAATGCCAATGCCAATGCCAATGCCAGCAAGACAACATTTGGCATTGACAAATGCTTGCATAAATTGCTATGACTACCAGACGGTGATCATAGGGATGTTGGGGGTGAGCCAGTTCTTGGGCTCGTTCCCGAACCCGGGTTGCAGGCGTCGCAAGAGGAAATCCAACAGTTCTTTGTGACGTTTTTTTTTTTGCTGCTATGCTGCAAATATTTAATAATTTTCAGGTGGGTTGGAAATGTAAAGGACCAGCAAATCAAGAAAATAGGGGTCTGTACAATATAAGCAGTTAGTGGCAAGTTACACTTGGGCAAGAAATGTTCCTTTTTTCTTTTTATACAGGGTGCCAGGCAACAAGGTGTCATTCTAGGGCAATCAGTAACTGATTCAATTTTGATTTGTTAACCTCCAGAAATTTGCCTTGGAGCAATGGTTCGGTGTGGTCGGGACAAGATGTCGGTCACCACGCGGTGGCTCAGAATGTGCCTGGTAGGCTCTCCCTGCTCCATTACTTGACATGCTCATCAGCAAAGCTTAGCCTTCTTTTTCCCAGATTCATAAATAATTTGTAATTTTTTTCCTCTAACCAGGTCAATTAAGTGCTATGTTTATTTGGTATTAAATACAGACCAGCTGTGTTTTAGCCTGTAGCGGCAACAATGGTTGCAGTCATTCTCTAGTCAACAGCCAACTCTACTCTGCTACTCTACTACTCTACAACTCTACTGCCTCGGTCCCCTCTTCATGGAAACATGCAGTGGTCCTCCCTCTACCCAAAGAGGTGACCCCTCATCGCCTGGCAACTATCACCCTATTTCCTTCCTCCCTACCTATGCCAAGCTTCAAGAACACATTGTCCTCTCCCAACTCACCTCTTTTCTATCTGACACCTCCTTTTTCTCCCCTTTCCAGTCTGGTTTCAGGAAAAACCACTCAACCTCTCTCCTACAGCTCACAGACTCTATCCTAACCGGGATGGACAATGGCCAAATTACCTCTGCCATTTCTGTCGACCTGGCCAAGGCTTTTGACATCGTCTCTCACTCCCTTCTCCTCGACTCACTCCCGGCAGCTGGCCTATCTCCCTCCGCCACAAACTTGTTCAAGGCCTACCTTATTGGCAGAACCCAATCAGTTAAGACCTTGGATGCCACTTTCCCTCCCTTCCCCTCCTGATTAGCACTGGTGTCCCCGAGGGCTCTGTATTAGGGCCCCTCCTATTCTCCATCTTCTTTATCGACCATCCCTCTGTTTGCTCCCCCTCCTCCGCAATACATATGTATGCCGATGATACAGTCCTGTATGCATCTGGCTCCTGTCCTGCTGAGGTTACAACCAGCCTACAGCAAGACTTCAACATGGTTCAGCTCTGGTTTGCTAACCATCAACATTTCCTCAATGCCAAGAAGACTGTCTCCATGACCTTTGGTACTAGGCAAAGACTCTCTAGGCTTCCCTACCTGCCTACTTTCCACACCCTTGATGGGACTTTACTTGAGGACACATTCTCCTTCAGGTACTTATGTGTTTGGTTGGACCAACACCTAAACTTCTCTGGACATATTGATGCCATCCAGAAAAAACTGCGCCCCAAGCTTGGTGCCCTATTCAGGAACCGTAGCTGCATCCCTCCTATGGCTAGGCGTGAACTTGTTCAGAAGATGATTCTGCCCATTTTCAACAACTGCGATGTGGTCTGTGGTGCTGTCCCTAAGTCCTCCCTGGCCAGACTGGACACCCTCTTCAATTCCTTCTGCCGCTTTGCCCTGGATGCCCCCCTTGCACTCACCACCTCGATCTTTATCGTGCCCTATCCTTCCCCTCTCTTACAAATAGGCGACTGTCCCACTGTGCTAAATTCACCTCCAAGCACTGGTTGGGTGAGCTCCCTTCCTACCTCACCTCCTCCTTTATAACAACCCTCCCATCCTCCCATTCCCTTAGATCAACCGACTCCCGCACCCTGGTAGTCCCCCACAGACCCACCCTAATCGGCCAATCCGGTTACTCTCAATACCTCCCAAAAATTTAGAATTCTCTCCCCCCTCAAATCCGGCACTCAGCCTCTGCCTACTCCATCAGCTCTGCTCTCAATAATTATCTTGTACCTTGTTGCTCCTGCCATGTCCCTCCCTAATTCCCTCCTCTAAGCCCTGGATAAACCCTAGCCCTCTACTGTCACCTTCATTTTACCCTGTGCACCCACACACCCCAAATTTCTATCTCTCCTCCCCTTCCCCCAAATTGCTCCCCCTTACTGGCCTCCCTTGATCTCTCACAGAATGTAAGGGACCCCGAATGCTCCCCATGGGTCCATGCATCCCGATGGACTATTGATTAGGCCCCATTCCCTCCAAAGGTGCGAATTCTCTCCCCCTCATGGGTTCAATTCTCACTTTCTCCCTCTCCTATTACTCTCTTAATCCCTATCTACTAACCTTATCCAGCCCCCTGACAGGGTACCCCGCATTCTGAAGGGTCCTCTCTTGGGTAAGGTCCTATTCCCCCTCCTAGCATTTAAGTCACACCTCCTCCTTCTCTTTCTGCTCCCCCTTTAAATCCCTACAGCCTTATCCCACTTTCTGTCTTGCCCCCTTGCAGGATTCCCCACATCCTGAAGGGGTCTCTCTGGGACACTGTCTATCCCCTTCTCTCTGGTCCCTCCAGTCCCCTTGCAGGGTTCCTCGCATCCTGAAGGAGTCTCCAGGGACACGACTCTTCCCCCTCCCTCCACCTCACCCTTTCCTCTCCTTTTCCCCCTTTTCTTTCATGTAAGCACTTGTTTACTTATTAACCCGGCACTTATTATTGTCCACTCTTTCTACATATTATGCGCAACACTGTTTTAACGCTGTTTGTAACACCTGCCTTACAGCTGTATGTTAATGTTGATCTTGTAACTTGAACACGACTCTTCCCCCTCCTCCCACCTCACCCTTCCCTCTCTTCCCCCTTTTCTTTCACGTAAGCACATGTTTACTTATTAACCCAACACTTATTATTGTCCAGTCTTTCTACCTACTATGCACAACACTGTTGTAACACTGCTTGTAACACCTGCCTTACAACTGTATGTTAATGCTGATCTTGTAACTTGAATGTTTAATGTCTTACTCCTATTGTAGCTCTTCCTCCCAGGTGGTACCGGGAGACGAGCGACTTGTTGCTCAGTGTGCCTTCCTGGTGAAACATTTCAATAAATAAATAAATAAAACAGTTTATACCTGTCTGCGTGCTTTCAATACTGCAATTAATCATTTACTGTGTCACTGAATATAATTAAGGAATACTTCTTTCATAATATGTTCCATTGTTAGGTGCTCTTAGGTACGTTGTTTTAAATGGGTTAAGCTTATCTCTAAGGATGTTAGGACATTTATCGTCACCTAGAGTGATGTATGTGCCTGAACTGCACTTAACATTACCTCCTATTGCGTTTGAGCATGGGGGGCCTGGATAGCTCACTTACGAGGGGCTCCTCACTAATATCTCTACTGATTATCCTCTGTTGTGTCCAGGTAGCATTTTACCCTCAGAAGCCTGTGCATGTAGAGACTGACTCCTTAAAGTTTTGTCCTCTGTACAGTGACTTACCCACTAGTTATGCATGTGCTGTGCAGACAGTACTACTGTCTGAGCACAACCTGGGTACCTATTGTGATGGTACCCCGTATTGAGCCGCCTCCTCAAGTTAGTCCTTCTGTTCCATACTGTATTAGGCATCCTCTGCACATCTCGGTTAGGGTATTGCTTCACCTAGCATTAGGGCGGTACACCCTTAGGGGTGGTGATAGGCCTATCCAACATATCATGAATCATAAGCGTACCAGGGCCAGGCTTCTCAAACTAACTTCTGATGCCTTAACGAAGCTGCTACATTTATTACTGATATGCTCGGGTATCATCGAATTTAACCTTGGTCCCATCTCTCCCCTCTTTTCTCCATCGGAAATAGACACTCTTAAAAGAATGAGTTTCTGGCATGTCAATGTCTGTAGCCTCCTAAAAAAGTTCACTATGATACAGGCGTGGGATCAGCCATACTCAACCTGATGTCCTGGTAATATCTGAATCCTGGCTCAGACCTACCTCCCAGGATAGAGAGATTAGCTTTCCCTCCTACCAGCTATTCAGAACTGATAGTCCTACTAGGGGAGATGGAGTGGCAATATACGTCAAGGAAAGGTTCTCAACGTCCTGCATGGATTCAACCTCTGTGAAGAATGAGTTTGAATATCTGACACTTAAGATTGAATTATCTACTTCTCTGGCCATTAGAGTGATTGGTTGTTATAGACCACCATCTGCGGGAACACTACTCCTATCACACCTTGGTACTGTCATTGAGAAAGAGAATCTTGAAACAATTATACTTGGGGACTGTAGTTTTGACTGGCTCTCCAAGGCTGCTTCACTCCTAAACACCTTTTGTGATACTCATGGGTTAGTGCAGCTAATTCAAGAACCTACAAGTCCTAATTAAAAGAACCCTTGTAATAGTTCATTATTGGATGTTATATTAGTTGATAAGCCACATCTTTTCATGCATGCTGGAACCTTCTTTGCTGATGTCAGTGACCATTGCTTTATTGCTGCAGTTAGGTCGCTACATCACAGACGCCCTTCAACCAAATTCATCACTAAAAGGACACAGCGCAACTTCGATGTAGCCGCCTATACATATGAACTGGGACACTCGCCACATTGGCAAGACTTCTACCTAGCCACCACAGTCAACACGGTGTACAATATCTTTAATGAAATTCTAGCAGGAGCCCTAGATGTACATGCCTCAATGGTAAAAATCCGAGTAAAAAACAAAACTTGTTGCTGGTTCACATCTGAACTGAAAACCTCCCTGCTAGGGGCTAACAGGGAAAGGATCACAGATCTCCAGGTAGAAGGTCACCTGGGGGCCAGTGACCATCACGTGGTATGGTTCAATTTGGCCACTAGAACAAAATCATCCCATTCCAAGGCAAAAATATGGGACTTCAGAGGAGCTGACTTTGATAAGATGGCCAACAGAGTTAAGCTAGCCCTGGCAAAAAGAAATACAAGTGAGAAGGTACAGGCAAAGTGGGTAAGCATTAAAGATGCAATACTTGAAGCAACATCCCATTGTGTTAGTGAGAAAAGGAAGTGCAAAAGAAGAAGGAAACCACTTTGGTTCTCAAACACAGTAGCAGAAAAGGTCAGAGCCAAAAGGCTGGCCTTCAGGAAATATAAGGGAACGCAGCAGGATGAAGATAGGGAGGCATACCAAACTTCCCTAAGGGAAGCAGGGAAGGCAATAAGGCAGGCAAAGGCCCAAACTGAGGAAACACTAGCACGAACAGTAAAAGAAGGTGAAAAGACTTTCAATAGATACATTAGCGAAAGGAGAAAGTCCAGAGGGGGTATTGCTAAAATCAAAGGGGATAAGGGGGTGTGAGGAGGAGGACCATGTAAAAGCATCTATCCTAAATAGATACTTCTGCTCAGTATTTACTGAAGAGAAGGTAGGGCAGGGCCCACAGCTCTGCACCATGGACACAGGGGGGAGGGAGGTGTGCACTAGTCCTTTCACAAAAGAATGGGTCCTACAAGAACTCGATAAGCTCAGGGTGGACAAGGCAATGGGACCTGATGGCATACATCCCGGGGTACTAAAGGAGCTAAGGATGAAACTAGCAGAGCCATTATCAGAACTGTTTAGTGAGTCTCTGAGCACAGGAGAGGTCCCAGAAGACTGGAGAAGGGCTCATGTGATCCTGCTCCACAAGAGTGGTAGCAGGGAGGAGGCAGAGAACTACAGACCAGTCAGTCTTACCTCAGTATTGGGCAAGATTATGGAGACACTCCTTAAGGTGAGGGTAGTGCAACACCTGGAATCCATAGGAGCACAGGATCCAAGACAGCATGGGTTTACAAAAGGAAGGTCCTGTCAAACTAATCTCATAGATTTCTTTGACTGGGTAACCAGAGTGGTGGACCAAGGGAGAGCAGTTGATGTTGCCTACCTTGACTTCAGCAAAGCTTTCGATACTGTTCCACATAGAAGATTGATTAATAAGCTGGGTAGGCTCTGGGTGGGTCAGACGTTGGCCAACTGGGTGGCAAACTGGTTGACGGGCAGAAAACAGAGAGTGGTGGTAAACGGTATACAGTCAGAAGAGATGCAAGTCACAAGTGGGGTACCTCAGGAATCAGTCCTGGGGCCAGTCCTCTTCAATATCTTCATCAGTGACATTGCAGATGGACTAGAGGGTAAGGTTTGTCTGTTTGCAGATGACACCAAGATCTGCAACAGTGTAGATGATCCAGCTGGTGTTGGCAGAATGAGAAGAGGTCTGGATAAACTAGCAAAATGGTCGGAAGAGTGGCAACTGGGATTTAACGCAAAGAAGTGCAAGATCATTTATTTTTATTTTATTTTAGTCTTTGGTAACCGGGTAAGGCCCACTAGGCACAAGTGCCTGTTTTCAGGGGTGACCTGGGAGCACTGGGCAGTTAAGTGACTTGCTTAGAATCACACAGTATGCAAGTGGAGGTTGTGAGAATCAAACTCAGATCTGGTCTGCTGGATGTACCAAGCTCGTTCACACCTCATTCCTCTAACCTCTAGGCTATACTGCCAGAAATCATGCACATAGGAAAGAGAAACCCTGAAGCCAGCTACAGGTTGGAAGGGGAGTTGCTAGCAATCATAAGGGAAGAAAGAGACTTGGGCATCATCATCACAGATGACCTGAAATCATCTAAGCAGACCTCTAAAGCAGTAGGTAAGGCTAGAGTGATGTTAGGGTGTATTAGTAGGGGTATCACAAGTAGGAAGAGGGAGGTAATAATCCCTCTTTACAAGACACTGGTTAGGCCATATCTGGAGTACTGCGTGCAGTACTAGAGGCCACACTTTCACAAGGACATTAACCAAATTGAGGTAGTTCAGAGAAGGGCAACCAAAATGGTGCAGGGACTGTATCAGAAAACATATGAGGACAGATTAACTGAACTCAATATGTATACCCTAGAGCAAAGGAGGAGAGAGTGATATGATTGAAACATTCAAACACCTTAAGGGCATTAACAAGGTGAAAGAGTCTAACATGTTTCAATATAAGAAAAATAGCAGGACAAGAGGACACAGCATGAGCTTAGAGGGAGGCCGATTAAGGGATAATGTGAGGAAGTTCTTTTTCACAGAAAGGGTGGTGGATGCATGGAACGGCCTACCTCAGGAAGTGGTGGATATGAATACAGTGCAGGGCTTCAAACAGGCATGGGATAGGCATAAGGGAGCAATACAGATGAGTATGAGTAGATAGGCCATTGATAGAGCAAAGGCCGATGGCACATTCATAAGATAGAAAAAGAAATGGGCAGGCTGGATGGGCCTTGCGGTCCTTATCTGCCTTCAACTTCTATGTTTCTAGGCAAGGATAAGCTGTGGAAAAATATGCGGCAGATGAAGCTGGGCTCAGACTGGTGCCACTTTAGGAAGGCATGCAATGCATTTACAAAAATGGTCAGAGATGCCAAGGCATCATTCTATCTTAGGGAGTTGGACTCTGCTGCAAAGTGCTCCTCTAAATTCTGGAGGACAATCGAGGATATGTACAGTTATACCACAGGTAACTCCTTGCCACCAAAAATCACATCCGAGGGGAAAACTATTTGTGATAAACAGGGGATCTTAGAAGCGTTCAACAATCATTTTGCCACAGCTGGTCTAGCCTTTGATAATTCCCCTGCAGCCCTGGTAAGTGTCCCATGTGTAGACACTACTGCCCTGGTACCTGGCTTCTCTTTCCAACCTGTATTATTGAAGGAGGTCTAAGATTTGATACTTCGGTTGGATGTAAAGAAGAGTGCTGGAGCTGATTCATTGGATCCCTACTTTATAAAAATCGCTTATCACGTCCTTGCTGTTCCTATAACTCATCTATTTAATTTATCACTGTCCCAAGGGTCCCTTCCTATAATTTGGAAAACTGCTCATGTTATCCCGTCATTCAAATCTGGGGATACCTGTGACCTCAACAACTATAGACCTATTTCCTTACTGCCAATCTTGTCAAAGCTCCTGGAAAAGGTTGTCAGCAATCAACTTAGAGCCTATCTGGAAGTTAACAATTTACTAAACCTTGTGCAATCGGGCTTTAGGTCTAAACATAGCACTATCTCGGCCCTTGCCAAGGTAACAAATGACTGGTACAGTGATCTAGACAGCAGAAACTTTGTCTGTGCAGTATTTCTAGACCTTAGTAAGGTTTTCAATACTGTGGACCATAGCCTGATAATCTCCGCTCTGAAGAGCATAGGTCTGACTCTTGACTCAGCATCCTTGCACTTTTTCACGGAGTATCTGGTAGGACGTCAGCAACAAATCAAAGCTGAGGGGGAGCTTTCCCCACTCAAACCTCTTCTGAGGGGAGTGCCACAAGGATCCATACTTGGTCTGCTGCTCTTCGCAATCTATGTAAACAATACTGATGTGGACATCAACAAGGCAAAAATACACCTGTTCGCTGACGACACAGTGGTTTACATAAGTCGTCCAACTGCCGAAGCAGCCTGTGCTGACCTACAGGAAGAATTTGACCTGCTTCAAACTCAGCTCCTCCACAAAAAGCACCTTAGCCGTGTGACGAACCCTGCCAGCTCTTGGTCACTGCCTCTGATCTCCACAATTCTGGGAGAGAAATTGGAATGTATCCCAAAGTTTAAATACTTAGGAGTGTGGTTAGACCAGAACCTCTTATTTTCTGAGCATGTTGAAGACCTGGTTAAGAAGCTAAGGCAGAGGTTGGGTCTTTTTAATAGAATTAGCCAGTTCCTCACTTGTGATGCCAAACTGCGACTAGTCCAATCTACTTTTCTCTCCCTAATCAACTATGGAGATTTTCCATATAGTCACTGTCCTAAAGCCTCACTTATCAGGTTGGACACGCTTTATCATGGGGCTATCAGTTTCATTACTGGTCTTTGCCTCTCTACTCATCACTGCCTATTGTACAAAACTGTAGGATGGTCCTCGCTTACATTCAGGCGCAAAAGAAATGCAGTCCTTTGGACCTACAGAGCTATCTTAAAAAGGCTTCCACATTATATTTCTGAATGTCTTCCCCTAAGTGAGCTGGGACTGTATGGCTTAAGAAGTGCTTCCTATATCTCCCTATGCATCCCTAAAGCTACCACCCGCTATGGCAGAATGGCCTTTAGCTTCATGATGCCATCCTTGTGGAACAAAATGCAAAAACTACTGAAACTAAGCTACCTCCAAAGTATTAATGCTTTTAAGTCATTATATGCTCAAGGTGTGTGTGAACCGTGCAACTGTTTCCCCAGCTCCTAATCGCTAACCGCTGCTAGCATGCTCCCCCGAGACTGGTCTTAGCCATGAATGGCCTTACCCCAGGTTAATTTGTGCATGTTTTAATAATCCTCATGAATTTATTACTTTCCAGTCCCTGTACCCCTCTTGCTAGACATAGACAAGTCTTACAGGGGCATCTGCACCTAAAGCGCAAAATCTCTAGCTCCCGGGTGGTTGCACCCTCACAAGCCACCATCCGAAACCATTCACCCAGATTCTTCTCTAGCAAAGCACCGCTAAAGACGCCAACCAATCGGATTGCGAGTGCCTTCCGGCCCTTGCTCCTGACTGGCTTCTGCAGTTCTCTTCGGCGATCCTTCCAATTCTGGCAAAAATCGAATGGTCTGCCTGTACTCTGCTAAAATAGCTGTAACCGTTTCCTTCCCTGACCAATGTGATCTTCTTCCCTATGGCTTAAAGTGTAATTATCGGGAGTATGAGTGATTATGTTCCTCTTTGAAGCTTTGCCTGAGACTGGCCCTAGGCACCCTAGCGTACTCATACCTTCCCTGCCCTGCGACCTTCCCGTGGCCCGACGGTCCGTTGGACATGGACAACCAGCACTAGCACCTATGTGCAGTAGGTGCTGTCCCATCTGTTGCCTCAGTACCTCGCTCACACCTTCTACCAGCAAGCCGCGGTACAGCCGTCTCCCAGTCCCAATGTAAGCACTCCTTGGGGCTGCTGTGATAGAGCCTGGCAGGCTGTCTGCTCCCTTCAGACCTAACTATACCTGTTTTACTCCCTTGTGAACTGTGTCAAAAGAAAAGCTGTTATCACTTATTTTGTCTGACTGTTATGATAGTGATTCCTAGGTCTCGCTTGTGTTTTTTGCTTTTTTTGTTTTAAGAAAATTACTGTAACAATATCCATCTCTGTATCTCTGTGGACTTGCCTGTTCCCACTATTTATACTGTTCACTGTGTCTTATTGATGTTCCCGAACCAACTGTCACGCTATGTACATCTGTGTATCCTGATTTGCACTTCTCCTATGTTTTATTCCCACTGTAAATATAGCTGTTTGTCATATAATCTGGACTTAACCAGGTCCATCTTATAAATGAGCTTGCTCAACGATGTTCGCCTGGATAAATAAAGATTTGATTGATTCACTGATTGATTGATTGATTGATTGATTGACTGATGTGCGAGCCCAAGGCTCGGTTCCTTTCAGACTCTATTTTTTTTTATACTTTCTGTTTATTGTTATTTTAAAGGTAATAATAATGCAGAATACATACCCATGCAGGACATCGAAATACAAAGCAGGCAAAAGACCCAGTGCCGATATTGTGGGAAAACACAAACATATACTCTGCAATCTGGTACAATAGGAGTCGGAGGATGCTAAAACAAATGAATCTCTAAAAATAAAGTCCCAGCAGTGCTGGCCGCTTTAACGACCAGGGCAGTGTCCATCATGTAGAATATACAGGAAGTGTACATGCACTCATTAAAGTGCTATTAACCCACATTAAATAAGATTACAAAAAGGGAAAATAAGCTCCCTCCAGGTCCCCTCCATCCCGCACAATAACATGAAATATCAGCAAAAATAACAGTGATGCAAGTAATACAACAAACTGAGCCCATAGATTGGTCTAGTGAACCTAGAGCATCTCTAACACAACACTTTATCGAGGGGCATCAGGTACACGGGAGCCAGGCACATATGGGATGCTTCAAAATGTATAACTGGCTTCTGCGTGATCAGCACTACAGGCCTCGAAGAACACAAATAGTCCATTCACCCACACCAGTGATCCACCCATAAAAGGTACCTATTAACATTGAGTAATAACAGCATTGTTAAGAAAATGATCCCAGAGATGCACAGAATGAGTACTTAAACAACTTCTAGTCAACATAATGTCTGCTCAAACATCCTTAGACTCCGAATCTGCTGTTGAGTGATCCACCAGAGGTCGTGCTGTAGTTTCCACCTCAGTTCTTTCACACCAGCAGCCGGCATCCTTTGGGTATGAAAACTGCCATGATTTTCCTCCATAAAAGATTAAGAGTCAGGCCGGCCCGCCAGCACAGCGGTAGAGCTACCGCTTGCGACACCAGTGACCTGGGTTTGATAGCTTGGGTCATCAGAGGGCTGGCCGGGGGGGGGGACTGAGCGCCCAATGGGCTGCTCTCTATCTCCGGGAGGGGTGGGCAGCTCTCCTTGCCGCAATACCGCCACCACCTGGGTCACCATGGGTGGTGCTGGTGCAGCAGAATCCAAGGGAGGGGCAGGCATTGGCTGAAGACTGGAGTAGAGGTGTGTCTCTTTGCACTTCTGACTCATTGGTCCTCCCTGTGCACTGATGTCGGCAGGGAGCGGGAGAACAAAGGAAAAATGCCCCCCATGTCCACATCTGGAGATGGGCCTCACATCAATGACTTGAGGAACCGAGGGATACAGCTCCAGTTGTCCGCTCCCCCTGAAGTATCAGAGGAGGTAAGGGGAGATCTCCTCCACCCCATCCGGGGGTTGTCTGGAGATCATGTAGTACTCGGGAGCTGGGCACTTACAGGAGCCAGTGTCCTCATGGTCCTACCAGCATAGCTGTGCGGCGCATTGAGGACCCCGAGTAAGGGGGTGGATGTAGGAGAGAGAGGAGCATAAATAATAAAAAAAAAAAAGATACGGAGTCTAGCTGGCAATAAAAAGGAATGGACCACTCCTAGTGTGCGGAGGCGCTGACAAACGGCATCAAATTGTTTTCGTCTGCCCCAAGTCTGGAGAAGTTTCACATCTTTCTCTTGGACCAGAAATGGATAGGCAACCGTTGCAGAAGACAGCAAAACATCCTGGACCTCCAGGCCCATTGTATGTAACAGGACAGTACATGTTTGGCTGGGAGATTCAGGCCAAACCCGAGGATTCACATGATAGGCCCGCCTGAGGAGAGACCAATCAAAGTCCTCTGGTACCGAATTGTTGTTTGTGACCCAGTCCTTTAAAATATTCAGTATATTAGGGCCTTCAACTCCCTCTGGGAGCCCCACCACCCGTAAGATGTCTGCTCTCATTTCATTTTCCAGTGTTTCTAGTCGTCCTCATAACAATGTATTTTCTTTAGTGAGGGCGGTTACTGTAACTTTCGTGGTGGTGCTTCTGTTATCTGCAGCAGCCACCGTAGAAAGTAAATCTTTTGTTGCTGCATTATGGGACTCAGGTTTTGAGAGAGGTTTCTCTTTTTTAGTATCCATTGCTTTAATTGAGTCCAGAATAGTCTGCCATGAGGTTGCTGAAGGTAATTCCGTCGAGCCGGGTCCCACCAAACCACCCGAGCCTCCTGCCATAGTAGGTTGCTGAGTAGTTTGTTTCGGAGGTCCCGAGGGTTGATTCTTCTGTTGCCCCATACTTAAGTGTGGGCTCATTTGACAGCACAAGTTATCAGGAGTCCAAGAATGTTGAGTAAATAAAGCTTCTCGGTAGTGGAACAAAGTTATTTTAAATTATATTGTGCAGTGATGTGGAACACCTGTGGGAAATGTCGGATCAGGAAGCTGGCTCTCTGGCACACCCCCTTTGGACTCTATAAATATTTGGGGGTTTATGTCCTAAGCCTTGCTGCATATGGCTCTATTTAGGTAAAAGTAGATGCACTGAATGTAATCTAAGAGTATAAAGAGGAGGTGGCGTCGCCATCTACTCTAAGGATCACCTGCACTTCTCAGCTCTAAACACGAGTTCCATGACTCACTGCGAATCACTGCATGCCCTCCTTACTCTTGGGGAAAAAAAATGCACATCATTTGTGCCTACAACCTCCCAAAACAGTGGCCTCTCTGGTCTAGATGAGCTGCTAACCTGAGGCGTCCTTACTCTGGCAATAATGAATGCTCATTTTGGGAGATTTAAACATAAATTGGGTAGGAAAGAACCAGCCAACTTCTCTTGCAAAGACACAGGGCCATAACCTTCACCAACTAATCACTGAACCCACCAGGACTTCTTCTTGCTGAGATTCAAGCTCAGTTATTGACTGGGTGCTAACAAACTGTTCCGAGCATATCCTCACTGCCGGCACTCTTGCTGATGCAACTGCTGACCACTCCCCTGTTTTTTCATTTAGAGGTCTACAACCCCCTCCCCCGGCTAAGCCACGTTTCATCTCCTTCCATAACTACGCCAACCAAGACCACCAAAAATTCCTTCTCGACATCTCTAAAACAAACTGGACCAGTATTTACAATGCTAGATATGTGCAGACAGCCCATGACATATTAATTATGAAATTTTTTGCCTTACAAGACTATCACTCCCCCCTTATAACTCGGCGAGTAAACGGGGAAACACACAAGGTAGTTACAATAGGACTTGCTAGGGCTTGTGGCTCAGTGGGCACACATTGGCACATATATTGGGGCTGTCAGAA
This sequence comes from Neoceratodus forsteri, assembly GCA_016271365.2. NCBI lineage: Eukaryota > Metazoa > Chordata > Ceratodontiformes > Ceratodontidae > Neoceratodus > Neoceratodus forsteri. Next base: position 1,447,416,069 of record CM057453.1, on the reverse strand, counting down.
TATAGCCCATTTCTGGCAAGACATTAAAGAGGCAACGAAAGAGGTGTTGTCAGAGCAAATACCAGATAACTTCACAGACTGAGTACTGGGTTTCCCCACCATAGTGCACCTTCCTCCTTCCAAACGGAAGCTGGCCTTGGCACTGGTTGCCACGGCCTTGAAATGTCTGACCACACATTGGCTGCGCCAGGAACCCCCAGGTATTGGAGAATGGGTGTCTAGAGTCAATAATATAATGGGTATGGACTCAATCACAGCTAGACTGCATCTTAAGGAAGAGAAATTTAGACTGGTCTGGAACCAATGGATTGCCTGGGAGGCAGCTCATCCCCGAGCCCTTACGAACCTTTAGCACACTGAAGAACAGGGTGAACATTTCTTTTCAAAATAATTAATTAACCTACTAAGACTATACTGGATAAATAAAATATCTCCAAATTCATTTTATAGTATACTGTACTTAGGCCTAACTTTTTCTCTCCCTCTCCCCTTCTACTTTCTTCTCTCCCCCCCCCTTACACCCTTTTTCAGGAAGCATTATTTTAATATGTTCTACAGGATGAACTCTTATGCTTCCCGGTTGTTATATGTTTCTCCTCCTGACAAACTTATTACTTATTTTCTTTATTCTTGTAAATAGTTTGATATTACAGAATGGAATTGTAATGTTAAATTCTTGACAGGTCTCCGGTAGACATATACAAGTTAGGCAAATTGATGTATTAAAAGTTTTACTGTTTTCTTTTAGAAAAAAATTAAAAAAAAGTCAGCATGGTGACCATTTATTGTTGTAAATTGATGTTGGTTTAATAAACTTGAGTTCTAAAAAAAAAAAAAGGACTTGCTTACTAAACTGAAAGAGAGAGATACGTGCTGGAGCCGTTTCAGGTCCACTGGTCAACAATGTGACTACAACACTTACAGGCAACAAAGAAATGCTTGCAAAAAGGATATAAGAACAGCAAAAATCTCCTACTGTAAAACCCTGCTAACCAGTGCCTCAAGTGACCCCAAAAAGTTCTGGTCCCACATCAAAACATTCCTGGGTTCCTCTCACTCCTCCACTCCTAATAATATGGTCCTGAACAGTACCCAATGCAATAATCCCCAAACCATAGCCAACTACTTTAACAAACATATCACTGACCTTACCAGGTTTACCTCATCCTTCCATGCCACTCAGATAAAGGACTCCCCTGCTCGGTACTGCAAAGGGACAGTGATACCCTCCTTTCACTTTAAGGCCGTTACTACCAAGGAGGTAATAAAATTTCTCAGATCAATCTCGGATAGTACTGCCACAGGCTCTGACGATATTGAATCCAGGCTACTAAGACTTGCTGCCCCTCTCATTGCAGCCCCTCTGGTCAACATTTTTACTCTCTCCATGTGTCAAAGTTGTGTTCCAGACATCTGGAAAATTGCACGGGTCACACCTATTTTCAAGAAAGGTGATCACAAAGACCCATCTAACTATAGACCTGTAATGATACTATCAGTCCTAAGCAAAATCTTAGAAAAACTGGTTGCCTTGCAAACAGCTGACTTTCTTCTTAGAGATGACCTCCTATCTAATGCCCAGCATGGATTTTGCAAAGGGCATAGCACTATCACTACCCTGCTCAAATTTACCTCTGACACTCTCAACACCATGGTCTCAGGTCTCCTAACCAGAGCAGTTTTTATCGACATGACAAAAGCTTTTGATTTGGTGGACCACACTCTTCTCCTCTCTACCTTAAAGACTATGAGCTTTGCCTCAATTGTCGTCAGTTGGCTCAGCAGTTGCCTGACTAACAGAATCCAAGTCGTGAACTTCAATTCAACCTACTCTGATCAGGCTACTGTTAAGATAGGAGTCCCTCAGGGCTCCATCCTGGGACCACTTCTATTCTCTATATTTATTAATAATATCTCTTCCAACCTCTCCTCCAGCTCCTCCCTTCTCTATGCCAGTGATATTGTTTTATACACCAGTGCGAAAACTATTACTGACATCAATCAACGGCTCTCCTTGGACTTCCAATGCATGCAGAACTGGCTATCTGACAACAAACTTGTCCTTAATGAAGCCAAAATGCAGTCCCTGTCATTTGGTACACCATCGAGACTCAAATTGTGCCAGCACGACTTCAGGGTCTCCTGCCTTGATGGTTCTCCTGCTGGTTCTATAACCGCTTTCAAGTATCTTGGGGTAACTCTAGATCAGTCCCTTACCTTTGAACAGAACACTTGCAACTCTGTTAACTCTAAATTAGGCATTGCATTCTGGACCAGCTATTCTCTAACCCACACAGCCAGATTGGCTATTGCCAGCGGTATACTCCTACCAACTCTTACCTATTGGTCAGTTGCATATGCCGTCTTACCTAAATCTAACCTTCAAAGGTGGGATGTTACATACAGCAACATATGCAGGTTTGCCTCCTCCTCCTCCCAAAGACTGAAGCACTACTGCCTCCTATACTCTGATATGAACTGGCTGTCTCCCAGTGCAACTAGACTCTATGCCCTCTGCTCCACAATGGACTGTGTTGTTAGAACCCAGATCACCTTAACACTGGCTATATTGCTCACTCCCTTGTCTTCCAACGATGGTTTGGGCTCCATTGAAAAATCACTTCTAAATGTGCCAAAGCATAAAACAGCCAAAGGTGCTTGTGCTTTTGCACTGTATGCCCCCCAACAATGGAACTCCCTCCTACCTGAAGTACGCCTGGCACCCTCCTATGATGCCTTTAGAAAAGCACTCCGCTGTCACCTCATCTCATCTAGTCAGTGCTCCTGCTTTAAATCACCTTAGCACTATGTCCTCCCACTGCACTGATTAACCTGCAAAATGCCTAGATACTATAGGGCCACGACTTCTTTCCTCACTCACCCTGTTACCCTCCGCCCCTAATTTTTCTACTCCTCTCTTTCTCAAAATAAGCTCCCTGTCTCTGAGCTTTACCTCTACTCCAAACTCAAACCATATCCACTTCTAATCCCCTGCTGCCCTCCCACTTGTACTCACCAGCCTTACACGTTTCCTATAGCCGTACTGGCTATCTCTCCCTGGATTTGCTGGTTGTGTCCTATTCGTAAATAGCTCAATATAAACTGCTGCTGATTGAATTTCTTATACTGTAACCTACCTCTGACACGCCATTCTTTCACTAATTGCATTAACCTGACATATTTTACCATGTTTGTATAAACCCTCTGTACCTAATAATGAAACTTTGTTTTATGTAACTGCTCTGTACATTGTACCCTTGTTTTATGATGCAACCATGATGGTTGTTTACTATGTCTTGAATCTTCTTCTGTATTTCTACTGCTGTTTGTCATCTCTGTAATTGCTCTGAAAATAGTCATCTGTATGGCAAGCTCACCTACCCGGTAAACAGAAATTAAATAAAATAAATAACATATGCTGTACTGAAGGATCTAGAGTAACATATCCTATGACTGAATTGCTTATTTCCTTGGTTATCTAAACATATTTCTGTATTCTATACCATGAAGTTTTATTATGCATTTTATATGTAAGCCCCCTGCAAAAGCGGGGCTTATATTCCCACTTTTAGCCATCCCTTTCCCCCTCCGACTCCCCCTCCCAGCCAGAAAATGCCTTTAGTGCTCTGGGGGATATTGCTCTGGTTGCCTCAAGGTGGCAGCAGAGAGTAGGAAAAGGGTATAAAAAGGGACTGACAGGAAGTAATGGGGCCTTTTCCAATCCGGGCAGTAGGAGGGGGGAGGCTGGAAGAGTAGAATCAGGACTGGAATAGGTGGGCAAGTGAGGGAGCTCGGTGGTCCAGGATGGCCAGCAGGGAAACCCCCAAGCAAAGTGCAGTCAGGACAGTTTTATATGCCCTGGCAAACGAGGAATAGGGGTATGGAGCTCCGGTGGGGATACAGGTAGCCAGGTCTTGCGTTGTGGGGGGTTAGAGCATTAGGAAGCTTTAGTAAGCCTAGCCAAGAGATGTAGGAAGGGAGCCCAATTTGTGTTTTCCCAGGTTGCCAGGGCTGGGAAGGCTGTGGCAGGGCCCTCTCAGGAGGGGAACTGGTGGCAGAGTTTCCCCTTGTTCTTGGTGTGGCAGGGTGACCTGGGTGGTCGAGGGATCCGGCGAGCTTTTCACCTATATATGGGGACTGTTTGGAGGGACAGGTCCTGGGGTGCCAGTCCAAAAAGTCTGGGCGGTTCGCAGACCATAAGATTGGTAGACCTTGAAGGGTGATTCCCATGCTGGAGCTTAATTCAAGCCCAGGAATCATTTGAAGGGATGTGGGCCTGGCAGAGACTCCCTGTAGGAAGAAGGTAACAGCAGAACAACCACAGTGTGAATTGGGGGCCATGGACATCTGAGGCAGAGATAAGTGACCAGTGCAGAAGAGGCCTCAGTTTTGTTTCATCAGTGCCAGCCATCTGGAAGGTGAGTTAGGGGAAAAATCCTGGATGCCCTTGTGGCATGGGCCAACACCCAGTGGTCCAGGTGGGGAGGGCAGCTCGCTTTCCCATGCCAGTAAAAAGGGGGGAAACGACCAGTGCCAGAGTAAAAGGGACCCAGTTAGAGAGAAGTAAAAGGAAGACTTGGCTTACCGGATCCTTATATGCCAGGAGATTGCAGAGATCTGGGTTCCAGTCTTGGGTAGATCCCCTGAGAGAGAAGGGGTAGGAAACGAGAATCCTTCTGGTGTCTGCTAAATCCATTGTTCTGCTTCTATTAGGTCCAGCCAAAGTATAAAAAGTTTGTAGCCCCATGGAGCTGAATATTTATTTTTTTCATAAAAGAACGTGACCCCTGTATCGCTGAAATTATTTGCCATGCAGGTGAAAATAAAAGTCAATTGGGGAGAAACAGTGGTTTGTGCCTTATTTGACTGTAGGGGGAGTTTAATTAAATGAAATCCTTTTTGCCCCACATTTGCAGTCTGATTAATTTGTCATGAGTTATATTCCAGGGGCAGAATCCAGCCTCGGGGGCTGCAAGGGCTTCTTTGGGACCTCCATGGGGGAAGAGGGAGGTCTCAGTCTAGTGGTCAGCTCAGGGTGGAGATCTGTTGCTGAGTACGAGGAGGTAAACTGCACAGCTTGAAGACAGCAGCAGGTAGGTGACCATCAGTTTTCCCTGGTCCAGTGATATGCAATGTCTCGTATGTTAGCGCTTTGGAGTGCTCCCTTTTTGCTGCCTGGAAGAACTGCGAGTAAAAAAATATGCCCCTAGACTTGGTAGGAAGGATGGGGTTACACTGGTATATGTGAAACTGAATAAAATAATTTACAATAAAAAAAAGGTGTTTCTCAATCTCGCTCATCTATAGAATAATTTACATCAGCCTCCCAGGCCAGTCTAATGGTGTCAACTGAGTCTGTGGCTGAACATTCTAAATTGTTCACTTTGATTTGCGTGCTCAGTCGAGGTTGGCACCACTTGTTTTTATCTGTGCATTAGACAGATTTACAGTAATTCACAGGTAAAAACAATCACATCTGAGGATTTCCTCAGTCATCCCAGTTTATAACATAGTTTCAGCTACTGTGTCCCCTCTTTTTCACCTCTCACCTCAGAATCATCTCACATCCCAAGTTTCACATTAGAACTCATGATTTGTGGCTCTCTTGTTCCTGACACTTATAAAACTGGTATTATATTTCTCCATCAATCCAGAATTCCCAGATCCATGTTACCTCCAAAAACAGTTTGTTCTTCATGTTCTTAGGCTTTTACCTATGATGATAAGCTTGGTAACTTGTATACCATTAGTTTCATAATAAAAGAAAGAAGGCTTATTCAGATGCTGTCAATTATGTCTTTATGTTTGCTTGCAAGCGTGTGCAAGAAACATAGTGCCACCATACGAGTTTTCATAGGTGTGCCTTCCCCAGTCCCAATGCCCTGCTCCCTTTTGCAGGCGCAGCTGCACCGTGCCAATTAATGTCCAAGCTGTCTATGACAGCCGTTCAGAATGCAGTGGCGTACAGCTGAAAGCAGAAAACCGCTGCAATCAGCGATTGTAATGTGTAGGCAATTTGCATACTGCCGTTGGCAGGTAATTTACATACTGCTGTCGGCAGCATACAAACTGCCTACATTCAGCACTGCATCCTGAACGGAGCTGTCATAGACAGCTCCCTTGAAGTTCCCCCCTCCCCAAACACTCAAGTAGCGCACTGGGAGCCCACCCCAGCATGCTCATACGCTCCCCCCGCCGCACACAGCATGGCTGATGGGGGTGCCCAATCCTCCATCGGCTCTGTGCCCCCCAGACTTCTAGGTGCCATGCTGGGAGCCCACCTCAGCGTGGCAAAAGTGAGCATGGTGACAGGGGTGCCCAGTCCACTGTCGGCTCCACTCAACAACTCCCCCCTCCCAAAAAAAAAACAACACAGATTTCCAGTTGCCATGCTGGGAGACCACCCCAGCGTGGCACACGTCTGTATGGCCGATGAGGGTGCCCAGTCCCCCGTCGGATCCACTGACTCTCCCCCAAAAAAACTTTCAGCAGCCATGCTGAGAGCCCACCCCAGCATGGCACAAGTCCATCGTCCTTCCTAGAAAGAAAAACACCTGAAAACAAAAACGGTCCCTCGTTGATTGTCTAGCCCCTACCCCCAACCTGCACCCACCCTCTGCTCGCCCACCTCCCCACACACCCACCTTAATTTACACTTACTCCGGATCCTAGCGCGAAGATCTTCGGTGGACCGGAAACACGTCTGCACTCTTCAAAGCCGACTGCAAATTGAAGAAATGCCGGAAAGCTGCATAATGGCATAATTTTTTTTTTTTTAACGTTGGTGCATATCTCGGCCATTTTGGGGACTGTTTTCACCAAATTTTCAACATGGGGTTTTTGGGACTCCTCCTCGTGAATTCTGCCACTGTCATGGTGTTAATCGGCCCCAAAAGGTGATTTTGCGGTCACTGCGCAGAACCAACTTTCAGGACTGATTTACGAAATGACAGTGTCACAGTTCATGAGGTAGGCCCCCAAAAACCCTATGTTGAAAAAAATTCCCAAAAATGACTGATTTACTAGCGTACGTTGCGCAGTTCCTACGCATGCTCATAAGTTTGCGAACTTTTAATATTTTCACTCCAGATTTTCAACATTGCCATTTTATTACACCTCCTTATGAGCAATACAGCTGTCATTTTTCACATCTCACCAAAATGTGTTTATAGCGCATGTAGCGCATACAATGGCGCAGTCGAAAAGCGAAATCAATGTTCAGGACAGATTAAGAAAATCACAGTGACACTGTTCATGAGCAGAGGTCCTAAAATGGCTATGTTAAAAATTTGGTGACAAAAGTCCATATAATGACTGTGTTATGAGCGAGCATTGCACAGTTTCCATGCACCCTCATAAGTTCATGAATTTGTAATATTTTCAGTCCAGATTTTCACCGCTGGCATTTTTCCTCACTTCCTTATGAACAGTACAGCTGTCATTTTTCACACCCTGGCCGAAATGTGTTTTCGCACTTCCAGCGCAGAAATGCGTAGTCGCTGTGGGAAATCACTGTTTGGGACAGATTAAGAAAATCACAGTGACACTGTTCATGAGCGGAGGTTCCCAAATGCCTGCATTGACAATCTGCTGTAAAATATCTCCAAACTAATTACATTATGAGTGTGCATTGCACAGTTTCTACGCACGCTTGTGACTTCACGTTTTCTGCAGGGTGGTGGTGGGGTTGGCTTCAGTTCAATACTTCACTGCCATTCCTATTATGCATCTCTCTAACTCCTACACTACCAATGCCAGCAAGCAAACATTCGGCATTGACAAATGCTTGTTTAGATATGACAACAGGCTATATGATCTTTAAATTGTAACCAAAACTTCTGAGTATGACGTACTGTGCACTTCCGAAATCATTTCTTCTCGTGTTTGTCACCTTGTCTCCATAGCATAATCTTGTTTTATATAAGAAACAAAAGACAAACTTTAATAAACTTTATATGGGGAAAACTATTAATAAAATGTAAACAGAGAAAGGTTTAAGTGGGTCATTGTCAGTATGGTAGAACCCCATGGGAAGCAGTACCTCCTCACTTCCCCAAAGGGTCTCCCCACCCACAAACCAACATGGTGCAATAACAGTTTAAACTCCAAAATATAATTATTAGCACTCTACTAATAATGTGCTCACTAGTAATAATATGTTTATGAATCAGGAATTGTGAAGAAATAATAAAAGGGTTTATTGGTGTCAGAAACAAGGTTTAAAGGGAAGGAAAAAGATTTTTGGAAATAGGGGCAACACTCTGACTTGTTTTTCCAGTGTCTGCCCAAGCCGAGCTTATATATGTAACCCTCCTGAAAATGGGGGTTCCCAAAAGTCTTCGAGGAGCTTGCCTGAATGCTCCAAGTCTGGGTGGTGTTCGGTGTCTGAACTGTTTAAATGTGGCTCCAAGTGAGTGCTATTTGAGCCTCCCCGTACTGTCTCTTTAAGAGCTGCCTGCTTGCAGACTTAATTAGTTTGTATGGGGGAACTGTGTATTTAATGCTCGAATCCCGCCAGAGCTGCTGTCAATTCACTCCGTTTCTGCCGTCGCTACATGTGCAGAGGGAGCCTTGTTGAAAGATAACTGTTTGTCAGAAATCATTCAGAATGACTGAGAAAATGTAGTTTGTCTAACCTGTCTTCATTTCAGCACGAACTGTTTCAGTGTAGCTTTTTCATTTTGGTCCTGAGTAGCTGATTTGGACCAATCAGGATGATAGGGAGACCCTAAAATGGAGCCTGTGGATGAATCAGAACTTGGACTCTCAATTTTGAGCCAGCCACAAGGGGAATGTATGGGCAGTGACTCTGGGAAATGTAGTTTTGACCTTGGCGCCTTTTTCACCAACAGAGGGAGTCTTATTGTGAGTGACAGCCGAACCAGCCAACAGAATGGTGAGGAACTCAAAGGAAATGCCCTGCTCTGTTACTGGAAAGTCAGATCAGTTGTGACAATGAAGAGAGAAGGAGCTCTGTGCTTCTGCGGTGCATAGTTTCTCGCGGGAAGCGCATGTGAGGCCCTGAGGTTCGGCCAGCAGCCTATGTAAGTTCCAGTTCGGACTGAATCCAATTTGTGAGGAGAAAGAAGGAAATCTGAAGAGTAGAAACCGGGCTCACCCTGTAGAAGACTGAAGAAATTGTTGCATTGCTCTCGGTCTGTCAGGAACTGAAGCTGCTGTGTGTACTCCCGGGTATTTTGCAGTAATTGCAATCAGGATTGAGGAGCAGCCTGCCTGGTATAGTACTTTCCTTTTACATATGAATGTGCGCAGTGCTTGTGGGGAATCGCTATTTCCAAACCCCCATGCTGTGTGCTGTGTGTTGAAGCGGGAAGCAAACCCCAGCTTGTCTCGGACTAAATCCGGTTGCTATCAACTGCAGTGGGGTCCAATCACAAGGACCTTGTCTCCATGCCCTATTGTTCTGGCAATTCAGAAGAACATCCACCATCCGGTCCTCAGCTTGGGTATTGTGGGTACAAATCAGGGTATTTCCCTGCAACCTGTTTTCAATCACAAGTGTGTCATCTAATTCTTGTTGTTTCACTTCTTCATGGACTGAGCCATCCGGCTCCAGATTACAATTGGGTATTGTGCATATATTTTCTTCTACAGGGCCCTATCCATCTGCACCTGCCGGCCAACCCCAGGCAACGGACCTGGCTAGTCCCCCCCAACAACCTGGGTACCCAGAGTGTGACTTTTCAGCCCCTGTATGTGTGCACAGTACTGTGATTTAATGCCACCAATTAACCTGATTTCCCCCTCCCGTGTTACTGCCCCCTAAATAAATCAGATTTGTTGTTGTTATACTATATACTGTCTGTGGTGTTGGTAATTATGGAAACAGTATTGTGTTTTGCTGTGTATGTTGTTTAAACTTATTTTACAGGGGTCCTCAGAAGTGCTGCAGAATCAGTCCTGGGGCAAGTGGTATCTATATGAGTGAACAGTGTGTCGTGGGATTGGGGCTGTAACTCCGATTGTCTGTGTGAGCCACTAGAGGAATAAAAGGGGTCTCAGTGTCCCAGAGGGCTGTGACCAAGCTAGTCTAACCACTAGAAACCCTGACCTCTGGGTGGAGGCACCCGCCATAGGACCTAGGCCCCTCAACCTTGCCATAGTCAAACAGGCAGGGGTACTAGCCCTTGGGATAGCACCACCTAGGGGTTACATATATACAGGGGTTGCCCCTCTGCCACCCTCCTAGGTGCAGCCATCTCAAACATCTGCACCCAGGCTGAGTTTGTTCCATCACCCTTCCAGGCGCAGACCAAATAAAGTAGCACGCCCAAAACCACATAGTCACAGTACTGGTATTGCCAAGCTGTACTGGTGGGCACTACCCTATCACTACTGGTACCAGTAACAACTGTTAAATCAATAGGAACTCTTGGTGCTTTACTGGAGACTCAGCCAAGGAAACAGTTCAGGCCCAATGGCATTAGTACATGTGGCTAGCTGGTGACAGTTTACTTAAGCAGACTTAAACACAACTGCACTTTGTGGCATATAAAACCCCAAACCTAAAAATGTGTAAACCCAAATGGGTATTTGCGAAGCTTGGCTGGCTGGCCTAGTACATTAACCGAGTTCCCAAGATGCAGGTGCAGGTCAAGCCGTGAGTTTACTCATGGTTCTCCCTGACCGGGGGACCGCCTTCAATGTACTGCGGCAATGGCATAGTAGCAGAGAGTACCTCACTGGCTGATATCAGCTTGTGTCTTCGTGGGCAGACCACTGGTGTTGCAGTTGTCAGGAGATGCTTTCTACAGGTTCAGTCAGCCCTTTCCTGACCCCCGCATTCCACAAATGATCTTTGCTACACACAGGGGCAGCTCAGCCTGTGAATACTCCAGTCTATCTGCTCCACCCACAATGTCCTGGCATCCAGTCCCTAAGGGTGGCGATAATCAGAACCATGGCAGAATTAACCTGTATGCAAATTACGCCATGGCGTAGGGCCCCGAGGTTCAGGAGGGCCCCCACTGTTAACCTATTTACAGTTACCTTCTTTAATCCTGGCTATACTGGGTGACTGCCGATGGGCTGAATTGCCCAAAGAGCACTCCCCCCTTCTTGGAGTCAGTTAGCCCCCCCACCCCACTGAGTCAGCCTGGTGAATAGTGACCCTCCCCGCAGCAGCTCTGAGCAGCGAGCTCTCAGTCTCTTCCGACAGGCAGGTCTGACTTCACCTTCTGATCTGACCCTGATCCCACAACACACAACCAATCATGTCCAGCAGAGGTCCTTTGGAGGTGTGGCTACTGGGGAGCTGGAATCAGTGCATTTGTGTGCGTGGCATCAGAGTGTGTGGCTGGGCAGTGATGAGGAGGAGAATGAGAGAGAGCTGTGGTGGTCAGTTGTTGGTGTTGGTGGCTGGTCTCACCTATCAAAAAGAAGAGTCTCTGCCTAAAGACAAAGAAATAGAGAGAGAGAGAGAGTCTGAGCATGCCGCAGGGGGGTCACCTGGAGTTGGATTCGGCTTCAGTGCAGCGTCGCATGCTGCTGGTGTTTTCCATGTAGCCACTAGCCAGGATCAGTTAGTGCTGCTGCTAGTTGGGCCTTTGTTCCTGCTGTGACTGTGAGGAGTCTTCCCTTCCCGGGCCGCACTGCAGGGCCGAGTCGTGTCACCGCCGCCTATGTGATCTTGAGGAAACAATCAAGAGGACAGACTGGACTCATTACATTCACATCAGTCAGGCCACACCAGGTATGTTGTGTTGACTAGTCGTCTGTGTTCTGCAGTGTCCAAGGCATTTGTGCTGCAGAAATAACTTGTTTTATTGCATTGGAGAAACAAACTAAGTTGTGGTTGCCTCTGGTCATGGTCTGTCTGTGAGTGTTCAGTAACCTGAATAGTGTACTGATGAGTCTTTAATAAGATTTGAGTTTGGCACTGAGTGGACCATGGGGTGCTGATAAGTCACCTGAGGGGAACTAACTTATGGCACAGATTTGTCTTGGTTTGATTGGAGTCACATACATTACTGGGAAGTTGCAGTAGGTTGTTCTAGGAAACTTAATCTCTGAAGTGACTGCAGTCAACACCTGCAGGTCCTGCAGGGTTCTTAAGGCTCAGTCTTCTTGGTACAACTCTTTTTAGCTGCTTTGGTATCAGTGACTTGGAGTGGGGGCAAGGATGTGGCAACTCAGCATAGGCAGCAAAGCAACTTTTAAGCTGACAACAAAACTATAAATGACAATAGAGATGGAGGAGAGGAGACAGTGGGAGAACAGACAGAACTGAGGACAAAGGTAGCTGCATAGAGGGTGATTGTAGCAGATGCATTGCAGAGGCAAGGAGCTTGAGCATGTCTCAGGTTTGGAGCTCGAAGGAGTCTTGAACAGGGAAATGATGCGAGGGAGCTGTGATCCTCATTAACTGCTTCAATAAACAATTCCGTTTTTTGGTTCTGGCAGAGAGAGAAAAGGTATTTCAGGAGGCACAAGCAGGGAGATTGTGGCAACTACAATCCCCATTTTTATTAAATTATTTATGTGGAATTTGAATTTGATATCTGGGAAGGCAAGGCACACTAATCGAATTCTAATGTCCAGGTGTGTCTTGGAGGAGGGACGAAAAGAGAAAGAAAAGAAGATCCATAATTAATAATTAATCCATAATTATTAATAACAAAAATAGTTACAAGGTACAGTAGTGACAAGGGAAAAACAAGACAGGTTATAGGTAACTAAAAAGTGAAAATTTACAAAATGTTAATATTGTACCGTTAAAATATTTCTTATGCAGTAACTGGTCATTCTGAATTGTGTTGTTTATAATCAAGGGCATGTGACCTGTCAAGTCATGTGGCATAACACAGCATTATAAACCACATCCTGCTTGAGTACTCTGGTCATTGCTGCCTTGCCAGCCCGGCACCATATAAGAGTGGGATGTTGGCATTTAGGGGCCCCCAGGCTACAAAATATGACTTTGAGTAGGGCCCCCACTTCCATTAATCTGGCCATGATCAGAACCATGCAGTGGTACTGGCTGGGCGACTTTCTGAGGTTAGCTGTAGTCGCAGTTCACTTTGGGCAGGTTGGCAACACATCATCAGCCTTTCAGTAGTTGCAACCTTCAAAGTAAAGAAATGAAAACTATACACACCAACGGAGATCCAAGGATGCTTTATTGGTCTATTACTTGATGCTGCGCTAGCACACAATTATCTGTTGGTAGCAACAGGTGTTCAGCTTCTCTGTTTCTCGCTCTCTTTTAGTCCTCTGTCTGACAGACATGTAGTCTATTGCCTACTGTACCTCAAGAGTCACCAGTCTGCATCTCTCTGCAAACACATGCAGACTCCTAAAGTTCCGGTACAGCCGCTGCAGTTCATGTGGGAAATGTCAGCTCTGACCAGTCCAGGTAGCTGTCTGTTATTCTAGGGTCACGCTGGAGACCTGTCACTCGATGGATGGTTGGCCTCACAGAATACATCTGAATTATTAAAGTCTTGTAGCAGCGTTAGTTTAAATAAATTTAAAGTGGATTTATTTCATGTATTTTAGTCATTTTGTTTATTTATTTGCTTTAACTTCTTTAACTGTAGGTCCACGGTAGTTCATTAAGGGAATTTAAGTGAGGTAGTTAGTTCAGGCAGCGCTTCAGGCAGTTACTAACAGTTTTAATTTTGAACCCATTTTTGATGTTATAACATCAGCGATTGCCGAAACGGCATCAGAGCACCTTTTATATCGGTGCGTTATCTACCCCATTGTGGTGCTCCGTGTCGTTGTTTTTTTTTTTTTTTTTAATCTTCTTTGACTAAGCTGGCTATTTGAGTGTGGAAGAGGGGAGTGGATATTCGAGAGTGAAGGAGTCCTGGATGAGTACTGGACGAACTTTCAGATTGGAGTAGTGACCTGGAATTTTGACGAGGAGTTGTGGCGTCCGGATTTGATTCGGCTGAACATTGCCTTGTCCTTGGATCGGTCGACTTGTTTGTGGCAAGCCCGGAGGTAGGGGGTTTTTCGAACTAGGGCTCCGTGGGTTGGTGCAGGAAGCTCCTTTTATTGCCTGCTCTAGTTGGGTGTTTTTCTCTGGGGTGCTGCAGCCACGCAGGAGATTCTGCACTGGGCCTGCCGAAGGGCACAAAAAATAGCAGCGATTCCCCTAGACCAGGGTTTCTCAAATGGTGAGGCTAGCCTCCTTGGGGAGGCCCCAACCTGTTCCAGGGGAGGCCCAAGCAAGTCTGAAAAAGTACTGTACTTAAATTATGAGTTTTATGTATTTTGTGTGAAGGGATGAAACAAACTGAAAGATGACAATAGTAGGCAAAATTAATGTATTTATTTAAAAATTGCTGACAAGAGAAGGTGAATGAATCAAGGCTCATTTCAAGTATACCCATGGAAGTGTACAGAGGGATACATTTCAAAAGGTAACTGCAAAGCAGTCAAGCAATACAAAATGAACAACAGTGCAAACAAATAGGAACGCTGAACAATCAATGAGTGGTGGTAATTGATCAGTTTATAGACTGATGGCAGAACAGCCCAAATACAATGACTGAGCATAGAATTGCTAAGAGCAACACTAGGAAGGAGCAGCGACTCCTGAGAAGTTGCTTAAGAGCAGGGAAAGAGGGAGAGGCGAGGTATGTAGGAAGATTATTCCAGATAGACAGGAAGCAGAGAAAGTAGTCTGACCCCATGAAGGTACCTGCAGCAAGTGGCAACAATGGTTCAAGATTCAAAATAGTGGAGCAAGTAGACTGGCTCTGTGGGGAGGAGTTATTTTATTCAATAACACCTTTGTGCACAGGTGCTCTTTTTTTAAAGGTTCCACGTCACCATAAGACAAATAACTGAATGACAGCCAAGTACTCAAAGGGGTCTCAATTTATTCATAGTATACTGTGCAAAGTACAGTTTGTTATTTTTCTTTGGGGAGACCCAAGATTAAATCATTTTTTTGGGGAGGCTCAAAATCTTTTCTGTGGATTTGGGGAGGCTCACTGCGACAAAGTCTGAGAACTATTGCCCTAGACAATCAGGGGGGCTGGCTGGATGGCCGTTCTTGATCTGGTTGTCATAACGTTGGCCTCTGTGTCCTGGGGGACTACCTACTTGGATTGGCTATTGGGGGTTCCCTTTCTAGCACCACTCTTAGTTGATGCCCTCATTTTCCTGCCTGCAGTGAAGTTACTTACAATAGAACCTTTTGGGAAACTCCAGGAACATCTTTTTGTGCTGAGAACAGGATCTGCCTATGATTAAATTATAGTCGCTTGAATTCCGGGAAGACTCCTCTCTATTGAGAACAGGACTCTCGTTTGTGACATTCTTCCATTGACATACTGGTCAGACTCTCTTTTTTGTTCAAACACTGTTTTCTATTTAGCAGTGAGAGTGCTTTATAGAACTGATGTTGGGACTTAAAAGAGCCTGATTTATTTGCTGAGGGATCTATGGACTTTTAATGGACTTTAGAAGTTTTAAGTGGTTTTCTTTTTGTTATTTCTATTTTTATATTGTTTTAAGTTGTACAGGTCAAAGTTACTACTGGATTTTCTATCACATGACAAGCAGTGAGAGTACCTGTATCTTTCACTAGTTCCCAGGGTGTGAGAGGGCCTGTGGACTGCATGCATCTATATTGCAATATTATTGTTACAGACAGTGAGAGTGCCTGTATGTGGTTCAGCCCCCGAAGCAGTGAGAGGGCCCAGGAGCTGTACATTTTCATTTGAAAACATCTGTTATCAGTATCTGGCTTGTTGGGATTTTATTTGTTTTCAGTATTTATTTATGATTGTTAATTTATTTTTGTTAAGATACTGAATTATTTATATTTTGCTTAATATTTAGGGGGTAAATTGAAGGTTTTATTTAGGCTGATTTTGACTTATTCGTTTTAGCTGTATTAGTCTGCTGGTTAGCCAAGTGTGTACTGCCAGTGCTGGGATGTGTTGGAGGCCTGCCCCGACGGTCGTGCACTATTCACCCTCTGCCCTTCACACCCTCAGTCTCTTTTTTCCTCCTCCATTGCAGTTTACTACTTACCAGCGCTGTCGGGCGCTAGGTATTGCTCACAAGGAGAGGAGAAGGGCGGGGGGGGGTGAACAGTGAAGGGTGAATGAGCAGGGCCACCACATCGGGGTCATGAGATCCAGGATATGCCCTGGGGCGAAATGGAACCCAGAACATGGTAGTCCATGCCTGGTTTCCATATCCACGGGCACCACCAATATTGGTGGGCAAGTGGCCCGGGCAGCCCTGGAGGTTCATCCAACTCGGGCTGTGTTATGCAATGCCAAGTCCATTAAAAACAAGACTGCAATTATTGCAGATCTTGTAGAAATGGTGGATTTGGCTTGCATTACCAAGACCTGGCTGGATGAGAACTCTGGCCCCACTTTGGAGGCTATAACTCCAGCCGGGTACTCGGTGATTCACTGCCCGAGATTGAATCACAGTGGTGGGGGGGTTGCGGTCTGTTTCAAGACCGAACTTAACTTCATGAGTGTACCGGTTGAGGAAACTGAATCATTTAAGTGTACCGTGGCAGCAGGTGTAGGCTGTAGGATCGCACTCATCTACTGTCCACCCGGAGATGAGAAGCGATTCCTTCAGGAAGTGGCGCACTTTGTCATTGACATGGCATTTGAGTCACCCAGACTGATGGTTCTGGGCGACTTCAATGCCTGTGTCGATAACAAACTCTCGCAGTTTGGACAGCACTTCCTCCAGGTGATGTCATCTCTGGGCCTTACACAGATAGTTACCACTGCTACCCATAAACTTGGTCACTCCCTTGACTTAGTTTTTCTCCTGGGGATCGAGGCCTCTGATTTGGGTGTGGAACCAGTTGGGTGGCCCGATCACTACACAATGGGGTTTAGTTTTAGCACCCCCCTTCATAGGCCTACCCCTGTGGAGATGGTCAGGTATCGCCCTTTACGAGATGTTAGCTCTGAAGGCCTGGCGGCAGTACTTGACCTATCGTCCCTTACAGTGGCGAACAATGACCCAGATGCCCTCATGGTAGCTTATAATATAGCTATCTCAGCAACCCTGAATATCATTGCTCCTGTCCGTGTTCGTCCTCTCACCCTTTGTGCTCGATCCCCATGGTTTGATGGGACCTTGAGGGAGATGCAGCGACTAGGATGAAGGTTAGAGCATTGCTGGCAGAGATCCTCCCTTGATGCCGACCACCTTAGATTGATGGAGCATTATCAAGCCTATCAAGCTGTAATCACCCGTAAGAAGGCAGAGTTCCTGTCCGGGGAAATTGCGGCTGCTCAGAATCGACCAGCTCAGCTCTTTCGCACTGTGGACAGGCTTAGCAACCCAGCCTGTCTACATGTCCGAAGGGCTTTTTAGCAAAAAAAGTGCAATGAACTTGCTCGATTCTTTGCAACTAAAGTGGCCGACATTAGGGTGGCACTCCAGCCAGCACACTCTAAGGGTGTTGCTTTGTATCAGTGAGAGGCTGCTGCTCCTCGGTTTTCCTGGAGTGCCTTCGACCGACTAGAATTCATGGATATAATGCGGATTGTCTGGGGTGCACGCCCTATGTGCTGTAGTTTGGATCTAGGACCAACTTCCGTGATTTTGGGTTGTATCGATTCTATTAGTCCGGTCCTAGCATGGATAGTTTGGTGCTCCTTGGAAACAGGTGAGTTTCCGAGCTCCCTGAAGGAAGCGGTGGTAAAACCCCTCTTGAAGAAAGCTTCTTTGGACCCTGACTGCCATGCAAACTACAAACCAATCTCTAACCTTCCCTTTTTAGGGAAGGTGATTGAGGAGGTAGTGGCTGTACAGCTGGAGAACCATTTGACCATCCATGATATCTATGAACCCCTCTAGTCCGGTTTTCGAAAGAGGCATAGTACTAAGACAGCGCTGGTTCGAGTGCTCAGTGATCTCCTGATGGCCAGGGATCGGAAGAACTGTTCCATTTTGGTTCTTCTAGATCTCTCATCAGCTTCTGACACTTTGGAACATGGGGTTCTACTTGAACATCTGAGGTTCATCTGTGGACTATCGGATGTAGTCCTTAGGTGGTTTACATCTTACCTCACTGGAAGAATGCAGAGAGTGGTTTCTGGGGTTTATTCCTCGGACCCAGTTTCTCTGTCTTGTGGGGTTCCTCAGGGCTCTGTGTTGTCCCCCATGTTGTTCACAGTGTATATGCTGCCCCTCAGAGACACTGTAAGAACGTATGGGCTGAGGTTTCACTGCTATGCTGATGATACCCAGCTCTACCTTTCTGTTGCACCCGATCAGGATAGAGCTGTCTCGGTCTTTAATAACTGCCTCAAAGAAATCCAGGAGTCGATGGATTCAAGTTGGTTGAAGTTGAACTCGGAAAAGACAGAGGTGTTGGTAGTGGATCCGGCACGCCGGATAGGGAGGCCGGGGGCTGGTTCACCCTCTGGACTCTATCTCGGGGGCATTTCACTCCATACCTCTGAACAGGTGCGTAACCTGGGGGTAATATTTGACAAATGATTGACTCTGCATTCACAGGTGTCTGCCGTCATCAAGTCCTCATTTTACCATCTGAGGAATATCTCCAGGATTAGGCACCTTGTTCTGTCCAGCGATCTTCCTACGCTGGTCCATGCCTTTGTGTCCTTGCGGTTGGACTATTGCAATTCCCTTTATCTAGGGCTTCCTGGGGTTGGAATCCGCCGCTTTCAGCAGGTGCAGAATGCAGCGGCCCCGCTTCTGACTGGTACCTCTCAGTCTAGCCATATTTCGCCGGTGCTGCGTGGACTGCACTGGCTGTCAGTGTAGTGGTGGATCACCTTTAAAGTCAGTCTTCTGACTTTCAAAGCCCTACATGGACTTGGCCCACACTCCCTGAAAGTGCTCCTGGTCCCTTATTGCCCTGGACGATTGCTCCGCCCAGCTGGCGTGGGGTGCTAGAGATCCCGAGGGTGTCTTTGAAGTCTCTGGGCCTTCAGACATTATGCATGCCTGCTACCTCTGAATTCTCTACCTGTCAGTTATGGGCGCAAGCAACTGTGGAGGAATTTAAAAAGGCCCTAAAGATGTATTTATGGATCCAAGCATTTGGAGTTTGATTTTATCTGTTTATTTGTGTTAGTTGCTTTTAACTCTTAAGATTTGAAATGTTTAATTTGTTTTATTTTGTAAGGTGCCTTGGTTTTTTGAAAGGTGCCATAGAAATAAAGTTTTATTATTATTGTTATTATCATCCTAGTAGCTCCTTATGGTTCCCTCTGACCCAGGCAGCCATGTTTTCAGGGGTCATAGACAACTAAAATGGCTTCTGTTTTAGTAGTCCTTAGGGGCTTTGCTCAGGGTTTCATTTTAAAAAGGGATTGCTTGTGTAACCCCCCCGTGGGTAGAGCTGACTAGTTTTGCCAGCCCTGATCCATCCATGGTGCCCAGAGATGCACCCACCAGCCTGCTCTAATGCATGGAGGAGCTATGTAAATAATTGATGCTATGCTCCCTAGGGGTGCCGCGCAGTTCACTCTAGGGATGCAGCCTAACTCCCATATATCTCATATATTCCAGTATTCCTGCCCCGTTACCTAAAAGGGCATGCTGTAATGTTCCGATTCCTGGGATCCCAAAACACATGTAGGGGCTTGGATACACCTAATGGGGAACTGAGAGAAGTGTGTCAAGTAAATGAATGGGTAAACTATAAATATGTGAACTGTTGCTTTAAATGTTATGACTGCTTTGTGTATGCTTTCTGCCTCCCTCAGTGGGACTTAACATTATGGCACTAGCGACAGGCAGATCAGGACTCTTATCAGCGCCCATAACGCAACCGGTTAACAGTACTCAGATGCAGCTGTCGGACAAAAGGACAGTTGTGTGTGTTTTTTTTTTTATTTTATTTTATTATTTATTGCTTTTATCATGCAAAAACAATAGATATTGTACAATCGTCTGCCAGACATCCAGTTGCAGTTTCACATACATTCAATGTAAAATCAGGATTGGTAGCCTGTACAGAATAGCTTTAGGAGGTGGGGAAAACAAAGTTCCAAGACTTAAAGTAAATCCAATATAGCCACAGCCTACCATGGCAATTGGGAAACCAACTTAATTGTTACTATATTCCTTAACATATTAAGTAACTCAACCAGAACTAGTTGATATGTCCCCACAACTAAATTATATTTCCATACATTTCCAACACTCTATTAACAGATGCATCTATTCCAGCCCACTTCCTATTTAACTTGTATTCTTAACTTCAGCCAGTGATCAAACCATTGCCAGGAATCTTAACACCCCCAGCATTTTATTCTCCAGGCTGTACAATCAGAGACTAGTACAGGTTAGTTATTGATAAAATATATCATCGGAAGTCTTTACTTATCCGAACACCAAACAGGTCCATCAAGTCTCTTCTTCAGAATCAGGTATATCCTGCCTCATGACTCTTGAAACTCTCGACTAATGGATTCCACTTTTCTGCCCGCCTTCAGGATCGCTAAAATGGTAGGTATGACCTCCATAGTGAATGCGAGTCGTGAAGGCATTAAAAGAGAGTGCGTGATCCCCAAACTCCGAAGTCTAGCTCGAACTGCATCAAACTTTTTCCTTCTTAGCCTAGTTGCAAACGATAAATCCGGAAACAAATGAATCGTGGCACCGTTGAAATTTAGGCCTTCTGCCAATCTAGCAGCTTGCATTAGTTGATCCCTGATGGAAGAGCTGGTGGTCACCAATAGGATAGCTCTCGGCGCCTCAGAACAAAAGCCAGCAGATCGTGGGAATATTCGATAAGCTTTAAGAAAGCAGTTTTCTATGCCCTCTGACAGCTCCAGAGCCTCCGTCAACCATTTCTGTAAAAAAGAAAGAGGATCCCCATCTTCACTTCCTTCTGGCAACCCTATAATCCGCACATGAGAGGCTCTACTCGCATTTTCCAGGGCCTCAAGTCTATATTTTAACTGCGTGTTTTCCTGTACCAATTTCGAAGTAGTGGCCATAGTTTGGGTAGCAATCTTTTCCGCCATTGTAGCTGTTTGGGTTGCAACCTCCAACTTTATATCTTGCTCCGTGAAGCGCTGCAAAATTGATTAGACTTTTTTATCTATTGCTTGCATCGAGATTTGCAGTGCTTTCCATGGGGGTTCCGCTCCAGATGTTGTCGGTGGATTAACTGAGGCCTGTGGCTCTGCCACCGAGGCTGTTTTTGAGCTGCTTCCACTTGCCTTTTGGTTATGTCCCATGGCCATTTTTGGCATCAGTAGATTCCGCTACTTATCAGCGATCAAATTTTGACAATTTAAAACACAAGTTTTGCCTTATTTTTGAGTTATTTGAATTAGATTAATTTCTAGATGCAGAGCTGTTTTTAGGTGCTTCTCGCCGGCAGGCTGCTCAACAGCGCCCCCAGGACAGTTGTGTGTTAAAACAGTTTAATTTGCCTGCAGCAAGAATGCAAAGTTGGAACTTTTTATAAATTGTTAACATGGATGCCATCTTTGTGACCCGTAACCCTGTACTGCCCAATCAGTGACTGAGGAACGCAAAGGACTGCAACTATAGCTCCTAAGTAGGGTGTGTGAATAGTGTTCTTGGTGCCTTTAGTAACAAACAATAAGCCAGCAAGAAACTCTAATGCATATTAATTCCTATAATGGACAACTGTCTTGTTCAAGTTGGTTGGGGAGAAAGATGCTCATGGCAGATTGTGGCTGAGGCTCTCTGAGGAGAGAAAGGGCCTGTGAGTGAATGAGAGAGACTTTTGTGAAGTCGGCCCATGGCTTCTATTGCGGCTGCAGGGAGACTTGGTGAAGTCATCCACAACCTGGGAGAGCCAGAATACCAGTTTAAGCTGAAAGAATATAATTTGGCACCCAGTAGAATAGCTCCTATCCATTACGGGGGCTGGGACTGAGTATCCAGAGCTTGGAGTGTGTTTCCCGTAACAGTAATCAGCATCGGGAAAAGCCCGCTGGGTTTTTATGGCCTGGAAAGCCAGAAAATACTAAGGATTGCCACCCAAGAAGTGTGGAGGTCTACAAAGAGACTGTTTGCACTGTTGCCTGTGAGTGCATCAAATCTGCCATCAAATTGTGTCCATTACCCGCAGAAAGTGAGAAACTGTTTGGACCTCAGTGTCAGACAAATCTGCATGCCATTCAGGATGGTCTGGGGCGTCAGGCCAGTACTGTCAATGCTAGGCAGTATTGATCATTTGCCCGAGAACTAGAAGCCTCGACATGTGGGATGAGTGTGTGGGCCTGGTCTCTGAGACTGGCCTGCTCCAGCATCTGCAGAGGAACAGCCCATAGGTGACAAGCTGCAAGAGCCTGCAACCACCTGAAGGGGACAAGCTGCCAGGTGTCAAAGGTCAACCACTATTATTGCCAGCCTTGCCATTTAAGGCCTCAGCAATAACAGAGACAACTACCATCCACTGAATTTGCTCAGACCCTGTGCTGTTAAGTTCAGAACCGTGAGTAAGCACAGGGCCTGCCCTGAGCTGGGGAAATCAATCCAGTTAGTAAAAAGTTCATTGTTAAAGTTAAGTGCACCAACACCGGCAAACCCTCCCTCCTTCCTGCCCCTCCTTACGTATGGCGCCCCACTACTACTTACAATCAACACAACCATCCTATCTCACCTTAAACAGGCCTATCATGGGGTGGGAAGGTTTGCCTTAGGGGTCAATGCCCGTCATCACCACTGTAATGTCCTCTCCTCTCCTTCCTGGGCTGGCTAACATATGAATCCAAACTCCAGTATGCCATGCTGAATCTAGTGCACAAACTAGTCAACTGTTACACCCCTCCTTGCATTACCGAACTTATTCAACTCTGGCAACTACCGCGTTCTCTTACATCCGCCTCCTTCCCTCTTTTTGTACTGCCCAAACCTCGGTTAGCAGTGGCCTGGAGATCATTTGCCTTCTTGGCATTGTCTAGCTGGAACTCACTACCTCACTCTACCTTATCCTGCACGTCTCTCGCTAAGTTCCAATCCTCCCTGTTACACCACCTCAATGCCTCATCACTTTGCTCCAGCTTCCTTTGACTCTTGGTCCAGCTTCCATAATGCTATACATAAATGTTCTTTTTTTTTTTTTTGCTTACTCTTTATCTCCTGGCTCCTGGTCAACACCTTTTGTCTGCGCTTCATGTCTCCAGCCACTATCCGGTCTGCCCCCAGCCTCTTTTTAGGCCCTCGCCTTCTTCCTCCGCAGCTTGCCCTCCGCAGCGGGGTGGCTGGGAGCTACCAACTCTCCTGCCAGGTCCAGATCCAGTTCCAGCAATGCCCCTGAAGCTGGGGTGCCCGTTGGATGGCCATCAAGCCACCACGACCTAGGATGCCTTTTTTCTGTTTTCCCCTTTGTGGGGCATGGCGTGCAATGATGCCTGTGACATGGCCGCCCATGCTCCCGTGTGTGCCACGTAAGGCATCTGCCACGCTCTCACCCCTTGTAATTGTGGCTCCGTGTCGCTGACCCCCAGCCTTCGCTAGGGGTCAGGCGTACACCGGCCACAGGCCCCCCACAGGAGATGGAGAGCAGTCCATTGGACGCTCAATCCATCTCCTCCCAACCCACGGCGACCGATGCTCGCTACCAAACACCGGTTGCCAGTGTGGCACGAGGTGTGGTGACCAGTGCCTCAACCCTACATGCATAAATTTTCACTGCTCACTGATCTTCATATGTATAAGAATCCCCGTTCCCTGACCCCTTCTATTTATGTACATATTTGATGTAAGTGTATCTGTAAATGTAAATGGTGCATTTTGTAAATCTGCAAATTATGTAAATATAACTACTGTAACTGCTATGTATTTGTAATCTGTAAATGTTCAGTCTGTGAATGTTTCTGTAAACGATGAATTTTTGTAAATCAGTGAATGTTGTAAATGTTTCTACTGCTATTGTCATGTCACTGTCTGTGTTCTGCACTTTCCAGGTCGCCCCTGAAAAAGGGACTGTAATGTCTCAGCGGGCTCACCCAGTCACCAAAATTCAAATAAATAAATAACTCACAGCAACACTCAGGCCTGCACCTCAATCTGGGTACCCAGGTAGACTTTCGGGACACTGGCACCAATTGGGAGGGGGATTGCTTAATAGTGTTGCCATTGGGGTGGGTGCCATTACAGTTATTATCTAGTACTGCTATTTTCTCTTATTATATATTATCAATTATTTCACTTTTGAATCTCCCGTTCCCCATTCTTCAAAAAGTACACCTGTTATTGTTGTTACTGCATAACTCTGCCTATGAGCATATTATTAGCAATAGCTATTAATTGCATGCAACATAGAGTATTACACTGGTAGCCGGATCTGTGTTGCTAAGCAATGGCTGTTCACTTGGCATGCTGGCAACCCGGGTTCATGCCCCTAGCCCAGATGTCAAGAGCGGAGTCCAGCAGGGAGGGAGTCACAAGCGTCGTATGGGCGCTTCCCACCCAGGGGGGTGGGATGGTCCCAGACCTATTGTTTGGTGGCACCTGGTGGTGGCTTGTGGTTGGTGTTCATGGTGGTGTGCAGCCTCGACACGTCGCCGACTCCCCTCCCCCCACAGGACACTGCCACGGTTCAGCCTCTATATGGGAAAGGGGGTGAGTTGAGGCAAAAAATGGAAAAATACAGCTGCTCAGTTGACCAGATGATGGCGGCTGGACCCTGCTCACAACGAAGCCTGGAAGTGTCCGCATCGACCCTCGCTGTATGTCCAGCATACAAGGAAGCCTTTGGGCAAGTCTCCTCTCCTGGTTCCACTGCTCCAGGAGAGGGAGCCCCCCTGGTGAAGGGATACATCTGGTCAACCGGGCCACAGCAATAGTAAAGGGTGGCGGGATACTGATGGGACTGGTGGCGGATAGTGACAGGTACTGGCGCAGGGCGCTTAGGTCATCAAGGAGTGGATCGGCTGAGGGCTTGGGGAGCATAAATAAATAATACAAAAAAAAAACCTGGTATGTGGTATTCTGTGTGTGGGGTGACTGGAAGGGGAGGTGGGGAGGTACAGCATCCCAGGAGGTTGTATCCTACAAACAATTGGCCCACTATACTCACTCTGGGTGGAGGTACCGTGCTATTATTTATTTCTATTTGGGAAAGAGCCCCCCCCTTCACCATCAGAACAGAGCCCAGGCCCCTCAAACTAGTTGGTCCCCAACAGGCAGGAGAAGTAGCCCATAGTTATAAGGTGCCCAGGTTACACTTGCCTTTGATTTGTTGGTGCCCCCAAGCTGTTTGTGCATTTGATCATGATTAGTGTTCAGTCAGTTGGGGGGTGGTCACTGATATATCATGAACACTGCATACGCTCGTTTGTCAGCAACAGGCAAAAGCCCTTTGATGTGCAGTAGATGTCGCTTTCACATGCTGGCACAAAACAGCAAAGAAATCCTGCAAGCCTCTTCTCCTGGGACTCTTAACCAGTCCCCCATGACAGAGTTGAATTCCTCAGGGGACAAAGAGAGCAATCTTTCGGTGGCAGTGTGAGTTGGAAGCTTCACAGAGCTGGAGGTAAGCTCCCCAAAATGGGGTGAGGGGAGGTACATGACATTTAAAAATTTATTTTGCTGTACCCTTTAACTTTAACTTACCAGTGGGTAAGGCTGCTCAGTTTCCTTTTTAAAGAAAAATTAAAGGGCCACTGGGCAGGGCCCAGTGCTGCAACGGTAGTGCTGCCGCCCGCCACGCTGGTTACCTGAGTTTGGGAGTGAATTCGGGTTGCTAGGAGAGGATTGAGTGTCCCAAGGACAGCTGTCCTTTCCTGGGGAGGAAGGGCATGTCGGTACCACTGCTAAACTGCTACTAGGTGAAGGCCTGGTAGTAGTGCCAGTCAGGGCCAACACCAAGGGAGGGAAACTGAGGGACTCTGCAGTGAGTGTGTACATGCATATGCCAATGTGTGCACCCCACCTCAGGGAAACAGGAAAGAAAAAACAGGTAGAAAATGGATGGTAGCGCAAGCATAAATGATTTCGCTCTTTGCTCCAGCCTCCCACCCGCACCACCGTCAGGACCCGACTGGCAATCTAGATTGTGTGTCTCTGGGGCCTTCGCCTGGCCCTGCCACAGGTGGTAATCCATGGGGGAAACAGCTTGTATGGTTTGTCCTGGAGAGGTGGTTGCGGGTGGTGGGGTGGTGGGGACACATGCTGAAGGGAGTCTAGCCTGCCCCAGCTGTGAACAACATAAAACCTTTATGGAAGGGAAAAAAACAGCAACTCTTGTCTTTAGGAAAACATGATAGACAAGATATACCTTGTAACTGAAGTATTTTCAGTATTATTTATTTATTTATTTATTTGCTTTTGGTAACCGGGTGAGTGCACTAGGCATAGCAATGCCTATTTTCAGGCACGACCCGAGAGAAGACAGTTTAAGACATACAAAATTAAACATACATGTGACGCAGCACATGATATTGGTGAAACACAGTGAGGAATGCAGGCAGCTAAATAAAACTGGAACAATAAATTCAAAGAGTAGTTCACAAGAGGGAGTGTTGCAATGGAGGCAAAACTGGAGAAATACATCTAGGTAACATGCACAACTAGAGTTACACAGTGAGTGAAACAGGCATTAGCAATGAAAGGTTTATACAAAACAAAGTACAGTAGTGCCAAATTGAGGTTGAGATGATAAGAGAGAGAGGAAAGGTGGGAGAGTGAGGGGTGAGGGAGAAAGTGGAGGGAGAGAGATTGGTAGATAGGGAAGTGGGGAAGAGACGTAGAAGAGTAAGTAATATAGTGAGAGAGGGAGATGATGAAGTCTAAGGTGGATTAAAGCAGGTGCATTGGCTGATTGATTGTAGATGTTCCGGTGCCGAGTTTTAAAGCTAGCATGGGTAGGTGCTCCACGAATATTTGGAGAGTATGAGTTCCAGTATTTTGGGGCCATATGTGTAAAGGCGCCAGAGCTATTTTGGTTTCTTTCATCTGGGAATGTGATAGGGGTTAGGCTGTATGGATCGAGCTCGTAGGGCAGAGGGTGTGAGTGGAGCAGACAGGCGAGTGAAGATGGAATGCCAGTGGACTGTATTGTCAATAAGAGACCCAAGGATTGGAGCCGATGGCCAGAGGGGCAAGGCCAGTTAAGGTCAGAGTAAAGTTGGCAATGGTGTGTAAACGAGGGATGCAGAGGTACCGGCAGATATTGTTATAGGTGGTGTCCC
The DNA here is from genome assembly GCA_016271365.2 of Neoceratodus forsteri. NCBI lineage: Eukaryota > Metazoa > Chordata > Ceratodontiformes > Ceratodontidae > Neoceratodus > Neoceratodus forsteri. The sequence continues at coordinate 1,447,388,950 of CM057453.1, read as the reverse complement.
ACTTATGGAGGGAGGATTTAGAGGCAGATAGACACGTGGCTGATCCATAAGCCAGGGCGGGGAGTAAAGCCTTGAGACACAGCAAGTCTAGCCGAGGTAAGGGCATAGCTGAAAGTGGTAGGCACCACCTAATCTAGCATTTAAAGATTTACAGGTGTTGGTTATGTGTAGGTCAAAGTTAAGGGATTCATCTAGAGTGATGCCCAGGTATTTGAAAGATTTGGTGCTGTTAAGTGAAGAGCTGTCGGTACAGGTGATTTTTAGGGCATCAGGGTTTACTTTGAGTTTGGCGAGCGATCCAAAGAGCATGGAATGTGTCTTACTAATGTTGAGAACGAGTTTATTCTCTATCAGCCACGACTGAATGGACGTGAAGTCTGAGTTAAGAGGTTGGTTGACGTCAAGTGAGTTCCTAGCACTGTGATAAATTACTAGGTCGTCTGCATAAAGGAGGGTTGAGCAGGTTGAAGCAAGCAGCGGGATTCATTAATGAAAATGGAGAAAAGCAAAGGGCCAAGTATGGAACCCTGGGGCACACCAACTTGGATAGATGAGGGATCAGAAGAGGCGGAATTGAAGACAACGGTCTGCTGTCTACCAGACAGGTAACTGTCAAACCAGGCTACTACATCAGTAGAGAAGTCGAGGAAGCAAAGTTTAGAAAGAAGGAGGGAATGGTCTACCAGGTCAAAAGCTTTCGTTAAGTCAATGAAGATAGCACCAGTCAGGAGGCCAGAGTCCATAGCAGAAAAGATATCATTGGTGAGTTTGAGGAGGGCAGTAGTCGTACTGTGCCCCTTGCAGAAACCGTGTTGAGAGCTAGACAAGAGGTTATGCTTCTGCAGGTAATCAAGAGTTTGGGTTGCCACAAGTTTTTCGAGGATTTTACTGAGGAGGGAGAGGATAGCTATAGGGCGGTAGTTTGAGATTAATTTGGGATCACCCTTTGGAATAGGGTGACTTTGGCTATTTTCCAGATGTTGGGGACTGAGCCGTGACATAGAGATAGATTGAAGATTTTGGTAAGGGGAGAGGCTATAAACGGGGCGGCGGTCTTTAGAAGCCTAGGCTCCAGCCTATCAGACCCTACACTGGTAGGGTCTGGGGCGGAGAGGAGAAGCCTCAGAACTTCAAATTTTGTAATATTCCGGAACCTGAAGGGGGAATGTGTGAATTGAGGTTTAACATTGTAGTTGTGTGAAGAGACATGCATATTAGGGAATGGAACCTGGTAACTGGTGAGGTCCGAGAAATGGTGGTTAAAAGCGTTAGCTATAGTAGTAGGATTATTGCAGTGTATGCCGTTAATCAGCATGTCATTTGTATGTGCCGTTTGATTTGCTCCAAGGAGGGTTTTTATTGTAGCCCAGAATTTTTTCGAGTTATCCGCTGTTTTAGTTAGCAGATTTTTACAGAAGGAGCTTTTAGCTAATCGAATTTGCCTTTTGCATATATTTCTCTGGGCTCGGTAATTATTATAATCAGCCAGTAGCTCAGTGGTTTTGAAGCGGCACCACGCTTTGTCCCTGGACCTAATCAATGCAAGTAGGTCTTTGGAGAGCCATTTCATCTGTGATCCACGGATCCGACGAGTGACACAGGGAGCATGGGTGTCTTGGAGCAGATGAAATTTAGCGAGGAAATGGTCTAATGCCAGTTGAGCATTATTAGAGGTGTGAATGGGGGACCAGTCGATCAGTGCGAGATCATGTAAGAGATTATCTTGGTTAAAGTTAGCCAGGTTTTGGAAGGTGATGAGTTTAGGAGGTGGAATAGGTTTACTTGACGCACGCCAGGTGCAGAAGATTGGGGAGTGATCACTGATTGAGTCAGCTAGGGTCCCTGCATATGCTATGCTATCCGGGCGGTTTGTGAGGACCCAGTCTATAAGAGTACTAGCCCGAGGAGGGGCATGACCCTGGTAGGGTCTGCAATAAGTTGATGAAGATTATGTCCTTGGACAATAGTGTGAGAGGACTGGTTTAATTTACTGGTCCAGTTTAGGTTCAGGTCCCCAAGAATGAGGACTTCATTATGACCAATAGCCTTATCAACCTGAGATAGCAGTTCCACTAGCCCAGCCGTGCCACCAGCCGGAGGGTTATAGATACAGACCAAGTGAAGTTTCTTAGACCCAAGCTTTATGGTAGCATAGATTGCTTCACAGTAAGATAGGGAAGATTGGGCATTGGGGGATAAAAGAATGTGAGGTTTGAAAAAAATGGCAACCCCCCCCGCCCCACTTTGTTAATGGCCTATCCTGCCGAATGATGTTGTAGTTGGGCAGTGAGCTGAGATGATCAAGGGTGGAGGGTTTTAGCCAGGTTTCAGATAAACAGAGGATATCTGGGTTGTGCTGAGCAACCCACGCCTCTAGTTCAGCCTTGTTGCGAAGCAGACTCCTAATGTTTAGGTGGGCAATACGGATGCCCTTGGTGTCATGTCAGTTTGTAGCTTTACAGGATAGGTTACATGGTGGTCCAGGGTTTTTCTCAATATCCCCAGCTAACATCAAGGTTAGGTGAGATAGATGTAAGAGTTTGCGACAGATGTGGGAGATGGATAGGGTTATGCTTGGTACCTTGGGTTTATTCAGAGTGTAGGATAAGTGATAGATGAGTTTGTGATGAATAAGCAGGGGGAAGGTGACAGGAGGCAGTTGTAGTGTTTTTCGCGTAAGAAATAACCTGCAGTGGTCAGGGTAGGAGTGGTAATAGTTAAAGGATATAGAGTAGTAGAGTGTAGGGAGCCATATGAGGCAGAGAGCTGTAGAGGCTATTAAAAGAATGAAACAGGGAGAGATGGCCATTTTGGTATAGTTATAAGTGGCGATAGGATTATAGGAATGAGTGGGAGTGAAATAAAAGAAGGTACAGTCTAGGCACTAGTAAAGATAAAAGATAGAATCAAGTGCCCACAAGCGGTTTAGAGTGAAGGTACAGTCAGGCACTAGTAAAATATAAGATCAATCAAGCGCCTCTAGCAGTCAAAAGGTATAGGCTGCTAATGGAAAGAGAGGAGATAGTTAATTTTTTCAACTGGGCGTGTTTGAGGGTGGAGTTACAACCTATAAGAGTAAAGCCGGACAAGGGTGGGTGTGGTGGGGGCGGTGGGGAGCAGTCGCAAGCAACTCGGGGTTTCAGTGACCTGGTCCCAGCTCAACAGCAGTTATAGCACAGGGCAGGCAGTTCTGGGAGAACGTGCTTGTGGTGACTCATGGTTACAATCACGGCTTCAATTGCCACCTCCCCAGTTCAAACAAGCTGCTTGTTTTTCTTTAGCAGATTTCAGCCACGCTACTCTAGCCCCACTGATTACAGCTGTGCACTAGCAAATTACAGGCGGCTCTGCAGCCGGGGTTATGTCGAAAACGAGAACAAAGAGGGGATTCAAATGCTGAGGCGCTTTAGGACGCTTCTGCAGCTTCGTGGAATTTTGCAAAAAGTCGGAGAAAGTATTAGGTTACAAATGCTGAGGCGCTTAGGACGCTCTGCAGCTTAGGAATGGGGCAGCTATAAATTAAATGTAGCTCCACTATGTACAAGCAGTGATCTTTCTTTCCAGTAGGTAGAGCTTTCGGTTGCTGTACTTGGTTTAAACAGTGCAGAATTGGGAACGTCTGTGGATCCGTCTCAGTTCCTGATTCAAATGCCAGGCGGGCAGTCCCGAGTAAAAGGCGCCAAAATTCAAAGTCTCAGCAAAGCAGGGACAAGCAAGGAGGCGCTGAAAGGTGGACGAAATTACCTTTGTTGCCTCAGGGACAGTGTTCCATGGTGGTCTGGGCAGGATGTCCAGGGCAGTTGAGCCCACCAGTAGCCGAGGCTTTGTTGCCTCAGGAACAGTGTTCCACGGTGGTCAGCGCAGGATGTCCAAGGCAGTTGAGCCTACCAGTAGCCGAGGCTTTGTTGCCTCAGGGACAGTGTTCCACAGTGGTCAGGGCAGGATGTCCAGGGCAGTTGAGCCCACCAGTAGCCAAGGCTATTAGTCTTCCTGTGTTCTATGTTATTAAGGATTTTAGCATAAAAACTGAGTCCTTGAGTGAGTTCATTGACTCTTGCTGTTCATTTCCCACACACAATCATAATCCTCTCTGTAATCTCACAAAATGCTGCCAAAGAAGCAACTGTGATGTCCCAAGCAGAGGATTATACGGCAGTCCTACTTACATGCAAATATCCTAAATAAGGAAGAACAAGAGACAGAAAAATACAGGAAATATAAGTAATGTCAGCCGGTCCATCAACGCACTACAACTTGTGATGTCAACGACCCGGGTTCGGGAGTGGACCCAGGGTTGTTGGAGAGCCAGCCGCAGGGAGAAGGTTGAGCATCCATTGGACTACTCGCCTTCTCTGGTGAGGGAGGGGATCTGGCAGCCAGCATCTTCCTATCCCTTGCAACGGCTGGGGGTAGGTGAGCATGGGACCAGTACTGATGCCAGATTGGTAGAGGTGACAGACGTCCGCACATCAGGGGCGGGAACACACTAGACCATGCACTGAGGTTATTTCACGTACACCTCTGTCAAGGGGGGCCACAGGGGAAACCACATGCAGAAAACCCCCTTGGACGACAAGCAGCAGGAAGTCCAGGATCCTTGTGGGGACCCAGTAGACCGATGTGGGGTATATCCCCTAGCTGCTCCAAGGTGAATAAACAGAGTCAATAAAGGAAAAGAAAATATAAGTACTATATTTATTTAGTTTAGAAGTGGTGACTGTGGCCCAGTGGTGCCAGAGGTTGAGGCGCTGGTCGCTACACCTTGTGGCACGCCGGCGTCCTGGGTTTGGGAATGAGCCCGGGTCACCGGGGTCAACAGGGGCAAGAGAGGATTGAGCATCCGGTGGACTGCTTTCCTCTCTCAGGGAGGGGGGAGTTGTTATCCCACTTGTTGACTGCCCTCTGTTGATGACCAGGGGGCAGTATGGGTTGGGAGGCATGCACCAATGCCTATGCGTTGGTAGGTGAGGAAGGGGGGGAGAAAATTGTGGAAAAAAGAGCCTGGCAGGCTCTGTGATGGCCCATCGCGTCCCGAGGGCCGCCCCCAGTTTCTGGATTAGGTCTCGGAGGTGGAGAAGCCGGCACCCTCCTCCCTGGCCCCGCCATGGGGGGGAGAATTTCCACGGGTAGGCAGGTGTGTGAGGGACTAGAGAAGGAGGGCCACAGCCATCTGCCAGGGCTCCAGGCAGATAAACAAATAATAGAAAAAAAAAATACTGACTGAGAAACAAGGGTGCAGACTTTTATTTTAGCCGGAGTTGGGGAGGCCTAACTATAGGTCATGGGACCTGGGGCGCTCATTACTAGCACACAAAGGAAACTTGAGGAATTTGCGAAGAGTGACTTAAGCCCCACAGTTCCTCCCATAGTCAGCATTCATGCCAAGAAAGACATACTGGGCTAATGCTCATTTTTAGGTGTGTCCTAGAGGAGGGATTAACATATGGCGAACAATAGCAAAAATTTGGTACAGTTAACTACAAGAAGTACAATTATAAAAAATAAAACAATATTTACAAATGGTAATAAATACATAATTAACAGCACAGGAAAGATAAAACAGGAAAGCAAGTCGGCCCCGTTGGCACAGTAGTAGCATTACTGCTCACGCCAGAGACCCAGGCTTGGGAACAAGCCTGGGTCATTGGGGCGAGCTGGGGGAAGGACTGAGAGTCCCAATGTATGCTGTCGCCTCTGGGAGGAGGGAGGGTTGCTTCACCTCCCTGTGCTACTTCCACTTGTAGGTGTACAGGTGACAGTGCAGAAGAGATGTTGTGGGGGGGTACTTCACGGAGTGTTTGGTGTGCAGTGTGGTGTGTGTCCATTTGCTTCCTGCAGGACCTCAGTTCTAATGCTGGCATCTCCACGGGTCTGTGATCTCAGCAGCGTGAGAAATCTTAAGTGGTTAATCCCCCTCTGTCTGTGCTGTGTGACTGATGAAAATGGCCTGATGGCAGTATATGCACGATGCTGGACAGAGGGGCACAAAAATAAAAAACACAAAGGGAACATATTTACAAATGGTGCATAGATACATAGCACTACAGGAAAGATATAAAATGCAAACATAGATGGTCCCCTGGATTCACAGAGGCAATCATAGGGGTAGATAGAGTGACAGGTGCAAGTAAGTAAGTGTGCCCTTTCCCTGAGGCTCAGGGTGTTGTACAGGATACAGGCAAGATTAAAAAAACAATGCAATGGGGGGGAGGGGCATGGCTAGCAGCTGACTGGAATGGATGTAGAGAACAAGGGCTCCTGCTAGTTTGCACTTTTTCAACTAAAAAATCTTAAAATTCATATACTTTCTGTAGTGAGGTGCACAGAATGAAAGAGCTCACCAAGCTGATTCCCAGGATACTAATCTCTTTATGTCTTAGAGAATGGGCAGACCTTGTATTGCCATTCCTCCAGAAAGCAGGAAGATGAAGCAGCAGAAGCCGCCTGAGCAGGCTGGGGTGAGCGAATCAACATTTGAGAGTAGAGGGAGTGGTGAGCCTTCTAATGCAGCCTTGTTGAAGACGATCCATGATCTGGATAACAAAATTGAACACCTGGTCTCCCGGTTTGAAAACAGGAAGGGAAACTTCAGAATGTGGAAACTGAGGCAAAAGCGGCCACTGAGTCAGCAGCCTAGACAGCAGCAACTGTAATGGGGATCATGGCAGAAAATAAACTGCTTCGACTGCAACTCCAGCACTTTGAATATGGTGCTTGCAGCAACATGTGGCTTCTGGGTATCCTTGAGGAGGCTTAAGAAACTGGTCTGCATGGCTTTCTTCTGAACTTTTTTAATGATCTCTTGGGCTTGGATTTACAAGGACTGATAGTGAGAGCATATCGAGTAAATCCCTGGCATAAACCCTCAGACTTGGAGCAAACTTGAAGCCTGTACAATCCTTGTTGTCACTATGGGGCAGCAAATAAGAGATAATGTACTCCCAGAAGCCAAGAAGAAGAGACAGCTACAACTGCCTAATGGAGCTCCTTGCTATGTGTTCCCAGATCTCAGCTTCACTACCAGGAACAGGCGGAAAGGTTTTGAGGTGGTAAGATCAGGCCTCCATGCTTGATGCACTCCTTACAGTTTTCTGCCTGCCTGTCTGCCTGCGTGTAACTTAAGCTGGCAAAACGTACTTGTACACCGACCCTGTTGAAGCAGGAAAAAGACTGGAAGTAATAAAAAAAGACTTTGTACAAAAAGAACAGGGAGGCTGTATCTGAAGAAGAAGGGAGGACTGAGATCTATACCCCGATGTAAAACATTTTTGGTGTTTCTTCGTTTTGGTGTATTACAACAACAGAGTGTTCTAAATCATTGACGTTGGTGGTGGTTCTACTGGACATTTAAGGTTGTGGATTTTGTACTTCCTTTTTTTATTACCAGATTTCAAAATGGTGCTGCAGACTCCAGATTTAAATTCTAATAAACAAGTGTTTTAATTCAGAGCTGCTTGGTAGATGGATCTGATATCACAAGGGGATCCGTGCGAGGCAAAATGGCCGATAACTTGTGGCAGCGAAGTGCGCACATTATGTGTGCTTGGGCTAGTTGTCTGAAGTACGGAGCATAAATTTAGACATCTTGAAACCTGTTTATGTTGAATGTGCTACCTCCATTTACCATTTAACATTTCCACTGCTGACAAACTTACACTGTTACTGGTTAGCTTCAAAGTTGAAAGTTGACATGTTTAAAGTTTGACGGTTTGCTCTAAGATTAGTGGTGTTGACACCTTTTTTTGTTTAGACTCTGTATTTATCCTCCTATCGCACAGTGACCCCACTCTTCTGGGTCTCAATGTGGACCTGCCTCAGAACCTCTCCGGATCATCCCTTGCATATGGGAGCCCCACTCTTTAGACCCTGGATGCCTGGATTACCCCCAGTGGGGTGGAGGAGCCCCAGATCTCCCCCTGACCATGATTCGAGTGTGCACCTTGCTCTGGACTTACCAGAGCCTCCGAGTGCTGTCCCCCGAGACCCGTCTACTGGCGCCACTGTGCAATCTCTCTTTTCCTGCCTTTCTCTCCACCCCCTAGACACCAGCGTGCACTGGGGGCCAAGGAGCCAGGAGACGTGCTGAGACATGCCTCCTGCTCCAGCCCCCTGTTGGCATCTGACATTCGCTCCTGCTACTCCCTATACTACACCTTCCACCCAAGCTCCCTTAGGTGGTGGTATTGCGGCGGGAGCTTGCAGGCTCCCCCCCAGAGAAGGAGAGCAGCCGTTGGGTGCTCCATCTTTCTCAACCCCTGCCAACCACCAATAACCTGTGCTTGTTCCCGAACACGGGTCGCTGGTGTGGAGCTAGGTAAGGCATCCAGCTCCTCATCCCTCAGTGCCACTGGGCCAGCTGCGTTGGCACCTTTACAGGAATGCATTTAACTACTCTTATTTATTTTCTTTATGTAATCCTATATAGAATGGTTGCTGTAGTGGGTGCAAAGATGAGTTAATGTTTATTCTGTATCCCATTGTATCTGAGTGACAATATTTCACTGGGTCTCACAGCGTCACTCCAGTGATGTTCAAAAATGCTATGGGAATGTCACTAACTTTTCAGACCTTGCTAGTTGGATTGGCAACCCTGTCATTGCTGCAAGGGTTAATTATGGACCTTATTCAGCTAATGTTATCACTCTAAAATCTTGTACGCCTCCCTCGTGAGGTAACAATGGATAACAAGTTACACTATACTGCTTATAAGATGTATTTCATAATTTCTGTACTTGGAACCAAGTTTATGTTCATATGTACTGTGTATATGTAGAAAAGCAGTAACAAATAATTTACAAAAAAAACATGCAATAAACAGAAGATTAAAACACATAAAGAGTCTGATAAAAGAAATAGAACAGCTAGGACTAAGAGGGAGAAATTAAGAAGTCCCAAAAGCTTCCCTAGAAAGATGTGCCACTGGCATAAAAGTGGGGGTGAAGAGGTTACTGAGGAAGGATTTAAAGGACATGTTAGAGGAGGAGAAGCATATGGAAGCATGGAGGTTATTCCAGATATAGGGAAGATGTACAGAGAATGCAGTTTGACCAGAAGAGGTTTGGCAGTAGGGAACGGCAAAAGTATGTGTGTTTGCAGAGTGAATAGATGGGGGGAGAAGTAAGGAACAGAGAGAATGGAGGTAGGAGTGGATGGAGGAAGTTCAGTGCTTAGATATGAAGGAGGCACAGTACACAAGAGTCTTAAGGATGGGAAAAAGAGTTACTGAAAGAGGCGGCAGTGAGGAGTAAGTGGGGGAGAGTTATCAGCAGAACAACCAAAGGATTGAAAGAGAGCGTCCAGTCTCTGGTTAGAGTGGATTTTGGGGCAGTGAGTTGTTACATAGTTATATGGTTAATTAATACAGACAAAAGTGAGGAAAAACCCTTTTTAATTGTCTATCTTCTCTCACAGAACTGGTTCTCGATAATGATAGAAACATAGAAACAGACAATGACAGCAGAAAAAGACCGCTGGTCCATCCAGTCTGCTCATGAACCTTAACAAACTCAGGACTTATTGTCCATACAGGGTTCTAACCCACACTATCCACCCCCCATGCTCCCTGCCTTACTGGTATCACCCTGAGCAACCACTAAACCCTTCACTCTCTCCCAAGTGTGTTTGAAACCACTGATAGTTTTGGGGCCCACCACATCAGCTGGCAGATTATTCCACAGCTCCACCACCCTTTCTGTAAAATAAAACTTTCTCACTTCCCTCTTGAATCTCCCCCCATCAATTTCCACCCATGTCTCCATGTTCTTGTTCCACTACTTGTGATAAATAGTTCCTCTCAGTTTACCTTGTTCATTCATTTCAGGAACCAGAAGGTCTCTGTCCACAGGGGGAAGCCTTAATGGGGGCAATTAGGGGAGCAGAATTGCTTACCAAGATCACCCGGCTCAAATCTGGGAAATGCCCCGGGCATAGACGGCCTGCCTTCTATAAAACCCACAGAGACATGCTCCTCCCTTAATTAAACCAGGTTTATGGAGATGCCTTGTCCTTGGAGGGCACTGTCCCCAAGTCATGATTACAAGCTGTTATCTCAGACATACCCAAACCTTGAAAGGACCCCTCCCTGTGTCCATCATATCTGCCCATCTCAATCCTTAATACCAAGTACAAAATTCTTACCTCCCTTATGACCCGCAGGCTGCAGTAAGTAATCCTGGAACTTATACATATAGATCGGTCAGGATTTACACCAGGTTGTCAAGCACAGGATAATCTACAGCACACAGTCCACATCATAAATCACCGGCATAAACTCAAACAACCAGCCCTGCTACTCTGTTTAGATGCTGAAAAGGCCCTTGATAAGGACTCCTGGGCCTTTATGTGAGCTGTCCTTTCCAGGTTTGAGTTCACGGACTCCTTTCTTACTCTTCTATTCAAGCTATATGACAGCCCCATAGGGTATGGCAGAGCCAACGGACATATATCCGGTAGCTTCTGATTGGTCAGAGGTACCCAGCAGGGCTGCTCCCTATCCCCACACTACTGTTCGCCTTGTATACTGAGCCTTTAGCTCAAAGCATCAGGGAACATCAGTCCATAAGGGGAGTACGCCTGGCTGGGACTAAAACACGAACTCGTCCTATACGCGGACGATATCCTTCTTTACCTTATGAATCCAGAGAGTTCCCTTCCCGCTGTGTTTGACTTTGATTTCTCAATATTCAACCCTCTCAATCGACTCCCTCAACACCACTAAGACAGAGATTCTCGGTTTTTACTACCCGCTCCCCCTAATATTAGGAGAGACTTCCCCATGAAATGGGACTTCTCTGTCTCTGAAATACCAAGGAATACATCTTGCAGTCCAAGTGTCATAGATACATAGATACATAGACAGTGTCGGCAGATAAGGGCCTATGGCCCACCCAGTCTGCCCATTTGAGCTTGTAAGTTCAGTTTGTTTTCCTAGAAGTCTGTTGCCCCTTACCCCTGACCTCTAGAATTCCTTTATGTCTATCCCATGCATTCTTAAATCCCGTGATTGTTTCAGCCCCCACCACTTCCTCTGGCAGGGTGTTCCACTTGTCCACCACCTGTTCTGTGAAGAAATTGTTTCTCATGTTTCCTCTGAATCGTCCTCCCTCCAACTTCATCCCATGCCCTCTAGTCCTGGAACATCTTTTTCGCTTAAAAATAGTGTTTTCCTGCACCCTGTTCCTCCCTGTAAGATACTTGTATGTCTCTATCATATCCCCTCTCTCCTTCTCTCCTCCAGGAGTACATGTTCAGTTCCTTCAACCTGTCTTCATAGGACTTGTGATGCAATCCATGCACCATCTTTGTTGCCCTCCTCTGAACCTTCTCTACCCTGTCTATGTCCTTACGTAGGTATGGTCTCCAGAACTGTACACTGTACTCCAGGTGGGGCCTCACTAGTGTCTTGTGTGGCGGAATTATGACCTCCCTTTTCCTGCTGGTGATGCCCCTGCCTATACATCCCAGCATCCTATTTGCTTTACCTGCTGCCTTGTCACACTGTTTCCCTTGAGGTCATCCAGAGATGACAACCCCAGATCCCTTTCCTGCTTGGTGCATGCTAGCCTCACCCCCAACTGATATATTGTGCCAGGGTTTTTGTGCCCCATAAGCATTATCTTGCACTTCTTTGCATTGAATTTCAACTGCCAAACCCTTGACCATTCTTCAAGTTTCTGCAGGTCGCTTCTCATTCTGTCTACACCCTCTGGTGTGTCTACTCTGTTACAGAGCTTTGTGTCATCAGCGAACAGTGAAATTCTGCCTTCTAGATCCTGCACATAATGTCACTGATGAAAATGTTGAATAGGACCGGTCCCAGCACTGATCCCTGTGGTACCCCACTGGTCACTCTTCCCTCTGTGGAGTGACAGCCATTTACCACCACCCTCTGTGTCCTGCCACCCAGCCAGTTACCTACCCACCACACTACTGTCCTGCCCACACCCATATTCCCAGTTTGTGTAATAGTCTTCTATGTGGCACAGTGTCAAAGGCCTTGCTGAAGTCCAGATAGGCCATGTCCACTGCCTCCCTGATCCACCTTCCCTAGTCACCCAGTCAAAAAATTCAACGAGGTTGGTCTGACATGACCTCCCCTGGCGAAACCATGCTGCCTTGGGTCCTGTAGTCCATGGACAACCAGATGTTCCACCAATCTCTCCTTCAGTAGTGCTTCCATGATCTTCCCCACTACCGAGGTGAGGCTGACTGGTCTGTAGTTCCCTGCTTCCTCTTTGTTCCCACTTTTGTATAAGGGGACTACATCTGCTGTCCTCCAGTCTTTGGGTACCTCCCCTGTTTCCAGTGATCGGCTAAACAGGATAGCCAGAGGTTCAGCCACCACCTCTCTTAGTTCTTTAAGGACCTGGGGTGCACCCGTCTGGCCCCATTGCTTTATCAACTCTTGTTACTTCCAGTTCCTTCAGGACCCTTTCTCGTGTAAAGGGACTTGTGTCCATTCTGCACCATTCTCACCTTGTACTCCTTCAGACCCATTACCCCCATCTTCCTCAGTAAAGACTGAGCAGAAATACCTGTTCAATATGTCAGCTTTACTGTTGTATCCTCCACTTGGCTCCCATCCTCCCCTTCAGTCTCACTATCCCTCCTTTCTTTTCTTTTTTTCACTTATGTACCTGTAAAGGTTTTGTCCTCTACCCACTGATTTTGCAATGTGTTCTTCTGTCTGAGCTTTGGCTTCCCTTACTGACCTCCCTGCCTCCCTTTGCTTCTCCTGGTACTTCTCCCTATCCCCTTCTGCCTGTGTCTTTTTGTATTGCCTGAATGCAATCTTTTTGGCTTTCACTTTTTGCTACCTCTTTGGAAAACCATAATGGTCTCCTCTTCCTTTTCCTCTTGCTAACCTGCTTAATGCATAATTCTGTTGTTCTTGTAATCCCCATTTTAAATACTGCCCACTGTTCCTCAACCCCTGATTCCTGTCCCATTCCCCTTAATGCCTCTTTTAAGTATCTCCCCATTTTCCCAAAGTCTGCCCCCCTAAAATCCAGGATACGTGTTTTTGTGTGGTTTGGTTCTGCTCTTTCTGTGATTTCAAACCACAATGACTGGTGGTCACTGTTACCCAGGTGCTCCCCCACTGTTACCCCCATCACACTGTCCCTGTCCCAACTTTACCAACTGAATTATGTACCCCTTGTAGCCCAACTGAAACTAAACACCCGGAGATGGGCCTTACCCCCTTTCGTTACACTCTAGAGTACAAGCCCTGAAGATTAATGCCCTCCCCAGGTTTCTTTTCTTTTGAACTTCATGTTTATTAATTTTCTGTTAAGCAGACAATCAATATCCACAAAATCTCATACAGGGTACAGATGTGGAATGACATTACATCAATAAGTTAGTTTTATAATTACATATTAATACCCCTGTATTCTTGTACAAAATGAATAGAGGGAAGTCCTGGGCAATAAGCCCCAATAATAAATCCAAGAGTCTCTTGAGAATTGCCAGCCTCTTCATAGGTAAAGGTGTCTTCTAGAAGGGAGAATTAGAAAGGGAGAACAAACACAATCTAATAGTTTGATATTTAAACCTGGTATAACTAGGCGGAACTTATATATGTGAACAACGATTCCCTCTAAAATTCCCAACCACCACAGAATCAATAACAGTTCCCAACAGATGATGTTATTGAAAAAGAAAATGAATCATTTCCAATTTCTAATTTAAGCAGTAATGCCCTCAACAGCACTTAACTAATATATTTTCTCCTTATAAGGCCTCCTAACCAACATACAGATCTGACCTTATATGTGTCCTTGGTAATGGGAGAAAAACATGCAGGGACCACAAAGATGGCAGATCCTCCTGCTCGAATCAAATGGCGATTTCGCCCATACATTCTAAAAATTATACAGCCCCTACCGTAATCCACACATTAACAAAAGAAAACCCGAATCTGTTACTCTCTGAAATCTTTAAGATCTCAGTCAAAATCATTAAAGTTCCAAAGCCCTAGGTCACATTAAAAGGTAAGTCTGACCTGTTGCAAAATTAGGCCTCGTTGCAATCCATCGGTCCTCTTTCGATTCTGAGCTCTGCAGATCAGTAGGTTCTTTCCTTGCTGCAAATTCAAGCTGTATCTTCTCCGTCCAGCATCTTGGGGACTGGAAAATTGCTGTGTTTTCCCTTCATACACGACCTGGAGTCGGGCCAGCAGCAAGAATGAATGATTAATGCCAAGTGCGTGGAGTCGGTGTATCACCACATCAAAGGCCTTCTTCCTAGCGCAGGTCTGGAAGGAGAGGTCTGGGTACATTTTGACATCCTCACCGTTGAGCTCCAATGGGTATGCTGCCCTTGCTGCTGACAGGACCCGATTCAGGATTTCGGATCCTGTAGACTTCAACAGGATAGTGCGTGGCTGGCTGGAGGAGGCTGGGTGTATCCTCAGGTTCACTCTGTGCGCTTTGGTGAGTGAAACCCAAGAAAAAATCTTCTGGAAGGTTTAGTGTCTCTTTCATCCAGTTCAATAAGTAGGGTAATAATGTTGTCCCCTCCACACCTTCAGGGAGCCCTACAGTTCTGATATTTCCAGCTCTAATTTTGTTTTCAAGCGACTCCAGATGTCCATAGAGCTGGTCATTTTCTTTAGTGATGGTGGCTACCATGGCTAAGGTTGAGACTACTTTCTTGTCTGTTTCTGCCAGGGACCCAGTAAGTTGTATAACAGCAGTGTCATGTTTCTCCAGCCTTTGGAGTGTTTTTCTCGATTTTGGAGTCCATGGCCCGCATGGACTCCAGCAAGGTATGCCACGGTGGTTCCAGCTGCCTATCAGTATTTTCAATGTTGCTTCCACCTGAGGCTTTAACTGCCTTGCTATTACTTGGTGGTGGATTTTTAGACTGTCCCTGCTGTTGAGTTTTCATTCTGCCCATATTAAATGTGGTATCTCCTGATTCAGAAAGTCGTATTAAATTAAGATCTGCCACTAGAACTCGGGAAAAGTTTCTTAATTTTTAGTTTTTATATAATCTTCTGCCACATGGAAGAGAGAGTAGAAGAAATACTTCCAACCTGGAAGATGGCTCTCTGGCGCCCTCAGGCTTCTTTTTTTGTTGTTTCAAAATGTCCCCTGTTAGGTACCTACCCAAACCTTAAACAAATGGCAGGCTGTTTTCATGGCATTCATGTGGAATAATAGCCAACCCAGAATCTGGGAGCAGATACTATTTCTTTCCAAATCACAAGGATGATTAGCAGTCCCGTACCTCCCATGATACTGGGCTGCGACACAGATGCGAATAGCCCTTCTCTGGGGACATCTCACATATAAGACTCACTGAAAGCAGATCGACTTATGTCAAGACAGTTTTCCCACAAACACAAAAGGAATGTGCCCTATCCCCCTTGCTTTTCACCTTGTATGTGGAACCCTTGGTGCAAATAATTAGGCAGGCACCTCAAATTGTAGGATTTACATATATGACTACAGAACACAAAGTGGCTTTTTATGCAGATGAGTTACTGCTTTATGTAACTCACCCAGAGACCTCCCTCCCAAAATTATTTGACATCTTACAGAAATTGGATACCTTGGCTGGATATAAGCTAAACACAAATAAAACAGAAGTTATTAGATTTCAGTATGAGCCAGACCCAGAAACTATTAACCATTTTCCATTCTGCTGGAACGGAAAGAAATTCCAGTACCTGGGGATTACCATACTACAATATCTCACTTCACTATACAAAGTGAATTATAACCCATTAACCAAGACAATAGGAGAAGACCTACAGTGCTGGATTAATTTCCCCTTTCCCTAGTGAATAGGATGGAGGCCATTCAGATGAATGCCCTCCCTAGGTTTCTTTACGTATTCCAAACTATCCCAATAGTACCAAAGAAATCTGAATTTCGTAAATGGGTTAAACTAATTTCCAACTTTATATGACAAGAGAAAATACCAAGACAAGCTTTTAACCTTCTGCAACTTTCGAAACAGAGGGGTGGCTTGGCTCTTCCCCATCCTGAGAAATATGCCCAGGCAGCACATCTATCCTACGCTTTACAGTTGCTAGATCACTATGCAGACCAGCGCTGGAAAGAGCTTGAAATAGGGGAAGAAAGGAACAGACCAGATCAAATGATATTTGGTAAACTTCTGATCAGAAGAAAAGTCCAGGAGGGGGATTCAATATATACTAGGCTCATACTCAATAACTGGAGTAATATTCTCAATATTCCAATAATTGAACAGTCAAAGGCTTACTAAGCCCAGCTGATGACCCAGATTTCACACCAGCCAAACTGGATCATACCTTCAAGACATGGAAGAGGCTAAGACTCCATCACATATACCAACTCTATGAAGCCGGAACATTTCTCCTATTTCAGACTCCAAAGCAAAAATATGGGCTCAGGCAACAAGATCATTTTAGATACCTTCAACTTAGACATTACTGTTTGGACAAGATAGGTCAGTCATGGGATAGAGAAGAGTTCCATCCTCTAATTCAAATAATACTAGAAACTTTGAAGGGAACAACCCCAGCACATAGTATCTCCTGCAACAACAAGACTATTCAGGCCATTATAACACAGGAGTTGCAGAAAACACAAAATAGATGGGAGGCGGAAATGGACTTGGGTCTGACGGAGGAGGATTGGGAGAAAATATATATGTCACAAAATAAAGTTATGTCTTCCAACTATTGGAAAGAATATGGTTGGAAGTGTGTCACTCGCTACTTCCAAACCCCCCAAATCACAGGAAAATTCAGTTCTCAGTATGGTGTTTCCTGTTGGCGGAGATGTGGGAGCCATGTGCCATGCACATGCACGTGTTCTGGACATGTCCTGTGCTGACGCCTTATTGGCAGGACTTAGAAAAGGCACTCATTGACCTGTTCCCAACATTGGAGAGGCTCATCCCAGAATGTGCGATTCTTTTAAAGTTTCCAAACCAGTTAAGGGAATCTCATACAAAAATAATCATTTGTCAGTGCCGAACGTTGCTTGCTTGTATGTGCTGTTTAGATATTTGGAATTGATAGTTCCATGCCTTCCTCCCAAGACATACACTGTGTCTTTCCGCTCAGTATTCACAGAAGAGTGGGAGGGCCAAGGGTCACAGCAGTACAGCAGTTGTCAAGGGGGTGAAGAGGTAGACAATAGTCCATTCAAAGGCAAAAGAGTCCTGCAGGAGCTCACTAAATTGAAGGTGGACAAAGCGATGGAACCAGATGGCATTCACCCAAGGATATTAAGAGACCTGCGAAGGGAGATAACACTACCTCTGGCAGCCATGTTCACTGAGTCATTCAACATGAGTGAATTGGAAGAGGGCACATGTGGTCCTTCTGCACAAGTCCAGCAGCAGGGAGGAGGTGGGGAACAATAGGCCGTTCAGCCTCACCTCAGTAGTGGGGAAGATCATGGAGACATTGCTTAAAGAAAGGATAATGGAGCATCTAGAAGCCATTGGAGCCCAGGACCATAGACAACATGGATTCACAGTGGGGACATCATGTCAGACAAATCTGATTGATTTCTTTGACTGGGTGACGAAGTGAATCAGGGTGGGGCAGTGGACAACACTTACCTTGATTTCAGCAAAGCCTTTGACACCAACCCACATAGGAGGCTGATAAACTAGCTGGGTAGGCTGGGCATGGGGGAAAGGGTGGTAAACTGGGTTAGAAACTGGCTAACAGACAGAAGGTAGAGAGTGGTGGTAAATGGAGTGCAGTCTAGGGAGAGGGGGTGACCAGTGGGGTGCTGCAGGGATTGGTCCTGGTGCCAGTCCTGTTCAGTGTCATTAGTAACACTGCAGAACAGCTGAAGAGAATTTTTTCACCAAATTTTCAACATAGTTATTTTAAGACCTCTGCTCATGAACAGTGTCACTGTGATTTTCTTAATCTGTCCCAAACATTGATTGCGCACACCGACTGCGCCATTGTGCACTACATGCACGGAAACATGTTTTGGGCAACATGTGAAAAATGACAGCTGTACTGCTCATAAGGAGATGTGGTAAATGGCAATGCTGAAAATCTGTGCAATATAAAAATTTGCGAAATTACTTAACGCAAGGAACTGCGCACGACGTCAGAAACAGTCATTTTAGAATTTTTCACCAAATTTTCAACATACCCATTTTAAGACCTCTGCTCATGAACAGTGTCACTGTGATTTTCTGAATGTGTACCATACATTGAGTTCGCACACTGACTGCGCCATTGTGCGCTACATGCGCGGAAACACATTTTGGGCAAGATGTGAGAAATGACAGCTGTACTGCTCATAAGGAAGTGTGGTAAGATGGCAATGTTGAAAATCTGGAGTGAAAATATTGAAAATTCACGAACTTAATAGCGTGTGTAGGAACAGCGCAATGCATGCTCGTAAAACAGTCATTTTGGGAATTTTTTCACCAAATTTTTAACATAGCCATTTTAACACCTCTGCTCATGAACAGTGTCACTGTGATTTTCTTAATGTGTCCCGAACACTGATTTTGCATACCGACTGCGCCATTGTGCGTTACATGCGCAGAAACACATTTTGGGTGAGATGTGAGAAATAACAGCTATACTGCTCATAAGGAGGTGTGGTAAAATAGCAATGTTGAAAATCTGGAGTGAACATGTTGAAATTCACGAACTTACAAGCGTGCATAGGAACAGTGCTTGCTTGACTAAGTAAAAACAGTCATTTTGGGATTTTTCACTCAAATTTTAACATAGGGTTTTTGGGGGCCTACCTCATGAACTATGACACTGTCGTTTCGTAACTCGGTCCCGAAAGGTGGTTCCACACAGTGACCGCAAAATCACCTTTTGGGGCCGATTAACGCCATGACAGTGACAGAATTCATGAGGTGGGGTCCCAAAAACCCCATGTTGAAAATTTGATGAAAAAATTCCCCAAAATGCCTGAGATATGCAGTAAAGTTGAAAAACCCTATTTATTCCATTATACAGCTCACAGCATTTCCTCAGTTCGCGGTCAGCTTTGAAGAGTGCAGATGGGTTCCCGGTCCACCGAAGATCATCGCGCGGACTCCGGGGTAGTATGGGGTGAGGTGGGGTTTGGGAGTAGATGCACAGAGGGAGGAAGCGGGTGGGTGGGCGGGCTTAGGACAGTCTGCGAGGAAGTTTTTCTTTTAGGTTTTTTTTTTTACTTGGACAATGTGGACTTGTGCCACGCTGGGTGGGCTCTCAGCGTGGCAGCTGAAAGCTGTTTGGGAGTAGGGGTGGAGCCAATGGGGATTGGGCACCCCCGTCGGCCATAGGACCTGTTGCCATGCTGGGGTGGGCTTCCAGCGTGGCACCCGATAGTCTCGGGGGGGGAAACAGTAGAGCTGATGGGGGTTTGGGCACCTACGTCGGCCATACAGACTGTCACCATGATGGGGTGGGCTCCCAGCGTGGCACCTGGAACTCTGTTGGGGTGCAGCACAGCTGACAGGGATTGGGCACCCCATCGGCTATACAGTGTGTTCGTGGGGAGAAGAACGGTACAGCAGTATGTATGCGTGTGTGGGGGAGGTGAGCACGCCATCTTATCACTGCTAACTGAAGCATAGCTCTCCCTTTCAGCTGTATGGCACTGCATTTTCAACTTCTGTCATAGACAGCTGCAGTGCTGATTGCAGAACTGCGGCTGCGCCTGCAAACACACTTACTGAATTGGCAGAGGGCTGCCACACCTCCGAAAACTCGGATGATGGCACTGTTTCGTGCACATGCATGCAAGCAACATAAAAAATTGATAACTACATTATTATTGGCAGATAAAAAAGTTATTTCTCAGAAGTGGCTCCAAAAAGAGACACTGACACAAACAGAGTGGGAGGACACAGTCAGCAGATTTATCAAATGGAAAAATTGACAGCAGGCATCAACCTGCAAACTGAAAAGCTGAATGTTCTTTGGAAGAAATGGTTTATTTGGGTTATGGGACATAAACCAGATATAATACCCTAGTGCATCCGTAGGAAGAGAACATGTAAGAGTAAATTATGAAGGACACCACCTTATGAGGGTTAAAATAAATGCAACAGTATAGGATGGTAAGAATTGCAGCCTCTGTTGGAAGATAAATAACTTGAAGATTTATTATGACCACTCCAGTATGTTATGAATGCACACTAAATGTAATTCCTGTAATGCTCCTAAAAACTAATAAAATCTAAATTAAAAAATACACAGTTCTAAGGACATGGATATGTTGTTCATCCACACTCTCTGGCAGGTATCCTTGCCGCTTTAATTCTCGCCAGAAGGTCTTCAAGCTGGCTCCTCCCACCCATCCGGGTGGTAAAACTCTCGGCTCCGCCCCATGATGCCAGATCTTCCTTACCGCTTGGAAGCTCAGGTTCCCTCCTTAGCGCTCTGTGTTTGAGACTGGATCCTAATTCTTCGGTTCACCCGAAATTGATTTTGAAGTTTTCCAAACTTCGGTCTTCTTTCTCATGCGGCGATGGACAAATCCTTGTTCCCGGTTTTGGAGGTGCCCCTGGGCAGAAATGTCCAGGACAGATCCAGCATCTATGTGCGCCTACTGCTTAGGCCTAACCATGACCCGCAGGCTTGCGAGTTGTGCCATTCCTTCTCGGCCAATGTTCAGGACGATCGCGCTGCCCATTTGAAGCTCGGGCACCCCGAGAAACGTTTTCCGCCGGTTAAATCCAAAGAGGCTCATTGTGCGGTGTCCGCGGCGGCTGGCTCGGCTGAGCAGCTCGAGCAGATGATCGCCCTCGAGGAGGAAGCGGCCCAGGCTGCATCTTCTTCCTCCTCGGCTGCGGCATTTATCCCGCTCTCTCTGAGTTCCTCGTATACAGCTTCGTTCAAGGAGCTTTGCCAGTCCCTTTCCATGAAGGGAGAGGGGCCTTCGGGACATTCTTCTTGGCCCAAGAAAAGGAAATAGAAAGGTAAGTCCCATCGTCGGCTCGTGGGAGCGTGGAGAGGTCCCCTCCTGGCTGCCGACCGCCGACTTCCGGCCGAGGTTGCAGCTGAGGCCACTGGCTTCACGGTGCCCCGCCAGGCCAGCCTGCCGAGACTCCCCGGCAGGTCGAGATTTTTCTGATCCATTAGGCGGGCTGTCTGACTGGAGAAGCCCGACAACTCTACTTCACCGGTTCCCGGTGGATGCGAGATGTCTGCTCGCCGGGACTGCGGTCCCCGGTTAAAGTTCGAGCCGAAGGCGGGTATCCTCCCTTCCCAGACCCACCTCGGTCCCCGGGGGTCTCGGTCTCGGACCTCTTCTCGGTCCAGCCGTTCCGCCAACATCGGCGGTCTCGGTCTCGTTACCGTAGTAAGCGGCGACGCCGTTCTTCCTCGTCCTCCTCGGGTGAGGAGAGGCTACGGTGCAAGTTGCGCCGGCGCTATGAGGATTTGATGTGGCAGCAGTTGCTGTTATCCGGCCTAAGCCGACCCGGCTAAGACCCCAGCCATCAAGTGGCTGTCGCCGGAACGCCCGGCAACCACTGCTCCAGTCGAGTTGCCCGCCCCAGGGCCGGGTTGCTGCCGAAACCAGCTGGTCCACCGATTGTGGTGGAACCCCCGCCTCCACAACCTAAGTCGGGGGCACCGACCAAGAATTCTCGGTCGGGGCATGGCCTGCCCCACAGGTTGTCAGTCACCCTGACTCCCGACCGTCCTCGGCAGGTGGATGGTGGCTCAGGGCCAAGGCAGCTTTTCGCAGACTCTTCGGAATCCGACGATGATTCCTCCCTGTTCTCCAGGCAGTGCGATCTGGAGTCCTCCGGGGGCCAGTCAGTGGACAATAGCCCATCGTCCTTCTTGGGTCTGCTTCGACTCATCTCGGAGTCCACTGGGATGCAGCTCGAGCCCGTGTCCAAACGGGCCAAGCATCCCCTGACGGAGATTCTGGACCGACGGGATTCTCCTACAGAGGCCTTTCCGGTGGCTGAGGCCATTGTCGGCCCAGCCTTGGAGCTTTGGCAGCGGCCTGCTTCCTGTCCTGCTCCCTCGGCCAGGATGGCCAGGAAGTATGCGGTCCCTACCGGCTCTTTGCCCGGTTTCTCGGAACACCCCTCCACTGAGGGGTTAGTCACCGACAGCGTTTTCCGGCTTTCCAGTAACGCCCGGGATGTGGACAAGCCCCCCCGACAAGGAGTCCAAAAAGCTGGACTTTGCCGGGTGTACGCTGCGTCCTCCCTCGGCCTCCGACAGGCCAGCTCGGCCGTGCTGATGGCACACTTCTCCCACGCCCTCATGGGCTCCTTGGATGAGGTCGTTCCTCATCTCCCGCCTGACCTGCAGACCACGGTCCGCCAGGTGCGGGACCAGGGTAGGGCGGTGGCGAAGCAGCAGCTCCAGACTGCTCTGGACATAGGTGATTCCTGTGCCAGGTCAGTAGTGGCCGCAGTGGCCATGCGATGCAGGGCGTGGCTGAGGATATCCACCTTCACGGCGGGCACCCAGCACAAGTTGGCGGTCGTCCCCTTCTTGGGGACCGACCTCTTCGGCCCTGGAGTGGAGGGACACCTCCAGCGGATCGAGAAGTCCAATGCCACTCTGGACTCGGTCACCTCTGCCCTGAGGGACAAAGGCCGCCGTCAGCAGCAGAAGTCCTTTCGTCCTTCGGTCCCTGCTCCTCGACCGGCCCAGCAGCACCAGCAACAGGGCCAGCAGGCTCGCGCTTGGCATCCCAAACCCAAGCCTACAGCTTCCTCCAACAGGAAGCAAGGAGGTAAAGGCCCAGGAGGTCCCTCGGCCGGTTCTTCCTCCAAGCCTGCCCAGTGACGGGTTGAGGGGTGCCGCCCCCAACCTCGTCACTCCCCCTGGGTCCCCCGTGGGGGGATGGCTCCGCCACTTCCTTTCCGCCTGGTCCGCTATCACCATGGACCGCTGGGTGTTGGAGGTGGTAGGAAAAGGCCTGCCTCTGGAGTTCGAGCAGGTTCCGCCTTTCGGACACGTCTCGCCCTCGAGGGGAGCCATGGAATCCCAGCCTCGCTGTTGCCGCGCGGCTGATATTGCCCTGCTCCTCGAAAAAGAGGTAATCAGGAAGGTGGCGGATCCTCCTCCAGACCCGGGGTTTGTGTCCAGGTACTTCCTGGTCCCAAAACCGACGGGGGGCTGGCGCCCCATTCTTGACCTGCACGACCTGAACAGGTTCCTAAGGTCTCGGACCTTCAGGATGGTCACTCTGGCTCAGATAATCCCATCCTTGGAACGAGGCATGTGGTTCTGCTCCCTGGACCTCCAGGACGCTTTCTTTCACGTCCCAATCCATCCATCCCATCAGAGATTCCTCCGCTTCAGAGCGGAGGGATCCCTTTACAAGTTCCGAGCCATGCCCTTCGGCCTCTCCCTAGCTCCCAGGGTCTTCACCAAATGCTTGGCAGTGGTGACAGCATTCCTGCGGCGCCAAGGGGTCCAGGTGTACCCTTACATGGACGGTTGGCTGATAGCAGCCCCCTCCAGACAGGAGGTGGAGCGGTCCAGAGATCTGGCCCTCCAAGTTTGCTCTCAGGTTGGCCTCTCCCTAGCTCCCAGGGTCTTCACCAAATGCTTGGCAGTGGTGACAGCATTCCTGCGGCACCAAGGGGTCCGGGTGTACCCTTACCTGGACGGTTGGCTGATAGCAGCCCCCTCCAGACAGGAGGTGGAGCGGTCCAGAGATCTGGCCCTCCAAGTTTGCTCTCAGGTTGGCCTCTCCCTAGCTCCCAGGGTCTTCACCAAATGCTTGGCAGTGGTGACAGCATTCCTGCGGCGCCAAGGGGTCCGGGTGTACCCTTACCTGGATGGTTGGCTGATAGCAGCCCCCTCCAGACAGGAGGTGGAGCGGTCCAGAGATCTGGCCCTCCAAGTTTGCTCTCAGGTTGGCCTCCTCATCAATGAGGCCAAGTCGGAACTCGTGCCAAAGCAGGTGATTCTGTTCATCGGGGCAGAGCTCGACTCTCTGCGAGCCAAAGCACGGCTCCTGGCATACAGGGCCGAGGTTCTTTCCTCCTTTGTCCAATCATTTCTGGTTGGGCAAATTGTGCCCTGCCTGGGACTTCCTGCGCCTCCTGGGCCTCATGGCGGCCTGCACCAGCGTGGTCCATTGGGCCCATTGGTACATGCGTCCCCTTCAGTGGGGACTGGCCAGCCAATGGTCACAACGCCGCGATCCGTTGGACCAGCCTGTGACAGTGACCCAGGAGATGTGGAATGCTCTCCAATGATGGATCGTTCCAGCTCATCTGCAGGAGGGTATCCCGTTCGTCCGCCCCGAGCCGACGGTCTCTCTCTCGACTGATGCATCTCTGATGGGTTGGGGTGCCCATCTGGGGGAACACCGAGCGCACGGCCTCTGGTCCCCTCGGGAGTCCCGATGCCACATCAACCTGCTGGAGCTCCGAGCGGTCCGTCTAGCTCTCACCGCCTTCGCTCCGTTTCTACGGGGTCAAGTGGTTCAGGTCCAGACGGACAACACCACGACCATGTACTATCTGAACTGCCAGGGCGGGATGCGCTCCTTGCTGTTATGCAAGGAAGCTCTCCGCATTTGGTCCCTAGTGCGCAACTTGGAGGTGGATCTCCTAGCCATTCACATGGCAGGAGCCTCCAACACCCTGGCCGATGCCCTAAGCTGGATAGGGACTGCGTCTCACGAGTGGTCTCTCCTGCCGGAGGTAGTACAAGATCTCTTCTCCCACTGGGGCACGCCTCAGGTTGACCTGTTTGCCTCCAGGAGAATGCGAAGCTGAGTCTGTTCCACGCCCGCCCCCCTCAGCAGGGTTCGCTGCAGGGGGATGCCTTCTCGAGGCCATGGACCCCGGGCCTCTTCTACGCCTTTCCCCCATTTCCCTTGATCGACAAGGTGCTTCTCAAGGCGAGGAGGGACAAGGCGCAGTTGATTCTGGTAGCCCCAGACTGGCCCTGCCAGTTCTGGTATCCAGATCTCCTCAGCCTCAGCTCCAGGCTCCCGAGGCGGCTTCCAGCCCACCCGGACCTGATCTCAGTCAATCAGGGGAAGGTATTCCATCCGGACCTTCAATCCCTGCACCTGACGGCCTGGTTCCTGAGTGGCTAGAGTTCCAGGCCTTGGGTCTTTCCAACGAGGTCCTCAACGTCATTGAGGCGTCCCGTAAGGAGTCGACCAGAAAATGCTATGCCTTCAAATGGAAGAGGTTTTCCATTTGGTGTCAGGGGAAGGGCTTGGACCCTTCCGACTGCCCCTTGGCAAGCATTCTGGACTACCTGTGGTCCCTTTCTCAGCAAGGGCTTCGGTCGACGACCCTTAAGGTGCACCTGGCAGCCATCTCTGCTTACCGGGCGGGCGGCAAGCAGTCGGTGGCACAGGAGAAGGTGGTCGGGCGCTTTTTCAAAGGCCTTGACCACATTTCCCCTCTGGTGCGAGAACCTCCACCTCCGTGGGATCTACTGCTGGTATTGGCCAAGCTCATGGGCAAGCCATTCGAACCGATGCACAGGTGTGATCTTTCACACCTTCGTCGGAAGACCGCCTTCTTGGTGGCTATCACGCCAGCCAGAAGGATGGGAGAGCTCCAGGCGCTTTCCATCGAGTCTCCCTACCTGGTCTTCCACAGGGACAAGGTTGTCCTTCGCCGCCACACGAAATTCCTTCCAAAGGTGGTGTCGGAGTTTCACCTTAACCAGGTGTTGACTCTGCCGGTGTTCTACCCCAATAACACCTCAGAGGCCGAGTATAGGCTCCATACTTTGGACCCTAGACTAGCGCTCGCTTACTATAAGGAGCGGATGGCTGAAGTTCGGGGAAGAGGTTCGCCAGCTGTTTGTCACCTACGCTGAAGCCGCACCTGGCAGACCTGCAGCAAAGCGGACGATAGGCAGGTGGATCACCTCCTGCATAGAGCTGTGCTACAGGTTGGTGGGCATGGAGCCTCCCAGAGAGATAAGAGCTTATTCTACCCACCATACCACTGCCATTGGTAGCTGATTCCAGGGATGCCCCTATCCAGGATATCTGCAGAGCTGCTACCTGGAAGTCGGCACATACCTTCATTACCCACTACCACATCGACCTCGAGTCACGCCGGGATGCTGGTTTTGGGGCCTCAGTTCTCCAATCTCTCTTTCCCAAGTAAGTATTGGGGTGTGCACCTTGCCTCCCTCCTCCCAGAGAACTGCCAGGAGTCTGCCAGAGAGTGTGGATGAACAACATATCCATGTCCCTAGAAATATAGGTTACTCACCTGTAACAGGAGTTCTAGGAATGATATATGTTGTTCATCCACAGAACCCACCCGACCTCCCCGGCTTCGACGCACAACCTGAGCTTCCAGCGGGCCAGATCTGGCGTCATGGGGCGGAGCCGAGAGTTTTAGCACCCGGGTGGGTGGGAGGAGCCAGCTTGAAGACCTTCCGGCAAGAATTAAAGCGGCAAGGATACCTGCCAGAGAGTGTGGGTGAACAACATATACCATTCCTAGATCTCCTATTACAGGTGAGTAACCTGTATTTTTCCCACATTGAGGGCACAAATATTTAACTCCCACCATCTTTCCTCTAGGTTGAACTCCCCCTATACAGATACGTCGACGGTGTTGGAAGGTTGGAGGCATGGAGTACACAGAGGACATACTTGTAGAGCCAGGGGAGTGTTCCCTAGTGAAGGTGGCAGGTGGTGCCAAATAAGTCTCAAAACAAATTGTAATAGTTCGAGAAAGATTTATTGTGCTGAGATAGCTCCAACACTCCTACACCCAGAAATGCTGCTACAAGTACCCTGGCGCTTTGCCAATTAAGGCTTCATCAGGGGGTGTGTACCTGATAGTAATGATCCCTTTTATATGCTTACAAATTAATCGCATTGCTGATTTCAACCAATCAAATTAAAGAATTCGATAAACTTCAATATTTGCACAATAAAAGGAGATAACAACAAGCATTTGTCAATGCCGAATGTTTGCTTGCTGGCATTGGCATTGGTAGTGTAGAAGTTACAGAGCTGCATAATAGGAATGGCAGCGAAGTATCGAACTGAAGCCTACCCAACCACCACCCTGCAGAGAGTGACAGGCATTGGGGTGTGCCTTTGGGTAGTCAGGGCATAACGACCACGCCAGCCACTCACACCCTACCCTGCTGACACCACAATGTCGTACGTGTGCCTTGGGGTCTTTGGCCCTTATGCGCACCACATTCCATCAGGAAATACGGTGAGATGGGTGCGGAATAGGAGAATGGGGTGACGTTAGGGCCCAAAGAGTCCGAGGCACACCTTAATGCCTCTCACTGGCTGCAGGGTTTGGGTGGGGGTGGAATGGTATGAGCATTACAGGCAAGAATCCCAAGTCACACCCCTGATGCCTGTCATTCTCTACAGGGTGGGGCGTTA
The DNA here is from genome assembly GCA_016271365.2 of Neoceratodus forsteri. Classification (NCBI taxonomy): domain Eukaryota; kingdom Metazoa; phylum Chordata; order Ceratodontiformes; family Ceratodontidae; genus Neoceratodus; species Neoceratodus forsteri. Next base: position 1,447,361,645 of record CM057453.1, on the reverse strand, counting down.
TGGTCAGAAACCCTAACGCCTCAGGCATTCGTTGGTATTTTCACTCCAAATTTTCAACATGGTTTTTTTGTGACCCCCACCTCATGAACAGTGGCAATATCAGTTTGTTAGCCGAAAACTGCTTTTGCACAGTGACTACGGCATTTGGCACCACAGGTGCAAAAACATTCCAAACAGGATGTGAAAATGACAGCGGTACTGTTCATGGGAGGTGTAAAATGGCAATGTTGAAAATCTGCTGTGAAAATCTTAAAAACTGGTGAAGTCATGAGCGCATAGAAACTGTGCAATGCACACCCGTAATGTAACTAGTTTGGGAATTTTTTTACAGCAGATTGTTAACACAGGCATTTTGGGACCTCCAATCATGAACAGTGTCAGTGTGATTTTCTTTATCTGTCCCGAACAATGATTTCCCACAGCGACCAGGCATTTCTGCGCTGAAAGTGTGAAAACACATTTCGGCCATGTTGTGGAAAATGACAGCTCTACTGATCATAAAGAGGTGTGGAAAAATGCCACTGATGAAAGTCTGGACTGAAAATATTACAAATTCACGAACTTATGAGGGTGCGTGGAAACTGCGTAATGCTCACTCGCAACACAGTCATTTTATCGAGTTTTGTCACCAAATTTTCAACATAGCCATTTTAAGACCTCTGCTCATGACCAGTGTCACTGTGATTTTCTTAATCTGTCCCAAACATTGTTTTTGCACACCGACTGTACCATTGTGCGCTACATGTGCGGAAACACATTTTGGGCAAGATGTGAAAAATGGTAGCTATACTGCTCATAAGGAAGTGCGGTAAAATGGCACTGTTGAAAATCTGGTGTGCAAATATTACAAATTCGCAAACTTGCCAGCGTGCGTATGAACTGCGCAACGTGCACTCCTAAAACAGTCATTTTTGGGAATTTTTTCACCAAATTTTCAACATAGCCATTTTAACACCTCTACTCATGACTAGTGTCACTGTGATTTTCTTAATGTGTCCCATACATTGATTTTGCACACCAACTGCGCCATTGTGCGCTACATGGGCGGAAACACGTTGTGGGCGAGATGTGAAAAATGACAGCTGTACTGCTCATAAGGAGGTGTGGTAAAATGGCAATGTTGAAAATCTGGAGTGAAAATATTGAATATTTTCTAACTTACGAGCCGCAAGGTGAACCTGCAACGCACCGTAAAACAGTCATTTTAGGAATTGTTTCACCAAATGTTCAACATAGCCATTTTAAGACCTCTGCTCATAAACAGTGTCACAGTGATTTTCTTAATGTGTCTTGTACATTGATTTGCTTACGAAACTGGCCGTTTATGCGCTACATGAGAAGCGGAAACATGTTTTGGGCAGGATGTGAAAAATGACAGCTGTACTGCTCATAAGAAGGTGTGGTAAAATGGCAATGTTGAAAATCTGGAGTGAAAATATTGACAATCGTGAACTTATGAGCGTAGCGAGGGAACTGCAGTAACACGCTACAGTAAAACAGTCATTTTTAGGAATTTTTCACCAAATTTTCAACATAGCCATTTTAAGACCTCTGCTTATGAACAGTGTCACTATGATTTTCTTAATTTGTCCTGTACATTGATTTCAAGATAACGACCGCGCCCATTGTGCTTACATGAGTGGAAACACGCTTTGGGTGAGATGTGAAAATGGCAGCTGTACTGCTCATAAGAAGGTGTGGTAAAATGGCAATGTTGAAAATCTGGAGTGAAAATATTGAAAATTAGCGAACTTACGCGGGCATAGGAACTGCGCAATGCATCAGTCAGAAAGTCATTTTAGGAATTTCACCAAATTTTCAAAATAGGCTTTTTGAGAGCCCACCTTATGAACACTGGCTGTGTCGTTTCGTTAATTGGTCCTGAAAGGTGATTTCGCACAGTGACTGCAAAATCACCCTTCGGGCCCGAAGTAACGCCATGACAGTGACAGCATTCATGAGAAGGGGTCCCAAAAACCCCATGTTGAAAATTTGGTGCAAAAATTCCAAAAAATGCCCGAGTTATGCAGCAAAGTTGAAAAAACCCTAACTATTACATTATACAGCTTACCAGCATTTCCTCAGTTCGCGGTCGGCTTTGAAGAGTGCAGACATGTTCCCGGTCCACCGAAGATCGTCGCGCTGGACTCCGGAGGTAAGTATGAGGTGAGAGGGGTGTGAGGAGGCAGGGTGCGCAGTGGGTGGGTGCGGATGGGGGCAGGGAGACTGCGAGGGACCGTTTCTTAATTTACAGGTTTTATTTGGGCTCCCAGCGTGGCAGCTGGAAAGACTGTTTGGGGGGGCTGGAGCTGACGGGGGATTGGGCACCCCCATCGGCCATACGGGCTTGTGTGGCAGCTCTAAGGCTGTTTGAAGGGGCTGGAGCCGACGGGGATTGGGCACCCTGTCAGCCATGCAGACGTGTGCTGCAGCTGGGGTGGGCTCCCAGCGTGGCACCAGAAAACTTTTGGGCGGCGGTGTGGGGCCGATGGGGCATTGGACCCTGGCACCTACAGTATGGGGAGCAGCACGCACATGCGCAAGGCAGGCATGCTGAGGGGGGAGCTCTGGCTCACTGAAGCTACGCTGTCCCTTTCAACTGTATTCCACTGCATTTTCAACTGCTGTCATAGACAGCTGGAGCAGTGATTGGCGCACTGCGATCGCGCCTGCAAACACACTGACTGAACTGGAAGAGGCTGACACACCTCTGGAAAACTCGGATGATGGCATTATGTTTCTTGCACATGCGTGCAAGCAAACATAAAAATTAAAAACAGGTTTCCACTGTAAATCAAGTGTATCTAACTAAGTCACACACAATTTTTTAATTTCAAATAAAAAATGTGCACCAACAAATCAGATTGTGGCATTTAATAAATTTCAGAAAACATTTTTTCAAATATATTTCATTTTGTTCCCATGTTAAACATCAGAAGGTGGTAAATTTATTAATTTATTTTTATTTTAAACCCAAAATTAGGGTAAATACCATTATATGTCCAACCAAATTGATGTACTTAAAACATTTTTTAGAGTTTGTTTGTTAGCTTGTTTTTCATTATTTTTTGTTTTATTCATTTATAAAGACCTACCAAAGAGAGAAAATATAACTAATTAAGTCAATTTTAGACCAAACATCAAGTAACAAAATATAGCCAATCAGATTAAAGTGCTTCAAAAGTTATTTTTATACTATATTTCGTTTCATCAATTCATAAAGTTCATATTAAAAGTAAATGTCTTTATATAATACTATTTGTTTTCAACATTTGAAATTAAAAAAGTATGTGTGAATCAGTTAGATACACTTGATTTACAGTGGAAACCTGTTTTTAATTTTTATCTCCTTTTATTGTGCAAATATTGAAGTCGATTGTATTCTTTAATTTGATTGGTTGAAATCAGCAATGTGATTAATTAGTAAGCATATAAAATGGATCATTACTGTCAGGTGCACATCCCCTGATGAAGCCTTAACTGGCGAAGCACCTGGGTACCTGTAGTAGCATTCCTGGGTGTAGGAGTGTTGGAGCTATCTCAGCACAATAAATCTTTCTCTGATTATTACAATTTGTTTTGAGAGTTATTTGTCATCACCTTCCACCTTCACTGGGGAACACTCCCCTGGCTCTGGAGCATGAGTCTTTCTTGTTATTTTTGTCTATTGGGACCACATCCCCAGACTTGCACCCTGCCCAAGCTTGCAGCGCAGAACGTTTATGTTTTTCTCTTGACATAATTGTAGAGCCCTTTGAGAATACCAGTGGCAGTCTGCAGACTCCGACTTTACCACAGTTCACTCAGACTCCTGGTTTAAACACCAAGCTCTGAAGGGAATTTGTGCCCCATGGCAACTTATGCAAGGTGACACTGTCATTTATTTTGCCCAGACTTGTTTTGGTTGGTCCTCCCCTGACAGGTTCACATTCTATCAAATCCGAGACTATATTAACTCACGTTTCAGAGCACAGGTGCAGAAGGCTGAAGAACCAATGGCTGGTTCCCCTTTTTCACAAATATGGAGGTCCAAAGCAGGACAGAAAGCCATCTCCTTGTTATATACCAACTACATCACTGACTTAGGTAGTGATACTAACTCAATGAAACAAAAATGGGAGATAGAACTACAGATACAGATTTAGGACAAGCAATGGTCCAGGATATGGGGATATACTTAGTCAACATCAATCCTCCTTGCCAACCTGGTGGGAATTCCTTTGGAATCTATGTATTATATATTTCAGGGTCCCCTCGATAGTTCCCAAGTGGAACCCCAGTGTTTCCCAAACGTGCTGGAGGAATTATGGCTCTGACAAGGCCTCACAGACACATATATTTTGGTGTGCCAAATTGCAGCAGTTTTGGGTGTTGATTCTGGACCATGCTAAACAGATTATCGATCTCACTATCCCCTTAACCTTTGAACAAGTGCTGCTAGGACTTCCACCTGTGGAACTGCGAGGAAAGGAATCTAAATACCTGTGGTCCATCCTAATAGCAACAGCTCTTAAAGCAATTAGTAGGAGGTGGCTTCTCCCAGACCCCCAACATTGGAGGACTGGATGGAGATAATTAATCAAACATTAAAGTTTGAAAGGATAATGTTTGGGCTCCTACATAAAATCTCTCAGTTCCAGAACAGATGGACAAGGTGGGAACTGTATGAAGGTTTTGATGGATCAAACCATGATTAACCTTATGACAATCTCCAGTGTTGATCCCTTTCACTTTTCAACACTTAACTTGTTCTTTCTTCTTAAGAGGAAACACCACTGAGAATCTGTTTTTATAGAACCCTGCTGCTATTTTTATTGTACTTGATTTCCGATTTTATATTTTGCTGTTTACATGGTTCCCAATTCGCAATCAGATATTTATGAGTTTACAGTGATTGTAAGTACCTTTTTCTCCTTTTTACCATACCATGCTGCTGCTCAAAATAGTTATAGAAACATAGAATTTGACAGCAGATAAGGACTGCTTGGCCCACCCAGTCTGCCCATTTCCCTACCTAATGGATAAGCTGCAGATCCTAGTTAACCAGCAGCCTACTTCTTTCTACCCCCAACCCCTAAAATTGCCTTATGGCTGTCCCATGCATGCTTGAATTCAACCACTGTTTTTGACTCCACAACCTCCTCTGGAAGGCCGTTCCATGCATCCACAACCCTCTCTGTGAAAAAATACTTTCTTACATTACCTCTGAGCTGCCCCCTCATCTTCAAATTGTGCCCCCTTGTTCTTGCACACCTCTTTTTTTGAAAGATGCTACCCTCTTGGACTTTGTTGAGTCCCTTGAGGTACTTGAACGTTTGTATCATGTCCCCCCTCTCCCTCCTTTCCTTGAGACTATACATATTAAGCTCTTTTAGTCTCTCATCATACGTCTTCCGGTGCAGACCCTGCACCATTTATTTGCCCTCCTCAGGACAGCTTCCATCTTGTCTATGTCCTTGCGGAGATTGGGTCTCCAGAACTGCACACAGTACTCCAGATGGGGTCTCACCAGCTGTCTGTACAGAGGGATAACAACTTCTTGTTTTCTACTGGTGATGCCTCTCCCTATGAATCCCAGTATTCCCCAGTCCTCCTTACTGCCCTCTCACATTGCTTGCCCACCTTTAAGTCATCTGATATGACTACCCCCAGGTCCCTTTCCATTTTTGTTGTTGTTAGTATCTCACCCCCCATTGTGTACTCTTCCCCTGGGTTTTTGTTTCCCAGGTGCATTACCTTGCACTTCTTAGCATTAAATCTAAGCTGCCATACAGTTGACCATTCCTCTAACCTTGCCGAGTCCCTTCTCATCCTTTCCACCCCACCTTGTGCATCAACTCTGTTGCAGATCTTTGTGTCATCTGCAAAGAGACATACTTTTCTTCAGTCCCTCTGCAATGTCGCCTATAAAGACATTGAAGAAGACCGGTCCTAATACTGAACCCTGCGGCACCCCACTAGTAACCCCCCTTTCTTCAGAGTGGACTCCATTTACTATTACCCTCAGTGTCCTATTCTCCAGCCAATTCTTTACCCAGGCTATCATCTTGGGACCCACTCCCAGGCTGGCTAACTTGTATATTAATCTTTTGTGTGGGACTTAGTCAAATGCCTTGCTAAAGTCTAGGTAGGCCATGTCCATAGCCCCTCCCTGATCTACTACTTTGGTCACCCAGTCAAAGGAATCTATTAGATTTGTCTGGCATGACCTTCCTGAATCCATGCTGCCTTGGGTCCTGTGCCCCTCTGGCTTCTAGGTATTTGACAATTCTTTCCTTCAGAAGTGATTCCATCATAATCCCTATCACTGAGATTAAACAGGTCTGTAGTTTCCTGCTTCTGCCCTGCTCCCACTTTTGTGAAGGGAATCACATCTGCCCTCCTCCAGTCCTCAGGTACCACCCCATCCTCCCATGATTTGTTAAAGAGGGCAGTCAGTGGTGTCACTAGTTCTACCCTTAGTTCTTTTAGAATCCTGGGATGAATCCCATCAGGCCCCATTGCTTTGTCCACCTTCAGTTTTAAGAGTTCTTTCAGAACCCTTTCTTCTGTAAATGGGCTGGTATCAACTTCTGTATCCAGAGTGTTTCTGTTGTTTGTTTTAGGTACCTCCCCTCTTCGTTTGTAAATACTGAGCAAAAATATTTGTTTAGTATCTCTGCCTTTTCACAGTCACCCTCTGCCCACCCCCTCCCCTTTATTAAGCCTCATTATCACTCCCTTAGTCTTCCTTCGCTCCCTGATGTACCTAAAAAAGATTTTATCCCCTTTCTTAACTGAGTTGGCTATCTTTTCCTCAGTTCGGGCCTTTGCTGTTCTGACTGCCTTCCCAGCTTCCTTTTGCTTTAACTGATACAGTTCTCTGTCCTGCTCCTTCTGTGATTCCTTGTACTTTCTGAGTGCTTTCTTTTTCTCTTGAACCTTCACTGCCACCTCCTTTGAGAACCATAGTGGTTTCTTACATCGTTTTGTTTTATTTGCTTCTCACAAAGGCTTGTTACCTCTGTGATGGCAGTTTTTATTATTCCCCGTTGTTCTTCCACCTCTCCTTCCTGCCCATTTGCTAGTGCATTCCTTAGGCACGCACCCATTTTGGCAAAGTCAGGCCTCCTGAAGTCCAGTACTATTGCCTTTGTATGGCTTGACTCTATTGCTGTGTTTATTGTGAACCATACTGTTCGATGGTCGCTGGTTCCCAGATGGCTACCCACTTCTACATCTGTGATCCTCTCTCCATCTCCATTTGAGAGGACCAGGTCTAAGATTGCTCCCTCTCGAGTGGATTCCAATACTAGTTGTCTAAGGCATGACCCCTGTAGGGCATCTAGAATAACCCCACTCTTAGAAGTGGCTGCTGCAACTGCACTCCAGTTAACATCTGGCATATTTAGATCACGCATCAGCAATATCTCCCTTTTATCTGCCATTCTAAGTATACTTTCTATCATTTCCTTGTCCATTTCCTCCCCCTGAGAGGGGGGTCTGTATACAACCCCTGTGCGGATTGTGGTGCCATTGCCTGCCTCCAAATTGACCCACAGTGCTTCTTCTCCTCCCTGTTTACCCTTTTGTTATGTTGCTTTGATTCCTTCTCTTATGTAGAGAGCTACTCCTCATCCTCTTTTACTCTCCCTGTCCCTCCTGTAGATAGTGTATCCTGGTATGTTTACGTCCCAGTCATGGTTCTGTGTGTACCATGTTTCTGTGACTGCCACGATATCCAGATGTTCCTCCTCCATCAAGGCCACTAATTCAGGAAGCTTGTTACCCAGACTATGGGCATTGGTACTCATTGCTCTCCATTTTTTGATGGCTTTACCTTCTGTAGCAGCATCTCCCACTGACCTTTCTACTTTGGTCTTTTTCTCATTTAGTACCCTGTTTTGTAGGGGGAGGCTGGGATTTTCCTGCTGCTTATGCTATTAACTATATGGTTATAGTTGTTTGTAGCTTTTTTTTTTTAACTTGAATGTGTTTTTATTTACAGTTTATATATCCATTACATATTTGGCAGTATTACAGTACATATTAAAAACATGTACAGAAACCATTAGCAAGTATTGATACTTACTTTTTTTGTTTTTCTTTTTTACAGATAAACCACTTTCTTGCCAGACTTAAATTCCAATCTTCACATTTAGGCTGTGCTATCTGTCTCTGCTCTGTCTCTGGATTTTCCTTCTTTTATACAGAGAATTTCAAGAAAGCTTCATTCAGCTGCCTCTGAAACTTTTTTTTATTCTAATATATAAAACTATACCATTAATATAGTGCCTTTCCAAAAAAAATGATCAACATTTTGTGTTTTGTGCAATAAAAACAATAAAACTATAACTAATCTATAAACTAACCGATGTGGATCTACTGTCTCTCATTTATTATTTGAAAATCTAGGACATGTTCCATTTCATAGCCTTTTTACCTGAAATCCATATTTATTATTGGTTCTGCTTCCCATATTCCTTTATATTCAGTGTATGACCCATCCTCATCTTATCTCATTCAAGTCTGTAGAAACTGCTCCAGGACCGGAGTTCCCTCAGTGTCCTCAATATAATCATAATATGGGAGCCATTTTGCATTATATTGATCCGTGCATAATCTTAAGTGAGCTGTAATCACTTCCATATCTTTGATACTATTTATATTAATTCTCCACATATCTAGAGTCAGTATACAGGGTTGTAACCAATGCTGTGTGATCACTTTGACTGCTGCTATCACCAATATATAAAATAGATATTTTTGACTGTTGGTTTTAATTTCCCAGGATGGTAGGGCCAACAAGATATTCGCTACTGTAAGGGTTTCTTGTAATTGAAAAATGGACTGCAGTGCCAGCCTTACCTTCTGCCAAAAAAACACTATCTGTGGGCAATCCCCCAAAATATGCGCATGTGTCCCCCAGTGCCGCAGGGTTCAGTATTAGGACCGGTCCTCTTCAATGTCTTTATAAGTGACATTGCAGAGGGACTGGAAGGAAAAGTATGTCTCTTTGCAGATGACACAAAGATCTGCAACAGAGTTGATGCACAAGGTGGGGTGGAAAGATGAGAAGGGACTTGGCAAGGTTAGAGGAATGGTCAAATGTATGGCAGCTTAGATTTAATGCAAAGAAGTGCAAGGTAATGCACCTGGGAAACAAAAACCCAGGGGAAGAGTACACAATGGGGGGTGAGATACTAACAACAACAAAAATGGAAAGGGACCTGGGGGTAGTCATATCAGATGACTTAAAGGTGGGCAAGCAATGTGAGAGGGCAGTAAGGAGGGCTAGGGGGATACTGGGATGCATAGGGAGAGGCATCACCAGTAGAAAACAGGAAGTTGTTATCCCTCTGTACAGACAGCTGGTGAGACCCCATCTGGAGTACTGTGTGCAGTTCTGGAGACCCAATCTCCGCAAAGACATAGACAGGATGGAAGCTGTCCAGAGGAGGGCAACTAAAATGGTGCAGGGTCTGCACCAGAAGATATATGAAGAGAGACTAAAGGAGCTTAATATGTATAGCCTCGAGGAAAGGAGGGAGGGGGGACATGACAGAAACTTTCAAGTACCTCAAGGGAATCAACAAAGTCAAAGAGGGTAGCATCTTTCAAAAAAAGACAGTGCAAGAACAAGGGGGCACAATTTGAAGATGGGGGGCGGCTCAGAGGTAATGTAAGGAAGTATTTTTTCACAGAGAGGGTTGTGGATGCATGGAACGACCTTTCAGACGAGGTTGTGGAGTCAAAAACAGTGGTTGAATTCAAGCATGCATGGGACAGTCATAAGGCAGTTCTAGGGGGTGGGGGTAGAAAGAAGTAGGCTGCTGGTTAACTAGGATCTGCAGCTTATCCATTAGGTAGGGAAATGGGCAGACTGGGTGGGCCAAGCGGTCCTTATCTGCCATCAAATTCTATGTTTCTTATTTCCACAACCCCTCCAGCAGTGATCTGTTGGTGGGTTGGTATAATGAGCAGAGATTACTGGGGTAATGAAATACCTAGATGTCACTTTCCATCTGTATTCTCTCCATTTAGGGGAACTCATGGTTTTGGATATTCCCCCCCAAATTCTGCTGCATTCTGTTTCTGACATAGTGGTATTAAGTTCCACCTGTCAATCCCTCTCTATTTTTAGCACATGTACCTTCCCTATGTCTTCTCGCAATACTTTATACATGAGTGAAATATAACCTTTAGGGTCTGCCATGCGGCTTTTTTGGTAAGCAGTTACTACTGGTGGGGGTGGCTTGGTTTCTAAGGCCGTTATTCCTATTGTAGCGGTAATATAGCGCCTGCACTATAAATATTTAAAAAAGTCCCCTTTATGCAAGCCAAACTCTTCATGCATTTCTGTAAAGGATTTAATGTTATTATCGCTAATGAATTGGGTAAGTTTGTTCAAGTCCTTACTCTGCCATCGCTGAAAGCATCCAGCTCCCTGATTAGATAGAAATTTAGGGAGATAGTTCAGGGGAATATATTCCCATACCGATGTGGGGATTTCCCACCATTGTCTTGTATCAATCCCAAGCTTAATTGTATGTTGGGTCCATCTGCTTTTAATCATTTTGATATCAGACTGCAAAGCAGTCCATGGTAATATATTAAGGCGCGTTGTAAGATATGCTTCCTTCTCCATCAAATACCAGCCTCCTCTATATTCAGGGTTCAACATCTTTATGACTGGAAGGATTTGGGCTGCCCTATAATAATTATAAAAATTCGGAACCCCCCTCCCCCCTCTGTCTCTGGCTTCTGTAAGAAGATCCCATCTTTTCCTTGGCCGTCTCCCCACCCAGATAAATTCGGATAACTTATGTTTGAGCTCCCTGCAGTCCTTTCGAAGGAAGGACAGAGGTAAATTTGTAAATAAAAATAAGTACCGGGGCAATATATTCATTTTGACAGTGTCTATCCTGTTTGTGAAAGTCAAGGGAAGTAAGTGCCATCTATTAATATCTGCAAAAACCCTCTTTTGAAGTGTCCTATAATTGAGTTGGTAAAGTTTAGATATCTTAATTGGGATCTGTATCCCCAGATATCTGATTTTATCCTTTACTCATGAGAAGGGGATTTTCCTACGGGTTGCTACTGGTATTGCGCCATCTAGTGGAAGAACCTCTGATTCGTCCATGTTAATTTTAAAACCTGAGGTTTTGCCAAATTGAGTGAGTAAATCCATTTGAGGAGGAATGGATGTCTCTGGGTCAGATAAATAAATCAGCATGTTGTCCGCATAAAGAGAGATCTTGTTCAGAGCTCCCTGGACTTGAATACCCTGAATCCTAGTTTCCATTCTGACTGCCTGGGCTAAGGGTTCCATAGCAATTGTGAATAATAGAGGGGATAGAGGGCAACCCTGTCTAGTGCCTCCCTCTATTGTGATTGTTTCAGAAATTGTGCCATTTACTCGAACCCTAGCCATGGGATTTTGATATGCTGCCATAACCCACTGCATGAATGGTCCCCCAAAGCCCATATGATGGAGGACCTCTCTTAGATAAGTCCAGTTTAGCTGATCAAATGCTTTCTCGGCGTCTAGGAAAATTGCAGCTTGTGGGGTCGGGGACTTGTTTTTATTACTAATCATATTAAGCAGTCTTCTGATATTATCAGACATATGTCTACGGGGTATGAATCCTGTTTGATCCGGGTGGATCAGGGTCTCAATATATTTTTGCACTCTATTGGCCAGTATCTTTGTCAGGATTTTAAAGTCTTGATTTAACAGAGGTATGGGCCTATACGAGTCACAAAAGATCTGGGGTTTACTGGGTTTGTGTATTACTGTAATTAGAGCATCTTGCCAGGATTTTGGGAGCTGGCTCTCCTCCAAGATGGTATTCATGATCGTGGCTAATTTTGGTGCAAGTATTTTTTTGAATTGTTTATAAAATTGTGCTGGGAGTCCATCAGGCCCCGGGGATTTCCCAGCAGGGAGATTTGAAATAGTTAACTGGATCTCTTGTTCGGTTATTTGGGCCGACAGATCTTTTTGCATTTCCAAGGTTAGTTTGGGGAGTTCCAAGGTCTCTAAAAATTTATTTGTGTTATTTTTAACCTCCTGCGTGTCTCTTCCCTCCGAATATAAGGATTTATAGTATTTCCCAAATGTCCAGGCTATATCTTCTGGTTTTACCCATTTCTCTTTATTTTTACTTTTATCCTGTATAAATGGGACATATCTGCTAGCTTGCTCTTTTTTTAATCTAAATGCTAATAATTTAAGAGCTTTCCTTCCCCCCTCATTGTATTTTTGGTTTGTGAATCTTAGAGTGCCGTCAGCCTTTTCATTTTCTATGGCATTTAGCTCTGCTCTTTTTTTTTAATAAATCTTTTAGTATTCCCTTTCTTTTCCCCTTCACTTGTCCCTTATGTTCCCTTTCCAAAACTTCCATTGCCTTTTTTAAGTCTTCTCACCTTTTGTCTCTGTTTTTCTTCTTAGCAGAGGCTACACTTATTATTTGTCCCCTTGTTACTGCCTTCATGGTATCCCACCATACTAGTGGAGAACAGTCCGTCATAGGTGAATCTATTGTTAGATTATTGATAGTTTGCTGTATTTGCTGTATAGCATTTTTATCATCTAATATAGATATATTCAGTCTCCAACTCGTATGTCTGGTCTCCATGCCCCAGGCAATTTTTGTGGATATCGGTGCATGGTCCGACAGGGTGATTGAGCCAGTTTGGGAGGTCATGAAGTGATGGAGATCAGCTTTATGAGTCATCAATAAATCTATTCTTGAGTAAGAATCTTTAGCTGCTGAATAAAAAGTGTAATCCCTCTCCCCAATATGCTGAGATCTCCAAATATCTACCATCCCACTCTCCTCCATTATGGCCTTTAACCTTTTGTCCGCAATTCTCAGTACACCTGTCTGTCCTGAGGACCGATCCACAGTCGGGCGGGGGGCAGCATTAAAGTCCCTTCCCAGTACCATTAGTCCTTTGGGAAGCTCCGCTATCTTTTGGAAAACCTCTGCTTGGAATTTGTCTGTGCCCGTATTAGGGGCATATATGTTTATTATATGTATTGATTTATCCTGTACCATTCCAGAGACCCTGATAAACCTCCCCTGAAAAGCCTTCTCCACTTCTTATATCTCTAATGGACAATCTCTCTTTATTAGCACCGCTACTCCTGCTTTTTTTGCCCCATCATATGACGCAGCTTCAACCCTCCCAACCCATGAGCGCCTAAGCTTGGCATGCTCCAGATCTGAGAGATGGGTTTCCTGGAGGAGAGCGACATCGCAGCCCAGCCTTCTTAGCTCAGTTAATATTTTAGTTCTTTTTACTGGGGAATTAATTCTATTAACATTATATGAGATAATATTCAGTTGAGTCATCTTTGAACAGAGCCTTTACTCTCTCTGTCTGGTTACCAAATCCTAGATTACTCTGCAAAGCCACCTCCCCCTCCAGGCCATCTAGAATCTCCATCTCACTCCCCCTAAGCAGAGATCCACATCGAAAAATCCTACTAACATTAATAAACACTAAATATAACATTCCACTTACAATATCTAAACAATTTAACATTTCAAACACACAACTTTCAAAAACTTTTTGACTTCGAAGAGAAATCTATACGGTGTTCCTTACAAAGAAAAAACTACCCGTACGAAGTGACTTGCTTGAAACCCCTAAGATGTTTAAGGGGTGTTGTAGCTGTTACACAATTATGTGTAATTTGCTTACAACTTAAGGGTTTGAGATGTCCCTCAGGTGAGATAAGCCGTTAACCCCAGATTCTCCCCGCGCCCCCCCATATCTGTTTTAATAATTACCATTCAGATCCCCTGACATTCAATAAACATATATTCATGTTGTAAGTAAAGTATTCCTCATCAATCTATTAATAGTCATCATTCCGGGCAACTAGACCATTTCCCCGCATACCTTGCCTTCATTTCACCAAGGGGTGGCATATCTCTTTATTCTTCCATTCTGATCCTCGTCTAGTTATTCTTATTCAGGGAATATCCCTCTCCCTCTTCTCCTTCTTTATAGTCTTAGCAGACTCTTTGTTTCCTTGCCTCTCCCCTTCCCTTTAATCACATTTGGGTCTGATAATTACAATGCACTCAAAGTCAGACATACCCTACCAATGTATTTCTATTAGTGAGTCAATCTTTTTTCTCCCTCCATTAAGTAAATGGCCAATGTCTCCACTGCTTAAAAGCAGAAAATGTGTGCAATGCCTCAAAGAGTTTAAATTCAGTCCTTCATGGGGGATGTTACCGCTTTTCCATATGCTCTGGCCTGCTCTCTTCGTTCAGTTCTCTGCATCAATCTCGCTTTGTTCCCCAGCGCTGACTTTGGGATTGCTCCAGGTGTTGCTCTGGTCTTGTTTTTGCCTCTGGTAGTCACACTCCAAGCACTTGCCTTTAACTTTTTTTCCAATATTTCAAACTCCAAATCTGAGATTTGGATGCTTAGATTTTTAAGGGTGGGAACTGCCTCAAATAGCGTGAGGAAGACTTTCACGCCGGTTTCCAGATAGATCTTAAGCCTCGCTGGGAAAAGTAGCTATGTCCTAATTTCCTTTTTTGTTTTCAATTCTTTAATGATCCCGCGTACTCTCTGCCGCTCGGACTGAAGGGTTGATGAAAAGTCCTGGTCGAAGTATATTATGGCCTCTTTGTATTTTAAGTCACGATGTCTCCAGGCTTCATGCAATAGCCATTCTTTGCTCTGAAAGTGTAGTATTCTGACAATGAATGACAAAGGTCTAACTGAAGGATCCGTTGGTTTGGGCACTAGTGAGTGGTGTGCTCGATCAATTTCTAGATTTATGTCTGTTGGTATCTCGAGAGTTGAACGCAGAAGCTGCTACATAAAATCACCAACCATGGCAAAGCCCTCCTCTGCTCCCTCAGGGATTCCATGAATCCTAAAATTGTTTCGACAAGACCTATTCTCTAGGTCCTCTACTTTGGCTTGCATTTCCCGGTCTCTTTGCATCAAATACAGCAGCAGGCGCTTGTTGCCATCTTGGGCCTCCGCCAGTTCAGTGAGTCGGGTGTCATTTGCAGAGACTTTTTTGTCCAGGGTATGCACAGCTTGCCTTAGGTCTGCCAAGGCACTGTCTATTTTGTTGACAGTAGACAATATTTTTTGCAGAGTTTGCGAAGTGCCTCTCGACGCATCAACCTCCTCTGGATCCAGATCTATAGAGGATTCCGAGGGGTAGCGTCTACGTGAGGGCAGGGTTGAGAGGCCCTCCTGCAATCTGCTCAACAGGGTTTGCCTCATTTTGCCCATAGAGGCTGTCTGTTTCGGTTCTTTTGTTTTTTGAGGTTTATCTGCCATCTGATGCCTTCAGTATATCGCTTGAAGACTTTCAAAGTTGCTCTGGCTTTGAGGATTTTAGTAGATTGGTGGGTGACAGCTGGGGAGCGCTTCGCTTCAATCTCCCACCATTACGGTGAGATCACCGGAAGTCAACCGTTTGTAGCTTTTTTTTCTTTTATTACATATTTTTTCCTTTTTGACGCAATTAGCAAACCATGTGAATTATTTTCTTTTTTTTAAACTGCAACTGTATGAGCTCATGATTAACAAAATGGTTATGATTATGTCCTGATGTATTATTTATATTGAATAGAGGTTTTAGTATAAAAAAGAAGGTCTCTATCGTTGATAGATAGATGCCGTCAGCAGATAAGTGCCTTCAGCCCACCTAGTCTGCCCTTGAACATTAGTAACTGTGCTTCTTCGAACTTCCTTGGAAATGAGTTTTCCCCTTCCTCTGACTTCCAGGATCCCCCTATGCCTATCCCATGCATTCCTAAATCCTGTAATTGTTTCTGTCCCCACCACCTCCCCTGGCAGGCTGTTCCATTTGTCCACCATCCTCTCTGTGAAGAAGTACTTCCTTATGTTCCCTCTGAACCTCCCTCCCTCCAGTTTCATCCTATGTCCCCTTGTCCTGGAGCATCTTTTTCTTTGAATAATTGTATTTCCCTGTACCTTGTTCTTCCCCGTGAGGTACTTAAATGTCTCAATCATATCACCCCTCTCCCTCCTTTCCTAAAGGGAGTACATATTTAGGTCCTTTAACCTAACCTCGTAGGGTTTGTGATGTAATCCCTGCACCACCTTGGTTGACCTCCTCTGGATTGCGTCCACCCTATCTATGTCCTTACCTCCAGAAGGCCTCCAGAACTGGACACTGTACTCAAGGTGTGGCCTCACCAATGTCCTGTATAGTGCAATTATGACTTCCCTTCTTCTGCTGGTGATACCCCTGCCTATGCATCCCAGCATCCTGTTTGCTTTACCTGCTGCCTCATCGCACTGACTTCCTACCTTGAGGTCATCAGAAATGATAACCCGTGGGTCCCTTTCCTGCTTGGAGCATTGTATAACAGCCCCCCCAACTGACAAGTTGTTCCTGGGTTTTTGTGCCCCATGTGCATTATGTTACACTTTTTAGCGTTAAATCTCAACTGCCAATCCCTTGACCAGTCCTCAAGCTTCTACATATCTCTCCTCATTCTAGCCACACCTTCTGGCATGTCCACCCTGTTGCAGAGCTTTGTGTCATCAGCGAACAGGCAAATTTTCCCTTCCAGGCCCTCTGCGATGTCGCTGATAAAGATACTGACGAGGACTGGACCCAGCACTGATCCCTGTGGTACCTGCTGATTACTTTTCCCTCTGTGGAGTGACAGCCATTTTGCTCCCCTCTGTCATATCCCTCCAGCGAGTACGTGTTCAATGCCGTCGATCCTCGTAAGATCTGCCCTGCTGACCCTGAATCATTTAGGTCATCCTTTGTTCCATGTCTCCATCCTGTCCTTATCTTTCCTTAGGCGAGGACTCCGGAACTGGGCACAGTACTGCAGGTGGGGCCTCACCAGTGATCTATAAAGAGGCTGTACTACCTCCTTCCTTCTGTCAATACCCCTTCCTATACACCCCAGCATCCTGTCCGCCTTACTGTAGGCCTTGTTTCCCTGGTTTGATTGTTTAAGGGAGTCACTGATGATGAGCCTTAGGTCTCTTTCCTCAGTGGATGTGCTCAACTTTACCCCCCATCATCCAGTACTATGTCCTCAGGTTCTTGTTCCCTATGTGCATCATCTTGCAGTTTTTATCTATAAATATGTCTAGCTGGTGTTTAAACCTGTCTATTGTATTACATCATTTCACCACTTCTCATGGCAGTATGTTCCAAAATGAAATGATTCTTTGTGTGAACCAATACTTTCTTTGCCACTTTTGTAAACCCCCCTCCCCCCCCCCCAGGGCAGGGGGCTTACCTTATTGGGGCTACAGCTCCACAGCATCTTGCCAGTGGCTCTGGGGCTTTGGGCCGTGTGGAGCACCCGTAACCTCCATGGCTGCAGCTGCTAAACCTTTTTGTTCTTTGGGCCTGTGGCAGAAGGGGCAGAGGATTGCTGAGTGTTTTCATGCCTCCAGGCATGAAAGGGGGACAGTAACCGGTCATAGGAGCTGCTGAGAATCAGACAGGCTGAATGTAAAAAATGCATAAAAAGATGCCTGCCATGCACCATGTACAACGGGCGGGTCTCTAATTTTTAAAGGAGCCATGGCTTCATTTGAAAAAGCTGCTGAAAGGGCATTTCATTTATTCATTTCATTTTATTTGTTAACCGGGTAGGGACAACTGGGTCAAAGCCCTTGTTCAGGTCCGACCCGGACAGATAAATGTAAAAACAGATACATAACATACAATACACAAAAGGACAATAATAAATATACAACAAACAACATGAAATACAACAAACAACATCGTCATTAAAGGTGGTGATGAGTTTCTTGAGCCCCAGTGAGAAACTGGGGGCTCCTACAAAGGGTGTCCTGGCTCCCACTGGCTAAGCGGAGCCAGGACAAGGAATTGTAAGCCCCTGAATTTTTTTTTAAATGCTATGGGGGCAAGTAGTCTGGGCAAGAAATGTAAATAAATATGGCGTCCCCCATAAAGTCTTGCAGTGAGGGCATGCTGGGAAATGTTATAGGGCACTAGTTAATGCCCAGGAAATAATCAGCCAGTGAGCTAAGGGATGGTGGACAGTTTGATGAGGGCCTGAAAGGAGGAGATTGAAAGGTCCAGAGAGAGAAAGCAGACAGGAAAGACTGCTGTGGGCTGCCCAGCCCTAAGGCCTGTTTTAGTGCCCAACAGCCCCACAACCCCAGAGTGCACAAGAAAGGCAAAGCACCGGCAAGAGCATTGGGACTCTAGGGAACCAAACTAGCTGCTGATCTGATTTGGTCCTAGCTGAAAATCGAACCTGCTTGCTGTGAGTGTGTGATTTCCAGCCTGTGGTACAGAGACTAGCTGGAAAGAAGAGACTGTGTAACTGTGCCCCCCTCCCAGGGAAATTTACTGGGGACTGCTTGAACCGAACTGTTGCTAGCCCTAGTGAAGTGCATTTTTGGGGCTTGAAACTGTGCCAAAGCCCAGCTGCTGCAAGTTGCTCCAAAGGACGCTGTGTGCCAACGACAGCCCAGTGGAAGCCCATTCTGCTTTGTCTTCAGGACCCTCAGCATCCTGCGGAGGAGAAGACATCGAGAGGCCTGTCAGGTGAGCATCGCATACAAAGGCCTCAGGGACAAGGTTTGGAAAGGCCTGACAGGTGAAAATCAGTGTTCTTCATATCTTCAGCCAACTGCTGCTTTCCTAAAGACTGCTGCTGTGATCCACTACCAACTCCTGATGCTAGCACGGTATCACAGAATATGTTTCCGCAAATGTCCTCCTCCAGACTATAAGTACCCCTGGGCTGCGGCTCAGGGGAGTTCCTACTTTAGCTAGTTAGCTAACTAGTAAAAGGGAGTACGTCCTGAGCAGGACTCTGAAAGTGCCAAGCAGCGACCCAGGCATTCAAGCAAACGTTTGTGTGCTTAAAAGTATTGGGCCCCAACGCAAGTACCCTAGCTTGAGCCACCAGACTGTCACCTTCTCTGCACCCCCGGTGTGGTACCCACCACTACAGCTAGACTGTGCAGTATAGTAGCATTTGGGGGAATGTCGGGTTCACCCACAGGTGGGAGGTGCAGAATACTGTGTGGGGTAATATTGTTTGTACCACTTGTTATTGTTGTTGTGGTATTTCTCCTTTCTCCCCCTGTAATAAACATTGCTATTGGTTTATGTTATATTTTGTCATTGTGGATTACTGCAAAGTGGGGAGTGCTATTGTTTGGGGAAGTGCCTCTGGGGGCAATGTACTTTCCCGGGGGTGGCAGGTGGAGGCACCGCACCATTATTATCCTGTTCACCCGATCATCTAGTTAACCCTGGCTGGCTCCCTTGGAGGTGTGTCCAGGAGGGACCTGAGGGTCCCAGAAAAGCCCAGGTGAGTCAAGGGGCTGTTACACTCCAAACATACTTGTATTATTATCCAGTCACGTATCGCCCCCTCAGAGGGTTGAAGGACTATCTTAACAAAAGTAATATATTTCCTAATTAAGAACATTAACCCTTGCAGTAAGGGGACAATAGACACACCAGATATTATTTTTCTTTACTTGCCCCAGAACATAATTATTTGTCAGTTTTTGCACTGGTTCTTACTTCTACTCATTATTTTAGTCTGAATGGGTTTATTGCTTTTCTTCAAATGCTTCCCAGTTGTTGTATGGTTTTTGCTACCTACTTTGTATTCCATTTTTGTCTGCTCACTGATTTGTACTTCTGATTACTACCTGATACCTCCTGGGTAATTCCTGAAAATAGGCACAAACATGTTTAGTACACTTATCCAGTCAATGAAATCTAATAAATAACTAAATACTTGCATTATTATTCAGTGACGAATTGAGTTACAGGAGTAGCTCTACAGAAGTAAGATTTTTTTTTCTAACTGCCTTCTACCAGGGCTTACTGGCTCTCCTGCTGTGCATTCATGGTATCCCCTCCCCATGTTGGAGGTCTTTGGACTGGCCCAGGTCCCTCAGAAATGCTGCGGTTTTTTACAGGGAGCCAGCCTGGGTTGGCAGGTGTGGAATATGGCAGCTCCATGAGAGACGTCATTCTGCAATAGCTGAGGGCTTTTTTTTCCGCTTTTTAGTCTCTCCCCTGGGAACACATGCTGGAGCTGACATGAGCGCATGGCATCAGCACTGGCACAGCCAATGGCGTCCTGCCATGCCTCTGCATGCACTACCAGCCTGCACTGCCCTCTGTGGTTACCCAGGTGGCAATAGCACAGTGGAGTGGGTCTCCCCTCCCTCCCTAGGGAAGGAGAGCACCTTGTGGGATGCCTAGTCCTCCCCTCCCAGCAAGCTCTCCGATGATCAAGGCTTGTTTCCCCACCTGAGGCAAAACGAGCAGACAGACGTACTGGTCCATTGTAACATGGTAAAGTTCAGCAACAGTAAATAAAGAGAAGTAATTGGCCGAAAAGCATCAGATGGAATACTTTGGAGACAGCATTTATTTAGCAATAATGCCGTCCTCAAAGTGAAGTATCATACTCAGCCACAGAGGTCTAAAAGCAATGAACCACAGAAGCGGCAATTGTCTATCCCACCCACCCAAATGCCCATGACTGCCTCTCCGTACCACTCACCGCGACTCAGTAGGAATCTGCAGCTGGAAGCAGGAGTGATGTACCGCACCAGACTGTAGTAACCGGCAAGACATGTCCGGACCAGAACCCACCGTCACACGGACCGCAAGCCGAAATATGCAGTGGCATGCATCTGTATTTGGTAACAGTACATGGCAGGGTGAAACAGAATTACTGATGTGAGAAAGAGACACAGGACAGCCATAACACTTCCAGATGAGTGACAAAACGAAGCAAGGTAGAACGAATGGCAGCTATGGAAAAGGAGACGTAACCCCATCGGACCGACGCAGTAGAGACACACAGAAGCTCACGAAGTATGCAAAGCAGATAAAGTCACACATAGTGTAACGGCTAAACGAGCATACAGTCGACCTCCCACAGCAGGTATCACAGTAATAGCCACGTAGATGTGAAGAACTGTCAGACACAAATGTTCACACATACTTTCTTGATACTTATAGTTGGTTTTCTTTTCACAACATCAGCATAAATCGCAGTCTCTCAAATGTTCATGAAGTGCAGGACAGAAATTCAAAGACTGCAAAACGTCTCTGTATTATTGTATTCACACTATGAAAATAACAGTCATAGTAAACAGATTGTCCTAAAAGCCATGTTACAAGAGCATTAAGCCACTCCGAAGGTGGCATCTAATGGGGAATTAATGTATGGTTGGTCTGCTGTAAGCACTCGGCATTCAGCCT
Source organism: Neoceratodus forsteri (assembly GCA_016271365.2). Lineage (NCBI taxonomy): Eukaryota > Metazoa > Chordata > Ceratodontiformes > Ceratodontidae > Neoceratodus > Neoceratodus forsteri. The sequence goes on along the minus strand of CM057453.1, from coordinate 1,447,340,401 downwards.
CGTGCGACAACCCTCCCAGCCATGCATTAATTCCCCATTAGATGCCACCTTCAGAGTGGCTTAATGCTTACATGTCTCCCGGGAGCTTCTGCAAGCAGGGACACTGACCAAATTGTCAACATAATATGAAGGGAAGGAATGGACACAAACATCCTTGTCCACCTAGGGACTAACGACCTTACTAGCCAGCCGGCAGACAAGATTAAAGAGCACACAGCCTAGCTGAGGGAAAAATTAGTTTCTCTTTCATCTAGCATTGCCTTCTCAGAGATTCTGCCTGTTTGGGAAAAAGGGAGAAATAAGCACAAAATCAGACTAAATAGATAAAACATATTACAGTAACTGTAGATAAAGGAACAATTACAACACTATAAAGAACAGTGCCACAGAATCAGAACTCTTGCACAGTAATACATAGTAGCTAAGTTGCAGCCTAGGGGATAACACGAGCTTGACCACAGAGCTGCATTAAGTGCACTGGGGGTGAGGGTTCAGGGACATTTTCAGGAGTGAGTAGAGGAGGCACAAAAGGAGGGTTTTGAGAGAACAGAGAGGGGGGGCAGTGTAAATAGCAGGGTGGATAGAAGACCAGAGCGTAGGGAATGTATGAGAAAGCAGCTTGGATTTTAGGAGAAGGAGGGAGTGAGAGCAAGAGTCAGAGATGCAATGGGAGTAAACTGGGGCAATGGCGAGACATGAGAGGAGGGACGCAAGGTAAACAGGGATGGAGTGAAACCAGAATTTGGAGATCAAGGATGCACAGTGAGAGACACCTGGTATTGGGGGATGGAAGACCAAGGAAGCAGAGGAAACAGTGGGGAATACAAAGAAGACAGTCCACAGCAAAACAGCAGAAGGAGGGAAAAAGCGGGTCTCTTTCTAAGAGTGCATTCTGAAGTTCTTTGGGTAAGAGAACTGTGACGCGAAGCTGAGCAGTTTTGGAACACAAAGAATTTGAGAAGAAACTCTTATAAGAGACACAAGAACTGTTCAAATTAACATATTATAAAGCATATTGAAGAATTCTGTTTCCAAAAAATAGAATATAAATCTACAATGAAATGTTTTACTTTATAGCAAATTTGAGAAATCCCCTTGTATGGGAAAGGGACTCTACCAACTAAATTTAGAACTTCAGGATTTGATGGGTAAGAGTACACGGAATGTTTAAAAATAAACAATCCTGACTGACTAAGGGTCACAACATGCTTTATAAATGTTAATATGGACACTTTTTAGACCACAGTACTTGCACTATAGAGGCTCACTGTTATCCCTAATTGCATTAAGTGGAATGGGCCCAGGGTTTTCTCAATGCCAATGCCAAAGCACGTAACAAGGAGAGAAACCCAACTGACTCACTGGCACAGTGCCAAGGCTTTTGCTGGGGGCTGGCCTGAGGAGGGGAGGAGTAAGCATCCCAAAGGAGGTGATCCTTCTCTGGGGAGATGTCTGCTAAGTCCCACTACAACACTGCCACTTGGGTGACCTCAGGAGCTGCTGCGTTCTGCACAACCTGCAACCTAGCACTACTCTACACCCAGGCTTCACCTGGGGGCAGCCTAGGCTGGGCCGACTTACCTCCCCTCCCTGGGAGAGGAGAGGAGAGCAATCCCTTGGATACTCGATCCTTCCCCTCCCTGGCTGACCCCTATGAGCCGAGTCCATTCCTGAACCCAGGTCACTGGTGTGGGAAAAAAAGTAAGGTGCCTCTGCCCTCTTTACCACTGGGTCAGCATACATTGAGAGTGTCTTTATTGTCCCGTTATAGTTAGTTGAGTCCGGAGTACAGGAGTCAATGGTGTGTGTATGCACTTACCATCAGTGCAAACCACGCAGTTCAGTTGTGGAGCACTGCTTTCAGCAGAGCTCATAGGCTGTGGTCAGACTGCATACTAAGGACCCATATATAATTAGACGAAGCAGGGCGTACTGTGCAGTATTGACTCTGGCTTCAGTATACAGACTTCCTGACTTGATATACTGTACCAACCTTCTGGTGGACCTTTTGTATATTAACATCAAAGAATTCAGCATAGGAGGGGAGTGTTCAGGATATACCCCCAGATATGTAAAGCTATCCATGTATACTACTGGAATGATGCCCTAATTAACTAGGCTACTATCACTCTTGTGCTTAAGGACTCTAGGTTTGGAGCCAAAGAGCATAGCCTTAATTTTGCTTTTATGAAGCGACAGCCTACTGGCTTGAAACCAAGAGTTTAGAACATGAAGGTCAGAGTGCAGTCCTGAACATCCCACGTGACCCTCTCCTCTTCTGGAGAGGAAGAGGTGTCATGTTCCGCTGCTCTACCGCTACCTGGATGACCACAGGTGGTGCTGCAGGGGAACATGATGGTCACAGACAGTGGGACCCATTGGAGCCTGCCTGCATATTGGTTGTGTCTGGCCTTGCCAGTAACCGGTCATGCCGCACAGTCTTGGTGAGAGAGCAGGGAGGAGAAAAAGGGAAAACAGTAGACACAGTGCCAGGTAGATGAAACACCACTGGCAACCCACTCTTACAACAGATCTGAGCACAGCACTCCTGGAGAATCCCCACATTTTCACCTCCACCACGAGTGGCCAGATGACTGTTGGAGAAATGCCAAAGAGGCTGAAGGCACACCCAGCCTGAGTGAGTACACTTAGGGGCAGCACAGTGTCTCTCAGGTGGGTGGGGGGACCAGGAGATGTCACAGCAGGATCTCGACAGGGAGGGTAGCTCACATTTTTGGTAGTCGAAGGAGGTCCTAGCCTGTGGCCAACAGGATAAAAATAGTTGAAAACAAAATGAAAAGAAATCCCAAATGTATGTCTTCAACAATACTAGACTCAGCAACAGATTCTTCAGCAGTTCAGCTGTATTCTGCTGTGGACTCCTGCTAGACTCCCTACTATGGCTGTCCCACTCAGAGTGCACCCATGCAGCTGAGTCCACAAGGGAGTGTATGTAATTTAAGGGAAGCCCAGTTCCTCTTCCTCTGCTGAGACCTCAGTGAGTGCGCCACAGTCTTTGTAGCTTCCTGTTTGGATGAAGACTTCAATACCATTACATTTGATGTTACATTGGATGGGGAGCTAAACAAAATCTGATACCAATGTGCCAAACTTTAGGAAGGCAAATACAGGATAATACATGTGCACATGTTTTATTTTTGGGACGGGTAAAGCCAGAGGTTCAGTGTGGGGGAATAGCTCCTCCCACATCCCAAATAAAGGCCAGCCTCTCACAGCAGTTCCCCACTTAGTGCGTTGCGAAAGAAGTCCTTCGCATGTGCCTGGCTCCTGCATGTCTCATGTGGCTGAGCCTCCTTGCCTTTCTTTGCTTTTGCCTCCCGCTCCCTACTTTGTCCCCTTCCTTGTGTTTGTCTCCCCTCCACGTTCCTTCTTCTTCTGTGTCCCATTTTCATTCCTGTGCTGCTTATTTTCTATTTTTGTTTTCTGTTCCCCGCCCCTTCCTCATCCTCATCCTCCTATCTTGTATCAGTGCTCCATCTGTTCTTGTGTCATTCATTTGCTTGCTGTATTTTGGCCATTGATATCTCTCCCTTTGGAGCCGCTGCTCCGTCTGTGCCTTCCCCTTCCCAACCATGCTCTCGTAGCGCTCCACCTCCACCCATCCTTTGGGGCATTCTCCTCCTGCTGGACCTCATCCTTCACATCCGGCCAGCCTGCGTTCCCCAGTAAGACACTTTCCTTCCTCGTTCTCCCTATGTGTTTAGACTCCCAGTTTGTTCCTCTGCATGCTACCTCCTGCTGCTTTGTTTCTCCTTACACTCCTGCATTCCCTCCCCTCACCCCTTGTTGCCTCTCCCCTCTCATTCTTGCTGCGAGGACTTCCGTTGCTGCTCCTCTGCATTGCTGTCCATTTTGTGCTTGCTCTGCTGGTTACCGATGTGCCAGGACACTGCTTAGCCATTCCAAATATTGTACTATTAAGTTGTGCCCCTAAAAACGCTGTAACACTTCATGTCGCCATATTGTACGGTCCCTGAGAGTGCCCTGCTTGACTAGTCCTGTATTCTTTGTGCATCTGGCTCCTGTTTGCCATTTGCATCTGCTGTAGCATTACAGAGGAGCAAGGCTTTGGTATTCTACTGTGGAACAGGGATTGCAGTTCATTATGTAAGCTACCTCTTTATGTTCTCTATGCTCTCATTTTAACTTCAGCTCCTTGGCTACCTGGGGTGTCACAGCTACTTCTATTTACCTAGCATTACCAATACAGAAAAAAAAAAAATTCTCTGGCTCCCTGTTCTGCCTGCCCTTGCCTGCCTCCATATTGGACCTCATATCTCCTGGTCTTCCCAGTCCCTGGCCTGTTGTATTTTTGCTTCCTGCGCTCCCTTGAGTGCATACCTTCCCATTTCCCTTCTCATTCCCTCCCTGGGGTGCGCTTTTTGAACATGCTTCTAGAGCATGCTTTATAGGGCTCCTTATTCTGCCGTGCACGTTCTTCTTCCATTTACTTGCCCTGCTGCTCTTTGCGTGGTACTTCCCCCTCCTCTCCACCGACCTAACCGTGTATAAAATTTACCTATTACAATCAACCGACCGGCCCCCCCCGCCTGCTGTTCAATCCTCCTTGTTTGGAGCTCTCCACCTTGTCCTCCATTTACACTTTACCTCTGTCCCTGGCTTGCCGCCTGTCTTTCCCCCCAAAATGCTGCTCGTGTCTGTCCTACTGAGGCCCTCTGGGGTTTTTGTGGTCTGTTGGTGCGATCCCCACACTGCCCTCCCCTCTTGATCCCCCCTCCCTCGTTCTTGCCCATAGTCCCTTTCCCCCTGTTCTTCCTTTTGGGCTTTCTCGCCCCTCACACTGGCACTCCATCTCCATCGCTGTTCCTTCCTATTCCAACAGCCTCATGCCATGTTTACCTGGTCTGGTGCCTGAAATTTCTCAGCAGCTATTGCATTCAGTCATCTATCCCACATGACCTTGCCCTGCAGTTTTGTCTGTCACCACTGCTACCCATGCCTTTACCCCATTCATACCATTCCTGGTCTGAGAGTCCATATACCCTATGCAGCCTGTAGTTTCTACCTTTAATACATTGTACCAAGAGTATTTCCTACCCTTCTAGCCCTATAAGCACCTGCCAACTCTGCCAGTGCTGACTGGTGTAACCCCTAGGCGGCGCTGTCCTAAGGGCTACTACCCCTGCCTGCTTGGCTAGCAGCAGGTTAAGGGGCCTGAGTTCTGAAACAGGTGCCTCCACCCAGAGGTAAGGGTTGGAAGTGGTCAAACTAACCTGGGCACAGCCCTCCGGGACACTGTAACCCCCCTCTCTCCCCTCTAGTGGCCTGAACACTGTACAATAATCACTTTCACAATACCCCTGGTACACCACATGGATACCCACACTGTTTGCACTTACCACCAGGGCTGGTTCCTCTGGCTCAACCATGGGAACCCCCTGTAAAACAAGGTTAGGCACAGCAAATAGCAACAGAACAGTACTATGATCACAGACTGGCACCAGGATCAGATTAAAGGCAGAAAAAGTTAGATCTGATTTATTCAGGGGATTTGAACAAGGCAGGGGGGTAATCAGATTAATTAGCTTAATTGCTTCATCAATCACACAGCTGTGTATGCAGTCAGAGTCCCTAACATAGTCACACTCTCTGGGTACCCAGGTGAAGGAGAGGTTGGCTAGCCAGGACCATTGCCTGGGGTACGCTGGCGTTGCAGCTAGTTGGGGCCCTGTGATGGAAAAAACAACTTGCACAACACACTATTTGTAATCCGGAGCCAGATGGCTCAGTTTGTGAAGGAAAAGAAACAACAAAGCAATCAGATGATACGCTTAGATTAAATTGTGGTTGCAGGGAGCTACCCTGATGGTTACTCACAATACCCAGGACTGGACACAGGATGGACGAAAATCGAGACAGCGAGTGAATTCTCTGGAGTGCCAGGAGAAGCAGGGCCCACACAATTCGCCAAGGCGTCGTTCCTGTTCAGCGTGGAGCACGGGGCTGATCCCCAGGCAGGTCTCTCTTCGATGGCTCTTCTCTGTGCAGTAAGGTAGTTTGGCAGGGCCCTCGTGGCAAGGCCCAGCCGCATGGTGATAGCCGTGGATTCAGTCCATTCGGGCTGGATACAGCTTTCAGCAGTCAGCACATAGTTCACACAAAGGGGAACTAACTCGCAACCCCCATTCAGTACACAGCACATTTATATGCCAAAAATCTTACTGTACCAGGTAAAATGCTCCCCGATCATGATTGCATAGTCTCTGCTTAGACTGGGAGCTCAGAGGAGCTGGAGTTCCTAACAGACCAATAGCATGCAGCAAAATCTTCGATCCTTTGCAGGTTGAGCCTGGCTACATCTCAGTGGCTTAATTCAGTCTCACCACCTCAGATTTAGTCTGAAAGAACTTCTGTCTTCCCTCTCAGGGCAATGGGCAGACTTGCAGGCCTCGACTCAGGCCTTCCCACAGTTCTCCCACTCGAAACTACGCAGATTACTGCTCGAACTATCACGAGCTGCTCCCCTCTCAGCTTCCAACTCAGAACTGCCTTAACAGCAGGCTGCTTGGGGATTTCCCTCAGATCCAAAAGTTTTGGTTGGCTCATTCAGTTGTCAGTCAAAGCAAGAGCTCTCCCTTCAGTTACAAAAAGGCGCCAACAGCCTAAAACTACAATTCCCAAGCCTGTACTCCACACAGTCCTATAAGACAGGCTCCATTTTAGAGTCACCAGGCACTGATTGGTCCAATTCGGCAGTTCGGGACCAAAATGGTGGAGATAATCAGAACAGTCCTTGCTGCATAGAAGGCAGGTTAGAACAAACTACGTTATCATTATCACTCTGGATTATTTTCAGCAAATAGTTACATCCTTCAACAGAGATCCCTCTGCACAATTAGTGATGGCAGAAACTGAGCTATTTTCCAGCAGCCCGGGCGGGACTCGAGCATGACAACACTCTGCCCCCCCTTCCAGATTAACTATTTCTGCAAACTAGGCAGATCTTACAGCGACACTACATAGAGGCTACACAGTCACTCTTTGGTAATAACATTTAAATGGCTATAGCGCCGAACACCGACCAGGCAGTGAGCATTTAGGCAAGCTCTAGGAAGACTTTTTGGGAAACCCCCATTTGTAGGGGGTTTACACTGGGATCCTGCACAATCTTACTTCCCCTCTAGATCCCACAGTATTTCCTTTGTCAGTTCTCTATTGTTGTTATTTATCTCCCTGTAATATGTGGTGTTGCCTGATATTTATCATTCATTCCATCCATTTCATGTTCCCATTATGCTCGTTCACCTTCTGTTCCCTACCTACATTTCCTTTGTCCCACTTCCCTTTGTTTACTCCCCTTTTACCTCACAGCAGTTGGCTGCCCTTTCTTTGTTCAGCCCATACCAGCAGTTTTCTGGTCTCTGTCCCTAACTCTGCCTTCTAAGGCACTGAGCAAAGATGGGCTTTCCATGTCTGCCGGAGACGGGAGTCCATTTCAGTCATTCTACCATTTTAATCCACTGGACTCTTTCCAATCAACTACCAGTCATACCAGTACCCTGACATTCTCCATCTCTAACTCTGCCTTCTGCAGTATCTAGTGAAGGTGAGCTTGCCCAGTCTACCAGGGATGAGAGCATGTTTCCTCAACTTCAGTTTCAACTGATTCTATTCCATGCCACCTGCTCACAGTCTCCGTCCCTACCTCTGCCCGGTGCAGCATCAAGTGAAGATTAGTTCACCCCGACTACCAAGGATGGGAGCCTATGTCTTCAATCTACTGTTTCTACCAAATCCATTCTATACCTGATATCCGGTTGCCACTTCCTTTTGGGAACGTGTCCACTGTACCCCATTTGCCTCCAATCTTCGAACTCAACCACCTACATCCTATACCTCCTTGGAATTGCTGTGCTTGTCCTCACATTTGGCCTCCTCATGTTCTGGATTTGGACCCTGCCAGCTTATTCAGTCTCCAACTCCACCCAGTCCATCGGACTTCTGGACTTCCTTGCTGCTTGCATTCCGATACCTCCTATGTTCCTTTGTATTGTTGTTGTGGCTTGCCTTTCGGCTCAACCTCCTCCATTCTCCAGACCTTCAGCTCCATGCTGCCATCTCCGTCCCCATTGCTTCTCTGGATAATTCAGTTTCCCTACTGCCTTCTTCTTCGACATGTCTGCCTGCATTCCCCCTTGCTTCCTGCTTGATATATGACATTTGATCATCTTCTAGGATGGGTGTCCGAAGCCTTCTATAATTGTCCCGTTATGCTGCCATCGTCTCCATCCAGAGATCTACCATTGGTGATTCAAGTGCACTTTTTCCTATCAACAATTCCAGTTCACCATCTCCTTTGGAGGTGGGAACCTCTTCCCCATCACCACACTACCTTTCGCTATCAGAACTTCCAGTTTGCAATTGCTTTTGGAAGTGGGAACCCACTCCCCACCACCACAGCACCTTTTGCTATCAGCAATTTATGTTTGCCATTTCCTTTAGACATGGGAACTTCATAACCCCTCACTGCAGTGCCTTTTGCTATCAGCAATTTCAGTTCACCATCTTCTTCAGAAGTGGGACCCTTGTACCTCAACTTTGCAGCACCTTGTGCCTAGATTCACTTCTCTGTTTTACATGGAGCTATCGCCCGAGGCCAGTTTCAGCTCTCCTGCATTCTGTTCTGGTATACTGTGGTAAACTGCCGCCAGTCTTATAGCTTATCTGCACATGCCAATATCAGCACTGCTCAGCCCCTGCTGACTCCCTATCAAACTTCTTCCTCCGGTCAGCGGACTTCCTCTTCAGACTTTACCCTCATTCCTTGAACTGTTGCCTTTCTTCTTGCCATCCTGGCTGTTCAGGGCTCCTGCACAATTGCTGTGTCTCTTTTTGGGCGTTCTTACAACTATCGACATCCGGCATCCCCGCCTGTTCAATTACTTCTACCCGTTCATCTGCCTCTTACTCCTACCTCAAACGACATCACAGCTCCCATCCAGTTCTCTAAGGAGTACTTGTTCTTTTCACCTAAAGAAACCCTCTTCCAGGAACATCCCTCGAACAGCATGCCATATAGACTTTGTCACTATATGAAATATCAGTACTTCCTGATAATCTCCCCTGAATCCATTTCTGGAATCCCATTCGACTGGACTATAGAAGAGCTTTTATCTCATCCAACTCTACAGGATCTTTCCTTACATATTCCATTTAATTCAAACAGCATGGACGTCACTACCTCCCAAATTCTTCATAGCATCCAAGATTCAGTGGAGTCTCCTTCATGCCTATCATCTTACCTGGAAATGTGAACCTAATTCCCTACTGGGATTTACCAACTCCATAATAACCATAACCCTCAAAGATAACGGGAATCACAGGATACCACACAGCAGTACTGGCATCGTCCATTATACCTTCTCCTTATAGTCTTCTCCCCAAAGCACTGACTCAGTTTGACCATGTTTTCTGAATTTCTTGTATTCCCTGAATAGCAACTGGATGTTTGTAGGACCCTTCTTCCAGCTATTATCCCAGAAAGTGTATTGTTGGATCTCTGATGCACAGCTGCCTTGCTAAATTTACACTATCCAAGCCACTGTTCCCTGGCCCCTGGACATCACCATACTTCATGAAGTTGTCTACATCTCTTCGTTACGTTACTCTAATCATGCCAGCTACCTATCCAGTGGTCCTTTCTAACTCATCTGTCAGGATTTATTCCCCATACTCCCTCCAGCAAATGCCATCACCAAGCGCAGACTTCCATTGGATTCATCATCCTACGCATCCGCAACTGACCTGGTTGTCTCCCTATCATAGTTATGCTCTGCAACAGTTCTACATCTGGCTAAGAAGGAAAGAATTGTTGAGTATCTAGAGGCCAGAGGGTCTCAGGACCCAAGGCAGCATGGATTCACAGCGGGAAGGTCATGCCAGACAAATTTGATAGATTTCTTTGACTGGGTGACCAAAATAGTAGATCAGGGAGGGGCTGTGGACATGGCCTACCTAGACTTTAGCAAGGCATTTGACACAGTCCCACACAAAAGATTAATATACAAGTTAGCCAGCCTGGGAGTGGGTCCCAAGATGACAGCCTGGGTAAAGAATTGGCTGGAGAATAGGACACAGAGGTAATAGTAAATGGAGTCCACTCTGAAGAAAGGGGGGGTTACTAGTGGGGTACCGCAGGGTTCAGTATTAGGACCGGTCCTCTTCAATGTCTTTATAAGCAACATTGCAGAGGGACTGGAAGGAAAAGTATGTCTCTTTGCAGATGACACAAAGATCTGCAACAGAGTTGATGCACAAGGTGGGGTGGAAAGGATGAGAAGGGACTTGGCAAGGTTAGAGGAATGGTCAAATGTATGGCAGCTTAGATTCAATGCTAAGAAGTGCAAGGTAATGCACCTGGGAAACAAAAACCCAGGGGAAGAGTACACAATGGGGGGTGAGATACTAACAACAACAAAAATGGAAAGGTACCTGGGGGTAGTCATATCAGATAACCTAAAGGTGGGCAAGCAATGTGAGAGGGCAGCAAGGAGGGCTGGGGGGATACTGGGATGCATAGGGAGAGGCATCACCAGTAGAAAACAGGAAGTTATTATCTGTCTGTACAGACAGTTGGTGAGACCCCATCTGGAGTACTGCGTGCAGTTCTGGAGACCAATCTCCGAAAGACATAGACAGGATGGAGGCTGTCCAGAGGAGGCATCTAAATGGTGCAGGGTCTGCACCGGAAGACATATGAAGAGAGACTTAAGGAGCTTAATATGTATAGCCTCGAGGAAAGGAGGGACGGGGGACATGATAGAAACTTTCAAGTACCTCAAGGGAATCAACAAAGTCCAAGAGGGTAGCATCTTTCAAAAAAAGAGGTGTGTAAGAACAAGGGGGCACAATTTGAAGATAGAAGGGGGCCGGCTCAGAGGTAATTTAAGGAAGTATTTTTTCACAGAGAGGGTTGTGGATGCATGGAACGGCCTTCCGGAGGAGGTTGTGGAGTCAAAAACGGTGGAATTCAAGCATGCATGGGACAGTCATAAGGCAATTCTAGGGGGTGGGGGTAGGAAGAAGTAGGCTTGTGGTTAACTAGGATCTGCAGCTTATCCATTAGGTAGGGAAATGGGCAGACTGGGTGGGCCAAGCGGTCCTTATCTGCCGTCAAAATCTATGTTTCTATGTTTTGTTATCAACTTCCCTTTGCCATATCAGTCAGTAGACACTGTCAAAGACACATTCTCAGGCTCCCTAAAGCATACAGAGATCGCATCCACCAGCAAGGCTACTTAAGCTCCTGACATGGGCTATTAAGCTACAGCAATACAGATTTTCACCATCTAGCACTAGCTGTCCTTCCAGAATATGAACCTATACAAACCTCATTATAGCAACCATAACTTGCCTTCAAACCTCAAACTTATTATAATGAACTTTTCAATTATTCGTATCAGTATCCAATTACCATCTTTACAGCATATGTCACCCTTCCTTCATCAGTCTGACTACCGTCATCTAGCCTTTTCAACTCCTGCATTCTTCTTAAACAGTACTGAGATCATGCCCTTCTGAGAATCTTGCAAATATCTGAACCACTTGCCACTCTACAAAAGGAACTAAGCACTATATCTTGCCCTTACCTTCTACAAAGTCTTACAGATTACTTTAAGGATTTCAAAACCCATCATATTTCCCACAGTTCAGAATCTGGCAGCTCATTTAATCAACTCATGCTCCTTATGTCCACATTGATTCTGTACCCCCATCAAATATCAATCAATATCACATATAATCCTATACTATGTTCAACCCTTTTTCCAGCTGAACTTAATCCATATTCAGGATCTGGACAATTCTTCAGGCTGGACCTGCTGCCTCAGCCTCAAGAATTGACCCTCCTGAATGCATCATTCAACAGACTTGGAAGATAGAACTTCATCACTATAGCCGGCCTGGTGGCGCTGAGGGTTGAGGCACTGGACGCCACATCTCACACCGCACCAGCGACCCGGGTTCAGGAATGGACTCGGGCTGCCGGGGGCTGGCTGGGGGAAGGAAGGATTGAGTGTCCTGTGACAGCTCTCCTTCCTTCAGGGAGGGTGAGGGACATGCACCGTGCTGCAGCGACACCCAGCAGAGGCTGGGTGTTTCGGCAGGCTGCGGGCATTCAGAAGGGGGGGAGCTGGTGGATGTCTGCACTTCGGTGCGCTGACATCAGTGCACATCTAGCTCCTCAGAGGGGCATACATCAAAAATACCTGCCTCCTGCCACCTCGATGACGCCTGCTCCAGCTGCAATCAGCTCCCAGGCCGACTCCCACCTTCCCAGTGTTCCTGGCACTCTTCAGCCCGGGGTACTGGGACCCCACCCTGGGAGGCAAGCCAGGGGGTTCAGGGAATGCAGCTGATGTGGGAAGCTGCAGGCGAAGTCCATGACCGGGCAGATAGTCCGGTGGCGAGGACAGGACAAAAAGAGAAAATTAAAGAAAAGAAAAGAACTTCATCACTGTGAACATTACACCTTACTAAAAAATTTGAATATGGTTCTAAGAATCTAGGATCATCTCCTTTTAGTTTGCCCTGAGGACGGGCAGGTCAGTAGCCATGCGTCCTCAGAAGTTTCCTCCACCTGGGAGTTTTTCCTCTCATGCGTGATACTGGTCATACTCTCCGTGAGTTGGAAGAGGTAATCTTTTTTGGGCCTTCCATTCCTTACTCGCTACCCAGCTTACCTACCAAGGGTGGGAACAGAGAAAGGCCAAAGTTCATAACCCCATAAGTATACACAAGCACTACTCTAGTCACCAAAACATTGAATGGGAAAGCTAAAGCCTGAGGTTCAATGTGGGGGAATAGCTCCTCCCACATCCCAAATAAAGGCCAGCCTCCCATGGCATTTCCCTGCTTAGCACGTGGTGAAACACCCACCATCCTCCCCTGTTCCTCCTCTGGCACTCTGCTCACCCTTGGTGCTGGGCCTTCTATTCCCTACTCGCTACCCGGCTTGCCTACCAAGGGTGGGAATACAGAAAGGCCAAAGTTCAAAACCTCATAAGTATACACAAGCACTACTCTATTCACCAAAACATTGAAATATAAGTCATTGGTTTGTAATGTTTTTCAACATTGCAAGAGCAGATTTTATTCATAAAGACAGAACAAGTTATATCACCAAAACTAACTTTCACTCTCATCTCCTGTTTCAGTAGTAAAAGACTTCTGACTGTATAAAAGTAAAAAAGACGCCAGTGGTAATGTACAAGATGTATTTCTGACAAGCTTTCATGCTGCACATACCAAATGAACTCCCGCCCCCACCCCCCGCCTTGAACTTCAACCAGCGTGGAAATGTACCTCTGTAAGTGGTTCTGATGCTGGTCACATTGGTAGAATGACATGGCAATTAAAGCTGCTTTTTATGACATTACTTGTTTCATTGTTTGTTATGTTATTACTGACCTGTATCTTATCTACTTGTTTTATTTTTATTTTATGTAAGGCGCCCAGAGCCTCTGGGATTGGGCTCGGTACAAATAAAATTTGCCTTGCTTTTTTGTTTTTTTAAACTTTACAAAGAACAGACACGTCTGACAAGGCAAGCGCCTGCTGAAGTATGAGCAGCTGGTAAACTGTGAATGGTTGGAGAGCGTGGGTAAGCTGCCATGTTGGCTAGAGCACCGGGGGTAAGTAACAACACTCTCAACTAACCATAACAGCAGGAAAGTTAACAGATTTAAAACTGTTCTATTATTGAAAAAAATGGCTGCCATTAAAATTCCAAGTGGCTGGCACAATGATTTGGAATGGGCTGTGCCCTGGTTGACAGGAACTTGTTTTTAGGCATTAGTAGTGCTCTCTCTCTCTCTCTCTCTCTCTCTCTCTTTTTTCCATTTCCTCTTTTTCTGCCATCCACGGAGCTGGCAGGTGACTCCGATCCTCCCTAGCAGGGCTCGTCCTCTGAGCCTGGCCGTCCCCAGTCAGACCTACCCCGTAGTTCCCCCATGGATTACCTCCCGTGGCAGGGCTGTGGTCCAGGAGTGTCGACTTTCTCCCTTCCTGCGGAGCACAATCCAGAAGCTGGGGAGGCTGGTGGGGATGCGTCTGGGCCATCATTGAGCCTGCCAGCTCCAGTTTTTCCTCCGTTTTCTCCCCAGGCCCACAAACATGCAATGGGTGGGGTGGATGAGCTCCACTTCCGCCAAGATAACCAACGCCCTGGACGTGGCGTCCCTCCCAGTTCCTGGTGGCATGCATGTGCTGGCACCCAGCCACCACTGGATGTCAGGCAAACAGCGTGCTACACTCTTCCCCCTTCCCCAAGGAAGGAGAGATGTCTGTGGACGCTCAGTCCTTTTTCTTCCTGCCAGCCCGCGAGCAACCCGAGTCCATTGCTGACCCCGGGTCACTGGCGTGGTGCGAGGTGTGGTGTCCAGCGCCTCAACCCTCAGCGCCACTGGTCCAGCCTAGTAGTGCTTTCTTAAGGCAATGGCCAGTAGCAAGTCTCAGCCAATCAGGATGCAGGGGTTACCTTACACAATTTATATAGGTTTCTAACCCACACTGTCCACCCCCATGCTCCCTCCCCACCACCACCACCCTGAGCAACCACAAAGTCCTTCACTCTGTCCCAGCTATTGTTTCTTTTTTTTTAAACTTTATGTTTATTGTCTTCAGATAAAAACATATACATTGCATTCTCTAATAGGTTTATACAGTTACAAAATTACACAAAGGTGCAAATTACTCAACAGTTGATGTACAATACAGCCCATCCTATGATCTTCTGGTACAAAAGGAGGCATGGGGATCCAACTTTTATCTTACTAGCCTATCTATAGATTACAGTGTGCTAGCCTCCTCAGTGGCTGTGGTATTAACCTGTATCTAGGGAGAATAGAGAAAGGAGACATACATAAGCTCTGTGCTTACTATTAACCATTTTTTACTGAGACTGTAAAGGGAGAATACTATGATCCCCACCAAACACTCCTATAGCTCCAACTTCAAACACAGAATTGAAACTTTTTAATAATTCTTTAACAGCAGCTTTAAAATGTTCATGACAATTTCCCAACTGCAGTGTCGACATGCTGATTGTTACTTAATACAGCACTGAACCCCAGTTACCTAAAAGACAGTTGGAGCTCTACCTCGCAGCTAAGGGGGGATTAAAAACCAACGATTATTATATCAACATATATTGAACCTGCATCCCCCCCACCTGCTCCCTATGAGACTCATGTACACTTTGGCACCAGACAGAGGCTATCTACCCTTAAACCCCCCACCCCGCATTCTACACGCTGGATGGTACTCTTTTTTTGTTTATCACAACATTATTTTACCACCTCCGTGGACCTGGCAGGGGCTACAGTCCCCCCCTCCTGAAGGGGTACATCCTCCAGCCCATCGGGCCATCATGGGTCCTGCTGGATCTTGGTATTTTCCTCCACTTCTTTTCTCACCTGCGCCCGTGCAATAGGTGCAGCAGCTGTCTCCACCTCCTTAGAGGCAGCCAAGCACCCTGGGCACGGACCAAACCACTTCTTGCTGTGCTGACATGTACACCACAAACTCCCTTCCCCGAGAAAGGAGAGCAGTCCTCCAGACGCTTAATCCTTACCTCCCTGGCTGACCTGCAAATGACCCTGAGTCCATTTCCGAACCCAGGTCACCAGCGTGGTGCGAGGTGTGGCGTCCAGCTCCTCAACCCCTTAGCACCACCAGGCTGGCTCTGCTGGACGGTACTCTGATAGAGAATGTCACTTCCTTCAGATACCTCAGGGTCTGGCTAGACCACCATCTGGACTTCTCAGCACACATGGATGCAATCCATAAAAACCTTCACCCAAGCTTGGCGTCTTGTATAGAAACAAGGACTGCATTCCTCCATTAGTCTGTTGCGCTATTGTGCAGAAAAATTATCCTTCCTACCTTTGACTATGCAGACATAGTCTACAGTGCCGTCCCCGAAAACTACTCTGGCCAGACTGGACATCCTGTTCAGTTCCTTCTGTCGCGTCATACTATCCTGCCCCCTCGCAATCACCACTGTGACCTTTACACAGCCACATCCCTCCATTCACTGGAATCCAGGCAACTAGCACATTCTGCAAATTTCATGGCTAAATTCTGGTCTGGGAATCTCCCCTCCCATCTTTCAACTGTTATCTCTGCCTCACCTCAGAGCTACTACTTCCTTAGGAACACTGACCCTCATTCGTTTGCCATCCCCTGCCGCACCACCACCGTTAGCCAATCTGCCTTTTCCTACCGCTGTCCCAAACTTTGGAATGCCCTCCCCTCCAATATCCATAAAGCGCCCTCTCCCAAAGCGCTCTCTACCCTCCTGCAAGAATTTACATCCCACTCCTGCTCATGCCAAACCTGACCCTTTCCTTAGCTCAGTACCACTAAGTCTTTAGTCCTTCCCTAATCCTCCCTAGCCTCACTGCTGTACTGCCCATCCTTAGCACTTGTGATTATTCTCCTAAACCCACACTATGACTACTTTCATATACCGTCATGTATACACTGGCATTCTCGTAACCCAGGTTTTACCCTTTATTGTATGCATGTATCACTTGCACCCTTTCATGGTATTCATTTATCTCTGCCTTGACTGTAGCTGCTTATGTTCTTCTGGATTCTCTGTATTTTGACCTTACTATAATGTGTTGTGCTGCACTTATTGTATGTAACTGCATGCATCTTGTATTTTTGTCTTTTGTATACCACCTTGCCTAAAAACAATTGTATTTTGCACTATTGTATTGCATTATATTTTGCACTATTGTGGGCTACTGTACTTGAACCTCCACTTCCCCTTACCCCTCAGGACGTATATGGAAATGAGCAATTCTGCTCAATGTTACCTTCCTGGTGAAACGTTTGAATAAATAAATAAAATACAGTCCAAAAGTCCAATACTTTTTTATAAACAATTATGCTTCTTCATTGCATAATCTATGCAGTGAGGAAAAGTCAACTAAACCTGACACCAAGGAAAAATGCCAATAGTTCTCATGTGAAGATCCAGTGATCCAGTCAGTCGCTGTCGGTCTCCTCCTCAACTTTTTGGCCGAGGATTACGGCTTTAGCAGCAAATTCTGCTTTAGTTTTGGTAGTCCATCTGCCAGCGTCTTTTAAATCAGAGAACTGCCTTGTCTTTCCTCCATATGTTATTCGGAGACTGGACAGCAGTGGAAAGGAATGGACAATACCTGGGACATGGAGACGTTGACGCACTGAATCAAATTGCTTTCAACGTGCCCTGGTCTGGAACAAGAGATCCGGATAAACCTTGATGTCTGCAACATTGACCAACAGTGGGTATGGAGCTTTGCCACCACCAAGATCATGTCCCAAACATGGGAGCCAGAGGTGCGCAGCAAAACAGTATGTGGCTGAGCTGAAGCTGAAGGCCTTACATGTGGGTGCACCCGGTCGGCTTTTTCACATGAATGACACACAAAGTCCTTCAGGTGTGGCAGAAATTCTTGCAACCATTATTTTAGGAAATGTAGTAAATTGGTGCCTTCAGCACCCTCTGGTAGCTCCACTATTTGGACATTCCCAGAGCGAGTTTCATTCTCCAGGGTTTCCAATCTCCCACGCATCTGCATGTTCTCCAGGGTTCAGCTTCAACTTTATCGGATCTCAAATTGAGATAAAAAAATCTCTTTTCCAATTGAATCCATCTCATAACATACAAACCACAGGTTTACAAACATATACATAAATATTACATATAAAAATATAAAACACCATAATTAGTCAAGACAGTGTAGATAAGGTACAGATTCCATCCGAAACAATTACAATATGTATCATAAAGGGTGATCAAAAATGATCTAAAATGATCAAAAGATTTTAATACAATAACATTCAGTTGTTTTGACAACCTTTCCCATGTTTTTGGTACCAAGCTTGACAAAGTTTTTCTCCCAAAGCTAGTTTTACATTGAAGCACATAAAAACATATTTGATCCAAAGATCCTACACCATAAACATGTTTTTGTCTAATTGCAACTGTCTTCAAGAGAAAATCTGGTAAAGACTGGGTCACAAACCTATAAACCAATAAATTCCAATGCATATCTCACCTATCTGATAATGAACATATACCTGATTTCTGGTACAAAACACAATGATGAGATTTATGTGGCAAATTTGTTAAGAATCTTAAAGCACTATTAAACAACATATCCAGAGAGCCTAGTAATGTTTTGTTAGCATTTTTATAGACTACATCTCCGTAATCTAATATTGTTAATAACATAGATATAACCAATAACTTCCTAACTTTTAAGTGAAAAAGGGATTTATTCCTATTACAGAAGCTCGATAATCCCTTTAATTTATTTGACATTGATGTTATATGTAATTCAAATGTTAAATTATTATCCGATACCACCCCTAGATATTTATAAGACTTCACTTGTTCTAGAATAACTCTAGTTAATGATTTTATTTTCTTTATAATTAACCATTTTATGTTTTTTTTCCTAAAGATCATCCATTGTGTTTTGTGTTCATTTAAAAGAAGTCTCAATTTTATTAGTTTTTTCTGTATATTTGAAAAATCCTGTTGCAATACAGATAGTGCTATACTAATATCTAATTTTTTTTGTATATAAGATTGTATCATCTGCATAGAGCTGGACATATGTGTCAGGTGAACAAACATTTGGTAAGTCATTTATATATAATAAAAAAAACAAGAGGGCCCAGCACTGATCCCTGAGGTACCCCATTATACATAGTAACAGGTGCTGAACAGGCTCCTCCTGCCCTGATACATTGTAATCTCCCTATTAAATAAGCATGAGTCCAGCTCAATGCTGATACACCCAGACCCACCTTCTTCAATTTATTCAATAACACAATATGATGAACAGTGTCGAATGCCTTCAATAGATGCAAGAATATGGCTGGCATTTCCTGGTTTCTGTTGAAGGCACCCAACCCATCATCAACCACTTTCAGAACTGTATGTGTTGTGTTGCATCCTTTTCTAAAGCCTGATTGACAATGAGTCAACACATCAAATTTAATAAAATACTGTATCAATTGCTGATGAATAAGCTTCTCAAAAATTTTAGCACCTACCAGAAGAACTGAAATTGGTCTATAAGAACACAGATTTGTGGAATCCCCCAACCCCCATATACTGGAATAACAAATGCTGTTTTTAAATCAAGTGGCAATTCTGAACTTTCTAATGAAAAATGAAAAATATATGCTAAATGAGGTGCCAACATTTCAGAAGCTAACTTCAAAAAAATGTGGAGATTTCATCACATCCAGGTCCCTTTTTTATATCTAACCTTTGCAACTGTTTTTCAACATCCTCAGTTACTATAGGAAAAAATTAAAACAATGGCCTTTACAACTTATAATCAAAATCAGTATCCTAAATTGGAGGAGACAGCCTAGGATGTAAATCCTCAAATATATTTCCAACAGAAGCAAAAAAGGAATTAAACATTTCAACTTTATCACTATCTGATGCTAAAACCTTCCCTTTAGCAATTAGGCATGTAGGTAAAGAGGGGAAACCCTGCTTCCCCTTTAATGAATCAATTCCCTTCCATACTGTCGTAGGATTGCCCTCAGCTGCCAAAAAATATTTTTCATAATAATTTTTCTTTGCTTTTCTAATTTCAGCAGTACATTTGTTCCGAGTAACCCTAAAGGCCAATTTATCTGCCTCAGATTTTGATTTCCTAGCTATGTGCCATTGTCTTGATTTTTGTTTTATTAAACTTTTTAACTCTTTTGTCATCCAGGCTACTTTTTCTTTTCTTACAGTTTTTAACTTTAAAGGAGCATGTTTATCAATAACACTTATAAGAGAAGTCTTAAAAAAAACATGAAGTCTGCACGTCTGGGCATACATACAATAAATTCCATTGGATGTTTGCAAGATCTCTCAAATAAGCTTGAATATTAAATGATGTAAATACTCTAATAAAAATAAGTCAAGGTTTTGGTTTATCAAAATCCATAGCTCTAATTCAAGATATGTAACAATGATCACTCACATCATTTTCATGGACTGAAGAAACGTACCTATCAGGCCTATTTGTAAAAATGAAATCTAATGAAGTGTCCTTTTTACTATCCGACTTATGTGGTCTAGTGGGTAACTTCACTAAAGTGTTAACTGCTATTTGGGTCATCTAGGCACTTGCAGCAAACGTCTAACAATTGTTATGGTATACATACCCCACCCACAAAGAGCAATCAACAGGTTTCACTGAAATCCTCAACTACCTCTCCAACCTGGACCAGAACTAAGAGGTTCTTGTCTTAGATGACTTCAGCATCAACTGGCATTCACCTGATGCAACACTGTACAAAGATGCTATGTCTTCCCTACACATGTCGCAACTAGTAGATTCTCCCATGAGAAGGAATTATCACACCAGTTGCAGTTCACTGCTGGACTGGCTGATTACGAATCAGCCCAAGAGAGTTACCCACCCAGGTGTCCTCCCTGACTCTATCAGTGATCATTCACCTATAATCTGTACCTGGTCAAATAAATCCCCAAGAACCCCTGCTAAAACACACACTTCCAGAATACTAAAAATAGGGCAGCTGGCCTCTTTCAGAGAGCACCTTTTGCAACTGGACCAGTCGTATCTTTTCACAACTATATGACGTCGATTCCTCACTCGATCACTTCATCCAGCCCTTCAGTACAGTCTGTAATATTTATGCCCCTCCCGTCAAGGGCAAAACCAAGGGGTGTAGTAAGTCTTGGACCACCTTGTTCCTCCTCGAGCAGATGAAACTTAGGGACAATCTCTGGCACAAAGCCAGAAATACTTACTCCTCCATAGACTTCCAGAGCTACATAATTGCTTGACATAACTGCACAAGGCTATTCGCTTAGCAAAGAGTCGTTACTTTAAGAACAAGTTGTCTAGCAACTCGGGATATAGCCACAAATTCTGGGATAATTTGAAGACTCTCACTGGTAAACCCAACAATTCCCCCCAGCCCTACTCAGTCTAAATGGCACGATAACCCAGGACCATTTAACTATTGCTAACACCTTTAATAGGGCTTTTACAGACCTAAGTAGTGTACTCCCTCCAGATTTCTCTCTACCTCCAGATGTCTCCAACCCCCTGAACCCGTTGGTCTCTCTGGCTGGCCCCGCCCTACCTTTCCACTTTAAAATGATCTCCCAGGCCAAAGCAAAACAATACCTCTCACACGTCTTCGGGAAAAACAGAGTGAGCAGTGATGCACTTGATCTTAAGCTTGTTGTCTTAACCCTAGATGAGGTACTACCACCCCTTATTAGAATCCTGAACCTCTTGCTTATTAATGGCAAATTCACTCAGGCATGGAAGAAGGCTGTGGTCGCCCCATCTTCAAAAGTGGGGATAGAGAAAGCCATGCCAATTACAGGCCGATCTCTATTCTCCCCCTCTCTCAAAAGCACTAGTACGAATTGTCTATGACCAGCTCATTGACCACCTTGACAAATATCAGCTGCTATGCCCAGAGCAGCATGGCTTCCAAAAACAGCACACCACCACCACTGCCTTGTGGAGTTCACAGGCTACATCCACAATGCTCTTGACTGGGGCCAGTTGGTGGGGGTGACTTACATCATCCTCACCAAGGCCTTCAACACAGTCAACTATGAACTTCTACTGGGCCGGTTAACCCACTTGGGACTCTCTTCCAAAACTGTTTATTGGTTTAGGAGTCACCTCTCTGAGAGAACACAAGTGAAAATCTCTGACGTCCTCATCGAAAGCCAGGCTGTAACTACAGGGGTATCCCAGGGGTCAATTCTGGGCTTCCTGCTTTTCAGCCTGTTCTTGAACCACCTCCCCCCCAGCATGTCTGGACAAGGTCCTCCTATATGCAGATGATGCGGTGCTTTTTTCCAGCCAGTCAGCCCAGTAATGCTGGAAAAACAGATGCAACTTACTTCCACTGCTGCCGAGTCCTGGTTCATCAACTGTAAGCTCCTATTACACTATAAAAAAAAAAACTATGCTGTTTGCCTCCCCCTATAACTGCCACAAATCCTACCAATTCCACATAGTGAACTCTCAAAATGCACCCTAGAGATGGTTCAGAGTTTCAAATACCTCGAGGTCATCTTGGATAGTTCCCTTTCTTTCACTCATCACATTGACCTAGTAGCTAAAGCAGCCAATGCTAGGATTGGCCAACTATTTAGGCACAAGCATTGCCTAACAGAAGGTGCCCTAAACCTAGCCATTACCAGTTCTGTCCTATCTGTGATTAATTACGGACTGGTAGTATATGGCGCTGCCACTGATACAACCCTGAAGAGGGCCAGAGTGGCCCTCAACAAAGCCTGATGGCTTGTCCTTGATGCTCCCTGCCTAACACATACCTGTGACCTCAATTCCCAGTCAGGGTGGCTAAATTTGGAGCATAGAATTCGGTACCACATATGCCTTCTAGCTAAAAGGTCTATGCTAGAGCTTGCATCTCCTGGTGTTCAAAGCCTTCTCTTCCCCACGGACAATACCCGCATCCCTACGGGGTCCAACATCCTGACCTTAAAAGTCCCTTTCCACCACACCACTCAGGGCCAGCACTCCTTCTTATATTGTGCTCCCCTCTGACTGAACTCTCTCAGTGAGGACATGCTATCCAATACTAAACTTGGCCCATTCAAAGCTAAGCTTTGTGAATATCTTGCAACCCTAAGCTGTTGTGACTGTTGCCTTTAACCTGCTCAAGCCCCTATTAACACCTCCACTTTCCCCTCCCACATCCCCCGCCCTCAAATTTCTCTCAATGCCTCGCTCAGTTTCCCCAGCCATGTCCCTCCATCTCCCCCACCCCTCGCTCCCCATCTACTTCCCCATCTGCTAAATTTTGACAAGGCCTACTTGGCTGCTCCAGTCCTGCCCTCATCCCCACTCTTAATCCTTCCTTTACTATCCCTCTCCTCCCCTTACCCTCTGCCACCAGTCACTTCCCAGCCATGGTCCTCTCTCCTTTTCCTGCCTTGCATTATTAGTGCATTTATTTTACATGTGATTTTGTTGCTGCATATACTGTACCATAATATCTGTACTTTTATAATCCTACATGTTAAACGGCTGTGTCTAAATTGCCTGTTTGTTTTGTTAACACTGTTTTGACTTGTATAATTTAACTACTGTATCCCTGTTTTGTCATGACATGGAATTTTTGTAAACAAGCTTCCAGCTCAAAGGCTGCAATCTGAGATTTCAATAAATAAATAAAAAATAAAATAAAATGTACTAATAAGAGACAGGATCAATTCATCATATTTAAGAGAGCGCTGGCATCCTGTTAGTGCAAGCGTCCTGTCCAGATATCCCACTCCAGAGCAAACCATCATGAATGTACATGGAGATGAAGAATCCGCTGGGGGTGAGTCAATATGCCTTCTCTATAGAGATTCCCCTGTCCTCCTCCTCCAAGAGCCTCAGGAGTTGTGGTAGTAGAGTGCGGGCAAATTCCAGGAGGTCATCCCCTCAGCCTCTTCAAGTAGGCCCACCAACCACAAATTACGCTCCCAAACTTGATTCTCTCACTGTTCCAGCTGCTGATGGAACAAGGTATTCTCACGAACCAGACTCACAGTGGCATTCTATTGTTTACTGTGGCAGGCCTCCATCTGCTGCACAGAGTGGTCGATTGCCTCCACCCGAGTTTCCAAGCTGATGACCTGTGGTGTTAGGGAGTAAAACTTTTTATTCAGGTCTTGGACTGTTCTAACCAGTTGGCTAAGAGTAGTGTTAACTGTGTGAAGTGCAACTTCTCCAGGCTCATCGCCCATAGCTACCGGTTCGGATGCCACCTTGTGCTGGGGTGGCCTGTTGTCCCTCTTTTGCGTAGCCTTTGAGCAAAAAAAGTCTCCGGCAGTAGCTGCACCACACTGCTTGCCCATTTTAAAGCTTCAGTCTTCTTTATTAAAGGAGTAGTCCACTCAAAACTTGTAAAAAACATATATTGTGCAGAGTGTTTTGATTTGTATGTTAAGTTGTTGTGTGTCCTTCTCTCTGTCTGCTATTAAGAGTTTTTCCTACACTAGCCTGCTAACTTTAAGGCAGTTTTACGACCCCATGAAATCTCCATCTGAGACAGCTTAATTGTATTCCTTTGTCCTACAATGCACCTTGTTTCATGTGACATTGATGTAGCAGAGACCATAAATCCAGCAGAAAGCACTGCTTTACAATCAGTTCAAAACAGTTGAGATGGCTATATTTTAAAATCTATAGAATTCAGCTTAGTGACTACCCTCATCGTAAAGGTCTTATTGTTCAAAGAACTTTGCTGCCGGTAATTTTTGTGCAGCTTGTAACGCTTTCAAGATATTTAGTTT
The DNA here is from genome assembly GCA_016271365.2 of Neoceratodus forsteri. Lineage (NCBI taxonomy): Eukaryota > Metazoa > Chordata > Ceratodontiformes > Ceratodontidae > Neoceratodus > Neoceratodus forsteri. The sequence goes on along the minus strand of CM057453.1, from coordinate 1,447,316,043 downwards.
GTTTGGCATGTGTGTGCTGAATGTTGGGTCTCTGCTACATCACTGTCACATGAGACCAGATGCATTGTGGGAACAAGGAATACAATTAAGCTGTCTCAGATGAATATCCCCAGGGATCGTAAAACTAGCCTAAAGCTAGCAGGCTAATTTAAGAAAAATTAATATCAGTCAGAGGGAAGGAAACACTAGAACTTCACATACAAATTAAAACACTCTGTACAACATATATTTTTTGCAAGTTTTGGGTGGACTACTCCTTAAAACTGCTGGAGCAAGTTTTAAATAGATTTGCCCAATAAAGCAAACGTATAAAATAGGAAAATGAAAGCCCTCTCGGGAGCAACACCGAAACACGTCTGCTCTCTACCACTGCTAAGCCACATCCCCATAACTTTATTTTTTTGAAAACGTTGGCTCCTAATGTTGATTGTTCATCATATCCCTTGTGTTACCACACCTCCTGAACATGTCAGGTGTCTTTTTTCAAATCCCCACGAAACATTTTTCCACAGGCGTACAGCGAAATCACCTTTTGGATGGGATTGTAAAAAATTTCACCTGCCTTGATCATAATATCGGGTCATAAAATGACTGTTGGACATTTTGGGTCAAAATGTGGGAGTCCACTTAAAATAGATATTGCCTGTCGCCTACCGTATCCTTGGTAATTACAATCTACCAATGTGTCAGAGCAGAACACCACTGAAATGAGATATTGCAGCTCATGTGTTCTAACTTGGGTAAATATACCGTGAAGATGTGTACAAGCAAGACCCGGTATACCAGCAACACCACAGCGGGGAGCATTCGGCGTTGACAAATGTTTGTTCTAGTTCTGTGGGTATGCTTTAGCACACAAAATTCTCAACAGTTTGCCATCTATTTTTTTTCCTAATAATATTTTTCTTTTCAAAGTAAGATTTACAGCATAAGATCATCAAACACGTATATACAATAGGCAATGCAAAAATATACAAACAATTAATATGTGCAGTTCAAATTAGCTAAAAGGATAATTACAAATCTGTTTTACTGTATTTTTTTTAAAGGGGAAAAAAAACCCAATAAGTTTAGCATACTATATTTCATAACATACTAACTGTAATCATCAATAAATATGCAAAAACATACTCCTTACTGTACATTCATGTTGCAAATGCTCCCCTAAAACTGAATATTTAAGAAGATTCATTTTCATAAGAAATCAGAAAAGGATAGGAAGATGTAAATATCAAACCTGACAGTACAGTATAGAGTACAGAGAGAAGCTACGAGAGACAAAGAGGAGTGTGGAAACAAGACAAAATAATCCAGAATCTAGGCTGAGTCTTCACAAGGTGATGAGTTTACTTAGAGCATCCTTGTAGTCCCAAACATTTTTCCTCCCACCCCTCATACCTCTAGCAAGTTTCTCACGTTATATTTTCAATGAAGGTGTTCTTCCATTCTTTTTTTTTTTGTACTTTGTGTTTATTGATTTTACTGCATAAAAACATACAGCATGATATTCATATAGGTAGATGTACAGATAATACAAGTCACAATGTACAAGGAAAAGTAATTCTAGCAAGCTAGCCGGCCCGGTGGCGCTGAGGGCTGAGGTGCTGGATGCCACACCTCGCGCCACGCCAGCGACCCAGATTCGGGAATGAGCCTGGTCTGCTGGGGGTCGTCAGGGGAGAGAGAGGATCGAGCATCCAGAGGACTATTCTCCTCTCTTGGGGAGGGATCCAGGGGGAGCCCAGTGCAGCAGCAGCCCTCGGCAGAGGCCGAAGGCACTGCAGCACACAAGGGCTCATGAACAGGGTAGACGCTGGGTGGCTGTCTTCCAGATGTGGGTGGGAGCACTCACGTCGCAGGCTGTATGGCATTGCACATCCCACGTCTGGGGCATAAATAAGAAACCCCCCACCTTGTGGCGACGGCACCTCCACTCTCCCGACCACACTCCACCGCCGGTTGCACTCCTCTCCTGGGCCAAGCCCAGCCCAGCCCAGCCCGAATTCTAGATAGAGCACCCTGGGTGGGTAGGGCGGCCCTACCTCGGGGGGCTCAGAGCTGGGGGGGATAGCTGGGCTGGTGCCAGGAACTAGGAGGCCTCTCAGGCTCAGAGGTAGAGTTGGGGGCATTGGAGGATGCCCGAGAGAGTTCCACAAGATGGGAATAATTAGAGTTAAAAAAAAAAAAAAAATTCTAGCAAGCTAGAAATCATAGACTTCCCGCCAGATTACCCAGTGTCCTTATACTGATTATTTGTCCAACATTGAAAAATAAACTTTTATTTCTCTCTTGAGCGTCATTGTCTTTAGAGAAGAAGAAAAAGAACACCAAGTCCCAATAAATGGCTTTACCAGTCTCTCAGTCACTGTCCGCTTCCTCACTATTAGAATCAGCACCCTTAACTTGGAATTCTTTTTCTGCCCAGTCTGTAAATTTACTCGCTTCCACAGGATCTGCAAATTGGTACTTTTTCCCCCATAGAAAATATGTAGGCTTGCCGGCATCACCAAGACATGTTGAATTCCGAGTTGTCTGAGATGGGCTCATGCGGCATCAAAACTTCATCTCCTCTGCCTTGTCGCATAGCTCAAGTCTGGGAAAACATGGATTTTATTCCCTTCCTATCCCATTGTTCTGCTTCTCTTTGCTTGGGCTATTATTTGATCTCTTTCTACTATGGATCCCAGGACCGCAAGAATGGTGCGAGGAGGAAGCTGACCTGTGGCCATTACAGTTTCTGGAGCCTAGGGGAGTAATACAGTAGGCCTTAATTACCGAACAGTTCTCTACACTGCAATAAGTCTCTTTACGCCAATTTTCTATGAATCCAGAAAGATCTTCCTCTTCAGCAGTTTCTGGGAGACTTAATATCCTGATGTTGGCCGCTCTTGAGAGATTTTCCAAGTTCTCCAAGCGCCTTCTCAGCACCCTGTTCTCTTTAACCAGGCCTGAAGTGGCAGTCATCGCCGAGGACGCTGTCTGAACTGCTGCTTTGGTTTCCTCCTCTAATTTAACACTTTTAGTGTCCATATTTTTGAATTGCAGTACGAATTCCTCCATCTTCTCATCAAGTTTCTGAATGGCCTTGAGGAGCGCAGCGTTTGTAGGTTGGCTGAATTCTTCTCCTTGCCCCACGCTCAATTCTTTGCTGGACCCCGGTTTAGTGTCTCTGAAACGGACTCCTTCTCCACCTGGTGCTGCTTTATTTGTCCAGCCCATAGCTTTGGTTCTTCCAGCCTGATTTTCAAAAAAAAAAGTATCTAGGTGTTGCAGGCTGCAATCTCTTTCAAAGAGAGGATAAAAAATGTTCTTTTTGACAAGTTTTTTTTTTTTTTGTAGACGTTATTTCTCTCCAGGAGCTCCGGCCCGGCCCCCGCACTCCGCGTTCCTCGGCGCCATCCCCGGACATGAGACCCCTCCCTTCGCACCCGTGACTTACCCTTCGGCGGCAGGGTGGTGGGGCGACTCAGCACCCACCGAGCGGGTCCATGCCAGGGAGGTTCCTCCGGGAATGGCGCCGGGGAACGACGTCGTGCTGCCGGGCTCCATTTTTTCCTCAGTTTTCTTCCCAGGCGAGCATAGCGTGCAATGACGCCAGCGACTGAGCGTGCGTGCACTAGTCAAGCGTCTGCCATGTCCCGCCTCCTCTCTTTCCGGCTGCGTGCTGTTGATCCCCAGCCTCCGCTAGGGGTCAGGCAAGCACCAGCCGCCTAAATCCCCCCACCCCAGAGATGGAGAGCAGTCCTCCGGACGCTCAATCCATCTCCTCCCGCCGACCCCAGCAACCCGTGCTCGTTCGATGTGGTCGCCCGGCATGGCGCGAGGTGTAGCGACCAGCGCCTCAACCCTCAGCGCCACCGGGCCGGCTCTTTTTGACAAGTTTTACTACTCAATTGCCTGGAAATAAGTTCCTCTCAACAGAGCTCATGCAAAGAGCTGTTGCTAGCTCGACTGCTGGCCACGCCCCCTGAAGGTGTTCTTCCATTCTATGATAGAATGAGCCTCTGGGTCTATCCAGTGTTTTAAAATGCAATTTTTAGTTCCAGTAGAAATCAAGACTATCATATATTTAAGTTCTGTTGTTATGGAGGGTTATCATTGAATTGTCCAATTATACATGTTTTGATGTTCATATGTTAAGTTAACTGAGGTTTTTGAGATAAGCATTGTTTAACTCCCCTCGACTAAAGTGTCAAAGTTCACTATACGCTGACCTAAACTGGCCCTCCCCATAAACCTACAGACATATTGCCTTTGGGTCTCTGCTTGACAATATTATTAGATCCAACCTACCCTCCTCCCTGGCCTCCATGATGGTGCCGCAGTCCTCCTACTATGGCCTTCGCTCAAATGAGCTGTCACTTCTTTGTACTCCGAGGTGCAGAACATAGAAAGGAACCCTTGCTTTCTCCAGCTTTGCACCAAGATACTGGAACTCCCTTCCAGTTGAAGTTTGCTCTGCACCCACTCATGCTGCCTTCAAAAGACTGCATTATACCTATATCATCAGTCGTAACCAATGCACTTGCTTTAACCCTCCTTAGGTCATCACAACCCCCCCTTGCTTCTTGCCCCCTTTAAGCCAAACTCATTTTATCCACCATGGCACTTTCCATAAGACTGTATATGGCAACCCCTACACAACCTTATGATCTTGTGCAGTATGACTATTGTATCCTGAAATGATGGTACTCATTACTGACTGTATGTTTCTTTCATTTTTATTACTTACTTGTATTTTGTGTAAGTGTTTGTTCTCTTGTCACCGACAAGATGTGTCTTCACCTGATGTAATCCTACCAGATTGTATTTACTGTATGAAAATTCCTTTATTGTTCGTAACCTCCTGGGTCGCACCTGAAAATAGTCGCTTTATGGCTATGGCACCCACCTGGTAAACAAAAACTAAATAAATAAATAACTTGCTGCCACAACTGTATTATAGGAGAACATTCCCAAAACATGTGTATCCCAGTTGCGTTTGAGCTATTACACTTGGGACAATAATCATTATTGCTCAGTTTCATTTTGAACATTTTATCTGGGGAATAAAATAAATGCGTAAACATTTATTTTGGGTTATTCTGTTATTGACCAGCGAAAACACCTTAAATGGAAAATTCCAGATTTGTTTCCAATTCCATTGATGTACTTATTCTCCCAGTGTATTTACCCATTTGGCAACCAATTCATCTGCTATGTTTTTTTTTTAAATATATTTTCGTTGAGGTTTTTTCCTTTTCTTTTAGTCCAGGAGACATTTTACAATCACATCATTTTCTATACTTACATCAGATTTGTTATGATGCAGGTTTACATTGCATGAATATCTTTTATGTTTGATACAGGTTGTTATTAGAAGATAAGTAATCCCATAACTTCGTCCTGTTCTCATTTTCTCACTAACCCAGTTCCTGTCTACTATGGACAATAATCAGGATCAACCCTGGCCTGGTGAAGTGACCATCTCTGCCAGAGGGTGGCAAATCTGTCCACCTGGTTATTTAATTTTGCTGTGATATTTTCCATCTGGTATATAGAATACACTATTTGTCTCCACTCATGGATGTTCAGTATTGCTTTGGTCATCCACTTCTTTGTTAGAGATTTTTTTGCAGCCAATAGCAAGACAGGAAGTAGAGTTTTTGTCCAGGCGGGGAGCGATCCGGGTAAACTGCCATAAGCACCATTTCTGCTGTAAGCTTGACACACTCCCCAAGACCCTCCCCAATTTCTTTTTGTATGCCTAACCAGAAAGGCATTAGATATGGGCACTGCCACAGTATATGTGCTAAATCAGCCATTATCGCACCACACCCCTCCAGCATACTCAATTCAATCCGGAGATGTTAGATCAAACTAGCGGGGACCCAAAAATCTTGATCTACACTTTCAGGAGTATTCTCTCCAAATGTAAGACTGGGTGATCTTGACCGCCCATAAGGACGAGGAGGACCATTCTGCATCAGATACTACGAGATCTAAGTCTTTGTTCCAACTTGCTAATATTGAATTTGTAAATTCTTTAGATTTGTCTCACATCATTTTATATAGGTGACCAATTAAATGATTTCAGTATTGCCCCCGCGAGTGGTCCAGGAATAATTTTAAAAGGCGGGGTAGTCAGTTTAACCTGAATTATTCTATTATGAAGTAGATGGTTTCTTATTTAGAGGTATCTAAAATGATCCACATTTGGAAGATTGAATTTAAGTTTTAATTCTTCGAACAGTAAGATCCCGTTTGGTCCTAAAAATTGAAAAGCCTGCTCTAGCCCCAGTCTGCGCCAATGAGAAAAAGTTAAATCATTATGGGATGGAATGAAGAGATCATCCTCTGAAATTATTTTGCAATATTCATAGACTGATTGGAGGGGCTCTTTCTCTCACATTTTAAACAAATTAGCTAAGACCTGTGAGGTAATTCCTGTGAAATCTCTCAGGGGAGAGGTTTTCCCAGGAGAAGAAAAAATATATATTTTTTATATCATACATATCATTTAAGTGAAATTCCAGTTTCTTTCATTGGGAGTCAAACTGGTCAGAAAGCCATAATAAAAGAGTTTTCAGAAACGCCGCTTCGGCATATTTTCTCAAGTCCGGAAAATTAGTACCGCCTTGGGCCTGTGATAATTTTAATATAGAAAGATGGATTTGTGGTTTTTGTTTGTTCCAGATGAATTTAGATATCATGTTATCCCATGACTTGAAATAATATTGTGATGGGAAATAGGGAACATTTTGGAACAAATACAGTAGGCGGGGTAATATATTCATTCTAATGGTTTCAATGCGTTGAAATAAAGATATAGTTAGGGTGGACCATTTGTCTAAGTCTTTATTGATTTTTATTGTGATAGGTTCGTAATTTATTAGTTCAAGTACTTGAAGATCTCGGGGGATGTAAATTCCTAGATATTTTATTTTGGTAGAGTGCCATTTAATTGCTAGGCTTCGTTTTAGTGTATTTGGGGGGGAATAGTTAAACAGTAGAGCCTTTGTTTTTGAAATGTTTAATTTAAAACCAGCCAATTCTTTGAATCGAGTTAAAATTTCCCATGTTTCTTTGATCGAGTCAGAAGGAAATATTAAGGACAGAAGTATGTCATCCGCAAAAAAGACTGATCTTATTTTCTGGCTGTTGCAATGGGACACCCTCCACCTTCTCTGATATTCTTATTGCCCTTGCTAATGGTTCAAGATATAATACAAAAAGTAGAGGGGGAAAGAGGACAACCCTGCCTTGTGCCCTGACCTATTGAGATTGGGGAGGAAAGGCCCCCATTTATCCAAATGTATGCTTTTGGTGAAAGGTATATTTGAGTCAGCCAACACAGCAGTGAGTCCGAAAAACCAAATGTTTTTAGGGTATCCCAAAGGAAAGGCCAATTTACCCTATCGAACGCCTTTTCCACATCAAGGCTTATAAAGGCAGCTGGGATCTTCCGAGTTTGGATATATTCTATAAGTATTAAGGATTTTCTAACATTATCTGTAGTGGATCTATTTTTTATGAAACCCGCTTAATCCGGATGTATTATTGTTGGGAGGATTGTTTCTGTTCTTTTGGCCCATATTGCCATGAAGATTTTATAGTCTGAATTCAGTATTGATATTGGGCGATATGCAGAGGGGTCTAGTTTATTTCCATTAGGTTTTGGGATGGCGGCTATTGTGGCGTACTCCCAGGACGGGGGGATGGTGTTTCCAGCTGCCATTTCTCTGAGTAGTTTTAAAAGTCTTGGGATTATTTCTTTACTGTAGGTTTTATACCATTCATTGGTATATCCATCAGGGCCAGGGCAACAGCCAGAGAATTGTTTAGTGACTGCGGCCTCTATTTCTTCAGTTGTTACGGGAGCTTGTAGTTTCTGAACTTGTGCTGTTGAAATTTTTGGAAGTTGTAGTTGGTCGAGAAAGGTTTGTCTATCTTCATGAGAAGAGGAATTGTGTATGGCATAGAGTTGTTGGTAATAATAAACGAAGGCTTGCCTTATCTGCTCCTCTCTATGAGTTATTTTACCCGTTTGGGGATGCTTTATTTTTAATACTGTTACTGCATTTTTCCTTGCTCTCAATTTCTGTGTCAACCGACGTGTTCCTCTTGATCCACCCTCGTAGTTTGTTTGTTTTAAGTATATAAGGGACAATTGGATCTTTTCATCTATTATTTTTTGGAGGGCTGATTTAGAATTCATCTGCTATGTTTACAATTATAGAACTTAAAAAACTATAAATGGATGTGACAGTGGGTTTCAAATTCATAACAGCTAAGAAATTTCAAGTGTTTCCACTTGTCTGAGATTTTATAATGCCTCTAAACATATGGTATTCAGCAATATCTAATGTGAGCTGAGTGTGTTTAATCAAGTTTTCTGTCAGTACAAATTGCTGCACAACTGTGGTGATGTCTTTAAAGCCGGTGTCCCCAAACAGATCCTTAACTCTCTCAATGCCTACCTCTTTTAACATATCTCGTTTTTAAATTTTTTCAAATTTTAGATTAGGATTTCCCCAGAGTGACTGTTGGAAAGAAGTTGACAGTTCCAACTTAAGTAATTGGGACACCTGTGTAATTAGTCTAACTGAATCCATTATTATAGCAGTATTTACTATTGTAATCTGATACACAAATAAAAGTGAATGTATACTGATGTTTTTATCTTTTAGAATGTCTTCCTCAATCCGTAGCCACTCTGGTGAGTACAAATCATTCATTCTGTTTTTTAAGCCAGTGGGTTATTTGTAATAATTTGGTAGTTAAATAATATAATTTCAAATCTGGTGCTCTTAAATCTCCTTGTTCTTTTTGTCTGGTAAGTTTAAAATATGCATGCCTGGGTTTTTGCTTTGCCCAAAGAAATGTATTAATTTTATTGTGTAACGTATTGAACCATGAGGTGGATATAGTTCAGGGTAACATAGAAAATAAATGTAATGCTCTGGGTAATATAAACATTTTAATTGAGTATAACCTACCCCATAGTCCTAAAGGGAGTTTATTCCATTTCTCAAGGTCGCTTTCAGCTTTCATTCTGAAATTAGATAAATTAGTCAAAACTGTTTTCTTTATTGTTTTATATATTTTAATACCCAAATAATCTATATATTCAGGTGCCCAGGAAATACCCAATTCTTTAACTTCGTTAGCTGGGATGCCCACATTTAAAGAGAGGAACTGAATTGTTTTCTTTATCCAGTTTGTATCCAGATACTGAACCACAGTTATTTATCATCTTTAGAAGAGCTCTGGTAGAATTAATGGGGTCTGAGAGTGTCAGAAGTATGACATCTGCATAAAGGGAGCATCTGAGTGAATTATTACCTACCTGAACCCCCTTTATTTGATGGGAAATATTGATTTGGAAAGGCAAAGGATTGAGAGCTATGTTGAATAAAAAGGGTGAGAGTTAGCAGCCTTGTTTAGTCCCTTGTTGCACTTTAAAAACAATTTAGATCTTCCTGTTAACCATCACAGCAGCTGAAGGGTTATCATAGAGAAGTTTTACTCATGTTATGAACTCATTAGAGTTATACTATGAACTTTCATAGATTTAAATAAAAACTTCCAATCTACATAATCAATGCCTTTTCTGCATCTAGTGTTATCAAGGCCATTGTTTTTTCCCTATTTGTTATGGACATTATGTGAAGGATCTTCCTAGCATTATCTGAAGTGAGTCTCTTTTTAATGAATCCAGTTTGTTCAGGACCAATAATTTCATTCATGACCAACATCAGTCTGGAAGCTAAGATCTTAGCGAGGATTTTGATATATGTATTTATAAGGCTTATTGGTCTATAATTCTTTACGATGTGTTTCATCTTTACCTGGTTTGAGGATTAATGTGATGATACTTTGTTGCATGGATGTGGGTAAGCATCCAGTATCTTTTGCTTTATGATATACCTTAAGTAATAATGGTGAAATAATATCTGAGAATGTTTCATAAAAATTTAAAGGAAAACCATCTATACCTGTGGTTTTATTTGGCTTTAGTTCTTTAATGGCTTGCTGAATAGCTTCAATTCTAATTTGTTGATTAAGTATGTCTTTTTTCCCATTTGAGCACTGTGGTATATTAGTGTTATTTAAAAAATGATCGATGTCTTTATCTGAACTGCTGGGAGTATTATTCTTATATATATCTTGGTATAATAATCACAAAAGTGATTATTAATTTCTGTAAGATCTGTAACAATTACATCTGTCTCCTCATTTTTTAAGGCTAGGATGAGTTTTTTTATTACTATTTTGTTTAAGACACAAAACTAAACATTTCTGGGCTTTGTGACCAGATGATACATAGTTTATTTTAGTTTTCTTTATTTGAAAGTCTGCCTCTCTTCATACTAGCTCGTCATATTTTAACTTGTGTTTAACCTATTTCTGCCATAATTGTTTAGAGCAAGTGGTATCTAACTGATTTTGTATAGTTTTAAGTATATCCAATTGCTCTTGAGTTTTTAATTTGTTTTCCTTTTTAACCCTAGATGCCAGACTAATAAGCTTTCCCCTTGCAAAGCATTTAAAAGCTTCCCATGCAGTAATCCAAAAAATATCCTCCGGGTTGCTGAAATGAACAAATTCTGTGAACTCTTCCTTGAGAGATTCCACATACTGTATATTTTCAAGGAGAAAGCCATTCAACATCTATCTGCCTTATTTATTTCTTATTATACCCCATTTAAGGGTAGTTGACAGGTGAATGGTCAGAGATCATAATGAGGTGTATTTGGGATTGTGTTATATCATACACACAATTTCGAGGGATAAAAAAAAATTATTCACCCTGTCCTACGAACAGGAAACAGGAAGATATATTCTTTTAACATGGGGTTAAAAATCCTCCATAAATCTTCTAAACTCAAACTCTAAATGTTTCTGCTAAGTCTCTAACTGATTTAGTTAATCTACATATTTTGTTGGTTTTATCTAATAGTGGATTAATAATACAGTTTAGATCTCTACCTAAAAATGTAAATGAGGAGATGTTATCCCTACATTCTGTGAAAAGTTCATGTGAAGTGTTTGAGGGCCCGTAAATATTAATTAGTGTAACCACTACACCACTTAATATTCCATGTACTATAATATAATACCCAATAGGATCCTGAATCTCATTTAGTACTGTAAAAGTAAGTTTCCTAAATATCAGTATCATTACTCCTGCTTTTTTGTTGCTATTTCCTGCATTGAAAACCATGCCTACCCATTCTTTCCTCATGAGATCTTTATCCAAGTTTTTAATATGTGTTTCTTGTAAAAATATATCTCCTTCAATTTTCCGCAGCTGTCTAAGAATTTAGTAACATTTGCACTTTTCATTTAGCCCACGTACATTCCAAGAAACAAATGTAAATGATCTAGCCATCCATAAAATTATATATGATTTTCCTTACAGGGAAATATTTACTTTCCTGTGATTCTCCAGTTACTGTACCATAGAATGTATGTAACGCAATATAGGAGTACATCACTGTTTGCTCATCATCCAGATCTGCAGACACCACTCTGAATGACAGTATCTCAACCTATACTCCAAGTTGAGAAAGAAATAGTGAGAAAATGATAGCAAAAAGTATATAAAAGAAAAAATGGAGACAATAAAACAGAAAGGACCATTTGGTTTAGCTACCCAATCCACCAATTTACATCCCACCCCTGTATCTATTTCCTCAATGAGTGAAGAGGCAGCACACTTGGAAATAACTAAATGTCAACTTTACTAACATTACTGATAACACTATCTAAGCATAAATATATTACTAAGTAGTTGTTCTGTAAGACAATGTGAAATCTGTATATTATTTATATGAATTACTCTCTACTTTTCTTCCCTTTAAAAATAGAGGAATTCTGAGTTTCAACTTAACCTTCACTGTATTTAAACGATGTAAATATTAACATGCTTTCAAAATCATTGTATAGTATCTTTAAAAAGGAAGGACTTAGATTTCTGAGATAACAATATGAAAAGGTACAATCCAGCATAAAATGCCTGCTTAGCAGTAATCTATAAGACTCCAATGGTGTGGTACAGTGTCTCCCTCTGTGCCTTTATCAGACCAATCCAGCTCCATATATATTCAACCCCTGCCACATTAAGTGTTCATATTGTATTTCTTGTAAATAAAACTGTTCTATGCATGTTTAATATAATTTCGATCTCTAACAGTTATGACGACTACTCAGAATGGAGTAAATATTTTGGTACCCAAGCTTTAGAGATCTGCAGTGTTCACCTCACGTTCAGTTTTTATGGTAATAAAAGGGGGACTCAGGCTTATCAAACTAATAAATTGATTTGGAGTCTGCAGAATGCCCCGGAGAGGCCTAACCGGTGGGTCTGTATCCCTCCATATTACCTTATATTTGCTTTGACTTCAGTCAGTCTAACTAAAGTGACTGCATTTGCATATGCACCCGGTAAGCCTAACCGGCGAGCACTGAGTCAGCATTAATCTGATTAGTTGGAGGCACCACTACAAATACCCCAAACTTCAGTTCTTGAAACAGAAAGAGACTCAGAGTTTTAGTTATCATGTGTCATGAATTACTAAATACAGGAATATTTGTAGTAGTCATGCTGTCAAAACAAGCACTCGGAACAAATTATTTAAAGAGAGATGTCACTATTAGTTTATGTGACAGAAGGAATCTAAAAAACAGAGGCCAGTTTCAATCATGAAGAGAGCATATGTAGGTAACACTTATGGGCCACCCCACCATTTAAGTCACACACTGCTAGAAAGTAAAGGAGATACTTTTATATCTATTTTCATACTGGACCATACCATTGTTGCAAATAAGTAAATAAATAAACTGCTCATAAAAACAAATAACCATTTATGAGAAGCAGAAAATGTTACTTTCTTACCAGAACTATCTATCAAAGTGAAAGAGGAATATTTAAAATACAATGGCAATTATTTATTTCTATTCTTATCAAAAAACATTGCTTCTGATTTTAAGAGGTTCAAATAAAGATTCAGCTGGTTGAACAATACATATAGTCCCTGAGTTATCTATTATCCCTAATATATATATGCATATATGTATATATCAAACAAATGTATTCCCTACACAAAGAGAGAAACTCACATAAGCTTCAATCGACCCCTCATCTTCCCCGGCCCATCTATTTACCAGCAAGAGCTGCCTTATATTTCTAATAAGAAATGCAGTGTATTGAGACCTCTTATTATTCTATAAAAATTGTCTTCTATATATAAATTGCCAAGTTCTAAGTTTATTATATTATCTGATTTCCCCTAGACCACCACATCTTTATCCAGAAACGTACAATAGCTGGCAGAAACAAGAACAGTTAATTTCGAGGGGTATGAGAGATCAAATCAATTGTGGCTGCTCAACTTAAAAAAGGATAAAACAGTTGAAGACAATAGCTAAATAATTGCTGTGAAACTTCTACCCTAAAATCCCGAAATCTTTAGACAGCTTTCACTTTAAAATCCCCAAGTAGTAAAAACGATTTACTTCCTTACCTTATTAAGGTAAATTTGTATGTCCCTTGTAATAGCAGAGGCTCCCCTTTATTGTGCAGCCTGAAAAAAGTATAGTGGAAAAAAAGTAGTGCCCTTAAAGGAAAAGACAAGACACCATCGCAGCTTTTATACAGCGAAGAAAAAAAAGCCATAATTTTGTTTACTTTTCAAACTCACAGCTCGCCTTGCACTGAGAAGATCGCAGCCACGTGACATGTAAGACACTGGTGCCGTGCTGACCACTCGAGGCTGGTTTCAAAATTGTAGCTTTCAACTGCCAAGCCACAGTAAGCTGAAAACAAAATTGCGTCAATTGAAAAAACTGTTAACCTCGATCTCCTGAACAAAAAACCAATGGGACATCTCCATACAGAGAAACGCTCAATAGTTCTTAGGCAAACATTAAAAAAACAAAAAAATCTTTAGTATGTACAATCTCAAGCACAGATAAATGTTCTTCCAAACAGCCTTTAGCAAAGTTCAAAACCACCATTTAAAAGGAGCCTCCTAGTCTGCCTAAAATTACCCAAATAGTATTACCTTGCCATACAATTAAATAATATTTTTACTCCGCTTTTTAAAATAGGTAACAGTTTGGCCAGAGATGTACATTTGTCCCACTGAAAATGTTTACCTTTTGCCTCATTTCTTAAAAAAAAAAAAAAAAAAAAATTAAACGACTGCAAAGCAACTTTGTTCAATAGGAGGAGTTCCTAGGGGCGTTTCCTATTCTCTTAGACCCACCCAGGCAGTCAAAAATTGTCCACTCACTGCTAAGGAAAACGACAGAACAAAAAGGAGGGAGGGACTTCTGGTGACATTGGCGCTCTAGTGGTCACTTGAGCTCCCTCAAACCCCTGACTTAAAACAAAGCTAATCAGCACCTCATCAGATGGATTCTCCTGCAAAAAGCACCAGGGAGAAAGTACTTATTTCCAGAGGCTCGGCGACTCCGACACAATGCCTAAAGGAACTAATATCACTTGAAAAACAATACCAGAACCTGCCAGCAGGAGCAACCAAGAATATGGCAGATGGAGGTTCAGACAACTCAGGGGCTGACAAGGTCATGGCTTCCATACTTCAAACAGCCAAAACAGTAAGCAAAATAGACTAGACCCTCACAGAACTCTGAGCAGGTATCGGGAAAAACAAAACATAAAACAGACCATCTTGAGCTTGGCCTCAGCAATGTGGCTGAGCACAGCAACAGGCAGGACAGGCTGCTTCTGTATATGTTGTCCAGAGACTGAAAGCTGACCCACAGATTAGATGACCTCGAGGGACGGAGTCACCAACAAACTATCTGCATATATAGAATCCCCAAGGGCTTGGAGACAGGTCAACCCAACACAATAGTCTTCCCACAGAAAGTGTTAAGGGATCTGCTGAAATTGCCCAAGGACTTTGACCTCTTGATGGATACAGCTCACAGATCCTTAGGCCTGAAACCCACAAATGCAGGAGCCTGCCCCAGGTCCTTCGTGGCCAAACTTACCAACTATACTGCTAAAGAAGAGCTGGTGGTGTGGAATTTGATACACAAGGTGGGGTGGAAAGGATGAGAAGGGACTTGGCAAGGTTGGAGGAATGGTCAAATGTATGGCAGCTTAGATTCAACGCAAAGAAGTGCAAAGTAATGCACCTGGGAAACAAAAACCCAGGGGAAGAGTACACAATGGGGGGGTGATATACTGACAACGACAAAAATGGAAAGGGACCTGGGGGTAGTTATATCAGATGACCAAAAATGGGCAAGCAATGTGAGAAGGCAGTAAGGAAGGCTGGGGGGATACTGGATGCATAGGGAAAGGCATCACCAGTAGAAAACAGGAAGTTGTTATCCCTCTGTACAGACAGTTGGTGAGACCCCATCTGGAGTACTGCATGCAGTTCTGGAGACCCCATCTCCACATAGACAGAGTGGAGACTGTCCAGAGGAGGGCCACCAAAATTGTGCAGGGTCTGCACCAGAAGACATACGAAGAGAGACTAAAGGAGCTTAATATGTATACCCTGGAGGAAAGGAGGGAGAGGGGGGACATGATAGAAACTTTCAAGTACCTCAAGGGAATCAACAAAGTCCAAGAGGGTAGCATCTTTCAGAAAAAGGGATGTGCAAAAACAAGGGGGCACAATTTGAATATAGAGGGGGGACGGCTCAGAAGTAATGTAAGGAAGTATTTGTTCACGGAGAGGGTTGTGGTTGCATGGAAAAGCCTTCCTGAGGCAGTCGTGGAGTCAAAAACAGTGGGGAAATTCAAGAATGTATGGGACAGACATAAGGCAATTCCAGTGGGGGGGTAGGAGGAAGTAGGCTGTTGGTTAACTAGGATCTGCAGCTTATCCATTAGGTAGGGAAATGGGCAGACTAGGTGGGCCAAGTGGTCTTATCTGCCATCAAATTCTATGTTTCTATGCTGAGGAGGGCCTGGAGGAGCGGTGAGCTACAATATCAAAAAAGTAGAGTTACACTGGACAATGACTATAACTACAGCCATGCAGGAGCAACGAAAACTCATGTGGCCTATCTTAAAACAACTTAAAACCAGAAACATTAAGGCACAAATCTTATACCTGGCCAGACTCAAAGTTGATACAGGAAAAATAATGAAAACATTTAAAGACCTGCTGGCAGCAGAACCCTTCCTGCAAGAACTTGGAATAACTCCGTCCTCACAAGCAAAGGAATGCCTAGAGAAAGATCTACTCGACTCAGCCTGGACAGTGGCATGACGGGGCCTATCACACACAGCAGGACAGCATCACGGAGTTGGAACAAATCTCAGAGCTGACATGGCTGTGTTGGTCTGCATATATCAATCAATCAATCAAGCAATCAAATCTTTATTTATCCAGGCAAACACAATTGAGCATAGCTCATTTACAAGATGGACCTGGTTAGCACTGGAACACAGGATATACAATATATGAACAGTCACAACATAACACCTCAGTAATATTATACAATACAGAGATACAATAGTTAAACATAGTCATAAGTGGAGAACAGTTTGGAAATAGTGGTTCAATTCCTTCGTGGTGTATGAGTCTAGTAACAGTAGCTGGAAGTACTAACGAGGACAATTGTTAGGTAATGGTATATTACATACAATGCCATAAGTAACAAGAAAGACAGTGAGTTAAGAAAAGAAAAAAACAAACAATGTAACAGGGTAGAAGGGTGGTGTGGGAGGCGAGGTGAGATAAGAGTACAGGCAGGGTGGTAGGGGATAGACGAGGGACAGATGAAGCCTCGGAGAGGACACAGGACAGGAGGGCAGGGAGCACAATTAGGTATCAGAGAAATGTGAAGGAGAGGCCACAAGGTCAGGCGTAGCAGACAGGACAACGCCATCATGGTATGGTATAAGTGCAGGGAAGTTTAGGATCGGGGGTAGCAGCTGCAAATTTCCTTGACCGAATTGTCATATAGTGTCTTGAAGGAGGATAGATTGACTGGGGTACTAAGCTTTAGCAATTTTTGTATCTTGTTCCATAGAGACGGCAGCACAAAGCTTATAGCTGTTCTCCCAAAGTGTGTTTTTAGCTTAGGTACCTTTAAGGAAATAAAGGAGTAGCTTCTCAGTGCATAGTTCCCAAGCTCGCATAGCAGAAGACAATCAGAGATATATAGGAGTAGTTTTTTGATAATAGCTCTGAACGTCCAGGTACAGCATTTCTGTTTCTTCTGTACTGAAGGGAGGGCCACCCCATGACAGCATAAAGGACACAATGGTGAGTGGAAAAAGGTAGGCCAGTAATGAATCTCAGAGCCCTGTGATACAACGTATCCAATTTAGCAAGATGAGAGACAGGGCAGTGACTATAAAGAAAGTCAGCATAGTCGACCAAGGACAGAAATGTTGTTTGTACCAGCTGCTGCTTGGAATCGCTAGTAAGAAAGTTATTAATCCTGAAAAAGAATCCAAGCCTCTGCCTCAATTTCTTTAGCAGATCTTCGATATAGTCCATAAAGGAAAGTCTATGGTCGAGCCACACTCCCAAGTACTTAAATTTATTGAAAAATTCTAGGTTTTCTCACAGGATTGTTGTGATCTGTGGAATGGAGCCGGCACTGGCTGGGTTTGCAGCATGGAGAAGTGGAGAAAATAGCATTGCCTTAGTTTTTTTGGCGTTTAATAGGGGCTTTCTGTTTAGGAGTTGGCTCTGAAGTAGACTGAATTCAGATTGTAGGTCTCCACAGGCAGCTTCTGGCGAAGGACAACTTAGATAAAGAACTGTGTCATCTGCGAACAGATGGATATTGGCCTTAGTTGTGTTGGTGTCAATGTTGTTTAAGCAAATTGCAAACAGTAGGGGACCAAGAATCGATCCCTGAGGGACCCTTCTTTGCAGAGGTTTAAGGGGAGAAAGTTCACCGTCTGCCTTGACTTGCTGCCACCGGTCAGAGAGGTAGTCAGCAAACCAATGCAAGGGTAGTGAGTGCAGTCCTATCGCCCTCAGGGAGGAAAGGAGCAGGCCATGATCAATGGTGTCGAAAGCCTTACTCAAGTCTAAGAACACTGCACAGATGAAGTTTTGATTCTCCAGGTCTCGCTGCCAATCATTGGTCACTTTGGCTAGGGCCGTAATGGTGCTATTCTGTGCTCTAAAGCCAGATTGTGTTGGGTTTAGAAGATTCATAGTTTCTACATAGGTTCTCAACTGCTTGTTTACAATGTTTTCCAACAGTTTGGACAGTATAGGGAGTAGAGAAATCAGTCTGTAGTTGTTAAGATCACAGGGGTCCCCAGATTTAAACAGAGGGATAACATGAGCTGTTTTGCATAAGGGTGGGAGGGTGCTGAGGGACAGTGAGAGACTGAATAGGTGGGTAATTGGTACAGCTAAAGCATGGTAGGCGACATATGGTGATTCGTCAAGACCAGACAAAGCTGTCTCTCACTTACAGGGACACGAAGATGCCTCATGACATCTGGCCATTGGATCTGACCCCTTGACAACAACCTGAAGATAAGAGTTAAAATGAAACTGTTTTGGCATTGATTGGGGCCTTTCCCCTGTGAAGGCCGTGATGCTGGACCTCCTGCTCTTGGCTCCCTGAGGACATCCCACCTTCCCTCTGTGCCACCCTCGCTGTACCCTGGACTAAAGTATAAATTAATGGCAAGCTAGCTCTCCTTAATTTCAAGGGATAAACTTACTGAACTCTCCTTCAGAGGGGATTTTCATCTAAGCAGGAAATGACTCTGGGGTGCAGCAGAGGGCTTAAGATCCCTTAAATGACTGATCGGAACACTCAGCATTACCAAATAATGAATATTTCAAGTCAGTATTACATAGAGGGAGGGGAGTTGGGGTGACTGTTCACTCCTTGCCTTTAGGGAGAGGGGAGCTGGGGTGGGAGTGACTTCGTTGGTGGTGGGCACCGTGGGGGGCAGGGGGCAGCGTCTGCATTGATGGGCTTGATTGCTCTCACCAGTTCGCCTATACTGTAAGCCCAGGAGTAACCGGTACATAAGAACATTAAAGATGTAAATAAAGGGTGTCCTTTGGATTGGGGCGGATATAGGTAACTGAGTGAGAGAGGGTTCTTGAACCTCACACTAAACACTCAGGCATCACAAACTGTGTGCTCCTCATTCATCACAAAGCATTTAATGGGCATTGATAACTCAGGAATGTGTAGGGGGGGACCAGGAAGAATTGTCAGAAACAGAGAGCTCTTGCTCTAGTGGGCCAACATGAAAGAAAGCCCAAAAAGGAGAGAGCGCATCAGAGCTGATATATTTCAGATGCCAACAACTGACTATCTTAAAATTAAGGTTGGGGGGGGAGAGAAGCTTAGCCATACGATGGTACACCAAGCATCAACAATGATATTACTGGGGGGCCTCCTGTTAATAAACGGGAACCCACCCATTGAGTTACACTATACGTTAGGTGGAATGCTAGGCACCAAAGATGTGGTGCACTCCGGTCAGACACTTCCATCCCTGACTGACCTAGGAAGCTATTCTACTTTGTGGAGGGAGTCTAATTTTACAGACTCCCACACTGCCAGCTCTCAGGCTGAGAAATTAGCCAGAATATTTGTTTACAGCAAGCAGGATGTTCAGACCTGCTTTAAGTTAGATTAGTTAAAGATGTTACGCAGTGTACTGTTCTCACTGGCTAGTTCCATAGTTAAATGGTTCATTATCTGCAGTGGGTACACAAGGTTTTCCATAAATGTAAGAAACAATGAGCTTAAATACTATACAACAAGAGGAATAGATCAACTGGAAATGTGTTCAGTGTTTGAAAATGGTTAACATAGCCTCCAGAGTCCTGTCATATAATGTAAATGGTATTAATAGCCCCATAAAAAGAAAACAGATCCTCAAGTTCATAACTTCCCTGAGATGTGAAATTAACGTTCTCCAAGAAATGCACCTCTCCCTAGGAGAAGCTCTAAAACTTAAAACACGATCCAACCCCACCGTATTTCAGGCCTTCCTGGAAAGAGGATGGAAGAGAGGAGTTGCAATCCTCCTGTCGAGCACTTTGCCCTTTAAAGAAGAAGAGGTCATAATCGACCAGGGTGCCAGATACACTGTAGTAACTGGGAAAATTCAGGAGGCTATGGTAACTCTGATTAATGTGTATACCCCGGGAGGAGACTGGAATCTCATCTTTAGAAGAGAAATAGACTCTACATCAGACGATGTCCTTCTCTACCTCACAAATCTGGAAGACTCCATACCCAAAGTCTGGTCCCTCTTGGAGAAATTTGGTGTCCACTCAGGATAAACTCTAAACAGATCAAAGACTGACGTTCTTAGACTACATTATAACCCATCTCAGAAGGTAACGCTGATTCTATCGTTAGACTGGGAAGCACAAAAAATTAAATATTTAGGAATATATATCCACAAAAACCCTAATAAACTTTATAAATCTAACTCTGACCCTCTGACCACCCAAACAAAGTAAGACATTAACAGATGGACCCTACTTAACTTTCCAGTGTACTCACGAATTCAATCAGTCACCATGACTCTACTACCCAGATTTCTATATCTTTTCCAGTGCTTAGCACTTAAGATTTTTTTATTTATTTAGTTTTTGTTGACCAGGTAAGTGCACTAGACAAATCCTGACTATTTTCAGGCACGACCCGGGGGAGGGGGATACAGATGAATGCCAACTGACCGTGAACCAGATTAATCTGTTGGTGGTATTTTTAGTGAAATGAGGAAAATTTGGCCAGGACACCAGGGAAATTCCCCTACTCTCCTGCAGGGGAGCTGATCGTGCTGCAGGTGGATGGAGGTTCCCATTTCATTGGAGACTGAGGAGGAAGGAGGTTCTGTCTCTGGAGCTCTGGAGCTCCTGTCTGAAATGCCTATTGCTAATATGGATATTATGCTGTCTTCAGACCAAGATATTGTTCCGTAGGTAGGGGAACAGGTCCTGATATCAGAGATTCCTATGAATGAAGAGAATGCTGAAGAATTGTTAAATGAAGAATTAGAATTAAAAAAGTCGCAGCTATTGGAATTAATTACAGTAGCAGAAGAGATTTTGGACTTTGTCAGAAGCGTTTGGAAGAGGAAAAAAAAAACGGAAGAGATCCCTGGCAAGCCCTTCATCTTCTGGAAATAAAAGACTGCCTACCATTAATACAGAAGAATTGTCAGGTTCCTCTAATTTACCAGAAATTCAGAATAAACATCAAGACCTGTCTATACGAGATAATGCAGAGGACGAAGAATCATGGTTGGCAGGTGAAGTTCTACAAAGAGCAGTGTGGATTAGAAAGAATAACATTTGGATTCCAGACCCGGAGATTCCGTTTCCAGTTTCTCCAGATAACTTGCAAAAGTTTCAGATTGCTGAGTCATTGGATACTGAAGAGATGGCTGCTTCAACTTTTTCAGACACCTGAATTTCCCCTACTACGCAGGCGTTGTACAAGGGGGAAGCAGCTGACAATAGAACTGCGGCAGACGCCACTGAAACTACATTGAGAGTTTCTAACAAAAATCAAGATCAACCAAGGGTGAGTTTGATCTCTAGTACTGGGGAAGGAACAAATTCTATCCAGGTTGAGGATTCGACAGTTGATTCTGGGCAAAAAGATACGCTGTCCTCAAAACCAGTTAATGAAACAAAACAGAATAATGCATCAGGGAATAAAACTTATGCAGGACTATTTAAGAAACCTGTCATGGAAGCCAAACGATGGTTCTTAGTTAGACTAAGATATTGGGGTAAAGCACCTGTGGTACCTGACAGAGTATGGGTAGGAAAACCCCTATTAATTGACAGTTTGGGTTTTTCCCCATCAGATGTATATGCATTTATACATGCGTCTGGGGACCGTAACTATGATGTTAGTTTTTGTTCAATGAAGTTACGAGATTCGTTTTGGAAACTATATTATGAAGTAAAAGATCTGGAAATATGGAGAGATTTTTTTGGTAATTCCAGTCACGAAACGTACAATAAAAACAGTTACTATACTTTTTCGGAATGAAGGAGTGAATGTAGCCAATATCTCCTATTGGCTCGAGCAGAGATGTACTATAATGGAACATCCAAAACTGATCATGGATGAAAATGGATTTTGGACTGGGGGTTGGATTTTTAGGGTGCAACTGCCACATAATGATAATGGGATTCAACATTTGCCAAATTCATTTTATTTGGGAAGGGACAGAGGCATTATTTTTTATGCCGGACAACCCAAAAGCTGTTACAAATGTGGTTCCCTGAGGCATTTAAACAATGATTGTGACAAAATTAAATGTTTTATCTGTGGGGTTTTGGGTCATATTGCCGCAGATTGTGAAGAGTCTCCTGTTTGTAATTTATGTGGAAACATAGAGCATTCATATGAAGAATGTCCCTGGGCAACACATGACCAAGATGAAGCTTCTGATCAGGAGCATTTTCTATATAAAGCTAGACTTCCTTATATAGAACAACTTGAAGCAGAGACAGATTTGGGAATAAGAGGTAGACGTCAGGGGAGAGGGGTCCGGGGTGGAACAAGTACAAGACTTAGTATTCCGGAGGCCAGTGGTCTCCCCATTTAGGAAGACAGGCAGTTTTAATTGACACAATGGATAAAGGCAACTCACAGCCTTTGGGTGGGGGTTTGGAGGACAAAGATACTCCCTACGTTACACCACAAGGTTCCCCAATAAGGATTCACACTGTATTATCTAAAGAACCACCTTGCAGCTTACACCCTGAAGATTTAGATGCAGAGACTTCTGTAGCTGTTCAAAATGTAGAAGAGCATATTCAAGAAAAAGGGTCCTTTACATTGGTAAAAAAAAAAAAAAGGGGGGTGGTAAGGGCAATGTGTCCACTCTCCCTCTCTCAACAGTCCCTATTTCAAATAGATTTATTCCCCTTACAACTTGGGGAGACTGTATGGAGCAGGAAAGTCCTATGAATGTAGAAGTTAATGGAGTTACACAAGAAAGGGAGGAGGGTTTGCCGGCTAGGCCTGTTCGAATGTTTTACTTTAATAAAAGAGTGACTAGATCTAGTGGGAAAATCATAAAACCCCTCCATGATTAAATGGTGCTTTCAATAGCAAGTCTGAATGTGAATAGTATTAAGATAGGGAGAAGACGTCTTATGACCTTTGGTATATTACATTCTTTGATGTATGATATCTTTTTTTTTTGCAAGAAGATCGTATCTAGACAGTGAGATAGCACAGGCTACTCGAGATTGGGGATGGGGTGCTTCGTATTGGTCCCTGGGAATAGAGCCATGTAGTGGAGTGGGAATTTGTTTTTCATCAATAAACGTTTTGGTACATAAAATGGTAGATATCAAACCTAGAAGGGTTTTTTGTTAGATACTGAATTTAATAATATGCATTTTCGATTAATAAATATTTACAATCCACAAATGAAAGCTCTTAGAATTGATTTATTAAAAAAAATACAGCCACACTTATATACCAACAGTCAACTTATCTTTGGAGGTGATTTTAATATTAATTTTTTGGAAAAACATAGTGTTGGGAAGCAATATTGTGATAAAAAGTTTTTGAAACAGTAGCTCAAGCAGGTTTAATAGATGCCTTTTCATTTACATCAAAAAAAAGGATACCAACTTATTTTAAAGGAGTACTTTCCTCTTGTATAGATTTTATGTACATTCAGAAGTCCTTTCAGGTAGACACTACATCGGTGATACTAACAGAAACTTCGGACCACTGTCTGCTTGGTATACGATTTGAATCCCTCCCAAAGTGTGTGGCAGGATAAGGGATGTGGAGATTAAATGCCTCCTTATTAACAAAAGAGGACGTATTACAAGATTTACATATATTAGTACAGGATAAATTAACCACTTTGGTTTTATATGATAATTTAGCTTTATGGTGGGTAGATTTCAAAGAGTGTCTGATTGTTTTTTTTAAGGCAATAAGGTTATATCAATCACAAAGTAGGAAAGCAATCTATATGAATTTAAGGAAAGAATTAGGGACTTTGTTAACACAACAAGTAATGGAGGGAACAGATTTAAGTAAACGAATTAGTCAAATAAGACAAGAAATGGGAAATTATCAATATTCAAGAATTTCTTCATTACAAAAGGAACAAATGTTTGGAACACATGGGAAATCGGAGCATATTAACCCATTTGCAGCAAGTAAACAGAGACAGGAGAAACGTAGATTTAATACTCTTATAGATTCTGCAGGAGTTACACAGGATGATAATTTAGGGATCATGGGGGTAGTGGAGGAATATGTCAAATCTGCTTTTGGTACATCCCTGGAGCCTGTAAGTCAGATGGTCCAAATTTTGCATATGGCAGGACTCCCTCAGTTGCCTAGCATGTACTGTAACTCTTTGGTGACGTTATTCTCAGTTCAGGAAATGGAACGGGTCTTTAATTCTTTGCATTCAGATGTTTCACCTGGCTCAGACAGTTTGTCTAGTGAACTTTATAAGATCTTGTGGAAAATAATACCTTCCACTATGCTTTCTGTGTATAATTATTTTTTGAAGGAAAATATTTTGCCCACACAGATGTATGAAGGGCTGCTGTTTTTTTTTGTATAAAACAGGAGACCGTGCAGATATTAAGAATTGGAGACCTCTATCTTTGCTTAATGTAGATTTTAAAATTTTTGCGAAGTTATTAGGAAATAGATTATCAGAGGTTATGCATATGTTAATTAGCCCAATGCAATTTTGTGCTGTTCCTGGGCATCGCATTTCCGATGCTTTATTGGTATAAAGAGAAGTAATGGGGCAGTGTGGTATAGAAAAGGAACCTTTAGAATCTGAAAAGTATCTTGTAAGCTTAGACCAGGCTAAAGCTTTTGATACAGTTTTGCACCCTTTTTTGCGGGCGTGTCTTAAAGCATTTGGTTTACCTGATGAATTTATAGAATGGTTAAAATTATGTTATGCTTTGGCCTATGCAGTCCCATATGAAAATGGGTGGAAAGGTACCCCACATTTAATTTATAGAGAGGTAAGACAGGGATGTCCCCTCAGTCCCCTATTATATGTATTTGTTTTAGACCCATTATTAAGAATTTTGCAGCGTTCTCCTCTGATAAAAATGGTGGACCAGGGTTTTGGAACTAGTTGTAAAATAATAGCATACGCTGATGACATATGTCTAATTTTGAAAGATAAGTCATCAGTTCAGATTGCCTGTGAGTTGATACAGGAAATTGGGGAAGTTACAGGTACTGTTTTGAATTTACATAAAACTAAGATTTTAAACTTAAGAGGTTTTCTACAGTAAAGGAATCTATTGGAGAAGTTATAGTGGCACAGGAACCTTGTAAAATGTTGGGAATTTATTTAGGGGGTAGGGACATGGCATGTTATAATTGGGAATGAGCATTAAATATTGCAGTAACTAAAGTTGCAGCTTGGACTAGATGGAAGGTTGCAAAACAAAAAAAAGAGTATATTTCATAAAAAAATTTTTACTTCCAGTTTTTTTGTATATTAGTGTCGTTTTTCCATTACCGAAACAGTTAGAAACTAAAGTATTGCGAGTTTTTTTTTGTTGTTTTTGGGGTAGTAGATTAAATCCCATTAAGAGGAATACGTTATATTTAAGTATAAAGGAGGGAGGAGTGGGCATGATTAATCCGGTTTTACTTTTTTTTACTATGTTTTTATATAATAATTTGGTCCCCTTGTTGAAAGACGTAAAGAAATTATGGGCATTGTGGGGACTGCCGGTATTAGAAGGGGTTTTAGGTGAATGGAAAGCTGCTAAGTTTTCTCATAAAAATAAAAGTCGTCCTAGGCTAGTGGGAAGCTGGGAAGGGGTGTTTGACAAAATGAAGTTATGGAACATTGGATATGAACAAGTAATGGGACAAACAAGGAAACAACTGTATGAGGAGGTTATTAATATTTATTTTTAAGGAAACCCTTTTTCGGATTTTTCAGTTTCTCAACAGGATCAAATTTCTTCATATATTACAAATGACAGAATCCCTTCACATATGTGGGATACTGCATGGCTAGGAATTCATAACAGAATAAATGTTAAAAGTAATCAGAAGCATAAGGCTTTGCAGGAACGGTACTGCCCTAGGGTAGATTGCGTAGCCAAATTAGAAACAATGAACCATCAGTATTTTCAATGCCCCTATGCTGTGAGATTTTGGGATGCTTTAAAAGATAGATGGAAATGTTGGGTCATGATTCCACCTACATTAGAAGCCTTATATTATGGTATTTTTTCTTTAAATATAACAGTAGATTGTTTAAATACTTTACGAATAATACACTTACATTTTCTATATTGGTTGTGGTTAAGCAGGTGTCATTTGGTGTTACAACAACAGGAAATCTCAGATGGGGTTCTTGTTCACATTGTGCTTACAGATTTGGAAACTCTGAAAAAAGGTGAATGTAAGCTTTTCTCGGTCACTAAATGGAAAGCACTTTGGAGTCAATTTCATTTCATTAAAGGATAAATATAGGAAAAGAAGTTAGTTTCCTAACATGCTCAATATTAATGGAGTTTATTGGTTGTTTTTTTAATGTATAAAAAACACTTTTTTTAAAGACATGTGTGTATAAAAAACAAGGTTTCCTTTTTAGTTATATTATTTTATTTTTTTGTGTCATTGTTATATCCTGAATGAATTTGATTTTAGTGGATTATAATAAAGTTTCCCCTACTCTTTTAGTGGGGAAGGGGTTGTTGTTATGAGGGGAAATAGTATAAGATACTGAACACTTTAGTTTTTTTTTTATTTTTTTCTTGTAGGCTACACTATTGTATTGTAATTTATTGTCCTTTTTGTATATTGTAGGATGAAATGTCTATTTATGTCTTTGAATGATGTATTATTGATTTGTATTTGGTTTATATGGTTTACAATAAAAAAATTTCCCTACTCTTTTCAATAAGTGCCATGGGATCTTTAACATCCACCTGAACTAACACCAATCCAGGCAGATGGGACCTCGGTTTAACGTCTCATCTGAAAGATGGATAACCTAGGCTCAATTCAAGACATGGCAACAAATAATTAATAAATACATATGGGCCCAGAATAGACCTAGAATTAGACAAAGGATAATGCAAGCAGATAAGGTGGTCCTCCCAGACTAAGGAAACTATTACGCTGCGGCACAGCTAAGGTACACCCTCTTATGGTCAATCAATGACTACCAGGCACACTGGAAGGAAATCGAAGTGCAACATGCTGAGGGAATCCCATTGGGAGCAAGAGTCATGGACCCCTCACTCCAATTCCAAGACATAACTGCCCCACTGTCCTCCATGTACTACACCCTGGACACAGTGCATGGGGCCTGGAGGAGACATGGTCTCCTACAGGAATTGGGGACGCTCAGATGGTTCGCTTGGGGAAACTTTTTCCCCCTGTCAGAATGGACTTAGAGTTCAGACAGTGGGCACATCTGGGCCTTCATAGCCTGAAACAGATTCTAGAAGAGGGGATAGTGCAGGAATTCAGCACAATTAGGGACAGATACCACTCAAGAAACATGGACCACTTCCGCTACCTATAGCTGAGATCCTATTTACATGACATGCAAAAAAAGACCCAGCCCTCCTCACAGGCTCAGCACCACCCTGTAGAGACTGACAGGCATCAGGGGTGTGATTTGGGATTGTCGGCTGTAATGCTGACGTCATTCCACCCCCCCCCGCAGCCAGTGACAGGCATCAAGGTGTGCCTTGGAGTCTTCAGCCCCAAAGCTCACTCTGTTCTCCTATACTGCACCCATCTCGGCATATTTCCTTATGAAATGGGGTGAGCGTAAGACCTGAAGACCCCAAGGCACACTGCAACACTTGTCGGTGTCTGCAAGGTAGGGTGAGGTGAAATGGCGTGAGCATTATGGCCGACGACTCAAAGGCACACCCCAATGCCTGTCAGTCTCTGCAGGGTGGTGGTGGGGTTGGCATCAGTTCACTACTTCACTGCCATTCCTATTATGCATCTCTCTAACTCCTGCACTACCAATGCCATTGCCAGCAAGACAACATTCGACATTGACAAATGCTTGTTTGAATCAGCTCTTGTGGTACAGCATTAAAAAACATCAGTTTATGTCCCTCATAAAAAATTCCAGGCTTGTCATGAAGCATGTGTTGCACATACACCATTTGCTAAAAATTCAGAAACCTAATTATAAAAGCTCTGGGTTTCTCTTGTGGAGCAGGACGTGGTCTTAGCAATCTGTGAGCCCTTTCCTAGACATAATTTTTAGTCTCATTGGGGGGGGGGCCTGCTACTGTAATTAGGACATTATTAATGAAATCAATTGTATTGGATCCTTCCAGCCCTTCAGGAATTCCTACTACTATGATGTTATTTCTCCTGTTTCTTGCTTCCTGGTCCTCTATTTTACTGGTTAATTTAGACGTTGTTTGAAAACAAGCAATTCTCTCTCTCTGTTTGATTGCACTATCTTCCAGGCTACTTATTCTGGTTTCTGCATCTTTAATCTTTCTACCACCTTTCACTGACCTCTAGCTACCAATCCCCCCCCCCCAAGCACTGGCCACAGGCTTCTCGGCAGCGTGCTCGCTGTCCCCCACATCATGAAGACAGGTTCCATAGCATCCCCTTTTCACAACTCTTGCATCCGGATTCCAAATCCCATTCAGCATTGGTTGTTAGAATCCAGAATTCCCCCACCCAGCCCATGGCATTGTGTTTGTCCCTCTGCTCTTACTGTATGTGTGGTGCAGCGCAATGCTGGTATTGCACGTGGCACAGTGCAGTGTCGACACTGCACATGGTACATCAGTGTTGGCAGTGTACATGACACAATGCAGTGTCGGGAGTGCACGTGGCATAGTGCAGTGTCATCAGTACACAACTCAGTTCAGTGTCGGTACTGCATTTGGCATTGTGCAAAGTTAGTGTACATGGCACTGTGCAATGTCAGCAGTGCACATGGCACAATGCAGTGTCAGCACTGCACGTGGAACGGTACAGTTGAGCATTTCACATGGAGCAGTGTTTGTGTGTCACTGCACACTGTTGGTATTGCACATAGCACAGTGCAGTGTCAGCATCCTTCGCTCAGTACTGACAAGCCTTTCTTGCAGCTTTCTCAAGAATGTACTTGTTAAATGTCTAAGTGTTTTTTATTATAATGTATTGTATATGTTATTGTATTTGTCTTTTATTTATTGTAATGCGTGTCATCTGAAAACGGGCAATTTGCTCATCAGACTTACAAGGGTAAAAAATGAAATGAAATTAAATGAAGCCACGTGTTACAGAACAGTGATGGTAGACCACATGGCACAATGCGGTGTCTGCTGTGCATATAGTACTGTAATGTGGCAGCAGTACATATTGGCACTGTGCTGTGTTATACACAGTGGTGTTGCCACACTGTGGTGTGTGCTCTGCCAACAAACACTGTGCTGTGCCACGTGAAGTGCAGACACCACAATATGCCACATGCAGTGCTGACACCGCACTGTGCTAGGTGGTGGGCTGCCACTCTGCAGTGCCACGTGCATTAACACCAGAGGGTGCCATGCGCACTGCTGATAGCACATTGTGCCACGGCTATGTAGAAACTGTGTTGCGCCACATGACATGCAGACACTGTGCTGTGCTACCTACACTGCCGACACTGGATTGTGCTCTGTGCAATGCCATCAGTGAGCTGTGCCACGTGCACCGCAGGCACTTTACTATGTCACGTGCAATGCCAACACAACAATGCCATGTGGCATACTGACACTGTGCTGTGCAATGGTGATGCCAACATGACAGTTTGCCACATGCAATGCAGACTCTGTGTAATGTGCAACAATGACATCGTGCTGTGCCACGCAGGGCTCCAGATAAAAACATTCTCAGAGTGACTGTACTTCTTGGTTTTAAACAGAGATGAGTAAAAACAAATGTTGATGCATACAAATAACAAATTGTGGTGAGTAAGGAATACAAATCAAAATGCTACAAAAAATTCATTTGTGTCAAGTGTCTCTATTTATTTTGTCAGAGGGCCGGCTGGGGGAGGAGGATCGAGAACTGCTCTCCTTTGGGGTGTGGGGGAGTGTGGGGAAGCTTCCGGCATTTGACTGACCCCTGGTGGAGACCTAGGGTCTGCTAGCCAGTGATCGAGATTTTTGGGAGGTGTGCCAGATATCTGGCACTCTGTGCGCCACTCCATCACTGCACACCATGCCTCCCTGGGGGACAGAAAAAACAAACAAACATCTGCTTATGCAGGAGGCCGTCTGCCCTCCACCAGACCCCACGCAGCCAATCGAGGCACTCCCCCCAGATCACGAATCAGTCTTCATTCATGGAGAGGCCCCTCCCCAAGGACT
Organism: Neoceratodus forsteri; assembly: GCA_016271365.2. Taxonomy (NCBI): domain Eukaryota; kingdom Metazoa; phylum Chordata; order Ceratodontiformes; family Ceratodontidae; genus Neoceratodus; species Neoceratodus forsteri. Next base: position 1,447,285,735 of record CM057453.1, on the reverse strand, counting down.
CGCCCTGAGGTGTAAGCCAGGGTGTACTCCGGTGGGGGTGGGTAAGTCCTAGGAGACAGGAGATGGGTAGTGGGGTTGAACAGATGGTGACCAGTTGACATCCCAGAAAAAATAAAAATAAACATTGCACTTTGCAGCTCATTAGGTTCTGCATGATTTTTTTTTCCCATATTGGATTATCTCCTCAGCGGGACAATTAGGAGGGCTTCTCAGCCCTCTCCCAGTCTCCCCTGGGGCCTAACTCACAGAGAGGCACCGCCACGGATTCCCCCTTATGGCAGGGTCAGGGAAGGAAGGGCCATCCTCCCAACCCCCACCTGAGATTCAGTCTAGTTCAGACAGTGGTGGTCAGGGTGGAAGCATGGGTCCGCAGACAAACGTGCCTCCCTGAGTAAAACCTCTTCATTTTGGCATAATTTTATCATGCACAGTAAAGACAAACTTTTATAATGATCCTACCATTTTATTTCCTCCTCCTTGTGCCATGTTTACCCACAATGTCCACACCACTCTGAGTTCTGGTCTCCCGGTGATGTGAGGAGGCGAACAGGTGAATACATCTCCATGGGGTGTGTCTGAAATGAAAACCTCATTTCTGTGTGTAGGAAATACAAAACCCTACGTGACTTTGTACAATTTCTTTTTTTTTTTGGGGGGGGGATACCTCTATTCATCCAAACAGCTGCCATAGCATGTTGCAGGCAGGACTGCTCACGCTCATAGCTCTGGCTATGTAAAGTAGTTGGACACTGTGAGAGAAACAGTGAAGCACCCAAAATACAAATGTCTCTCACAGTGTCCTGTGTATTTCTGAAGTATCATTGTTTGACGGTATGCTTGACAAGGTCATCCTTTGCGCAGTCACTAAGATGACAAACTGTGGCAGTACTTGATTTGTGCATCACTTGCTTACAAGGTTGAACTCTCCAACATGAGGGCGAGCTTCACATGTGCAGGAGACCTAAATAAACATAAACAGACACACTGCGTAATGGCACTGACCAGAATAAATACTACTGGATGAAGAGTTCAACTCTGGAGACAAACGATGAAGAAAGTAAGTGCTGCCACAGTTTGTTTCGTTTTAGCGACTGCACAGAGGACGAACTTGTCAAGCATATTACCAAACAATGATACTTAAGTAATACACAGGGACACTGTGAGAGGTGTTTGTAGTTCGGGTGCTTTGCTGTTTCTCTCACAGCGTCCCACTAGTTTGCACATGCTGAGTTATGGACATCACTAAGGATGCAGTGTGTGAATACTGTGGTAATGTCAGACATCGCTCCTGACTGGTGCAGCATAAGACTTTGTCTTCTTCGTAAACACAAGAGGCTCCCAGTTTGCGCTTTCCCAAACAGATGTATTCCCATATTTGCCTCCTCATGTCACCTGTAGAACAGAACTCTGGGTGGCATGGACACTGTGGGTAAACATGGTGCCAGGAGGAGGAGGAAAAAACAGTAGGATGAGTACAAAAGTTTGTCTTTACTGAGCATGGTAAAATAATGCTGAAATGAAGAAGCTTTACTTGGGGAGACATAGTCTTGTCTTGCTGCAGCTGTAGCAGCAGCACAAAGTTAAAAGCCCTTTTAATGGCTCGGGGGATAATCCTATAAGTGAAGCAGGCAGGCAGATCAAAATTATAACAAGCTTTTGTCAATGCCGAACGTTTGATGATTGGTGAACAATTTGTTTTTGTTTTTGTTTTTTATTCTGACACCAACTTTTTAATCATGCTTAACCCTAATGGCTGGCGTAGGTACTGCAGTGGCCCCCCTGTGATCAGCAATCACCAGCACCAGTACAGAATAGAAATATCCCTGGTGATTAGTGCCCCCCTCCCATTACTGCCGATCGCCAGAACCAGTATAGTATAGTAATTTCCATGGTGGCTAGTGGTTCTCTCTCCCCTGTGACTGACAATCACTGGCCCCAGTACAGTAATTTCCCTGATGGCTAGTGGCTTCACCTCTGCCACGATCGTCGTCCCACAGCAAAAAAAAACAAGTGTCCCTAGTGGCTACTGGTCCCCGGGCTGCTGATCGCCGTAACCAATACATTACAGTAATTTCCCTGGTGCTAGTTGTCCCCCACAATCGCCAACACCATTAAAATAAAAAGTGTCCCTGGTACCAATGGTCATCAGTCACATAACTGAAGTTACTCTAGTGCTAGTGTCCCACCCCGACCATTAACGAACACCTGGAGAGGTAAAAAAAGGTGGGTAGTGGTCACTCCCCTACCCACCATCACCAATCGCCTGCCAGAGTAAAACATAAAAATGTCTCTGGTGCTAGTGTCCCCCCCATCCTTCGTTGATCAGAGTAACAAAAATGAAGTTACCCTGGCGCTAGTGGTCACCCCCACCACCATCATTGATCGCCGTCCAGTGTAAAAAATGCATCTCTCGTGTGTGTAGGAAATACAGAACCCCATGTGCCTTTGTACGGTGTCTTTTTATCTTTTTCTTTTTTGGTTAAGTATCTCTATTCACCTGAACAGTTGCCACAGCAAGTTGCACGCAGGACTGCTCATGCTCATAGCTCTGGCTATGCAAATTAGGTGAACACTGTGAAAAAAACAGTAATGCATCCGAAATACAAATGTCTCTCGCAGCGTCCCCATGTTTTTCTGAAGTATCATTGTTTGGTAGTATGCTTGACAAGGTCATTCTCTGCGCTGTCACTAAGACGAAAAATTGTGGCAGTATTTAATTTGTGCGTTGCTTGCTTACAAAGTTGAACTCTCCAACATGAGGGCGGTTTTCACATGTGCAGGAGTCAGACCTAAATAACCCTAAACAGACACAAACTGTAATGGTGCTGGCCAGGAGAAATTCTACTGGTTGGAGAGCTCAACTCTGGAGGTAAACGATGAAGAAAGTAAATACTGCCACAGTTTTTTTAGCAAATGCACAGAGGACGAACTTGTCAAGCATATTACCAAACAATGATACTTCAGCAATACTCGGGGACACTGTGAGAGACGTTTTGTATTTCTGGTGCTTCACTGTTTCTCTCACAGCATCCCACTAGTTTGCACATACTGAGTTAGGGACGTCACTAAGGAGGCAGTGTGTGGATGTTGTGGTAATGGCAGACATCGCTCCTGATTGGTGAAGCATAAGACTTTGTTAGGAAATTGTCATACTCTGAAGCTCCCCACCCACCCAAAGTCTTCCCCCAATTAGGCTTTTTGCAAGGAAGACACTGATTTGACACCTTTTAATTTTTTTTTATTTGTTGTAAAATCTAGGATTCTTGAAAATGGCAGACGCTGCGTGGTTACAGTTCATGTGAACGTATGGCGCACCACTCACTTATACAGGTTCACTAATAGTTCTGTGGCTACAGCAAATGTTGCCGGTATGCACAGAACTACAAGAGAAACACTACAATGCCAGTTCTTATCAGAGCTGCCAAGTACCAGTACGTGAACCAGTACGCCATCTTGTAGGTATCAAAACACGGAAGCAGGCACATGGACCTCCACAAGATTCTCACAGAGTGGTTTGTTTACGTTGAATTTTTTTAATATACAAAGTCACAATCTTGTTATATGGGGATTTCTTGTGCAGCCCAGACTCTGTGGAACAGAAGAATGGTGAAAGTGTGCACTGTCATTAATTTACCATGGCCAAATATTTGTTTCATCTGCATCAACTGTACTCAATGATTTACTAATGTCTTTATGCAAATAAATGTGGTTATAAAAATACATGGCTATATTCCTTATATTTAAGGGAAAAGTAAATTAGGCAGTGTTCTGGCTAAGAAGATGTGTTTCAAAAATGAATGTTTTGTGAACTTTGGGAGGTGGTATTACCCATGCATGCAAAAAGCTTTCAATTAGACATTAGGGCATGTTACTTAAAATCTATTCCAGCCCCCCGACCCTGGCCCATAGATTCTATGGATGCATTGGTGTCCAGTGGTACTCAACACACTCTGTTTGGCCATTTCCATAATCACTTAGATTTCCCTGTTGTCCACTGTCACCCTCTACCACCCTCAACTGTCCTGCGCCACCATGTCAGTGAGTTGCCTGATATCCAGTGTCTTCCCCCACTCTCCAATTGCATGACACAATATTAATACTGACTGCTGTTGTGTCTAGTGGCACCACCTGCCACTGATGCCCCCACCAGAAATGCCGAGTTAATCACTTGTATCTACTGTGACTGCCCTCCCACTAGACACCTGTCCCGGTGCCAGTCTGCCTCCTCGATGGCTAGCAGCCCCCTCCAGGCACAGAGCACATCATCCAGCACCCCCTTACAGACACCAAGAACTAATTAAGCATATCGAGCTGGGGCACTGGAGGGCATCGTGCGAAGGGAAGGTGGGGGATGACACTAAACACCAGGGAAATCGCTGACATGGTGGCACAGGACAGTTGAGGGTGCCACAGGGTGACAGAGGACAACAGGGAAATCTAAATAATTATGGCAATGGCCAATCAGAGTGTGCTGAGTGCCACTGGACACCAGGACATCCATCAAGTGAACGGACCAGGGTGGGGGTGGGGGCTGTATGGTTCTCTGTGCTAGCGTTTGAGTAGATTTTTGCATGCATGGGTTACACCACATGCCCAAGTTCACAAAACTTTCATTTTTTTTCCTGTAACATATCTTCTTAGCTCAATACTTGACTTGTCAGCAAAATCTAATATTAAGTATCATATGAAAAGTAGAAATTACCTTCGATGAACTCCAGAATGTGTATATTCATGTTCCTTTCCATAGGTAGCTACAGCTAATCCATTCAGAACAGTAGCTGCAGTTCTGTTAAATCATATACATGACCATGACAAAGTAATGACAGTGCAGACTGTCAGCAGTATTCTGTGCCACAGAGTCCAGGCTACACAATAAACCACTTATAAAAATAATATGGTGTTAACAAATTATATGAAGCCTTCTGAAAAATAGCTGTGGCTGTCAGTGCCATTGCTATATTAATCCAATGAGCACAGTTGCTACAGCATTTAACAAATATACATTATGCCACCATGATAACATAATGACAGTGCACACTTTCAACATTAGTCTTTCCCACATAGTCTGGTCTTTCAAAGAAAACCCGAAATAAACACAGTTATGGCTTTTGATGGTGAAAAATTAAACTTAAAAGAAGCACTACGCTAAAATCTGTGGATGGGGCCATCCTGGTGGCACTGAGGGTTGAGGCCCTGGATGCCACACCTTGTGCCATACTGGTGACCCAGGTTTGGAAACGAGCCAGGGCACTGGGGGTTGGCGGGGAAGAGAGAGAATCAAGTACCTGGAGGACTGCTCTCCTCTCTCGGGGAGGGAGGGACTACCATCCTGCTCGTTGATCGCTCTCTAGCGGTGGCTGCAGGGTGATATGGGTCAAGAGGCCTGTTGCCAATGTACAACGTCAGCGGTGAAGTGGGAGGAAGAAAATGGAGGAGGAAAATGGAGCTGGCAGGCTCCGCGATGGCCCCACTAGTGCCCGTCCCAGCCCCCCGGAATCTGGATGTTGGTCTCGGGGGGAGGGTAAAGTCAAAGCCCCTAACCTTGGCCCTGTTATGGCGGAGGTAACTGATGGGGATCACCGGGAGGGTTGGGTGGGGAACTGTGGGGTCGGAGAATAAGTCCCCCTGAGGGGGACAGCTGGAGCCGCCTGCCAGGCTCCTGGAGGAAAAATAAAATAAAAAAAACCTGAGGCTGTCAATGAGTGGATTCCGCAATTTGACATCCACAAGATGGCAGCGCGTTTTATGTACTGGTGCTCGGCAGCTCTAAAAGCGCTGCCATTCTAGTCTTTTTCTTCTAGTTCTATGGAGAAGGAGGTTCTGTCCCAATGGGGCTTGCAGGAAATGGTCAGTGCTCAGTGGTGCAACGTGAAAGGAGTCCGTCTGTGAAACAAAACGCCCTGCCTCTCAGTGTGCAGCTGCCGTACCACTGGTTGGAACTTTGGGCCACGCACTGCCTGCAGTGCGCAAGTACAGTAAGTGCCACACTCATAGAACTCAAAAGAAAGACAAGTTCTGTGACCACCAAAGAACTAGAAGATAAAGACTAGAATGGCAGCGCCTATCAGAGCTGCCGAGCGCCCTTACATGAAGCAGTATGTCTTGTGGATGTAAAAATCTGGAAGTGGGCTCATTGAGCTACACAACATTCTCACGAGTGGTTAGTTTACAATGAATTCTTTAACATACAAAGTCACAATCGTTTTTATATGGGCGTTTCTGGTGTAAACCAGATTCTGTGGTACAGAACATTCCTGAAAGTGTGCACTGTCAGTAATATACCATGGCCATATATTTAATTTTTTTGCAACTGCACTCAGTGGATTAACTGCTCTCTCTATGCAAGTAAACATGGATAGAAAAATTCCTGCAGGATTACTTACATTTAATGGAAAAGTCACTTAGGCAGTGCACTGCCTAAGAAGATAAAGTTTCAAAAATGAATGTTTGGTGAACTTGGGCAGGTGATGTTACACATGCTTGCAAAAAGCTAGAAATTACACCTTAGGGCGCATTACTGAAAAGCTAGTCCAGCCCAATAACCATGGCCCATTGACTCTATTGATGCCCTGGTGTCTCACTGGCCATTGTCATAATCACTTAGATTTCACCATTGTCCACTGTCACCCTCTGCCACCCTCAACTGTCCTGTGCCACCAAGTGAGCCATTTCACTGGTGTCTACTGTTGTCCCCCACCCTATTGCAAAATGCCATATTAATACTGATTGCGGTGGTGTCAGTGGCATCGCCTGCCCTTGGATACCAGGGCCCTGACACTGATGTTGGGACATGGCATCAGAGGGTGGGTGGTGCCAGTAGACACCACAGTGTACAAGCACTAGGTCTATTCTCGCTGATGGTGTAGCGGTGCTTGAGTAAGAAGAGGTAGGAGGCAAACTCAGCAAATGGAAACAGATTTACTGGGTACAAAGCACAAAGAGGATAAGCAGTTCACAGCAGTTTATACTGTAACTTGGTACTGTACAACTCTATAACCTTATGATCTACCTTTATACTCTACGACTATCTTATCACTCAATACTCTATAATACCCTTATGCTCTATTCTTATACTCTACAACTACATTATTATTCTATAACAATCCTGTGTTCTATTGCTTGCATGACTGTAATTTAACTTATGCTTTATGATTTTAGTGACTTTAGCTTTGGTTAGTTGGGGTCAGTGCAAGCTATTCATCAGCGTCAGAACCCGAGTCAATTGCATAAGTCACATTTAAAGTCTGTCAGTGGCTAGCTGAGCACTGCAAACGACAAACGACAAATGGCGGATGGGTGTCAGGATCCACAAGACAAAACAGCAGATGTACATTGAATCCACAAATCAGAAGTAAAAGGAACTTGAAACATCTGGATCACACTGGAACTCCAGGAAAACACTCCCTCTCCTTTGAAGACACACACTGGACTGATGAACACACTGGATTGGGACCTCAGGACAACTCTTGAACTCCAGGAAAGCACTCCCTCTGGACTAAGGACACACACTGTACTGACGAACACACTGGATCGGGACCTCAGGACAACTCTTGAACTCCAGGAATGCACTCCCTCTGGACTGAAGACACACACTGGACTGATGAACACACTGGATTGGGACCTCAGGACAACTCTTGAACTCCAGGAAAGAACTCCCTCTGGACTAAGGACACACACTGTACTGACGAACACACTGGATCAGGACCTCTGGATCACTCTTGAACTCCAGGAATGCACTCCCTCTGGACTGAAGACACACACTGGACTGACGAACACACTGGATTGGGACCTCAGGACAACTCTTGAACTCCAGGAAAGCACTCCCTCTGGACTAAGGACACACACTGTACTGACGAACACACTGGATCGGGACCTCAGGACAACTCTTGAACTCCAGGAATGCACTCCCTCTGGACTGAAGACACACACTGGACTGACGAACACACTGGATTGGGACCTCAGGACAACTCTTGAACTCCAGGAAAGAACTCCCTCTGGACTAAGGACACACACTGTACTGACGAACACACTGGATCAGGACCTCTGGATCACTCTTGAACTCCAGGAATGCACTCCCTCTGGACTGAAGACACACACTGGACTGACGAACACACTGGATCAGGACCTCTGGGTCACTCTGGCTAGTTTGTCACTTGAAGTCAGTTCATTGTAAGGCTGAACACATGCAAAACCTTAGAGTCGACAGTCACTTTAAATGCAGTTCACTGAAATTTTGCTTTAAATTCTGTAGGCAGTCACAAACATGCAGCTCAGTAAGTCATGAATCTTAAAATTCCCTCAGACAGTTGAAGTTATGCTGTAACCCTGTGCTGTCCTTTTAAATCCGGTAGTCAGACTGCAGCTAGTCACATAAATTAGCATATTTTCATCTGCCTACTGATGGGCAGTCCTTTCCTAAGGGGCCTTACCTTGCCCCACTTGTGGCTGTCCTTCCATGCACCCACTGGCACGGAAAATACATTTTTATTTTATTTATTTACAAGTTCAGGCGGTCAGCACCTAACAGTTGGTGCTGCCACCAACTCACCGCCCTGGCCTGGAGAAAAGCCTCTGGAGGGAGGAGGCAGAATGTGCTTGCTGCGGGCCGTGGACGGTCCTCCTCTTCAGGCACTGAAGGAGCCGACTATGGGGCCTTGCTGCATCCGATGTCTTCTGTCTCTCTCTCTCTGCCAATGCTGGCTGCCTGAGAATGCAGCCCCGCTTATGGGTGCCACCGCTGAGGGACAGGTACTTTACTTTTATTTTAAAATAAAAAATGGGGCTGAACTGAGCCCCCACCACAGACGACTGCAGCTGTCCTCAGGACTCACTGACCACTTCGGGGAGCTGGCGCAACACTGGACCACCGGACTGACATGCAGGGATGAGAGGAGGTCAGCAGGTACGCTTTATCCATTACTTTTACCTCCCTGCATCTCCTCTCTCTCCCTTCTCTGGCTGCAAAACTTTTCTTCTTGGCTGCTTTTCTTTGTCAGGGCACCTGACAACGCTCTCCCAACAGACGCTGCTGCTGGCCACAATGCAATTAAAAATGGCCTTTACTGGCCATGTTGCTGGATGCTGCCAAAATGCTGGTCTGCCCAGATTTCTTCACCGGATAGACCAGGACACAGCGAGGGACCCCCCCCAAGTGTGAGGCAATCCCACTTGCGGTCATGGGCTGGCCGGTAACTTCACACAGGGAGCAACCTCTTCTCTGGTGGCTGTCCAGTCCTTTTTTTTTTTGTAAACTTTATTTTATTTTTTTTATTTATTTTTATTCATTATTTTCATACACAAGCACATTTTATATATTGTTCAGTGTACAGTATAAACAAAAGATACAACTTGTTTAAGCATCATATAAAGTAACAGCCAGAATCAGTAGAGACAGTAAAAAATATTGTATTCCCACCAGAACAACCAACCTTAAATTAGATAAAAATGCTGTACAACATTTGCAAGGAACAAAAGCTGAACCTATCCCTGAATAGTAGAGTATCCAACTCTGCCTTAAATCTCTGCATACAGTCTTGAAGTGTTGCCGTAAGGCTTTCATCTGGTAGATTTCCAGCACAATGGATCTCCAGTCCTGAATAGAAGGAATTTGTAGGGACATCCATTTTCTGGTAATGGCCTTTTTGGCCGCTATAAGAAATATAGGCAGCAGTGTTTTGGTCCACTGGGGGGAGCGGTCTGGATATACCGAGAGCAGTACAATTTCCCCTGTTAGTTCAATTGGCTCCTTTAGACAATTAGACAGCTCCAACTGAAGTCCACACCAAAAGGGCATGAGGAAAGGACAATGCCATAAGATATAGCCCAGCTCTGCCAGACAACATCCGCATTGTCTCCAGCAGTGGCCGTATGTAGCCGGGAGAAATCTGGTTAGGGTTGCCAGGGCTCGGAAATATCTGGATCGAAGTTTCCAAGAAAGCTCCCTCCAAAATGTGGAATGCACTCCCTCCACAAATCCGCCACTTCTCCCCCCTATATTCCCTTACCTCTGCTCTGCACAATTATCTTACACCTACCTGCACCTGCTCCTGACCCCCTCCTCGTGTACCTATCTCTGTCTCCCTCTCACTTTTTCTCTCCTTCTCAGTCTCCTCATACTGATCCCCCCCCCACCCCACCTGCACTTATGCTACCCCTGTAGACTAGCTCTTAAAAAGGTGACTGGATCGTACATGTTCACCTTTGCTGCATCTACATCACTAGCGAACTGCCTGTAATGTATGCATTGTCCTATGCTTTTGTCCCTGTACTGATTCTTTAGGTATGCTGCTCCTATGAACCGCCAGTACAGTAACTGTTGCATCAGCCTATTATGTACACAATTGCCATGAACCTGTTTTGAAACTGTATGTATGTATTCACCATCTGTTATGTATGTATCTAAGTATTCTCTGTTCATCCCTCTCCCCATTCCCCCAGGACGTACCGTGAGACGAGCATTAAGTTGCTCAGTGTATCCTTCCTGGTGAAACAATTCAATAAATAAAAATAAAATAAAAAATAAGTAGGAGGTCACCTTAATTGCTTGCAGAGTTGCATCGATCCAGTCTGAGAACCATACCTCAGAGGTTAGGTCCCCCCTCCATTTATCTAGGATTGATTTTGTCGAATCTCCCAGTATGTCTCCTATGCCTTGTATGTATTTCCTATAAGGTGACCACACTGGTTCCCTTTGATAGAATCAATGAAAATTTTTAGTAAGGGTGGAGTAGGACTAGGGAGTTTAGCATCTAATGTCCGATGTCGAAGTATATAATTCCTCACCTGGAGGTATCTAAAAAAATCTGTGCCTCGAAGTCCATATTGAATTTTAAGCTTATCAAAGGGTAGAACCCCCTTGTCGTCCAAGAACTGGAACAAATATGACAGGCCTAATTTACTCCAGTGGGAGAAGACCAAATCCATATGAGAGAGTTGAAAAAGATCATCTTTGGAAATTATATTACAGTAATCATATATTAGTTTTATTGCTAGCTTGTTTCTTAATCTATACCACACTTGAAGAGTACCAGATGTGATTTGTGTAAAGAGCCTCAGAACTACTGTATTATCAATGGAGGAAAAAAGAGCAGAAATGTCATACATATCATTTAAAATAAACTCCAGGGATTTCCAGGGTGCCTAAAAACTGTTAGTCAGCCAATGGATAAGGGTACAGAGAAAAGCTGCTTGAGCATAAAGTTTAAGATTAGGAAGATTTACTCCCCCTTGGGCCATGGATAGTTGGAGAATGGAGAGGCGAACTCTCAGTCGTTGTTTGCCTCATATAAATTTAGAAAGAAGTTTGTCCCAGGATTTAAAATAAAAAGATGAAGGGAACTAAGGGATGTTTTGGAAAAGGCATAAGAGCATACTGTCTGTAGTGTTTCTGTTTTTAATTAAACCAGATTGGTCTTGGTGGATTAAGCAGGGTAGGATCTTCTCCAATCTTGAAGCCCATATGGCCATAAAAAGTTTATAGTCAGTGTTAAGGATTGAAAAATCGACCGATAAGAAGAGAGATTAGTGGGGTCTTTATTTTGTTTCAGTAGGGTAGCTAGTGTGGCATATGCCCGGAGGGGAGAGACCCTTCTGCCACCTCTTTGAATGTAGAGAGTAACTTGGGAGAAATCTCAATCCTAAATAGCCTGTACCATTCGGATGGAAATCAGTCAGGCTCAGGGCAACAGTTAGAAGAGAGAGAGAGATACCATACACCGAGAGATCTCGTCAGGTGTAATAGGGGATTCTAACAAGTCCCTTTGAACTGTGGTAAGGCGGGGAAGTGGGGGGGGTCTCTCAAGAAAGACAGTCTCTCCTCAGGGGCAGATTGATCATCTCTCTGATACAGACGTTGGTAGAAAGTAACAAAGGAGTGAATATCCGCCTCCCTATGTGATAGCGTGCCAGAGGTTGGGTCCATAGTCTTTAGGATGATTGTGGTGCCCCTCTGCCCCCTAAGATGCTGGGTGAGCCTACGAGCACCCTGTGTGCCTCCCTCATATCTGGCCTGTTTTAAATAGAGAAGGGCCTGCTAGATTTTAATGTCCATTAATTTTTGTATGTCCGCCTTTGTGTCTCAGATCTTTTGTTGGACTTCTCGATCCCCTTCTGTGTGTAGTAGTTGGTAGGTGCCCAGTTGTTCCAAAAGGGTATTGTATTTGGATTCTAACTCCCGCCATCTTCTTGAGGCATATTCAATGGTCTCTCCTCTGAGTGTTGCCTTTACAGCATCCCATACCAAGGTCTCCGAGATATCTGGAGAAGTGTTTTCTTGAAGAAAAAGGGGATGCGCTTCTTAATATACTCTACATGTTGTTTGTCTTTTAGCAGAACTGAAGTGCCAGATCCAGGCTAAGAATGAGAGGATGATGGTCAGACAGAACCATAGGGTGTACCGTGATGTTCTGCACTTGACCCAGATGTTCACAGGTTACCCAGAAGTAATCTAGTCTGAAGTAAGTGTGATATCTATTCGAGAAAAAGGTAAAACTTGGGTCAAAGCGGAATAGCCTACGCCAGACATCCACTACACCCAAGTGTTCCATTACATTTTTTCAAATATTTAGCTGTTCCTAATTGACGCCTATGGTGAGGGTTGGAGCTGTCTAAATGGGCTGACATAGTAATATTTAGGTCCCCTCCTAAGATAAGCTGACCCCGAAGGAGGTCCATTACCCATGTCATCAGGTTTTGGACAGCAGAGGGTTTTGACATAGGTGGTAAATAAGCACTCACCAGAGTTACCTCTTGGGAGTATAGTCTGCCCTGTAAAATGACAAATCGGCCTCTATTGTCCATATGGGATTCGGTGACCTCCTATGGTGTAGAAGCAGGGATCAGGATGACTGCCCCTCTACGGCGACCACCAGGGTGAGAAGAAGCATAAATTTTATGTCTCCCTCCCCAACTTAATTTTGTATGTTCTTCTTCTGATAGATGCATTTCTTGAATCATAAAAAGATCAGCATTTTGTTTTTTAATATACTACAAAAAGTGAGATCACTTTATCGGGTTATGTAGGCCATTAATGTTCTGGGAGAAAATTTTTACTGGTTGAATAGCCATGATTTATGATTTTTTGTCTTTTTATTTATCCCTCAGGAGAATAGCCCCGACAGCCAATTGGACCACTCCCCCCAGAGGACCACAACAGTATAAGGATGAGCAACCAGTGTATCTCCAGCCTGTTCCAGCACCAATAAAGTTTCCGTGTATAATATATCTGTTGTGCATGTGTGTTTTTTTGACCAATCCTTCCCCCTAATCTAAATCCCGATTCCCCACTCCCCTTATCAAAGCCTAACCCACAACTTGTACCAATTATATAACTATTAAACCCTTTAACTGGATATAACCTGGCCCCTGTAACTGAGGAGCCTAGAACTAAATGTGACACTAAACCCCTATTTAGGGATGAAAAGCTAATAAACTTGAATAACTATAAACATAAACATAGTGACTCCCATCTGCGAGATGTCCGTGGGAGGACACCACCTAAAGGACTCAAGCAGTTCCCTAGGAGGGAATGCAATGAGGTTTGGGTTCTTGTCCCCCCCAGTGGGTGTCAAGTCACCTGAAGGACCCTAAGATCACCCAAAACGTGAGGGTTCTTCACAGGAAGCCCCCACTAATGTGGTTTTGTATTTACCTCTAATGTTCCTAGCTCCTTGACCAACTCTCCCACCAATTTGTAAACATTACATCATCACCGGTCCATTCCAGAGCTTGTAATGGAGAGGGGGTATTCAAGGAGAAAGGACGAAGCAGTCCCCTCCTGGCTTGCATCTGAACTGGGGGTATTTTCTTTACCATCTTCTTGTTACTTGGAGGAATGGGATACAGAAAGAGGATCTTCCAGGCCGAAACCTGGATGAATCAGTTGGCATTTCCAAAACATTTTCTTTCTCATCCTCCTCGTGTCCCTTACAGGGATCATCTTAGTTCAGATCAAAAACAAAATTATACATAGTAAGGAAATATTTCCTCCAATTACATAATTTGATACTAAGGTATGAACATAATTATCTTATGAGGACTTCTCAATTTGAGCAGTTTGTAACAGTTCAGGCATAGCAGGCCTTAGACCCAGGGATGTTTAGTTAGAGCCCTGGCAAATGTTAAAAGTCCTGATCGAGGAACAGTCGAAAGTTGTAAAAGCTAAAAGCCACCACCAGCCCGAAAGGGACAGGATCATCTCCGAGCAAACACCTCCATCCACCCACATCCCCTCTCCCTCCTATCCCAGATCCAGTCTACCCCCTTTCCAGAGGTTTTCTGGAGGAGCATCGACACAAAGGAGCAATGTGAGAATAATGGATTAAGATCCTGAGGGGCAGTCTGTCCATGCCCCATGAACTCCCTTGTATTAGAAAAATATGTGAAGTTTGTTTTTATAGCCATCCGGCCTAGGAAAATCCCCATCGGATGGCTACCCTTCTCCATATGCAGCCCGCTAGATCCAACTCAATACCACATTTAAAGATCTGCTGCCTGGGAAAAACACATAGGATTGGAAGTCTCGAGGCAGGACTAATTGAACCCCCCACCCCAGCTCCTGAGCCGGACAAGATCAGGTAGGAGGGGGAAAAAAGGGGACCCAGACAAGAAAGAAATAAGTGAAAGCCCAGATCAAGCCTACTGTCCTCCTTCAAGTGGCCAAGGTGGGGTTTCGGTATTGATGTAGCCTTTCCAGCAGGTCAGGGATCACGGCATTGCACAGTTGGTCATCAGGTTCTCACTGTGCCTTCGAAAGTGGTCTGGGTTTCATATATATACTGCTGGCCTGTCCTTAAGCACACCCCTGGAGAGTAGGTCTGTAACTGCTTCTTGAGTCGTAGAGTAAGCGACTGTGCCTGAAGGAAGTTGCACTATTAATTTGGATGGATAGAGTGTGCAAAATTTTATTTTTTGCGCTCAGAGCAGGGGGAACAACGGGACATATTCCCTTCTTATTTTTTGAGTATAAGGGGCAAAATCATTGTCCAGGATTAGACGATGGGATCCTAACATCATGCAGCCCATCTGCCATGCTTTCTTCAGCAGTTGTTCCTTCGTGTGGTAGTTCTGGAACTTAATGACAAATGACCTAGGTCTAGCATCTATTTGGGAGGGTTTGGGACCCAGGGCATGACAAGCCCGCTCTATATCTATGCAAATTCCGGTTCCAGGTTTAAGATTAGCCATAGGAGATAATCTGTGTAGGCAACTGGGTCTGACTCCTCCTCCCCCTCTGGCAGACTGTAAATATGAATATTTTTCCTACGGCTTCTGTTTTCAGAATCCTCCTGTCTGATGGCCAGGTAAATTTGCTCTGCCAGTATAGATTTTACGCAGTCCTCCATGGATTCGATTTTGGTGGCATTTGTAGTGATTTGCTGATCAGCTGCTTCCATGTGGGATTAGAGGTCTCCAGATGATTCGCTCAGCGTTACAGAGGTCTGTTTTTAGTTCCCCTATTGATTCACGCATTTCATCACGAAATTCTGCAATCGCTTGTAAACTACTGTCCTCTATTTGTGCTTCCTGACCCTTTCTCTTGCCCGATTTGGTTAATGGGGTTGATTTACTGGTACAGGCATTCTTTAGTTGTCTGGTGGCCTGTTCTTGATCCCTGATCGCCTTGCTCCTTGCGGTCGTTCGTGTCTGACAAGAGAGGGAAACGATTCCGCTGTTGTTTCGCCATTGCAAGCGAAGTTTTGTGGCGAGCCCGTCTTCTTGCAGCAGTGGAGGGTAAAAGCTGTGTTATATGGACCGGAGGTAATAATTTAGCTTTAAATTGTCTTCCAATAGTGTGGTAGGGTTTGTTGCTAGTCTGTTCTTGCGCTCATACCAGAACCAGAAGTCCTGTAAACTTTATTTTAAAAACTTCCAAGTTATACATGCAGTTACCATCCCCTAAAATGGGTAGGTAAATAGTGCAAACAGCAGTATACAGGGTGTGTCAGCATACAGGGTATATGGGTGAAACATGCACGACATTGAATATATTCCACATTGACATGAAATAGGCTGTACCCATGTAGGTTTAAATCCCATATTGTTGTTCAGATCATAACAGCCAGACATGTAACAAACAGTTGATGAGACAGATGTGCAATAAGGGGATCCAGGCCTGTGTACCTTGTATGATGGAGATGTGGTTTCAGAGTTATATATGGACTAAAATAGTGGGAACCAAGGATACTGTACCACCCTCTCCACTGGGTCCCAGATCTCCTGGAATTTCTCTTCTTGGTGTTTGAATTTATATTGTAATCTCTCCAGTTTCATACACGACACCAGGTCACGAGCCCATAGGGCCACGGGTGGAGTACTAGGAAGTCTCCAGAACAGGGTGAGCTGACACAAGCCCAACACCAATCCCAGTCATAACAGTGCATTACTTCCAGCCCCCCCGCACTGTTGACCACCCCACACTTAGGCCCAATAGCACCTCCACCGGGTCCATAGTTAGAGATTGCCCCTGAATTTGTTGTAGGAGCGACAGGATTTTTTTCCAGTAGGCATAAATCTTGGGGCATTCCCATACCAGATGGAAGAATGTACCACTATGTATTTTACACTTGGGGCAGAGATCTGGGACCGTTGGGTCAATTCTATGTGCCAGAACTGGCGTGAAGTATACCTCATAAGAACATTATATTGGATTGCCCATAGTCGATTATTCACCGAACAATTTAAAGAGTGTTTAAAAATCCGTGCCCAATCTCTCCCTGTAAGGGAGTCAGGAAATACATCCTCTTCCCAGCCCTTTTTAAGTCAATCTATTTGATCTGGGAGAGCACCCACCAACAACTTGTAACATGCTCTGAAGGGTTTAAAGGTGTGATCCTGATGCCTACCCTTAAAAGTCTCTTCCAAGGGGGATCGCCCATAACCTCCTAGTCCCAAACCTTACATCAGTTTTTCTATTGTTTTACATAGGGAGAGATAGGAAAAGTAGGAGGAGGGGGTGAGATTGTATTTCTGCTTTAGTATGTTGTGATCCAAAACCTGACCATCACTCAACATCTGCTCTACAAGGTAGAGCCCCCTGCGATTCCACAGGTTGAGAATTTTCAGGGGTAGTTCCCCCCCAGCACTTCATAATTTAGGAGAGTGTCTGCAGAAAGCCCAGCCTTATACTGTAGAATCTTATGAGCCATATGCCAGGCCCTCCAAGTCGCTCTGGTGCAGGGGTGCTCACATTTCCTCCCCATCTCCCCCACCAGGTGTCCGAGTTCGACCAGCACATCATAGTAGAGTGGGACGTTAGAATTCGACTTCAGATCCACCCATGTCGGCTGATTCTCCCTACACTGCCCAGGAGATCCTGTGTGTGTGCTAGCTGAGATGCCAAAAAGTAGTATTTAACATTGGGTAGCCCCAGGGCCCCCTGGGAAACAGGTTCCCACAGAATAGCCTTTTTAATCTTAGGTCTCTTCCCTTTCCATAACAATAGGGTAACAGCACCCTCTAGGGCCTTAATGTATCTATTAGGGATATAGACTGGGATCGTCTGGAAGGGATAGAGAAACTGTGGGAGGATACTCATCTTTATGCGATTAACCCTTCCCAGTAGGGTCAAAGGGAGGGCCCTCCAATTGCAACAGTCTTCTTTAATCTTAGCAACCACCCTGCGCAGGTTAATATCAGCCATTCTGGACAGTTTCGCCGGAAGGTATACACCCAAGTATTTAATCTCCTGGGATGGGGGGATAAGCCGCTGATTAAGTTGGATAGGGGTTTTGTTTCCACTCAGGGGCATCCATTTGCACTTGCCCTAATTTATTTTGTGACCTGAGATTGGACCATATGTATCAAAAAATGTGGGTCAGAGCTGGGAGGGCAACCACTTGGTCCTTCAAAAATAACAGGATGTCGTCTGCAAAAAGTGATATAACGTGGGTTCTACTACCACCTGTATATCCCTGAATTTCTGCATGGGAGAGGATAGTTTCCACTAAGGCCTCTGTAGTAAACACATATAGGAGCTGGGATAACAGGCACCCCTATCTCATGCCCCGCATAAGACAGAAGGGTGAGGATAAGGTGGAATTCATTAGAATTCAGGCTTGGGGAGAATTATATAATGTTTGATTCCACCACAACATAGTGTCCCCCAGGCCATATTTTTTAAGGACAGCAAACATAAAGGGCCATTTCACGCAACCGAATGCCTTTTCGGTGTCTACCCCTACTGTGGGTAGCTCAATGTTCTAAAGGAAACCCTCTGGGTCACCATTCAGCGGAAACTCTGAAGTATAGAGATTTGCATAAAACTCTTTAAAGGTATCATTTATCTGGGATTGGTCGTATGTAATATTCTCCCCTTTCCAGCCCTAAAACCATCCATTCAGCCCTCTTGCTCTTTACCAGACCTGCTAACCATTTACCCGCCTTATCCCCATCAAAGTGTGCCCCTGCTTTGGTGATAAAAAGATTCCCTTTTATCCTACGGTCAGAAAGTTTATTTAGGGAGCACTTCAGAGCCTTGAGTTTTTGTACTTTCTGAGGATTGATACGCCCCATCAGGTCACTCTCCAACTCCCCAAACTGTTTCTCTAGTTCCTTTTCTTCCCTTTCCAGCTTCTTTTTGAGGTAGGAAGAGTAAGATATGGCTTCTCCATGGATAGATGCCTTGAGTGAATCCCAGGTGTTGTGCACACTTGTTTCCTCAGGGTCGTTATGCATTAAGTATTCCCTGATACTTTCCCTAACCTGGGTCATAAAGCCCTCATCCACCAATAGGGAAGGATCCATTCGCCAACTAGGCCTCGGCTCTCCACCCCCCCATGAAGCTGTAGTACGACCTGCAAGGATGCATGATCCAAAACCACCACTGGACCATAACAGGCCTCCTCCACCTGCCCCGCCCATACCTTTGGAAGAAATAGGTAATCAAGCCGTGTGTAGACCTGGTGGGCTGAGGAGAAAAATGAATATTCTCTAGCAGCTGGTTGACATTGTCTCCACACCTCCATGAAGGCTCGTCCCTCCACGATATTCCGTAAGGCCACCGTACTGTGCGGGAGAGGCCTAGATCTCTGACCAGAATGGTCTAAAACAGGATCCCAATAGGGGTTGAAATCCCTTCCCATTATTAAATGATCTCACAGTGGGGCTAGGGACACCCCCAGGTGTGCAAAGAAGTTGGGTGCATCAAAATTAGGGCCATATACAGAAACCCCCAATGTCCACCTCCACTATAAGGCATCTTCCCTGAGGATCTGCGTGGACCAACAAAATTTTGTGAGGTAAGCCAGGCCTCAGCCAAATTGCCACCCCCTAGCCCTGGAAGCAAAAGGGGCCGTCAGTAAGACCCCCCCCAATGCAGATGACAGCCTCAAAGCCTCCTCAGGTGTGGAATGTATCTCTCGGAGGAACACAATGTCCCCCCATCCTCTTAATGTTTACTCAAAAATTTTTCCGTTTAACCACATGTCTAAGGCCATTGACATTCCAAGTTATTAACTTCAACCTATTCATGTTACAGTACCAATGTAAATTTGCTTTGTTGTTTCGTTCCCCACAACCCTGCCCCTGTACAAACGGCTGATTTTGGAAGTAAATTATTCAACGTTTTAACTACCCCAACATATCCCTCTTCCCCAGAATACAATCCTAAAACAGGACGTAATTGCCCCAACTTGTACAGAAATTACCATTCACAACAAAGTGTATACAATGTATCCCTCTTATCGCCCCTCCCCCAATAAACCCCATAACAACAATAACCCTCCCTAGCCCCTGAAACTGTCCACCCACTACTTTGCGTGGATCAAGCGGACTATCCACCTTTTAAACCCCATAAGGATGCTTTCATATATGATTTCCGCCTTTGCTTTCTGGAAGACCGCCATATACTGTGGCCCCTGTCACGGAGTGGGTACCAACATGAGCCCCCCCCCGGCAGAGCCCATTCAAAAGTTAGAATCATCCTCTAAACCTTTTAATAGATGAAGCTATAAAAAAGCGAGGACTCCCTCACTCTATTTGCAGCCCTCTCTGGTCCAATCATATAAACGCCAACCCAATTCCCCCCCAAGAGATGCAGTCACTCCTAACAGAGCACAACAGAGAGTGCCGAATTCCAAAATACGCTGAGTACAGTTTAAACCTCACGGCTCAGTTGACCTCGTTATATAAGTTGGGAGCCCCCAGAAATAGGACTCCGGGGGGACCTATGGTAGTGCGCAGGTATACGTGGGCAATCAGATAGCGTGACACAGTAACAATCTTTTATATAGTTCAAAATTTATTTTAGAATTTCACATTTACTTCCGAAGCAGGACAGTTTCCATCAGCAAGCTGCTTGGAGTTCACTTTAGTCATCTGACAAACACATTTATACAGCACTTTTACATCGCTCCCTGGAGTGCTCTCCGGACCCTCCTTTCTCATCTCTCTCCTAGTCACATCTGACACCCCTAAAAGCTATCTATTCTTTTACACCATTCAGCAGTCAGGTGATACATTAACTTCACCCACCAAAACAGTTTCAATTTAATTTCTTTAAACACTGTATCAATATTTAATTTAAATAATATAAACACATTGTTATAACTTTAATAACTTGCACACTATTAGCGGAGTGAATTACAGTCTTTCAGTAGTGTTTGTTTCCACTATCTGGCATGGGGGAGAACCACACCTTCTAGCAACAGCATAAAGGCATTCAGGGAGTGGCCGGCCAGCTCCTAAAAATGAGAGCAGGAGCTGACTGAGGATAAACACAGTGCTCCACAACGCTACCTGAAACTGAAATGCCCTCGCCCCAAAAAGCATTCCCAGACAGCACATAAATACTTTATTTTAACCTATAAAGGTATGTAGAATACTAAACCTTTTATTTTACAGAGAGAACTCCATGTTAAAAGACAGTAGAAGGTTAAATACCTTCGCGACTGTGTGCACATCCGAACAGGTATAGAATTACCGAAGCTCGTATGTGCATATTCGCACAGGGGGTTTAGCGGCTTACATTTACCAGAAATGCCAGCAACTCTCATCCAAAGGAATATTTCTGATAAACTAAATAATCAATCTGTTTTATATTTACTTTTATAGAGAATCCTGCAATTTAACAAGAGGGTTTCTTCAATATCTCCCTCTATCAAAAACAGGCTATTAAGTAAATTTGTTTAGAAGGAAACAATCTCTGGAGCAAACAAAATGGCTCCAAATAACCATTTAACTTAACTGTAGGACATTTTCAATATGGGCAAAGGACACAGAACAAGAAAGGGAACCCCCAAAAGATTACCTACCTACTTCAAACCTAAGCAAGCCCATGGAAATGCCGAAGGGCAAAACAAGGCTTCTTTAAACTAGTTTAATGTAGCGTCCTTCAATTTTCCATAACAGAGGGCTTACAATTCAAACCCACAACAACACAAGCTAAAATTGGCATTTAAGATAACTTTTAATCACCCCTTCAATATTTGTGCTCGATGGTTTTATTACAGGAAACACTACCAGATACTAGATCAATCCCTTACCCAAAATAGCACAGTTCTCTCCTGCCACCAGAGCTCTCCTCCATCAAATACACATAGAAAAGTTACACGCCTGTTTCACTAAATTCAACACACTTTTCCCTGCCTTACAGTCCCCCCTCTCACCTCAAGGAAGGGATCCAGTAATCGCGCAAACATTTAGGAGCGGCGACTGATATCAACGATCACGTTTTAAAGAAATCGCAACAGAGCGTATATGTCCAGATTCTCATTGGCAATACTATAGCTGAACTAAAAAAAACTGACTGTGCAACCACACACAAAATGAAAAGATAGAAGCCACAAGGGCACTTGCAGCTACCTGGGGGGGGGAGTTTAAACTTAAACCTAGTTTATGTGTATACTTATTTCTAATACGCACTACCCTATTAATATACCTTGCTTTTAACGTTAAATTTGTCACTCATGTGTTTTACTTTTAGAAAGTATATATGTTATCTAACATACAGGATAAGAAGAAAAAATATCTAACCCAATATTTTAAAGCTCCCAATCCTCACAGAGCCACTCTGTGACACTCCTCCCCACCTACGAGGACAACCATTTATTTGGTTGACCTACCCTTTAAATCCTCTTAATGCCCAAAAAAAGGGGGAATTGTGGAACTCTGGACCACCTTAGAGCTCCACCCCAGAATCCCATAACAAATCAATCCTATTACAGGAACTACGATCTGAACAAAACACTACCCTGGGGCCTACATTGTATACAAAAGTAATGAAGTCGCAATAATAAGTGATACTATCAGTCTCCCTCCTAGACATTACAATCACTAAGTCATGGTATTGTGGTTATTATTTTACCATTTCCTAAACAAAATGTTTTGAAAGAGAAATAATACTACTTCAGAATAGGGAGAAAAAGAAGAAAAGGAAAATATAATGGATGCAGGCGGCCAACCCCTCGGTCATTAGGAAGGTAAGAAAAAAAAATCTCAGTTGTAGTATGCATGTCCAAAAACATTCTATTCATTTATGGGAATATTACCATTCCTCTACCATTGTTTCAACTACCCCCAAATGATTACCTTTCATGAAAGGTGAGATGCAATCCTATGGTACCCATACTATGTTGCAGAGTGCGTAGTTATCCATTTTTCAGTGCTCCAAGTTCCAAGCACATCTTCTTGACCTGGAAGGACACTACTTCTTTATTCAGCTGTGAGCTGTGTGAGAAATTCTATATTGCACCTGATATCTGCAACAACGTGCACTTTTGCTTAATTCTGTGGGAGGTGAAACTAACTACCCTTGGTATTTGCTTTTTATTCACATCTTTATTTAGTGTTTAACCAAGAAGGGGCTTGCAAACTCTGTTTATCTTGTGAGTAACTCCAGAAGGATTTAAATACTGCATTTGAGTAGACCCTTGGAGGTAGCTAGATTGTCTACTAGGATTTTCTGATAGTTAAACTATTTTTAAATAAATTACAGGTGGCTGAGGAGTTGAAAAAAGGAGCTTGCAAACTCTGCTTATCTTGGAAGTAACTTCACAAGTGTTTGAATACTGCATTTTGGTTGTCCCTTGGGGGTAGCTGGATTGACTACTAGGATTTTGGGACAGAAACTATTTTTAAATAATTTACTGGTGCGTAGGAGTTTGTGATAGTCAAACTATTTTTAAATAAGTTACTGTGGTTAAGGAGTTGTCATAGCAAAATCTGCAGTGTGAATTGAAACACAGACAGCCTCAGGTGCAGGAAATTGTTTTCAGACCACAAAGTGTTGTATTGGAACAGGAAAGGTTGCATCATAACCACTGTCAACAAATTGCCCTGGGTGGAGATATCCAGACTAGATCAGATTACTATAAGTTACTGGAGGCTGCAATATTTAGAGACACAAAGCACATCTTCTTGACCTGGAAGGACACTACTTCTTTATTCAGTTGTGAGCTGTGTGAGAAATTCTATATTGCACTTGACATCTGCAACAACGTGCACTTTTGCTTAATTCTGTGGGAGGTGAAACTAACTACCCTTGGTAATTGCTTTTTATTCACATATTTATTTAGTGTTTAACCATGAAGGGGCTTGCAAACTCTGTTTATCTTGTGAGTAACTCCAGAAGCATTTAAATACTGCATTTGGGTAGACCTTTGGAGGTAGCTAGATTGTCTACTAGGATTTTCTGACAGTTAAACTATTTTTAAATAAATTACAGGTGGCTGAGGAGTTGAAAAAAGGAGCTTGCAAACTCTGCTTATCTTGGAAGTAACTTCACAAGTGTTTGAATACTGCATTTTGGTTGTCCCTTGTGGGTAGCTGGATTGACTACTAGAATTTTGGGACAGAAACTATTTTTAAATAATTTACTGGTGCGTAGGAGTTTGTGATAGTTAAACTATTTTTAAATAAGTTACTGTAGTTAAGGAGTTGTCATAGCAAAACCTGCAGTGTGAAACAGGAAAAGACAGTCTTTCAAGCAACAGAGGGAGGTGGATGTAGGTTTACGTTTGTTTGTTACAATTTTTTAAGATTTTCAGTGCAGGAAGAGTTTAAAGCACAGCTGACTTATTTTGGGGCTGACTGCTTTCAGAGCACAAACCACCAGGCCTGTTTTCGGGCTGGGGAGGTTTACCTGTGTCTGACTTGAATGTGTGGATTTTTCTCTGTTTGATTAGCAGGGTATTTTCTCTGTCAAATTGTTGTGTAGGGCATCTTGCTGACAGGAAGACACTCATCGCAGCAGTGGGTCAGAGCTTTTAGCTGATTGTTTTGTGAGGGCACAGTTTGAGCCAACCTTCCACCCTCACCCCACCCACCCCTGGAAATAGTTCCTTTATACCTGGGGTTCTGACATCATTTCCTCAAGAGTGCAAGGTGCATATCACTGTCATATCCTCTCTAGCACACTGCACTGACAATATAAGCATACACATTGTATAATATATATATTTCTATATAACAAACCAATCACACACACACACAAAAAATGTGGGTAGTAGTGCAATGTAATGGCTGTGGGGCAGCAGTCTTCCGGGAGTCTTTCTGGAGGCTGAGATGCTGCCCTATTTGCAGACAACTCTCTGCCCTGAGGGAGGAAGTTGCCCGTCTTCAGGCCACACTGGACAGTAGTAAGGAACCTTCCCCCAGGCCACACTGGATGGTAGGAAGGGAACCTCCCCCATCCAGGGAGCACCAGAGCCACCACCACTACCTCAGAGGTTGTGAAGAAAGCACAGCAGTTGGACCACAGTGGGCTTAGGGAGGGTGAGGAGGGTGGAACAGAGGCACACCCAGTCAGTTGTTCCACTCCACAATCCATACACCATTCTGGGGGAGCATAGCTCCCCTATGGATGCACCCGCAGAGGAGACTAAGGAGGCTGAGGACAACTGTCACAAGGGAGGTCCACAGGAAGGAGGCAGAGGACACCACAAGGAAAGGAAGCAGCTCCTGGTGGGGGACTCAATTATTAGGGGGATAGAACTGGGGGGGCAGGGAAAACTGAAATAAGGTGCCTGCCTGGTGCCATGGCTTGGAGAGACAGGAAGCGCATCCTCAGGATCACGAGAACAGCTACACGGGAGTCTGAGCTGGACGTCATTGTCCACCTAGGGACAAATGACTTGGCTCATCTTGAGCTTAGAGCAGTGCAGAAGGATTTTGTAGAATTGGGGAGGGGCCTAAGACAAGTAGCACACACACAATATCCTTCTCTGAGGTGCTGCCTGTCAATGGCATGAGTGAGGCGAGGGCAGTTTGCACCATGCAGTTTAATGAATGGTTGAAAAAATAGTGTGGAGCACAGGGGTTTGGCTTCATTAGGGACTGGGGTTCCACCTGGAGGGACACCAGCCTATACTGGCAGGATGGTCTGCATCTGTCCAGGAAGGATACAAGTCTTTTGAGCAATCGGTTTAAATGCTTCATTGGCAAGCTTTTAAACTAGTCAAGAGGAGGCACTGATAAGCAGCAGAAAATCCCAGCCTCCCTACAAAACAGGGTACTAAATGAGAAAAAGACCGAAGTAGAAAGGTCAGTGGGGGATGCTGCAAAAGAAGGTAAAGCCATCAAAAAAATGGAAAGCAATGAGTACCAATGCCCATAGTCTGAGTAACAAGCTTCCTGAATTAGTGGCCTTGATGGAGGAGGAACATCTGGATATCGTGGTAGTCACAGAAACATGGTACACACAAAACCATGACTGGGACGTAAACATACCAGGATACACTATCTACAGGAGGGACAGGGAGGGTAAAAGAGTAGGAGGAGTAGCTCTTTACATAAGGGAAGGAATCAAAGCAACAGAACAAAAGGGAAAACAGGGAGGAGAAGAAGCACTGTGGGTAAATTTGGAGACTGGCAATGGCACCACAATCCGCACAGGGGTTGTATACAGACCCCCTTCTCAGGGGGAGGAAATGGACAAGGAAATGATAGAAAGAATACTTAGAATGGCAGAAAAAGGGGAGATATTGCTGATGGGTGATCTGAATATGCCAGATGTTAACTGGAGTGCAGTTGCAGCAGCCACTTCGAAGAGTGGGGTTATTCTAGATGCCCTACATGGGGCATGCCTTAGACAACTAGTATTGGAGCCCACTCGAGAGGGAGCAATCTTAGACCTGGTTCTCTCAAATGGAGATGAAGAGAGATCACAGATGTAGAAGTGGGTAGCCATCTGGGAACTAGCAACCATCGAACAGTATGGTTCACAATAAACACAGCAATAGGTCAAGCCATACAAAGGCAAAAAGTACTGGACTTTAGGAGGGCTGACTTTGCTAAAATAGGGTGAGTGCCTAAGGAATGCACTAGCAAATGGGCAGGAAGGAGGGTGGAAGAACAATGGGAATAATAAAAACTGCCATCACAGAGGTAACAAGCCTTTGTGTTAAGCAAATAAACAAAACAATGTAAGAAACCACTATGGTTCTCAAAGGAAGTGGCAGTGAAGGTTCAAGAGAAAAAGAAAGCATTCAGGAAGTACAAGGAATCACAGAAGGAGCAGGACGGAGAACTGTATCAGTTAAAGCAAAAGGAAGCTGGGAAGGCAGTCAGAACAGCAAAGGCCCAAACCGAGGAAAAGATAGCCAACTCAGTTAAGAATGGGGATAAAACCTTTTATAGGTGCATCAGGGAGCGAAGGAAGACCAAGGCAGGGTTAGTGAGGCTTAATAAAGGGGAGGGAGGGTAGGCAGAGGGTGACTGCGAAAAGGCAGAGATACTAAACAAATATTTTTGCTCAGTATTTACAAAGGAAGAGGGGGAGGTACCTAAAACAAACAGTAGAACCACTCTGGATATAGAAGTTGATACCAGCCCATTTACAGAAGAAAGGGTTCTGAAAGAACTCTTAAAACTGAAGGTGGACAAAGCAATGGGGCCTGATGGGATTCATTCCAGAATTCTAAAAGAACTAAGGGTAGAACTAGTGACACCACTGACCACCCTCTTTAACAAATCATGGGAGGATGGGGTGGTACCGAGGACTGGAGGGAGGCAGAGTGATTCCCTTCACAAAAGTGGGAGCAAGGCAGAAGCAGGAAACTACAGACCTGTTAGTTTAACCTCAGTGGTAGGGACAATGATGGAATCACTTCTGAAGGAAAGAATTGTTGAGTATCTAGAGGCCAGAGGGGCACAGGACCCAAGGCAGCATGGATTCACAGCGGGAAGGTCATGCCAGACAAATCTGATAGATTTCTTTGACTGGGTGACCAAAGTAGTAGATCAGGGAGGGGCTGTGGACATGGCCTACCTAGACTTTAGCAAGGCATTTGACACAGTCCCACACAAAAGATTAATATACAAGTTAGCCAGCCTGGGAGTGGGTCCCAAGATGACAGCCTGGGTAAAGAATTGGCTGGAGAATAGGACACAGAAAGTAATAGTAAATGGAGTCCACTCTGAAGAAAGGGGGGTTACTAGTGGGGTACCATGCAGGGTTCAGTATTAGGACCGGTTCTCTTCAATGTCTTTATAAGTGACATTGCAGAGGGACTGGAAGGAAAAGTATGTCTCTTTGCAGATGACACAAAGATCTGCAACAGAGTTGATGCACAAGGTGGGGTGGAAAGGATGAGAAGGGACTTGGCAAGGTTAGAGGAATGGTCTAATGTATGGCAGCTTAGATTCAATGCTAAGAAGTGCAAGGTAATGCACCTGGGAAACAAAAACCAAGGGGAAGAGTACACAATGGGGGGTGAGATACTAACAACAACAAAAATGGAAAGGGACCTGGGGGTAGGCATATCAGATGACCTAAAGGTGGGCAAGCAATGTGAAAGGGCAGCAAGGAGGGCTGGGGAGATACTGGGATGCATAGGGAGAGGCATCACCAGTAGAAAACAGGAAGTTATTATGCCTCTGTACAGACAGCTGGTGAGACCCCATCTGGAGTACTGCATGCAGTTCTGGAGACCCAATCTCCACAAAGACATAGACAGGATGGAAGCTGTCCAGAGGAGGGCAACTAAAATGGTGCAGGGTCTGCACCGGAAGACATATGAAGAGAGAGAGAGACTTAAGGAGCTTAATATGTATAGCCTCGAGGAAAGGAGGGAGAGGGGAACATGATAGAAACTTTC
This sequence comes from Neoceratodus forsteri, assembly GCA_016271365.2. Lineage (NCBI taxonomy): Eukaryota > Metazoa > Chordata > Ceratodontiformes > Ceratodontidae > Neoceratodus > Neoceratodus forsteri. Next base: position 1,447,257,704 of record CM057453.1, on the reverse strand, counting down.
AAGTACCTCAAGGGAATCAACAAAGTCCAAGAGGGTAGCATCTTTCAAAAAAAGAGGTGTGCAAGAACAAGAGGGCACAATTTGAAGATGGGGGCGGCTCAGAGGCAATTTAAGGAAGTATTTTTTCACAGAGAGGGTTGTGGATGCATGGAACGGCCTTCTGGAGGAGGTTGTGGAGTCAAAAACAGTGGTGGAATTCAAGCATGCATGGGACAGTCATAAGGCAATTCTAGGGGCCGGGGGTAGGAAGAAGTAGGCTGCTGGTTAACTAGGATCTGCAGCTTATCCATTAGGTAGGGAAATGGGCAGACTGGGTGGGCCAAGCGGTCCTTATCTGCCGTCAAAATCTATGTTTCTATCTGTCTAGTTGGTACCTAGACTGACTTCCCGACCATAGGCATTTCAAATTCCCTATAAATAACTCACACTCTAACATTCTTTTTATTTGTTCACAATAATGACCATAGTTATAATACCTGCTTTCTAAGGAAGGATAACCCACACCCTCCTAGTTAGTATTAACCCTTGGGTAACTACCATCTATTACCCATATTACCTGGCAACTTCCCCTTTCTCCATGGTAACCATTTACTAAAACTATCATCTTTTTGTATGTCATCTTTCTTATATTTTCTAATGAACCCCCGCTGCTCCCGTACATAAATTGCCACTTGCCGATACATACCCGGCCAGTGGTAGTAGGGGACGAGTTGTTCTAAAAGTTTCCCATGCTCTATCTGCTTACTTCTTTTGCAAATATCATTTAAAACCCCTTCTCTGTACTTATGAGGTATTACCACCCTTGCCCGCACCTGGTTAGTATGGGGATTTGGTTTTACGTGGTAGAGGATATCTCCCTTAACCTCATACCACCATAAGGGTTTACTTTCCCCATCCATTCCTGTTGTTCCATGATTCTGGACAGCATATTTACTAAGCTGGGTAATTTCAGGATCCCCTACCTGTAATAATCCCCAGTTAGTATTCAAAAATCACATTTATTATCATTAGTTTTAATATAACTCCCTTCAGCAATTGTTGCCTCTTCAGGTTTGACAGATGGTTTCACCCCATAGTCTGAAACAGTCTCACCTGGGGACTTGTATGTGATTTGTTGTTCTTCATCCTCTATCCAATACATCCCATCAAATAGGGGTAAGACAGGAAGTTCCAAACATGCTACACTATGCTTTTCTGTCTTCACCTCAAAGTCCAATACAGTCTCACCTGGGGACTTATATGTGGCCTGTTTTCCATCCTCGGTCCTATATATTCCATCAAACAGAGGCAAAACAGGGTGTTCATTACCAACTGCACAAGGTCTCTCATCCTTCACCTTTTTAAACCCTTCAGGGTTAGTTACTTCCCCAGATGTTGTCAGGCGCCTCAATATTTCCTGATATCTTTGCTCAGCAACTTTCCATCTATTTTCCACCTCCATCCAATGAAAAAACATCCACTGAAATAACTTCATCTGTGCCAGTCCATAAGTACACCAGGCCTTGTCATCATCCATCAGCTTTAGCACCTTTGGCTCCATCTTCAATCAGCTCACAAAGGACGTTGCTTCTCAGTCCAAGATATTTTAGCAACTCCAGCTATCGACCTCACTGTACTGTCCTGCAGACGGTACTGCCCACTTGGTCTTTGGTCAAACCTGCTTCACATCCCACTTCTCACACCATATATGGTAGTGCAGAGGTATACGTGGGCAATCAGATAGCGTGACACAGTAACAATCTTTTATATAGTTCAAAATTTATTTTGGAATTTCACATTTACTTCCGAAGCAGGACAGTTTCCATCAGCAAGCTGCTTGGAGTTCACTTCAATTATCTGACGAACACGTTTATACAGCACTTTTACATCGCTCCCTGGAGTGCTCTCCAGACCCTCCTTTCTCACCTCTCTCCTAGTCACATCTGACATCCCTAAGAGCTATCTATTCTTTTATACCATTCAGCAGTCAGGTGATACATTAACTCCACCCACCAAAATAGTTTCAATTTAATTTCTTTAAACACTGCATCAATATTTAATTTAAATAATATAAACACATTGTTATAACTTTAATAACTTGCAAACTATTAGCAGAGTGAATTACAGTCTTTCAGTAATGTTTGTTTTCACTCTCTGGCATGGGGGAGAACCACCCCTTCTAGCAACAGCATAAAGGAATTCAGGGAGCGGCCGGCCAGCTCCTAAAAACGAGAGCAGGAGCTGACCAAGGATAAACATGGCGCTCCACAACGCTACCTGAAACTGAAATGCCCTCGCCCCAAAAAGCATTCTCAGACAGCACACAAATACTTTATTTTAACCTATAAAGGTATGTAGAATACTAAACCTTTTATTTTACAGAGAGAACTCCATGTTAAAAGACAGTAGAAGGTTAAATACCTTCGCGACTGTGCGCACATCCGAGCAGGTATAGAATTACCAGAGCTCGTATGTGCATATTCGCACAGGGGGTTTAGCGGCTTACATTTACCAGAAATGCCAGCAACTCTCATCCAAAGGAATATTTCTGATAAACTAAATAATCAATCTGTTTTATATTTACTTTTATAGAGAATCCTGCAATTTAACAAGAGGGTTTCTTCAATATCTCCCTCTATCAAAAACGGGCTATTAAGCAAATTTGTTTAGAAGGGAACCAATCTCTGCAGCAAACAAAACGGCTCCAAATAACCATTTAACTTAACCATAGGACATTTTCAATATGGACAAAGGACACAGAACAAGAAAGGGAACTACCAAAATATTACCTACCTACTTCAAACCTAAGCAAGCCCATGGAAATGCCGAAGGGCAAAACAAGGCTTCTTTAAACTATTTTAATGTAGCATCCTTCAATTTTCCATAACAGAGGGCTTACAATACAAACCCACAACAACACAAGCTAAAATTGGCATTTAAGATAAGTTTTAATCACCCCTTCAATATTTGTGCTCGACAGTTTTATTACAGGAAACACTACCAGATACTAGATCAATCCCTTACCCAAAATAGCACAATTCTCTCCTGCCACCAGAGCTCTCCTCCATCAAATACACATAGAAAAGTTACACGCCTGTTTCACTAAATTCAACACACTTTACCCTGCCCTACAGTCCCCCCTCTCACCTCAAGGAAGGGATCCAGTAATCGCGCAAACATTTAGGAGCGGCGACTGATATCAATGATCGCATTTTAAAGAAATCGCAACAAAGCGTATATGTCCAGATTCTCATAGGAAATACTATAGCTGAACTAAAAAAAAACTGACTGTGCAACCATACATAAAACGAAAAGGTAGAAGCCACAAGGGCACTTGCAGCTACCTGGGGGGGGGGAAGGTTAAACTTACACCTAGTTTATGTGTATACTTATTTCTAATACACACTACCCTATTAGTATACCTTGCTTTTAACGTTAAATTCTTCACTCATTTGTTTTACTTTTAGAAATGACATATTTTAATCTAACATACAGGATAAAAGGAAAAAATATCTAACCCAATATTTTAAAGCTCCCAGTCCTCACAGAGACACTCTGTGACAGGATCATGAGACAATCAAGGTTTAGAGAAAGAAGACTTTATGCATGCAGGTTATGCCTACATCTGGGTACAGTTCTGAGGGCATACAGTTCGGCCAGCAGTTTCAAGGATATACATTGCCCAGGCCATTGCACCCAGAGCTGGCAAGATGCTGGGACTTAGATTCTCAAATTATGCACACATGTCGAAATCTTGTCCTCCGGCACCAAAACTAGCCAGATTCAACATCAAGCTAGAAGTAAAGACAGAGGGATTCCTGGCGCTGATCAGGGTGTGACCCCATAAAGGTCTATCTTAGGGGTTTTGTGAGTGAGAGCAGGAAGGGGAGCCCTCGCCAAACCAGCCATTATAGGCCCCATATAGGAGTTGTGGTCTGGCCCACTGAAACGTGCGCCCCCCACCCCACTCACTACAGAACCCAGCCCCAGTACCTCTGTGTATGTCTACTTTCCTTCTGGAAACACCACAGCAAAGACACCTCAGCATCTCCCAATTTTCTTGTTGCTGCCCACAAGCTTTCTCCAAATCAGCCACGCACTCCATAGCCGCATCAGGACTGGTAAAGGATGTAGGCTTCCCACCCTGTTGTCTTATAATCAGGTGCACCAGGTAAACAAGTGCATATTGGCAACCCAGGTTGTGGAGCCACTTCTTGACCTCAGCAGATGCTCTTCGTTGATTTTGAAGCTGCCACAAGTAGTCAGGGAACAGACTGATACGTGAGTGTTGCACAATTATTTTGCCCTTCTGCCTTGCCTTTTCCAGCACAGTCTGGCGGTCAATAAATCAGAGAAATTTTATAATTATATGTCTAGGCTTTAGTCGGGGCAGGTTTAACTCCTAGGGACCTGTGTGCACGCTGAATTTCCACGGAGACCTCTGGGGGAACATCCAGGATGTCACAGAGCCATTTCTTGACAAACGAGGTGCAGTCTGTTCCTTCCAGTCCCTCAGGCAGGCCTACCACATGAACATTGCACCTGCGTTCCCTGTTTTCGTGATCATCTATGGTTTGTTTTAAAAATTCGCTCTCCCGAAGGGCTTTTTGTAAATCAGTGTGAGAGCTTTGCAAAGAATCCTCTTGTGTGCTCACCTGTGCATCTAGTTCCCCCAACCTGGTCTCATGTAAGTCGACTGTCTCTGAAACGGAGTTCACGGTCTGCTGGAGGTGCTGGATCTGTGTAGTAACATTTTCAAATCCAACCTCCATCCTTGTCCCCAAGTCATATTTGAGTTCTTTTAAAAGCCTCTCCAACGCATGATACCCTCGTTGGTCGTAGAGGGAGTCGCCTGGTCCATCCTGGAGTTAACTGAAGGAGTCCCTTTGGTCTGTGGCGTGCCCAGATTACTGGCGCTAGAGGTGCTTCTTAGACTGGATTTTTGCAGGCCTCTGCTTGTCTTTGTTGGTTAATGCGATCTGAATGGTAATTTTGCCTTCTTCTTCTTTGCCGATTTCATTGGCGCTGGCATTTAGCAAGGTATTGTAGTGCAAAATAAGACGAACTGCTGGGGTAGCAAGAAGGATGACAGAAGAATGTGGTGGACAGCCACGGAGCTCACAGTTCAAGCGTCCATCTTGCTCCTACACTTGGCCACGCCCCCCCAGCTCACTCTTAACTATCTCTTTTTTTATTTTAAAAACAGCAGGCAGTCAGTTCCATTTGGAATTCTCCCCTCAAGCTACCCCAGAATGCTGAGGGGGAGAACACTCCCAAGCTAGAAGTTCCATTTGTTCTTTGCTGGCCTGAGCTGGCCAGGCTGGGCACCTACTTTGAGGCATTACAACAGCAATTAGTATTAATATGTTGGCATGCAATAGGAGGGTGGGGGATGACAGTAGACACCATCGAAATCGCTGACATGGTGGCACATGACAGTTGAGGGCAACAGAGGGTGACAGTGAACAAATCTAAATGATTATGGCAAAGTCAAATCAGAGTGTGCAGACAACTGGACATCCATCACGTAAACGGACCAGAGTGTGGCTGGATGGATCACTGCACTACATTTTGAGTAGCTTTTTGCTGGCATGGATAACATCCCATGCCCAAGTTCTCAAAACTTTTGTTTTCTTAAATATATCTTACACAGAACAATGCACAATTGAGTTATCTGTGAAATATAACATATGAAAAGTATAAATTACCGTCAATTAACTCCAGGAAGGTTTATATCAATGTTCATGTCCATAGGTAGATAAAGTGAATCCATAAAACAGTAGCTGCAGTTCTGTTCAATAATATATACTGTACATGTATCCACGATAAGCAATTACAATGCAGACTGCCAGAATCATTCTGTGCACCATACCTCTCAACTGTCCCTGATTTTCAGGGACGTCCCTGATTTTGCCTCAAAATTTTCCTCTGTCCCTCGTAAAATTTCTGTTTTTGTGACTGAATAGTGGGGATTGTAAGCATAAAATAATGTTAACCATTAAAGTTACAGACTAGTTCTTCATTAGAAAATGCGTCTTACACTAATTCCTTTATTCCTAACAGCTTTCTTAGTGAGTATTAAAAATGTTTAAGATGTGTCCCTGATTTTGGGTCTCTGTCCCTGATTTTTTTAATAGAAAAGGGGAAAAGGGAACAAAGTCCACAGGCAATGAGCAATCTAATTTTAAATTCGAACTTCAAAGAATTGTTGTTCTTCCCCAAAGCAGCCTTTACCGATGTATTTGTATATTGGATTGATGTCTCTGTATCAGAGCAAGAGGGATGGTAAGGCGCTGAAGAAATGTTGATGCAGACATGATGACTCCATTTTCAGAATTTCTTTCTTTTATTGATAATTTTAAAACATGGCATAGTACCCAACGTTTCACCTAATTGTAGGCTTTATCAAGAGTTGCCATTTCTGGAAAATACAAAAAGAAAAATATTAAAAAAACCTGTTTGCTTAAAATTCCAAATGACATTTGATCATTTTAATCTAGTCAATAAATATATTGTTGCCCAATGGTGTTACTCACAGGGTGATATTTTAAACATATTCTTTTTCATTGTTTGATAGTTCTCTAAAGGTCAAAGTAAGTTCCAAAGTTGACCTACAAAATACATATTTAAATTATGCACTTAGAACAAAAAAAGTTCTTTGCTAACAAAAATACAATATCAATATGTACCATAAAGATATTCATTCATGCTCACCAATCCTTCAATTCCATAAGATGCTTATTTCAAAATCCTAATATTCTTCCAAATTTCAGACATAATCATAAGACACTGTTTCATAAATGCATTTTTCTAAAAAGAAAAAATAAATAAATGAAGGATTTTGTAATAACATCTTGTTTCCAACATGTACATAGCCTAGACAAAACTATAATCTGATCATTTCTACTTTTTATGTATCCAAAAGACCAAACATAGTGAATTCTCATAAGCGATCCCTAAATGGGCATGCAAATCCCCAACGTCCAATTCATAAGGTCACAAAACTTCATCCTAAGTAAATCCCAACATTTTTGCACTAATTAGATAGTTGACAGACCAATAGGATTCATCAATTTAATAAGCACATATGATGCTAGTGGTTTATAAACTTGAAATCCCAGCACTACATTTACATTTATATTACTAAACAGAATCACAAAATGCTTTCTCTTATCTGTCAATTTATAATAGTGCATCAAATTTACATATGCGATATTAAGATCAAATCCTACCCCACCACAAAAAAAAAGTAACCATCATTTAAAATGTAACATTTCATTTGTAGTCATTAAATCTAAAGCCCAAAATAAGCTTTCGTTACTTCTATAGACATGAAAGAAGTCACCATTATTCCATCTTAGTTGCTAAGTAGTCTTCCTATTCCTAAGTCCTAAAATTAATATTTGTATCGAAATTTAAATGTTTCAGTTGTACATTCCAAAAAGTCATTCAAGACCAGACTATTATACAAAATGGAATAATTAAAAGGGGGGGGGCACATTTCAAGAAGTGCAGTAATCATGAATATGTTCTATTAACGGTCCTATGTTCATTCACGAACATTTGGTAGTTTACTCATACTCTCATTTAGATAATTCTAAAAGCATGTTGCTCCCCAATTTTGTTCTGCTTGAAAAAAAAAGCACCATATACCCAACCTTCCAGCCAGTCTGTACTTCTATAACATTGCTGTATCTGAATCAATAGAAAAAACACACTAAAATGTTTTCTCATAGCTGTTTATGTCAGTAATCACTTTAAACGCTGCATTCCGTTACTGGAGATTGTTGTTAGATTCTCCAAACATTTATTCAATGGGAATTAAATCCCAAACCTTCCAAATTGTTAAACAAATATACTAGCTAGTTCATATTCAATCGGGGTTAATATTTTTGGAAGCAACACGCAAAGCCAAAAAATGCCGCCTTTTAGTGTGTTTTTTCTATTGATTAAGATTTTTTTTTTTTTGTGGTGGGGGGTAGGATTTGATCTTAATATCGCGTATATAAATTTGATGCACTATTATAAATTGACAGATAAGAGAAAGCATGTTGCGATTCTGTTTAGTAATATAAATGTAAATGTAGTGCTGGGATTTCAAGTTTAAAAACCACTAGCATCATATGTGCTTATTAAATTGATGAATCCTATTGGTCTGTCAACTATCTAATTAGTGCAAAAATGTTGGGATTTACTCAGTGCTTAATTTGTAAAGAAAGAGTTGCCAGAGCTCTGAGTCCAAACACCAAAAGCCAGGGGTCGGCCCCCAGAAGCTATGGGTTTTTAGATGCTCTGTGGTGAGTTTTGGGGGTTATATTGCAGATAAAACACATTTCTATATCAGGCTCCCTGCCCCTGAATCCATGGGAAGAATTTTTTTTTTTTTGGGGTGGAGTCAGGTTGGAGAGCCTGGCTGACCGGGCACTGATAAAGGATCATGGCTGAGCATGTATAAGTATAATGCAATGGCAAGATGCTGTGAATTGGCTCCAATGCCAGGGGTCTGGGTGCCGGTAGGCCCCCAGAAGCTCTTTGGTTTTAGATGCTCTGTAATGAATTTGGGGGGTTATATTTATATTCCAGATAAAACACATTTCTGTGTTTGGTTCCCTACCCCTGAATCTGGGTAAGAATTGTTTTGGGGGGTAGAGTCAATTATTGTAGAGTCTGGCTGACCACTGGTAAAGGACTGTGGGCTTGTATAAAGGGCAAGATGCTGTGAATTGAACAAAGGCCAGGAATCTGGGGGCCAGTAGGCCCCCAGAAGCTCTTTGGTTTTAGATGCTCTGTGGTGAGTTTGGATGGGTTATATTGCAGATAAAACACATTTCTATTCTGTGCCAGGTTCCCTACCCCTGAATCCAAGGAAGAATTTTTTGGGGGACAAAGAATAGAAATGTGTTTATCTGCAATATATAACCTGGCCAACACTCACCACAGAGCATCTGAAACCAAGAGCTTCTGAGTCCTACTGGTCCCCAGACCCTGGCCTTTGGCTTGGGGTCAATTCACAGCATCTTGCCCTTTATACTCTGAGTTATGGTATTGAGACTGTGGCTGACCTTACTAAGCAACAAAATGTACCACATAACATCTAGCATGGTACAAGTAATAGAAGAACCAATTAAAACTGAAGCATGAAAAGGTTTTATAGCTAAAGGATCATGGGCATGTAGAAGCTATGGCAAGGTACTGTGATCCAAAGGCCAGGGGTGTGGGGTCTGAAGGCCCCAGAAACTCTTGGGTTTTAGAAGTGCTGTGGTGAGCTCGGCTTTGGTGAAGATAAAACACACTTGTGTTACAGGTTCCTTATTGAAGATAAGCACATTTCTGTTACAGGTTCCCTATTAGGGAACCTGTAACAGAAGTGTGCTTTATCTTCAATAAAAGCTCCCAAACTCACCACAGAGCATCCAAAACCCAAGAGCTTCTGGCCTACCTATAACATTAACTATGCTCCTGCAATTAATTTGGTAGAATGGGAGGTTAGCTGCTGCAGTAAGAACATTTTATAATATGACATTGACATGGTCTAATACTTATCGAACCCCAGGCCACCGTGCACACCATACAATACCAGGCATTGGGCAGAGTTGTACCCTGCTAGATGCCATGTGGTATATGTTGTTGCTTAATAAGGTGAGTAAGCGAGTCTCCAATATCCTGACTCCATCCAGATGAAAAAAAAATGTTCCCCTATAAGTCAAGGGGATGCTCCCCTTGACTCCTAGGGGAACATTTTTTTATCATCTGGACAGAGGCAGGATATTGGAGACTCTTGCTCACCTTATTAAGCAACAACATGGAGGTACTAGGGAACCTGTAACAGAAGTGTGTTCTATCTTCAATAAAAGCCACAATACTCAAAACAGACCATCTAAAACCCAGGAGTTTCTGGGGGCCCTCATCAGAACAGGATATTAAAATGTCTAGCATTGCACCATCTGCCTTTTTTTAAAAAAATATATTTTTCTAGAAGATTTTATTTAGTTACCTCTCTTTTATTTTACAGGTCTTGACATGTCTTAATTGCCTTATCAGATAAGTATAAAAACTTTTTTAATCTGATGATTTACATGTGGTTTAAATCCAACCCTTGTTTCTTTGTGTCCTGTTTAAATTTCTTGTTTTCCTTTGCAGGCATTCCTCAGGAACAGACTCAGTTTTGATGAATAGCTAATCCCCCGCATTGGATTGACCAGGTAAGAGACACTAATGTAACAATGTTCCTTAACAAAAGTTACTATAATATTTTGTGCAAGTATCCATCATGATGTAGTGGATGGTGGTGGTAGCTAGGCCACCATTACTTTATGATGGATGCTTGCACAAAATACTACAGTAATTTGATATGTGTGTGTGGTAATGCATGGTGGAAGTATAGCACAAAGAAAAGAGTATATAACGCACTGTTTCAGCTGCTGCTAGCCAAAATACAGTTTCTGTATTAAGCTACAAATACCATTAAGTAAACATCCATGTTGCTACACCAGTTTTGTAGGTTGCAGAAAGAAATTCTGAGTTTGGTTTGGTTTGTTCTCTACATATCGAGAAAAGACCATAGAATTTCCATATTTCTCTGGCTATCCTTGTGTTTTATTTCCTTACTTTGTGTGTCACTGGCTGATCTGTGCCCTTTGGCAAGCCATAAGCGAACATAAGGGATGGGATTGAATTTCTTCAATGGTGGGCCGACTAGATTGAGGAATAGTAATGAAATAGTTTCAATAAGCATTGATGCTTGTATTGATGTGCATATGAAGTTCATTTGGGAAAAGCCTCACTCACACTCAGCACTGGAGATAGCAATAGTGCTCACGGCTGTCAAGAGGTACTTATACTGCTCCTGAATTTCTTTACCACCTGACTCCTTGTACACCCTGTATGCCTGAATGGTTTCAAGAGTAGTACCAATAGCAAATCTTCTGCAAAGAGATTCAATCTCACTTTCTCCATACAGTGTAGGTAGCTCATCGGGCCAGTACTGCTTATATAGCACTTTCATTTGGTGATCAGATTCTCATATCCAGTCTTGTCACCAGTGGTGCCTCCTTCAGACAGCATACGTTTTAGTAAATTGTCTGCTAAGCTTGGGAAAAATTGTCCTGGGTGAATCTTCTTGTCACAAACATTTCCTTCATGCAATAGGACACCCTGAAACATCCTTTCTTCTATGACTTTCTCACACTGTGACAAAATTTGCCTTGTTTTTCTACCATTCGTCAAATACGCTATTTGGCGGCAGATAGCTCGTGTGCATCAACAATTGTACAATCGCGATGTTGCAATTCAAGAGATAACTCTGACAACTCTGTAGGGCATCATACATAATTCCAAGGTTGCTGACAAACTGAATAGACGACAACCGTTTTCTTAGACCAGAGTAGGTTTTGCATGTTGTGCTGTCACGAGAAATGTCATTAGCCGCAGATGTGAAGTGCTTATAGAAAGCAGGGTAAGCATTCCTAACAGCCTCTACTGTTCTAAAGCTCGACGCAACCCACCGGGTGTCTAACACTCTACCTATCTTGCAAAGCTGAATGTCAAGTGCTTCAGCGCATTCCTTCAGCTCTAACCTATTTTTCCCAGATGTGCTATAAAGAGAATATAGCTTGTCTAACAAACTTTTAAAGTGATTAGTAGCTCCAGCATCTTTCATGACATCATTGACTGCAAGCTCTAGGCGATGAGCAGAGCAGTGCCATGCTATGATATTTGGAAACATGTCTTGCAACCGCTTCACGACACCTGTATTGCATCCAAACATCACTGAAGCTCCATCGCTACCAGGCACTTGGCAAGAAAGTTTTCATTTATGTTAATTTTTTTCAGCGCAGACAATAAACTGTTCACTATTCCCTCGGCAGTCAGATCCTGCAGCTCCACAAGGTCCACAAATAAATTAGCAGGAGACTCCATGCCAGGTAACATCAGTCACATGTATACAATTAAAGCGCTCTTCTTGTTTAAAGCAGTAGCTTCATCAAGTAAAAGACTCACTTTAGGAGCAATCGCTGTGATTTGGGCAAACAACTTTTTCTTCATCTCAGACAAAATGTGATGTTGACTGTTAGAACATGCCACATTGGAATGCAAAATCCTCCCCATGTCCAGTCCATTCAACTGCTGACAGTCTATTTCTACTTCAAAACCATGTGACGGGCGGTTACACTTCGCTTCTTTATAAGCAGTTCATAATTGCAATTTGGGCAGACTGTGCATTTGCAGCTAATTGCAGCAATGTGTCTTTTTTTGACTGCTCAAGAATGCTAGAAGCCGCGACATGTGACTTAGTTTATGCATGTTCTCCTATCTTTTTCCGTAGTGATTTCTGTTGCTTTGCTTTATTGGCACCGTATGAAGTAACACAGGTTTCGATCCATTCTTTAGCCAGCTTTCTTTCCAGCAGATTTTTCAGGACCCAAGTTACTGACTTGCTGACACACACTGCAACAGATTTGATCCGTTGATGACTAACCACCGGTATTTGCTCTGAAAAAAATGTTTTTGTTCACACGTCCATCCTGCAGGAAGTAAATGTTTGCTGTGAGCCACAACTTGTTCAGGTAATTCATCTTCACTACCAGAGCTCTGTGATTCAGAGTCACTATTGGCACAACTGTTTTCGACTAACACTATTCCTTCATAATCATGAACTTGCTTTTCTTTTGTAGCACTGCTGACACATGTAACAGTGGCACCTGATACATCTTCAGATTCTTTTCTGTAGTTTTTATCACTCTCCTTTTTCTTCCTCTTAGTCACTGGCTTACCCTCATTCATACTACCTCCTGGCTTAAAAAAATATGACCATATTTTCTTTTGACCATGAGACATTTTTTTTTCGATTTAATGTGTCAGCTGTCTGCCTGTCTCCAAAATGAATAGAGATCTAACCTGCTCCTCTGCCTATCTCAGTTAGCTTTTTTTTATTCAAGCCCCAGCCCCTTGAAAGAGACAAAGACAATTACTGTCACACACAGTAATGTGCTATATGTAAGTGGAACTTGTGAGAATCAAACCAAGCTCGCAGTCCGCACACATGCGCCTCTGCCTGTATTAGCCTTTTTTTTATTCAAGCCCTAGCCCCTTGAAAGAGACAAAGACAGTTACTGTCACGCACAGTAATGTGCTATATGTAAGTGGAACTTGTGAGAATCAAACCAAGCTCGCAGTCCGCACATGTGCTCCTTTGCCTGTATTAGCCATTTTTTTATTAAAGCCCCAGCCCCTTGAAAGAGACAAAGACAGTTACTGTCACACACAGTAATGTGCTATATGTAAGTGGAACTTGTGAGAATCAAACCAAGCTACTTGAGTCCACACGTGCTCCTCTGCCTGTATTAGCCTTTTTATTAAAGCCCCAGCCCCTTGAAAGAGACAAAGACAGTTACTGTCACGCACAGTAATGTGCTATATGTAAGTGGAACTTGTGAGAATCAAACCAAGCTCGCAGTCCGCACATGTAATCCTCTGCCTGTATTAGCCTTTTTTTTTATAAAAGTCCCTTCAAAGACATTGTCTGTCTGTCACACACGGTTATGTATGTCATATGTTCTGCATAAGTGAAGCTTCTGCTAATTTAGTTGCATAGCTCCTCTTCTCTGCTTTCCTGGTTTTACTGTTATTTTATTTTTTTGGGTGGAACCAGTAGCTGCAGAAGATTGAGAAGAACCCAGTACAGTACTCAGGACAGTTTTAAGATTGCAGGATTCAAACCCAGTCGGTCCAGACCACTCTCCTGGCTGGAAGGTAGGGTTAGAGGGTTTTTTTTTAGATTGTGGAGATAGGAAATTAGAACTAGCAGAAAACATTTTAAGTAAATAATCAGTCAAACCCAAACCCTGACACTAGACTGATGGTTAAATTTACCAACTCCAAATACACATAGCTCCCAGACTGTCTGGACTGGAACTCAGGCTCTCAGGCTGCAAAAACAAAACCTAAATGCAATCTGTCTCAACTGTCTGCTTCGTTATTTTCCTTATTTTTGAAGAGCCAGCTGACTGAGCCAAGATTTCAAATTTATTTGCCTTACTAAGTCTCACTAGTCTCAACTACTTAACTATTGAAAAAAAAGTCCTTTGCCTGAAGCACAGGCTGCTTGCTTCCCAGTCTGTTCTGACCAGAAGTCCAGGGGCCCTAATTACTAACTAGCAACTACTACTGCCAAAGTAAATTGTCTGGGCTGAGCTTGCTTGCCTTCACCCCACATTTTGCTGCCTCTGGCTTGATTTTCGAATCAGAATCGTCCCCACAGGCTCTCTATAGCCTGCCAGAAAGTACTCCCGAAATGGTCGGTCACTCGCGCTCTCCCTGCCTTAAATTTTGCTCTGCCAGTCTGCCTCTAGTCTCTGGCTTGCTTGAATCTCTTCCTCACTCAGGCTCTTTAGACACTGCCAACTTTCCCCGGCCCTGGCCTTTTCCTTTCCCGCCGTGGCTCACTGCACAGTCTCTCTTCCGAGGGCCGAAAACCAACCCACGGTCGGTCACACGCTCCCCCCCCCCCGAGGTCCCCGCCTCCTCCCTCTACTAGTACCATGATTCACGAAACGGTTTATTTTAAACCCCCCCAATGATCGATCTCCGATCTCACAAGAGACAGATTTCAGTGATTTTCACAGACGACATGATGACAACATTTCACATTTCAAATGTTTTATATTGCCAATTTGCCACAAATTGTTTGTACTGCTGCTACAGTCTGAGCCAGAAACAGTGACGTGACTTGACTGAGCGCGAAGACTGCACTGACTGACTCAGTCACTCCCCCATGTACGTGATTAACGATGTTAATCATTCCTGACGCTATGATTGGCAGGCTGAGGCAGGGCGAGGCTTGGCAGCAATGACACAGAGAGAGAGAGAGAGACATGATGCACCAGCACCACCTGACAACAGAACAATTGATCAGGTGTTTTACAGCCTGTGACACCGGCAGATTATCAGGTGACTTGACTCACTGACTTGAAGGCTGGAGAATAAATACTGTCTATACTGCAACTGCAAGCAAGCACACAGTGGGCTGCAAAGGGTGAGAGTGAGACCTGAGAGGGTGAGGGTGATTATTCGGAGACTGGCACTGCCGTTACTTAGAGAATGTGAGCAAAATGAAATTATGTACCAGTGGCATCCTCGCTTAGTTTGTTCAGGCTGCAGCGGAACAAACTAAGCGAGGATACCACTAGTACATAATTTCATTTTGTTCACATTCTCTGTGGTTGAACTTCGGTAGGTTCACAGTCACTGCATGGCTCATTTAAATACATGATGTGCATCACGTGCTAGATGTCAAACAGTGGTTAAATGGGCAATGGGCTGGCACATCTAAATCGTTTGCGTGTAAGTGTGTGTGTGTGTGTGCGTGTGCGTGTCTCCACGGTGGACCGACTACGACCTTGATGAGTAATCGGGGGAGACTCATCTGTGACTGACTGAGTGACTGTCCTTTTAAAAAAAAATGTCAGTTTAAAAGTAAGGGCTTTCTGAGAACGAAGCATTGCATTGGGGGTGAGCTGACTAGCTGAGCTTAAGTTCCTTCTGCTTCCGTTCCAGACCGGTCCGGTCCTACTCCTACACCGTATTAGTGCAGTATGACTGTGTGAGAGCCTGAGAGGTGCCGAGGCTCAGCCCCGGAATGAAAATAGGTACCGGGGCTGAGCCCTGGCTAGCACCGGCACAAATTAAGCACTGGATTTACTTAGGATGAAGTTTTGTGACCTTATGAATTGGACGTTGGGGATTTGCATGCCCATTTAGGGATCGCATATGAGAATTCACTATGTTTGGTCTTTTGGATACATAAAAAGTAGAAATGATCAGATTATAGTTTTGTCTAGGCTATGTACATGTTGGAAACAAGATGTTATTACAAAATCCTTCATTTATTTATTTTTTCTTTTTAGAAAAATGTATTTATGAAACAGTGTCTTATGATTATGTCCGAAATTTGGAAGAATATTAGGATTCTGAAATAAGCATCTTATGGAATTGAAGGATTGGTGAGCATGAATGAATATCTTTATGATACATATTGATATTGTATTTTTGTTAGCAAAGAAACTTTTTTTGTTCTAAATGCATAATTTAAATATGTATTTTATAGGTCAACTTTGGAACTTACTTTGACCTTTAGAGAACTATCAAACAATGAAAAAGAATATGTTTAAAATATCACCCTGTGAGTAACACCATTGGGCAACAATATTATTTATTGACTAGATTAAAATGATCAAATATCATTTGGAATTTTAAGCAGACAGGTTTTTTTAATATTTTTCTTTTTGTATTTTCCAGAAATGGCAACTCTTGATAAAGCCTATAATTAGGTGAAACGTTGGGTACTATGCCATGTTTTAAAATTATCAATAAAAGAAATTCTGAAAATGGAGTCATCTTGTCTGCATCAACATTTCTTCAGCGCCTTACCATCCCTCTTGCTCTGATACAGAGACATCAATCCTGATTTTTTTAAGCCTTGTCCCTGATTTATAAGGTAAGAGGTTGAGAGGTATGCTGTGCACCAGAGTCTAAGCTACACAATAATCAGCATATGAATAGAATATGATGTAAAAGAATGTAAAAACTGCATGACGCCCTCTTACAAATTTCTGTGGATGCCAATGCTATTGCTTATGAATGCAATTAGTATAGTAGCTGCAACATTTAAAACATCTATGCAGCTAGAAGAACGTGATGCTAGTTCAGACAGACTTTAAACTTTAGTGTTTGCAACATAGTCTGCGCTTCCCAACATAACCCGTAGCAAACGCGGTTATTACTTCTGCAAGTGAAAATTTTAACTTAAACGTAGCGATTTCGGAAAATAGTGTGGATGTCAATCAGTGCATTCTGAGATTTGACATCCACAAGATGGCGGCGCGTTATGAGTGCTCATCGCTGTCAGTCTAGTTCTATGCTCGGCACGGAACTCCTGGGTTTACTGCCTGAACACTCCCACGTGTTCCCAACGCTGCGTTCAAAAATGTAGCAAGTCAGCCCGCCAAAAAAAGCAAGCCTTCATAACATGCGCTAACTTAGTCAGTATCGCGCTTCATTCCACTCAGCAGTGCACAGTGTACGTTGTTTTCTTTGACAGTATCAAAGAGTGATAAAACCAAGCGGCTAGTGGACGTAGAAACTGGCGTGGAGATGCCCAACG
Source organism: Neoceratodus forsteri (assembly GCA_016271365.2). NCBI lineage: Eukaryota > Metazoa > Chordata > Ceratodontiformes > Ceratodontidae > Neoceratodus > Neoceratodus forsteri. The sequence continues at coordinate 1,447,240,564 of CM057453.1, read as the reverse complement.
GCGACGACTCTTTCCCCCCAAAAGCCACCACCTCGGAGCCCGGCGACAGTGGCAACAGCCTGGTGCCAAAACAAGGTGGGTTCGGGAAACCGGGACAGCAGCAAGGCGCGGCACAGCTCTCCCCGTCCAAGAAGATGCCCAGGCTCCCCAAGTGTGCCCGCTGCAGGAACCACGGCTATTCGTCGCCCCTCAAGGGCCACAAGCGCTACTGTATGTGGAGGGACTGCCAGTGCAAGAAGTGCAGCTTGATCGCTGAGAGGCAGCGGGTGATGGCAGCGCAGGTGAGAAGGGCAGTTCATAAATTGTCTGGTGCTGTGTACCCCCACCCCAACCCCTCCAAATATGTGCATGTAGGTTGAGGGAGAGAAATAGACCGTTATGTCTTGGACTCAAGAAAGCCTACAGGGAAGTGGTTACCAGATGTGTAAGTTACAAAAAAGCACCTTGGTAACGGTTTCCTTGTCGACTGATGTTTTTTTTTTTCTTTAAAAATATATACATAGGGAGCCTTGAAATCGTGTTATCACAAAAAACGGCTACCCTCGAGGTTACCACAGCGCGACTTGAATGGCCTTTTGCGAGCGTGTCAAAGGCCGGCTGTCGCAGCAAGTGCTGGGGGCGCGCGCAGGTTCGAGCAGCTAGCTGGGCAACTGGGCAGACTCGGTGGGCCTGACGGTCCTTTTCTGCCGTCACACGGCCATGAAATTACCGCAGTTAGTATATAGTGTTGCATATGAGAAATTTACAGTAGTTTAATGATACAAAGTTTTAGTCAGCATATTTTATTCCAGCTCAATTATTGCCACGTGGGAGCTTTATCTTGGATAACTCAAGAATTAAACACATCGCCACTTTTTAACTGTAGGGCTTGCTGGGCTCGAAGTGTATCATATTGTATCGTCTTCTGAAAGTAGTGTGCCCGCTTTGAATACAACTTTTAAATTGGTGAATTTTGGTGTACTACTGACTGCGCCCTTCTTGATTTTAGTAGAAGTGAAATGTTTGATGAGAAGGCAGACAGTATTTTCAGTCTTGTCCCTGTTATCATTTTCACTAATGGTGACATTGAATATAGTTTTGGGTGAGTCGGTGTCGGAATGCTACAAGAAAACAAAACTGTAAAATAAACAATAAAACAAATTACATCTTGTTTAACAGGTGCAGTAAAAAACAAACATTTTATAGCTACATATCGTTCCACTGCCAACACAGACGTGTAAAATAAGGAATATGTTCTTTGAAGTATCCAATTTGGGGAAAAAATGTACATTTTTGGAAACTTTAAATATATTTTATTTTTTACATTTATCATGTTGCTTGACCCAATATTTGTGCCAATGTGCTTTTGTCACTAATGCTGCTTTCTTGAGCTCTCTGGCCTAAGATATTCTGATTGTGTAATTTTTGTTCTTAGTCGTCTGATTTATTTCTACCCCATATCCACTTACAAGATTTTTTCCAAAAAAGCAATACAAATACAGAGTTATATAGTGGCAGTGACTTGGGAACCTGAAGGAAGCTGATTAATGGAATTCCAAAGGTGTGTAATTAATCTAGTATACTCAGACTAATTACTGGAATCTTTATCATTTTTTCCAAAAGTCATTTCATAATCACAATAAGACACTCAGGGTGCACATTTGTATTTGGATATACCAACTTATTGGGTGGCAGAAAGTATGAAGCAACACAACACAGACGAAGGCATCTATATTACTTCGTATGCATGCATGCATGCACACCCTGTTGTGTATTATGCCTTGTATTATTAATTGCGTATATCAAGGCAGAAGAAACTTATTGGCCCATTTTTTTGTGCTAGTATTGTAACCAAAATATTTTTTTCTGCCTCATAGTAGACAGGAACTATTTTGATCTGTGCTGCTCAACAGTTTAAAAAAATTTTATTTAAAAAACTAAAATAAATGGGGGGGGGGGCAGATGGAAAGGACAGGAGGATTGGGGAAAGGGGGCAGGGTCAGTAGCGTAAGCTGTGGACCCTGCAGTACGAGCAGGCTAGATAGATCAAATGGCCTTATTCTGCTGGCTTCTTTGTCTGTTCATAAAATATTTTTTGGTTATAAGTGAGTAGCAAGAATTCAGGGCAGAGGCAGTAGTGGCACAAACTCTATATAGTGGTATACTGCAACATTATTTTCTAAATATAACTTTTTTTTATAAAACATTTCTTCGGTGCAGTGAAAGCACAAAACATTTTTTATTTCCAGTTACAGGAGGTAGAACTAGAGCCTTGGGCAGTTATATAAAAGCATTGTTTTACACTTGCACTGGAAAATAAAATTGAGTTTATGGGCGTATGTGATCACAATGTGGAGTAATGCTTGTGCAACTTGTTGGTAGCCAAGGGCTAGTTGCATGGTTGTATGTTACAGACTGTCATTTGTAGCTGCTTAGGCCATGCACACTTTCTGTTTCAAGGGATTACCACCCTGTTGCGGTACCAGGAAGACAAAGGAAAGAGGGTTCCACCCCTAGAGGTGCAACGGGAATGTGATTCCTTTGGCTAAAGGTATCTTAGGAAGGAGGCCAAGAAGAGAAGCGTGCTGCTGGAGGAGTTGAGGTGAATGGTGGGAGCAGAGAAAATGAACTTCTGAATGAGGCTGACGGAAGCCACTTTATAGTGTATGGAGACCCCTTGTTCCACACTGAAATCCATTGCAGTCATAATGTTGTTGTACCACAGCTCAAATTTCATGGAACACAGTTACACCACACTGTGGTACAACAGCATCTTGGCTGTTTTTCAGAGTGCATGAGACAGCACTTTCAGTAATGGAAAAACTGCCTTGCGCACATCTCGGTATTCAGACAGTCAATATTGTGACAGGATGGCAGGGGTGTTTTTTTCCAAGGTGGCTGAGGAGCGCTTGACGAGCAGCAAAATAAGCGAACCAAACGTAAAACCGCAAATGAGTATGTTTGTTTTAATGCCATAGTTTTTGAACAAGGGGTCTCCATACACTATATAAAATACCGGCTGGGCTACTGTGCCCAACCAGTCTGTGCTGCCACCTCGGGGTTCTGATTCTGTAGGACCTCTTGAGCTGCGCTCTCAAGGTCAGACAGAATCAGAACCCCTCGCTGGCAGCACAGGCTGGTTGCACATAGTAGCCCAGCCAGTATTCTCTATATATATATATGTCCCAGGACTCCTACCCATCAAACCACAGGCATTGTCTTGTAATTTAATGGGTGTATGCAACCACATTGTGGAGTAATGCTTGTGCAACTTGTTGGTAGCCAAAGGCTAGTTGTCTGGTTGGATGTTGACTTTTATTTATAGTTATTTTGGCCATTTGCAGTTGCTGTCCATTGAGGGACTACCACCCTGTTGGGGTACCAGGAAGGCAAAGGAACCTTCTTTAGATGGTTGCACTGCCAGAGGTGCCGTGAGAATATGATCCCTTTGGCTAAGGTGCCTCAGGAAGGAGCCCAGAAGAACAGTGCAGCAAGAGCTGCAAACATAGATGAGCAATGTGATGACAGACAGATGAGAGCTAGTGAGGAGTGATATCAGACTGATGTGAAACTTTTAGAGGAGAGAGGATATGGCAGGATTGTAGGTGGAGGCGCGCCACCATCCGACCCCAACTCCCAATAGAAATTCTAATACTGGCTATAATGGTACTGGACAACTCACTTTATGGCCTTTGGCACGCGGGAGACAAAAAAAAAAAAAACCCAGGTGGAGGAAATCTTTGGGTATCCATGCCTCGGCTGCCATCCCTCCTGGCGTGGGTACTACTGGTAGGCTTCCTATTCTAATTTGGAATTTCAGTGCAAGGGTAACTTTTAGAGGGATACCTCTTGCTTTATCCCTCTAATGGGATGATGTTATAGGAGTGCGGAAAGTTGATCTTGAAGCCAAAGAAGGTACCTCAGGGATGGAGACCATGCCAAACGAGGATTGAGGAGAGAGTGACAGCTGAAAGGCTAGCATCCAGCCTCGAGACCGTGAGGAAGCCTATCCTTGACTGGAAACTAAAGGAAGTGGATGTAGAATGAGATTAGGTGGACCTTAGGCAGACACAGGGAGAATAGCTTTCAGAGGTGCTGCTGACATGGTCAGCACCACTAAAGGAACCCAGATGACTGGCCTGGTGGCGCAGAGGGCTGAGGCGCTGGATGCCTTACCTTGCGCCATGCTGGTGACCTGTGTTCTGGAATGGACTCGGGCAGCCGGCATGGAGGTGGGAGCAGGATTGAGCAGCTGGAAGGCAGCTCTCCTCTCCTCTCCTAGGGTGGTTGCTGACCCCCGGTGGTCAGTGTAGGCAGAGAGGACAACACACAATGGGAAGGCACCTCGAGACGTGGCATGCGCATGCCTCCACATGAGCACTCACATCCAAGGTACGGGTTATGGGGAGAAAATGTGGAAAAAGTGCTACAAAATATAAATGGAAAAAAAGGAACCCTTATGGACATGGGACATCACCCTCCGGCAGCTGTAGTCTTAAATACTATACCTGGAGGTGTTGCTGACTGTGGGTTTGCATGGCTGAAACTTCCTCCTGAGCACTGGACCTTCTCACCACCCAGTGGGATTGTTGGGAGGAGCTACAGGAGAGAAGCGGCCTGAAAAGTACACCCACCCAGTGAGGGATTCACCTTCAAGATGTGGACTTGAAGGTAGCGAGTGAGCAGGGAAGGGGAATATGATAATTGCCAGTAGGGCCTGATGCCGATGGACTGACTGCATGATGATGCAGAGGGAAGGAGTGATAGATTGGACTGGACTGAATGGACTGCGGAAGAACAACAGGTACGATACTAAATTAACTGAATGACAAGGTACTGAAAATAGGAACACGTATCAAAGACGATTACTATAGTGAACACCCATCCATAAGTAGGAATTGTAGTACAGTCATGACTGTAGTGAAAATACTAAAGCAGACTAACTAATGGATGAATTTTAGAATGGAAGGCTTGGAAAAACAGTGGGAATTGGGTGGGTTAATTGGTTGTATCTGCTAGCTGGAATGCAATACATTCAGAGCAACTGCAGTGAACAAGCATTTGTCAATGCGAAATGTTGTCTCGCTGGCATTGGCATTGGTAGTGCTAGAGATGCATAATAGGAATGGCAGTGAAGTATTGAAGTGACGTCAACCCCACCCCCACCCTGTAGAGAGTGACAAGCATTGGGGTGTGCCTTTGGGTCGTCAGCTGTAACGCTCATGCCATTGTACCTCACCCTACCCTGTAGACACTGACAAGTGTTGTGGTGTGGTGTGCTTTGGGGTCTTTGGGCATTATACTTACCCCATTCCATAAGGCAGTACCCTGACATGGGTGCAGTATAGGAGAATGGGGTGAATTCTGTGGCCGAACAGTGCAAGGCACACCACGATGCCCATCAGTGGCTGCAGGGTGGGGGTGGAATGGCATGAGTATTACATCCGATTATCCCAAGTCACACCCCTGGCGCCTGTCAGTCTGTACTGGGTGGGGTGCTACAGGTGGAAACCCTAACACTGTAGGCGTGTGGTGGTATTTTCACTCCAAATTTTCAACATGGGCTGTTTGTGAGCCCATTTCATGAAAAGTGGCACAATCAGTTTGTTAGTTGAAAGGTGGTTTTGCACAGCGGCTATGCCATTTGGCAACACAGGGACGAAAACATATTTTGGGCAGGATGTGGAGAATGGCAGCTGTATTCATGGGGAGGTGTAAAAAATGGCAACGTTGAAAATCTGGAGTGAAAATATGAAAAACTGGTGAAATCATGAGCATGCATAGAAACTGCACAACACCCTTCCGTAACCCAATTATTTTTGGGAGTTTGTTAGCCACATTTCTAACATAGGCATTTTGGGACCTCCCCTCATGAACAGTGGCGCTGTGATTTTGTTAATCTGTCCCAAAAGTTGATTTCCCACAGCGACCACGCCATTGTGTGCCTCAGATGCGGAAACACATTTTGGGCAGGATGTGAAAAATGACAGCTGTACTGTTCATAAGGAGGTGAGAAAAAATGCCAGTGTTGAAAATCTGGCATGGAAATATTGCAGATTTGTGAAGTTACAAGGGTGCGTGGAAACTGCGCAACACACGCGTGTAACCAGGGCTCCAGATAAGATTGTTTGAGATGATTACTGTACTCCTCATTTTGAAAGTGAGATGAGTAAAGCCAAATTCAGATGTGTACAAATATCTGGATGGAGGGGAGTGAGGAGTACATTTTTAAAATGTAGCTTTCTTTCCTAGATAAGAATCAATCGGGTGCCAACAATGCCCCAAATAATAATGGCAGGCAGGAATAATTTACTCTCCAAATTTAAATAAAATTGGGATGCACACGAGTGCTGTAAATCTGGGAAATAACTGCTCCAGCTGAATTACCAGTTATGTTATGAAGCACTGTTCTATGGAGTGTGGCTCATTTACAAATTTTGGATGAGTACTGGTACTCGTTAAAAAAAAATTTTCTGAAGAATATTTCCTAAAATGAGGTGAGTAAAATAGGTCAGTACTCACCCTATCTGGAGCCCTGCGTGTAACACAGTCATCTTATGGACGTTCAGCACCAAATTTTCAACATAGGCATTTTAGGACCTCTGCTCATGTTCAGTATCATCATCGTTTCTTCAAACTGTCCCGAAAAGTGATTTCGCACAGTCACTGTGCTATTCGGCGCTGGACGTGTGAAAACACATTTTGGGCAGGATATGTAAAATGACAGCTGTACTGTTCATCAGGAGGTTTGGAAAAATGCCAAATGTTGAAAATCCGGAGTGAAAATATTACAGATTCATGACGTTACGAGCGTGCGTGGAAAAAGCGCAACACACGCTCATAAAACAGCCATTTTTTGGGAGTTTTGTTACCAAATTTGCAGCATAGGCTTTTTAAAAAAAAACCCTCATGAACAGTGGCACTGTCGTTTCGTTACTCGGTCTCGAAAGGTGATTCCACGCAGTGACTGCAAAATCACCTTTTGGGACTGAATAACACCATGACAGTGGCTGAATTCATGAGGAGGGGTCCCAATAACCCCATGTTGAAAATTTGGTGCAGAAATTCCAAAAAATGCCCGAGATAGGCACTAAAGTTGAAAAAACCCTATTTATGCCATTATACAGCTTACGGCATTTCCTTAGTTTGCGGTCAGCTTTGAAGAGTGCAGACATGTTCCCAGTCCACGAAGATCATTGCGCCAGACTCCGGAGGTAAGTATAGGAGTGAGGAAAGTGGGGAAACGGAATTCTGCGCAGAGGTGAGCACGGGTTGCAGGAGAGGGCAGGGAGATGGCGAGGGACCATTTTCTTTTCACAGGTTTTAAAAAAAATCGCAGGACTTTTAAATTTTTTTGGCAGGCCATTTGGCACGTTGGGGTGGGCTCCCAGCATGCCACCTAAGTGTTTTGGAAGATTCTGTAGCCAATGGGGATTGGGCACCCCGTCGGCACATACTGAGGGGGGCTGACCGAGCCGAGGGAATTGGGCACTCCTCGGCAAGCAACAGCAGGGCGGGACAAATCATGCCGATGGGGAGTGGGCTTCCGTCGACAAAATACAAAAGGGACAGGGATAAGCGCCAATGGGGATTAGGCCCCCGTCGGCAAAAAAACTGTTGAGGGCTGCTGGATGCCAAGAGGATTGGGCACCCCCTCGGCATACATTTTACATGGCGGGGGGTTATTATGCCGACGGGGAGTGGGCCCCACGTCAGCACTGTGACAGGTGGTGGCGACAGACACTGCCGCCATGTTGCCTGCACATAGGGAGGCGTGTTGTGGTCCTGCTGCATGAGAACTTCGCTCTCATTGCAGTGAACCTTTTCTTAGATCTGGTGGCCTCATTAAGGATATGTGAGGTCACCTCCTGCTGCTTGCTGATTGGAGAATGAGGGACGCACCTTCTGATGCATGCCATGCATTCGCCCAACAGTGACCGCGCCTCCAAATCTGCACTACCGCAAGATGTTGGCTGCACAAGCGTGAGCCAACACAAGGCTACTGCTGGTTATTAACGCAGGCTGAGCAAACAAAATACAGGAGCATGGCAGGGGCAGGCAAGCGGAGTCTGAAGGCACACCTCTTCAGAGAGGCATTTGCAGGGGTAGAAATAAGGTTTTGGCAATGGGGAGCCAAGAATAGCTCCTGGCCATTGGCAGTTTTTCAAGTTGGGTTTCTATCCCCATGTCTGGTGTTTCTGACTCAGGTCAACCAGGAGCTATCGCCTAAAAATGAAGAAAAAGTTAAAGGGCATGAATATGTCTTGTTTTGGCAGGGATAAATAGCTAAGTACAGTAGTCACAGCAAGAGTAGAGTACCAGGAAGAGAGAAGAGAGAAGAAAAAGCAGAAGACCAGATTCAGGCCAGACAGACAAAGAACAGAATATGCAGAAGAAGGCAAGCGAGCAAAGGAAGTTACTCAGAAATGTTGCTGAGAATGACTTCTGGTGACGTCAGTGACCGACATGGCGGTCTGATTTACCCGCTCCGCTACCCACCAATCAAAATCACTGTTAATTGCCCGCAAGATGATGGCATCCCCAGCTAAACAATGGAGAAATAAAGGGGGGAAGCTCCACCTAACCCCTGCCCAGAAACTTAAGGCTCTGCTGCAGGAGGATGACTTTGAAATCAACGAGGAGGCAGAGACCACCGGAGAAGCACAGCAGACCGAGCAGCATGGAGGCCTCCGTGAAGACGACCTGATAGAGACTATTAAGCAAACTGAAATTTGAATACCTGTAAATTTTCTTTCTCCGATGGCTGGTCTCCGGGCTTCCTTACTCCTGGGCTGTACCTCCTAATGCTGATAGGTAGGCAGGAATCAGACCTCTGCAGCAGGGGACATCCAGCCCTCCATTTCCTGTCTTCCTCAGTTGTTCCTAAAGCAGGCCAGTGAGGCCATACGACAGGAACTTGGAAAAGAGAAAACAAGAATTTTAAGGCATATATGGCCCTGAGGCCATCCAACTATATACATTCTGGGAGGGAATTCAAAGCCGGAGACCAACCCGTCGGAGAAAGAAAATTTACAGTATTTAAATTTCAATTTCTCTCTCTAAGCTGGTCACGGGCTTCCTTCCTAGGATATCTCGAAAGCAGTATGTTCCCAGATGTCCCGGGTGTGAAGAATGTCAAAAAACCCAGAAGGGTTCCCCACCCCTGAAGCAGTTTGCGGCCAGTGAAGTCTTCACAGATGACATCACCTCTAGTGAATTTTTTATTTTTTAAATAAAATGTGTGAATGGATGATCAAATGGCCGCTAATTACGCCCTCGAAGGGGCCAGGTGATCTCACTGGGCTAGGCAAGTTACCCTGGCCTGATCATAAGCCTTGGCGGTGACTGATAGAATCCAACTGGCTATAAGCCCGACAAATCCCTGTTACTCAAAAGGTTTGCCCGTAGCTAGCATGAATAACCTTGAGGTTTTGCTAACAGCTTCCTCCCTCCCTCCTAATGCATGTTAACCTCCCTCTTCCCAGGTGTAGTGTATGAACATTTTTCTTATTGCTTTTAGAGAGTGGGCATAAGGAAAGAGGGATGAACCCTTGATTGTAATGGAGAGGAGACATAACTTTTGGCAAACAAAAAAATGGAACTGTTGTAGCCTGAGGAACAAGAGTACAGTTCTTGGGAAGCAATACTCTTAGTTTGCTGGTCCTCCTGGCTGAAGCAATAGCTTTGGGAAAGAGGGCGACCTTTATTTGAGATGCAGATGGACGCCTTAAAAGGCTGTGAAGGGGACCCTGGTTGCGGCCCTGCGAACCATATTACTACTACTCCAAGGTGGTAGCTTTGGTGTAAAGGAATACATTTTAATATTGCTGCTTTCAGAAACACCAAACATGGGGATAGAAACTCAACTTGAAAAGTGTCTGGATGCAGTCCTTCACCCCTCTATCGTACAGGAACTGCAGGAGTAAAGGCCAATATGTCGGGATACTCTATAAGTGACAGGAATGAAGCCAGAAGCAACAATCCTCCCTGGGTTCTAAAATACACTTTCAGCCGGCCCGCCGGCGTAGCGGTTGGATTTCTGCTTACGACGCCAGCCACTCCAGGTTCGGGAACCAGCCCGGGAGCTGGAAGGTCTGGCCGGGGGAGAGGACTTGAGCGTCCTAGGGACTGCTCATCCTCTCCGGGGGGAGGGGGGTGCCAGAGCTCAGCTCTTGCCTGGCCCCGGGTGGAGACCCAAGGTACAGCAAGTCCGATGCAGAATGGAGGGGTGATGTGCCAGACGTCGGCGCCTTAGCGCCTTGACGTTGGGGGACATGGCACGTCCAGAAAACAGGAAAATGTCTCGCAGCCTCCCAGTAGATGGAGCACCAGGCCCCGACCCTCAATGCCTCTACCAGGCCCGGAGACAGCGTCCCGACGAATGCAGATGATTCAGGGTGTGAAGCCCCCGTCCCGCACCCGCCTGGGGGTACAGTCACGGCTCCATGGGGGACGGACTGCGCCGGTCACCTGGTAGGTGAGCGAGGGCTAATAAGGCCATAGGTGTCTCCCGAAGAGGAGGAGAGCTGCGAGGAGAGGAGGAGCATAAAAAAAATAAAATAAAATAAACTTTCAGAGGAAGAAGAGATACACGAGATCCCCATCATGTTAATAACAGAAACCCTGTAACATAGCTCTTTGAAGTTTTTTCACTCCAGCTCCAGGTCTAGAGAGAGAAGTTGTTGGCATTGGATGCCGAACCGGACTTTGAAGGAGAATGTCTGGACTGAACCTGAATGTTAGAGGTGGTTGCCTTGACCAGAGAATGATAACCAATTAAGTGTGGGCAAGATATAAGGAACAGAATAGAATAGAATCATGACTGACCTCTCCAAAGCCGCTCTGTGTAGAACTCTTGATAGAAGCAGTATTGGAGGAAAGGCTTACAGGAGACTGAACATATCCCAGATTATGGGGAAAAAGTGCCCTGAGCCCCCTCTGGTTCATCCATGACCAGGGAACCGAACTGCTTTGTCTTGGAGTTCTGCAAACTAGGGAAAAGATCTGTTTGAATATTGCTCCATTGTTCTGTCTGGATGTGGGAGGCACTGCCCTTCAGCTGCTATTCCCTTGGCCGGCCAACTTTGTGACTGGGACATTCTGCTGTGGCATTTTCCTGTCCTGGTATGCACATCGGTCAGTGGTGCTCAAGCCACTGAAAAAGGGTATTCTTTTCGCATCTTTTGGCTTCCTATGTCGCCCTGAAGTTCGGTGTATCTCAGCTTTGACAGACTGTCAGTTGGAAGCAAGCTATCCTAATTGAGGAATTGCTGTTCAGAGTGCCTCTGGGCATGGCCTGTTGTTCACCACTCAGGAAAGTTTACACTGTGTGGATAGCCACCCTTACATCCCGTCGTGATGTCTGACCCTTGAGACTGTCACTGGAGAGAGGGTTTAATCTGTCTGAATGAGCAGTGTGAAAAAATAAGCAGTTGGCTGAGCAGCCTGTGAAACTCCTTGATGAGTTTTAGCAGATAACCAAAATTTCATTTTCGGGGAAGAAGGCTTGTGTCCTGATGTGGGCCCCCCAGGCCGACGGGCACCCGACTCCCTCTACCACTGCTTGTCATGCCTGGTTGAGTTGCGGGGCCTTACATACTGATCGTGAGTCTGAGGAAGCCCTCGATATCGGAGTCTGGAGTGGAAGTACTGCCCTTCCGCTCTACACTTGGGATAGAATATGTGACCTTACTGGGTGGGGATATGCAAATAGGAATCTTGCAGAATTATTGGAGCCGGGAAGAATCTCCCTTTTGCGATTCCCTGATGACTGATGACAAGGCTTCCACCTGAAGGTTCTGTTGCGAACAAACTGTTTCATGAACATGAGATCCAGGACTGGCCTGAGCCCCCCCCCGTGCCTTTTGGCACATGGAAGGGAAGAAAAAACCTCCAGTCACTGAAAATCTGTAGTGGACTGTAAAATTCCCCCTTGCAAGATTGCCTGTCTTTCATATGGGTTGCCAGCCCCCTTGTGTGATTGTCTTTCAGATGTGTTGCCAGTGAAGGTGGGGGGGGCTTGGAATAGGTAACCCGTACTGGTAATTTGGATTATGTAACCCATGCTGGCAATGTCTGTGACTCCGCTAACTCGGTTTGGGCCCATTCATGGAAAGTTTATTGCAAACCTGCCCCCCACTGGAGGAAGTGTGAGTAGCGTGTTCTTGTTTCCCTTCCAAGACATTAGTGTTTTAACCCTTAAGGTAATCTCTGTAATGCAGAAGTCATCTGGGGACTGAAGATTGGTCCCTGCCTCTTGAAATGGCATATGCACCTTTGGCCATTTCCCTGGAATCCCTTGCTGCCTCCCTCATGGCTGCGCCAAAAAGGAGATCCTTCACTGGGTACAATAACCAGCTGGCTCTTACCAAGGTAACTGCTTGCCAGGTTCGAATACAGAGGTTGCAGCAAGCCAAGGCGAGAAGAAACATGGTGTGACCTGCCCACCCGACCACCTTCGCTTATGCATGTACTGCATAAGCCGAAGTCAGACCACAAACTGGGGCACCTCACAGAGAGGCTTAGGGAGAGAGGGTTGTCAGATGCCCCCTTGAGACCTTGTTGATGCTGAGTGAGGCACCTGCTTTTCTCTGCCCTGGGTCCCGGAGAGAAGTTCCTCCTTCAGCCGGGTGATTGACTGCTTGGTTAGGTTTAAAAATTGGATGATTGATTCTAGGGTGGTCTGACCACATTTCCGATTGCTTCTTGTCAAACTCTTAGAAAACCTGGAGATCCAGTGGATAGGTGCATCGTGGACCTTGCCATTCCTCCCTTAAAAGTTCCCTATTGCTGGAGGAATGAGGAAGGCTGAGGTTGATCTGGTGGCAATTGCCCGAGGACAAAGCCTGTATCGTTTGGGCGAAAGCCTCTGAGGCAGATCTGAGGCGAATCCTGACTATGGCCTCTTTTGAGAAGAAGAAGAAGAATAGGCTTCCCATGACCAAGGACTCCTGGCTACCAGTTCCTGGCTTGACTAAGCATCGCTTGCCTGAAATGGCTGATCCTTCGGGGGGGGGAGAAGAGAACTGCTGAAGGAAAAGCAGGGAGTGCCTTCCATTAAACTGTCAGTAGGAAGCCTCTCCCGGTCGTCTCCAGAGCCCCTGTCGGTCGCCTCCAGGAGCAGTAGTGACCCTCGACTACTAGCACTGTGACCCCTTAAGTTGCTCGGCGACTAACTACTGTGACACCTTAAGTTGCTCGGCGACAAACTGTGAACCTGGGTGCCTGCTTGCAGAGCTGCAAGTTCCAGAAGGCTTCCTTCGACGAGCTAAGAGCCCATGGAGCTCGTCGACAGCCTAAGTAATTTGCCACCTGGCTAGTCGTGCCATACTTGTCCGTCGGCAACGAGCTGACCCTTGCAGACGCTGGACGACAGAGAAGGTACGCTAAGGAAGCGTCTGGGTTCAGGCTGGATGAATAGCCACCTTCGTTGGCGAGCATTGTCTCTGGGTGCTTGCAGCCTTCGTCGACAAGCATTGTGTCTCTGGGTGCTCGTCAAATTGTGCCTCTGGTGTCCGTTAGCGGCAATTTAATGATAATAATAATAATAATTGAGACGTTTGTGGACCATAATTGAGACGTTTGTGGACCATCGAGGTGATTAGTAGAGTGGGCAGCGAAAAAGATTAGAAGTGTGGTCCTCTACATGTTAGGCTAGGCAGACCATCTTGGTGAATAGTAGTGGGGGCAAGCCGCCCCGGTGTTACTAAAAAGGGGGATACCTCATTGACTCCCCGTGGAGGTTCCTGGTTCCATGCCGAAGCTATAATGAAATGCGCTGGCCCTTTCAGGACAAAAAGCTGAGCTTTGCGCTGTTAAAGCCGCTATGAACTGACACATTGTGCTGGCTGCTGGCCCTTTCAGGGCAAAAAAGTTGAGCTGAGCGCTGTAAAGTCACTATGAACTGGCACATTGTGCTGGCCCTTTAAGGGCAAAATACTGAAGTTTAGCTGTCTAGGCAGTGGAGGCCCTTTTTTGTGCTGGCCCTTTAAGGGCAAAATACTGAAGTTTTGCTGTCCCAGCATGATGACCCTGGTAAAATAAGTCCCTGCATGATGAGGGAGATTGGCTGGGGCGGGGGCCGCAGGTGCTGAACTCATTTCCCCTGTCAGGGCGCCCCTGTTAGGCTCCTCAGCACTGCTCAACAAGAAGGCTGGCTGAGAGCGGCTTGGCACGCTTTTTTGAATGCGCTTGGACTAGTGCTGCCGAAAATGAACGGCTGCGGCTATCTCAAAACCGTCTAATGGAAGCCAATCCAGTGTTTGCCTAACCCCTTGGAGCACTCCGGTGCTTAAATACACTATTGAGCGGCCCAGCACCTTTCACATTGTCTAGATACACCGACGACGAACATACTAACATACTAACATACTAAAATGCCAGCAGAATAGGCCTAATGGTCTTTCGTGTCTGCTCGTTTGGTCAGTCCCCAACCTGGGTGCTGACCTTGCTGTCCCCCTCGCCTTCTCTGGCTTCTCCCTTCCCAGTTCCGGATATTCTTGCTGCATTGGATTTTGCTTCCAGACCCTTCCCTGTACCTGTCCCACCCCTCTTGAACCCTCCACTGTCTCTGCCTACACCAGCCCCTAGGCAGTGCATTCCATGCTCCACCACACCTCTCAGTGAAGTAGCACCTCCTCCTTTCTCCCTGAATCTTCCCCTCCAGCTTCCAGCCATGCCCTCTAGTGGCCCCTTCCTCCTTCCTTCAAGCACCCCGACTGTTCCTCCCTATTTACCCTCTTCATGTACCTAAAGACCTCTATCATGTCCCCCGGTCCCTTCTCTCTCTTCCAATGTGTACATATTTAGCTCTTGAGCCTCTCCTCATAGGTCCTGTCCCCAAGCCCCCAAATCATTTTGGTTGCCCTCCTCTGGACCCTCTCCAGGAGGTTAATGTCCCGCTTTAAGTGTGGCCTCCAAAACTGCACGCAGTACCCAGGTCTGGCCTCACCAACAGTTATACAGAGGAGTATCACTTCCCTCCTTCTGGAGGTGATCCCCAGCGATGCATCCCAGCATCCTGTTGGCCTTGGCTGCTGCCCTCCTACAAGTCTCAGAGTTGTTCATCTTGACATCCACCACCACCCCAGGCCCTCTCAGCCATCAGAGACTTGTAGCATTTCCCCCAGGTGTACACTTGACCTGGTTCTGGCCCCCAGGTGGGTACCTTGCATTTCCCTGCATTGACCTTAGCTTCCACTTTCTAGACCATCTTTCCAGAGCCTCCAGGTCCCCTGTAGGCCACCCTCCCCATCTCTCCATCCACCACCCCCAGTTTGAGTCATCCATAAGAGACTCATCTCACTCCTGATTCCTGTCCTTATGTCAGAATCGTGGGCGTTGAACAGAAGGGCCCAAGGACTGATCCTGTGGGACCCCACTAATGACCCTCCTTGGGGATGAGACTACTCCACCAACTAGGACCCTCTGGGTCCGGTCCTGGAAACCAATTGCCTATCCATCTGATCATCTGGTTCCCCACCCCATTTCTCCCAGCTTATCCAACAGGCCCACGTGAGGAACAGAGTCAAATGCCTTGCTGAAGTCTAGAAAGAGGACATCCACTGGTCTACCAGGTCCAAGGCACTTGTCACCCAGTCATAGAACTCCACCAGGTTTGTCTGACACGATTTCCTGGATGAATCCATGCTGTCTATTGTCCAGGCACCCTGACTTATCCAGGTCCCCCCTAGCCTCTCCTTGACAATGCCCTCCATCACCTTGCCCACCACCGAGGTCAGGCTGACAGGCCTGTAGTTCCCTGCCACCTCCCTTGATCCCCCCTTGTGGATAGGCACTATATGTGCCACCTTCCAGTCTTGGGGCACCCACCCTGTCCTCAGAGAGATGGTGAAAAGCTCTGCCAGGGGTTTTGCCAGGACATCTGCAAGTTCCTTCAACACTCTGGGATGTAATTTATCCGGCCCCGGTGCTTTCTCCGTCTTAAGGGAGCTGAGGGCTTCCCTCACTCTCTCTGCTGTGATTTCCACTTCGGTACCCCTTCTCCTGCTTAGCCCTCCCCCACCTGCCAGTGATGCCTCCCCTCTCCCCAGACCTGCCCGATCGGTGAGGTCCCCCTCCTCAGTATCTCTGTCTCCTCCCATGTATGATGCAGCACCCCATTTTCCTGGTAAAAACTGAGGTGAAGTACTCATTTAGTACCTCAGCCTGCTCCCTGGGTCTTGTGCCCATCTCTCCCTGATTTAATCCTGCTAATCTGCCCCTTCACCCTTCGTTTTTCCCAATGTATCTAAAGAACCTTGTTCCTCTCCTAATTTCCTGGCCAGGTTCTGCTCCTTCCTTGCCTTAGCCGCCCTCACCACTCTAGTGGCCCTTCTAGCCATCAGCTCGTACTCCCCTCGATCCCTTTCACTCCTTGAGCACTTGAATTGCTTATAGGGTGCTTTCTTTCCTTGCACCACCTCCTGGACCTCCCTGGTCCACCAACAGGGTTTTTGGGCCCTACCGCATTTTCGTCTTACTCTTGCACAGGTGCTGGTAGCATCCTGCACCCCTCTCCTGATGATTTCCCACCTACTATCAGCGTCCATGTCTGACCCAATCCCATCCAAATGCTCCTTAAGGATCCTTCCCATTTCCTTAAAATCCGCGCCCCCCTGAAGTCGGTTACTTCCGTCTTTGTGCAGCCTTCTACCCCTCCTAGGTCCAGGCAGAACCAGACCGTGGCATGGTCACTCCCCGCCAATGGGTCCCTTACCTCCAGGCCCCCAATCTGGTCACTGTCTGCCAGGACCACATCCAGTACCCGTGCCTCTCTAGTCGGTTCCCTCACCTGCTGAGTTAGGAACGCGTCTTGAAAGACATCCAACAACCTCTGTTCCCTGGTCACAGAGGATGTCATAGTCTCCCAGTCTGTTCCTGGCATGTTTAAGTCCCCCAACACCACCACCGTTCCTCTGCCCAGTCTGCAGTGTCTCCTAACATCTGCCACCAGACTGTCCTCCAGCTCCTCCGCCAGGGCAGGGGGTCTATACACCACTCCTATTTTTACTCTCTTGCCCCCCCCCTTGTTATCAAGGTGACCCAAATCGCCTCCACGGTTCCCTCCGCCTCCTCTACTCCCTCTATGCCAATGCAGTTTTTGACTATCATTGCTACCCCTCCTCCCCTTCCCTCTCCCCTGTCCTTCCTGAACATAGTGTATCCCTCCAGGTTCAGGTCCCAGTCATGTCTTGCAGTGGCCCAAGTCTCAGTGACCGCTGCCACATCCACTGCTCCCTCAGTTAGCATCGCCTGGAGCTCAGGCATTTTATTTCCCAAGCTCCTGGCATTTAGCAGGACTACCTTCCACCCGTTCCCTATAGTTCCATTTCCCCTGCTCATGTTCCCATGGGGATTCTGTTTTCCCCTGGTCTGCACTTTGCTAGTTGGCCTTTTCTTGCAATCCTCCTGGTCCCCAGGGGGGTGGAGACAGAGTCCCTCCTTTATCGGCACCCCTTGACAGCCTTTCTCCCATCCCACCCCCTCACAAGTTTAAACCCACTTTTCACCAATAGACCCCTCTATTTTCAACTTAAGGATTCCCTCCCTCCAAATTGAGATGTAGTCTATCTCTAGCATACAGCTCCTTATCCTCCCAGGTGTCCCCCCAATCCCCCATCAGCCCATACCCTCTGGCCTCACACCACTCCCTGAGCCACTGGTTTATCTCCCTAATTTTCCTTTTGTGTTCCCCACTAGCCCTTGGCACTGGCAGGATTTCTGAGAAGGAAACTGTGCATCCTATGTCATGACAGACCCTGGTGAGCTCCTGAATCTTGCCTGTATCTCTAGCTCGCTATTTCCCTCAATGTCATTTGTACCCAGGTGGACCAGTATGTCTGGGGAACCCCCACAATCCTTTGCCAGCTGATATACCTCGTGCTTAGCCCTGTGCACCGTTAGTCAAGGGAAGCATCTTGTTCTAACTGGCCAGGCTTCTCCCTCCCTATCCCATTTGATACCCCTGATCATAGAATCCCCCAGCAGGAGCACTCTGACCACTCCTTTTCCTCCAGTCCCCCCCTTCCATGTCCCTCATCCTTTCTACAGGCCCCTCCACCCAGCTGGCTCCGTGTTCCTCCCCTTTCTGGGTGCCCATCACCCCCTCCTTATTACCACGCACCCCTCCCTCCAATCCTAGCTCTCCTCCTCCTGAGTATCCTTCTGTGCCTTGCTAATTCCTCCCTCACTGCTCGCAACTGGTCCTTCTCCCCCATCTGCTAAACTAGCCTGGCTCATCCTCCTTCCTTCCTGTCTCCATTTGAGTTCCTCCTTGGTAGTCTGCTCCCTGGCCTAAACCCTCAGCATCCTTTACTGAATCCTCCTTGTACTTCTGGTCCTTCTCTTTCCTTTCCTCCCAACTGGTCCTTCTCCTTGCGCTTTCCTCCCTCTTCCCCCTGCCCTCCTGCTCTGATTCACTGCTCCCCCATTCTCCTGCATTCCAGGTCCCCCCTGTTCTTCCTGCTATCTGGCCCCTGCCTCCTGCCTCACACTCCCTTTCCATCTCTAACTACCCCTGTCATGGCTACATCACCCCCCTCATCCTTGAGCAGAAGAAGAGAATTGAAGCGGTTACTGAGTGTAAGGTCTGATCCACCTCCCCGCCTTGCTTCCTTCTGTCCAGCCCTGGCCATCTGCCTACTTCCCTGAGAATGTTGTCCCTCCGTCCCCCCTTTGTGAGGGCCCCCAGTTTCCTGCCTGCTTCCTTGGTAGTGTCCTTTTGGACCCCCTCTGCCAGGTTCCCTATGTGACCCTAGGTATTCTCCTGCACTCCTTTCCCTATGCCCCACCCCCAGTGCTTGGTGCAACCTGTGGAGATTCCCAGCCCCTTCCCCAACCATACCACCCCTTCCCCAGCTTTCTCCTAATCCCGCAACCTCCTCCTAAGCTGTGCTAGCTGGTAGCACACTGGGCAACCACCGAACTCCAAGCCCAGTTCAGTATCATGGCTGCTCCACACCCTGTGCACCCCACCACCTCCCAAAGATGCCGGCCCTAATGATGTGTGGTTCCATCCCTTCCAAATAGGTTTCCTTGGGTGAGCCACCAGGTTCCCCCTAGTCCAAGATACCCCTACTGCCTCATCAGGTCACCCACTAATCTTACAGACAGTCCACTGTACACCAGTAACCCTGTTACTAGGTGCAGTACAACACATTAAACTTAATAAAATGACAACTCCCAAAGCTCTCTCTCCCAGCCTTTAAATCCTACCCCAGTGGCTAGAACTCATGAGCTGCACCTGCAGCCTTTTCCTCCAATTGCAGGGCAGGTGTTCCCCTATAAATTTGCAGACTTCTGGGAGGGAGGGGTGGGGGAGGGTGGGTCTTGGGCAGATATCTGACTCGAGAGAGGTGTATCAGCCCTGTGTCTCCCTCCAAGCCCAGCAGCCAAAGAACCGGCCCAAGCAAATCCCACCAAATAGGTTTTAAATCAGAAGAAATAGGCCTCTACCAGCGCAGTCTGTTACACAGTGAAACACCCACAAAATGAGCCCCACTTACAGCCACCAAATCAGTTTACAAACATCCAGCAGCACCAAAAAACAATACCCTGCTAGCCCCTTAGAAGTAAGAAAGAAAAGAACTAACCTACCAAGTAAAATCCACAAGAACCCTGTGAAAACAACAGCAGCAGCTACTGTCCTGGAACACAACTGATCCTGTCCCCTTCCAGTTCTTTCTGAACAGCTGAAGCTTTCCCAATGGCCGTTCGTCGATCGGAAGCCATGCGGTGCATGCCTAGCTCTTTGGAGCGCTCCGTTGCTTGATCGAAAGCCACGCGGTGCATGCCTAGCTCTTGGGAAGCACTCCGGTGCTTCGATAAAGGTTTTGCCGGGGTCCAACTCTTTAGAATCCCCTGGGAATGAGAGATGTGTGCCTAGTGCTTTGGAAGTACTCCGGTGCTTCGATAAACGTTTAGCAAAACTCCTGGATGAGAGGGCAAATTAGCCCGATGAGATGCCCCTACAGTGAACGGCTGCAGCTTTTAGCCACCAACCCCGGGGAAAAAATGAGCCAGTAAGAGGTGGGACCAGCCTGTGCAGCTTGCAAGGCTGAGACTGGATCCCACCCTGGAGCGTTTGAATGCCGCGCTCCCATTGCTAGAGCACTTCTTGTAATTCCCCAAAAAAAGAATACACTTGCTTCTGTAGAACAAGGATTCTGTATAGCATTTCTTGTCATCCAAAAAAGAATACGCTTGTTTCTGTAGAATAAGGATTTTGTAACTCACAGTCTCTTCAGCCCTGCTTCCTGTGACAGGGCTCTGCTGCAGAGTACCTGCTTCATTGCAGGCAGGAAGTAAACTGAGGAAGACAGGAAGTGGAGGGCTGGATGTCCCGTGCTGCAGAGGTCTGATTCCTGCCTATCTATCAGCATCAGGAGGTACAGCCCAGGAGTAAAGAAGCCCGGAGACCAACTTAGGAGAGAGAAACAGCCCGTACGGTCACGAAAATCGACCGGACTGTGTCCGAACTCCGAGCAGATCTTGGCAGAATAGAACACAAAACGGACCAGATGGAGCTATGCCTTACAGCAGTTTCAGAGCAGACAGGCAGGACAGATTGCTGTTGTACCTCTTGACGCGGGATCGGGAGCTAACACATAGGCTTAATGACCCTGAAGGCAGAAGCCGGAGGCAGAATTTTAGAATTCACGGTGTCCCCACCATCGAGTTCACACAAAAGCTCCTCAAGAAAGCCATTGACCTTCCCGGGGACCTAGATTTAAGCCCTGATCGCGCCCACCGCTCCCTGGCTCCGAGGCCAAGCAACCCAGAGGCCAGGCCCAGATCCCTTGTGGTTCACTTCACCTGGTATAATAGTAAAGAGGTGCTGCGGAGAGCCTGGCAACAGAGACCGCTGGAATTTGAGGGGCACAAAATAGCGATTGATAACGACCACACATCAGAAGTGCAGGAGGCCCGAAAGGTGATCTGGCCTATTGTAAAACAGTTGAGAGCCAAAAACATCAAGACCCAAGTTCTGTACCCAGCAAGGCTAAAGATTTCAACAGAACAAGGTACCAAAATCTTTAAAGACCTCCTGTCGGCCGCTCCCTACCTTGAGGACCTGGGGATCAGCATACCCCCCCGATAAAGGAGAAGCTCGAGTGAGACCTCCTGGCTTCGGCGTGGTCTGTGGCCCAGAAGGGAATAGCCAAGATGGGCTCCTCAGCGCTGCAACCTCAGACCTCCCTCCGAGAGGATATTGGTGCTGTGCTCCGGAAACTTGGGGATCCTGCTCTGATTAACAAAAACGCCCCTCACTTGAAGCTGGCGATGACAACCAACGAAGCAGGCGAACCAGGCCCAGCACGATCCCCAGACACGTGAGGCAACTCCCGGTGAAGTACACGCTTCAACTTGGTGATGGGGAAGGAGCTGCTGCTTCCCTGATAGCTTTGGGCTGATGGGCCCTCCCGATCTGAGTTTTCTACCGCAAATCACCTACGGACAGGCATCCTCCTTCCCCTGTTAATCCAGATGCTCAGGGGCTGCAGTGAGTAGTATAATCACCCTGCTGCAGCCTGGCTGCATATGAAGCCGATTGTTTCTTTTTCCGTGGCAACAACCATGGCCCTGTTGCTTTACCCCTCGTATTTCTACCCTCAAACTTATTTCAGAACTGTTCATTGTCTCACTTAGTAGCATTTTAGAGAGGGGGAAGGGGGGGGTCTTGGTGGAACTGAATTTATGGGCCTAGTTTTCCTAAAGGGTAACAACGCAGAGCATAACTGTTCATTTAACTGGCCTAAATGATATTAATAAATATGAATTTTGAGAGTGAAAAAGGGGAAAGAAGCAGTTAAACTATATATGAAGAAGAATGATGGTCCCTTCTCCCACTGCAGCAAATTGAGGTTCTGTTGTTTTACCCTCCTCATCCCTTCCCTCAAACTTGTTTCGGTTCTGCTCACTGTCTCACTTGGCAGCATTCTGAGGGGGAGGGTGTGTGTGTGTTGGAATTGAAATGGGGGTACAGTTCTTGAAGAGTGATAATGCAGAGTATGCTCGTTCATTTTATTATTTTAAATGGAATGAACTGCTATGGTCTCCATGGGCAAGGAGTGGGAAAGATGTAGCTTAATTGCATATGAAGAGGCCTGATTGCCCCTTTCCCCACCGCAACAAGCTGGGTCAGACTGTCAGACCCCCCTCACTCCTTCCCTCAAATTTATTATGGAACTGCTTACTGTCCCGCTTGGTAGCTCTTTAGAGGGGGTGGGCGGGTGTGTAGGAACCGAACTAATGGGAATAGTTTCTTTTCTTAAAGGGTGATAGCGCAGAGCATGATCGCTCAGTTTATTGCCCTATATGGAATTAATATCTATGGATTACCCAGGTGAATCAGGGCTACGCGGAGCCCACAGCTCTGGCCTGAACCCCGACTGTGGGCCTCGCTCCACGGCTGGGGATGACTTCACCCCCATAAGGTAATGGAACAAGGGGGACAGAGAGGCCGGGCCACTTGGCTTAACATATTATGGATCTACTTATGGTTGGGGTCTGAGACGAAAAGGCCTCGACGCTTAAACCACCTTCCGCCCACGGGACGCTGATCATGGACTATCGGAATAAGACAGCTACTTCAAAAGTCAACACTCGAATCGGGGGGTGGAAGCCAGAGATCACGGCCCTGAGACACCCCTGGTCCCTGAACACTTCTGTCTGAGATATTTCTATGGCGCCCCAACATGTAGCAGGGCCTGAGAGCGGGGGGGGCATCTCCTCGGCAGGGTTTAACCCCCTCGTATGCATACTACAGAGGTGCTATTCCCGAGGGGAAAACAGGGAGGGGGGAGGGTCGGGTGGACACGTAGAGAAAAAGATGCTGAGGATGCTGAAAGCATGGCGCTTTAAGCTCTAGCACTGGGGCGGGTTACCAAGAGACCTCGAGTTCTTCTTGGTCCTTCTTTTTTTTTTTTTTTTCCGAGAGGTGGGTAATGGGAAAAGTGTTGGGAACTGTGCATCTGTGCAGTTTTACACTGACAACTGGAGGGGGGGGTGCTTCTCCTGGATATCCCAGGGACCCGCAGGGAACACTCATTGCACTACTGAGTGCTCTGCTCTGGTCTGTATATTCACACACCCTTCTGCTGACAAGCATCGGTCAGCGTTCCCATGGAAGTCTAATCATAGATTTTGGGACAACCAGGCTGAGAGGAGTCCTGGCCGAGGTTGTCCCGTACTTAATTCAGCTCATGACTCGAAACTGGAAGAGGCCAGAGCAACTGTTTTGTAGCATAATAGTTAAGAGTATTTTTTTTAAGTCTTGTTACTGTTTATATTAAAAAGTTAGATGCTTTGCAGACTCATTACAGGTTTAAACTGATAATGTTTAGAGAGTCTTTGTTTAAAAGAAGGATAGCTAACCTCAGTTGGATGGAACATGGCTAATAGTACCACCAAGTTTATGTCTGTCAGTGTGAACGGATCGTCCAGCCCAGTCAAGAGGAAGAGGATCCATCAATTTGTTGCATCCCAGGAATGTGGGGGTGTGTTCCTGCAGGAGACCCACCTCTCCCCCCAGGAGGCCCCAAAACTTAAGGCCCTTTCCCTTGGTATATCATTCGTCCCTCCCTGCGGGTAGAAAGGGGGTGTGGCGATACTTTTATCGGCGAATATTCACTTCGAACAGCAGGAGGTGATAGAAGATCCCGAGGCAAGGTATCTCATAGTGGTTGGGTTTATACAGGACATTCAAGTAACTGGTCAACATCTACATCCCCCCCCCCCCGGGTCCCCGCTCAGAGTATACTCAAACATTCTACACTTGGTGGCAGAAAAGGCCAAAGGCATTTTAATAATGGGTGGAGACTGTAATATAGTTTTAAATAGGGCCCTTGATTCAGCTTCCCAGATTCCAAGGCTGGATGCAGCTAAGGCCCGATCTGTTAAAAGTCAGCTGGAACAACTGGGTCTGTCTGATATTTGGAGAGAGAAGTACCCTAGAGCTAGGGAGCATACTTGCTTCTCTCCTAGGTTTAAGGTCTTTTCCCGTCTTGATATGTTCTTTACATTCGCGGGTGACCTAAGCAGGTTCCCTTCCATATGGGTGGGTACGACCATCCTCTCTGACCATAGCCCTGTCTACCTGGAGGTGGAGCTGGGACTGCCCAAGCGTACCACACACCGGAGATTAAATACCTCTCTCCTTCAAGATAAAAGAGTTATAGAGGCACTTAAAGAATACCTAAAAAATAGCCCTAGAAGAGAACACTAGACAAGAAACTATGTCACAGATATTATGGGACACGATTAAAGCCTCACTAAGAGGTAAACTTATGTCAACGGCATCCCGTAAAAAACGTGAAATGAGGCAAAAACAACAGAAACTAATCTCTGAGATTAAAGAACTGTAAGATGCCCAAAAAATTAAGTGGGATGAGTCCCGGAATAGGGAACTGTTATCATGCAGGAACCTACTACAAAGCATCCAAAAAGCGGAGGTAGAAAAAGCTTTGTTTTACTTAAAGATACTACGAGGGCGGACTTCGTGGCACCAAACTCCTAGCCTTCAGACTGCGTCAATATTCGGCAAAAGCCACAATAACTAAAATAACATCTCGAACAGGTCAAATGGTCAGACAGACCACACAGATAGCAGAGTCATTTGTTGAATACTATTCAAAATGA
Source organism: Neoceratodus forsteri (assembly GCA_016271365.2). Taxonomy (NCBI): domain Eukaryota; kingdom Metazoa; phylum Chordata; order Ceratodontiformes; family Ceratodontidae; genus Neoceratodus; species Neoceratodus forsteri. The sequence continues at coordinate 1,447,215,946 of CM057453.1, read as the reverse complement.
TATAGCCCAGAAGAGAAAACCTCCCAACAAGACAAACAGAACTATTTGGACACCATCCCGCTCCCACCCCTCTCACCGGACACTGCTAGGCTGCTGACTAGGCCCATCACCCAAAAATAAATAATTTCCACAATTAAAAAACTTAAATCAGCTAAATGCCCTGGCCTGGACGGGTTTGGGGCAGAATTGTATAAGACACTGGCCCCAGAAACAGCCCCCCTATTTTTTAAAGTCTTTTCAAATATCTGGACTGAGAGAGTCCCTTCCTGGCAATATGCGACTATAACAATCTTGCACAAGGAGGGAAAGGACCCCTCCAAGTGCGAATTGTACCGCCCCATATCCTTACTCAATCAAGACTACAAGATCTTTACTTCCATAATAGCCTCGAGACGGAACCCTATTTTACCAGCGACAAGCCCCTGATGGAGTACGTTCTGCCCTAGATATGATAGACAAGATCCAACGCACCCGCACCCCGGCATGCCTGTTAAGCCTAGACGCCGAAAAGGCCGTTGACAGGGTCTCCTGGGACTTCCTGTTCTCGGTGCTTGAACATAGGGGATTCCCTGAATCCTTCATAGGCACCATGAAATCCCTGTACACAGGCCCTCAGGCATATGTCAGGGTGAATGGGGATTGTCGGATAGATTCCAGCTGGGTAGGGGCACTCAGCAGGGGTGTCCCCTTTCCCCTCTCTTATTTGCCCTGTACATTGAGCCTTTGGCGGAGGCCGTGAGGATGGCGAAGGAAACAGCAGGGATTGAGGTGGGTGGTATATAGAAAAAAATCCTGCTATATGCAGATGATGTACTGTTGAGCCTCTCCCAGTCACGTAAATCCATAGAGCAGGTGTGGCCCATCTTGGAAGAATTTGGGAAACATTCGGTATACTCCCTAAATAAAACCAAAACGGAAGCCCTAAGCTTTTTCTTTAATCCCTCTGAGGACATTCATCAACTCCTCCCCTTAAACTGGTCCGCTGACAGGATGAGATACTTAGGGGTCCATATTACTAAACACCCTTCTAAATTATTTAAAGCAAATTATTCACCCTTGATGGCATCCCTCAAGAAAGATATGGAAAGATGGTCTCTGACTAACATGCCCATGCATGTTAGAATTCAAGCCATAACAATGAATGTACTACCTAAATTCTTGTACTTGTTCCAAAGTATACCGTTACACATACACAAATCTAATTTCCAGCTGTGGCATAAAATGATTTCCAGATTCATTTGGGCCAACAAGAGACCCAGAATAAATCTTAAGATATTACAGGCCCATCATGAGGTTAGCGGTAGATCCCTCCCAGACGTGGAGGATTATTTTCTTGTGGTACAATTGAAGAATGCGCTCCAGTGGGTCAGTCCCGGCTCCACCTTTGGCTGGAAGGGAATGGAAAGGGGAGAGGAGGAGGAGGGGGGTAGGTTATCACTTGGAGACCGAATAGTGACTCCTCTCCTAACCCGTAGTCACCCGATGCCCAAGCTCAATTTGTTTGGAGAGACCCTCCGCTCAGTCCATAGACTGTGGCAAAAATATAAATTGCTATCTTCGTTATGGCCATTGAAAAGTCTGGCTTGGGCTGAGGACTTCCTTCCCAACTGCTTAGACCTTACATACAAACAATGGAGTAGGGTGGGTCTGGCATATTTTGGGCAGTTTGCTCAAGGGGGGCTTGATCCAGTGCTTTAATTCACTTAAACACAGGTTTAACCTCAAAAACTCAGATCACTTTAGGTTCTTTCAAGTAACTCCCCCAAACTCCACCTCACGAGGTGGCAAACGATGTATAACAACATCTGTCACTTTGCCTTGGCTGCCCCGCGTCTCATGCACCACTGCGAGCTTTATGAAAAGCTTCACTGGCTCTCCCCGGCCAAATACCTGGACTTCGGGCTAGGGTGCCTAGTGGGTAAAGTGATGAGAACCGGAACCCCCAAGGCGCTGGCCCTGCTTCTACCGCCAGCTGACCTCTCCACTTACCAACTTAGGTCCCAGGCTCAGGGATGCTAAGAGTTCCTCCCTCTCGGACCCACTTGGGAGACAGGGACTTTGCTATATGTGCCCCCAGACTCTGGAACTCTCTTCCTGAGTCTGTCCTTGGCCCCCCTCGGATCAGCGATTCCGCAAATCCTTGTGGGACATCCTGAAACTTGACTCGGCTTGTGGTTGCCCTAGGCCTCCCTAAGTTAAATGGCCTTTCGTCTGTTTAGTCCCCAGATTGCACTTGCAGGGATATCCTGCCCAACTCTGGGTGTCCCCTGCACAATGCTGTATGCCCTGTGCAACAGACAGAGCTTTTATTCTTTGTGGCTACTACCTGTCTTCTACCACCAACTCTGGTAGTGCTACAATGGTTGCACTACAACATATCCGATAGAGCTACAATATTATGTGTGTTTATGATCTGTGTGTTTATGATCTATTACTGTCTTATCTGTAGATGAACTGTCTATTTTCTCTGTTGATGCTCTCCACTGTGCTTACACATGATGCTGTGCTGTAATTATGTACTGTGATGTGCTGTAATGATGTACTGTGATGTGCATAATGATGTACTGTGCCCTGTACCCCATTTGTTGTAATCTCCAGGGTCCTTCCTGAAAATAGGCATACTACTTGTCTAGTGTACTTACCTGGTTACCAAAAGCTAAATAAATAAATAAATAAATAAAAGAATACATATAACATCTCTTCAAAGGAGAGAGGTGAATCCCGACAGGGCTGTACCCCTTTTAGCAGCCATCCAACAGATAAAATCCTCCTCGGACCAAAAGGGCCTGATATCCCTCCTTTATAAGGTCCTCAGAACCATAATGACAGACCCCCCTATCTAGGATCAAAAACAAGTGGCAGGAGGAAACTGGCCTTGACTCCACACCCCATGACTGGAAATCATCTTTAACATTACTAGAACGGCGACCAGATCCCCTCTTTGGCAAGAATTTGCCTGGAAGGTAAGGGTTCGCTTTTTCCTTACCCCCATAAAATTAAATGAAAGAAACCCAAACTATTCAGCTAGCTGCTGGAGGGGTTGTGGGGAGGAGGAGGCAGGGTACCGCCATATTTTCTGGACATGCCCAAAGCTGTATGGATTTTGGGCAGAAACTACATCAGCTATAAAGGAAATTCTTACAATAGCCCAACCTCTAGACTGGGAAGAAATGATTTTGTGGATTCCACCATCGGACATCAAGGGGCCTGATCCCTTGTACCTATGGGCAATCCTGACTACAGCAGCCCATAAGGCCATAACTAGGGCTTGGCTCAGTCCCTCGCCGCCTAAGCGACACGACTGGATTTCAATTGTCAGGAGCCTAGCTGATTTGGAGGAACTCACCTTTAAAATAAACCATAAGACCACACTTTATGTCCGAAGATGGTCGAGGTGGGTAGCCTGGCAACAGTCAGAAGGGGAAACTTGACCTAGGAAATGGGACATGGTAACTCTCCTACTCCTGGGTGAAGACGATCCGTAGTAAACTAAAACCTTAATAATCTAATTGCACTGGAAGAAATGTGATGAAGACTAATGGTTTTGCTCTCTACTCTTAAGACAGAAGAACATTTTTTCTGTGTGCTGAAAGGAAGTATACTGTATTTACCTATAATGTACTGAGCTTGTAACATTAACTCTCTGAGATGCAATTAACTACTTTGCAAAGCTTTAATAAAAAAATAAAGTTTAAAAAAAAAATGCTGCTGAGAAGATTATGGACTTCACACAAGAAGAACTGACTGTCATTCATTAAAGAATATTAAAACAGTTGTGTGATGTAATTTTTTTGATATGTACTCTGAGTGCAAGGCATGGGGGGGGGTCCAAAACATGAAAAAACAAGCATCACAGGCAGCTAAAACTTCCCCACAGATTACTCCTCTTAGCCAGTTGAATTGGCACCTGACTGGTCTCTACAATAGGACATTGAGTGATCAGAGTTTGTTCTCGCGGCTCTTGAGCACCCACCCACCCTCTTAAGGATCTCTGGGCACGTCTCAAATGGCAGGTTCTCCATGTCCCCTCTTAAAAATACGGTGAGCACATGACAATATTCCTGATCTGGATGGGTGAGTCAGGTGACTGACAATACATAGTTCCCCATACAGAACATCATGATAACAAATAACACAGTTTAATCGATGCTTATGTAAAAGCCGACTGGTCATTGGCAGTGGGATCCGACACGCCTGTCATCAGCAGGGGAACAAGATTTGTACATTGATTCTCTGCATAAAGGAATTGGCAACTTTGGGCTTCTCTTTATTTTTTTTTTACAATCCCTTATGTTCTTGCAGCATCCAAGAGTGAATTGGGGAACACAAGCTGCTGCCTTCTTTATTTAAATTGTAAATTTCATCCCCCTACTGAGGATCCGACTGGGATCCCATTGCATGCAGACTTCAATAAGTACGTAGATGATTCTGAGACAGATTCCGTTCTTGCAACAAATAAAACTGTTCAGTATGACATGCAGAGCATACATACAGTTTTGTGCACTACATTTAGTGTTCTGTGCCATAAATCTCTAATGCAAAACTCACTACTTCTTGACACTTTCAAGTTAAAAAAAAAAAAAAAAACACTGCACCAAAAGTCTTGTGTACAAAACTCACTTAGCGACAACTGCTTGTGAACACAGTTTTGAGAAAAAATTTATTTTGCCAATTCAGCAAAAGAGTAAAGGCCATTTTTGAAAACTGAAAAACGTCTGGCTCTAGTTTACAAACACTGCCACCACTCAGACTGAGACCTGCTGCCAAGTCAGTGGACTCTTATCAGGACCACTGACTAAACAAGAAACTTGCTGAAGCCCGTGCTGTATTACACTGCAGCAGTTCGATTTGGGGATTTGTATATAACACTGCGCACAGGCCTTCAACTAACAAGCCAGCTTGTCATCTCCTTTGTGCTCCAGTTAGGAGCGCTCAGAATGCCTAAGACATAGATGCTGCATCAGTCTTTTCGAAAGGGACAAGCCTCCAACACAGGGTTGCGCGTACACTTTACAGGCTGTGGTATTAACTGGGAGTCAGTGTGGCTTAGGTGGTAGCACAACCCCGCCACTGTGCCAGCCATCTGTTCTCAACTTCGCATGTAGTCTCTGCTTGGCAGCCCTCCACCGCTGGGATTTTTTGTAAGCCAACAGTCTACATGGTTCCAGAAAATGAATCCTCCCTCGCTCCTTCACCCCGCCCTCCAGTGGTTTTACTTACTACTCCCCCAATCACTCTCCAGCTTCTCGGCTTGCTCAGTGCACTCATCTGTTTTTGGACTTGATTCCAGCTCGCGCAACAGCCACACCCCTGCTCTATGCTTGACAACGCCTCTAACCACTCCTCCCACTCCCTTGCTCAATCACTGAGCAGCTCTGTTTGATTGACGGCGCTGTCCCACCACTCCTTCTCTTGACTACTTGCCCGATCGTGCTGATTGACAGTACCGTTTCCACTCCCTCACATTCTCGTACTGATCGGTGCCCTAAACAGCGCTTCTGCTTCTAACTGAGCTACAGAAGCAGGCGCTGAATTAAACGGTAGTAGCACTTATCAGCGCTTGGCGCCCCCTTATTTCGAGCCCTCACACTCTTCCCACCTGGGAAGCAAGGGGATGTACTGCTTTAGTATATCCCAGTAGTTATGAGCCAGAGACCAGCTTTAGGAGAGAGAAATAGAAATTTGAATACCTGTAAATTTTCTTTCTCCGACTGCTGGTCTCCAGGCTCCTTCCCTCCCAGAATGTCTGAAGTCGGCTTCATAGATGCGTGTTCAGATTAACATTTTTCCTTTTTCTTTCCAAGTTATGTAGTACTACAGGCGACAACTGCTTTAGGAACAGCTGATTGCTACAGGAAATGGAGAACAGGATGTAGTCTCCCTGCAGAGATCTTTATTCTGCCTGTCACGTGGTACCAGTTATGACCTCCGAGTAGTTATGAGCCAGGTGACCAGCTGTCAGAGCCCGATGTATTGCTGTGCCTCCACGCCCACCTTCCAGTTCTTTCCCACCGTCGGCTTGTGAAAGTTCCTCACAGTAGAACAGCGATCGTCAGTCGTTCGTCGAGCCCTAAGTTTTCAAACTTTTCAACCTAATTTCTCTGTTTTTCATCTTTATTCAATGTATGTCATCCCTGATGCCTTCCGAATTGCATAAGAATAAGTGCGATTCGTGTAGTTCCCAACTTCCACATAAGGATGGCCACTTCTTGTGCCTCTTCTTTCTGGGCCCAGACCACCCCATGGAGACATGCCAGCATTGACAGAAATTTAACTCCGCTACCCGCAAAAGAAGGCAGAAGTCCCTGGAAGCCCATATTCTAAAGAAGAAAATGGTCTCCATGGAAAAATAGCTAAAGAAACTCAGGCAGGTGTCCACTTCCCCTGAAGGTCACATGAAAAAATGCGACAAGGAGAAGCACCGGGAGCGGGAACTGACTTCCACAGCAGCCACGACTCTGGTTGGAGTCGCGGCACTTAAGGTAACGTTCCCCTCCGGGTGACTGCTCCACGACGGCCGTCTTGGTGATTACCAAGAAGACGTCGCCCCTCCTGCCTGGCTCGTGCTTCGGGAGCTTCCGGGGCAAAGGAAGCCGCCACTCCCATGAAGGCCGCTTCTACCATGCGGCCTTCGGGTCAGCGGGTCTGGTAAGTTGTAAGTTGGTCCCACTGACACTGTCCTGGACAAGGCTGTTATGCCATTTACCCCTTCAGGGGAGCACCCAGCAAAAACTCTGCCCGACAAGGCTGCATCTCCTGCACGGCCTTCCTCAGGCAGGGAGTCCGATAAGTTGGACGCTGGCTCCTCTTGACGCCTACCCAGATTCGGCCAATAAGTCAGACACCGGGTTCCACCGATACCTGCCCGACCAAGAAGCCTGAGCTGGACCCCACGGAACAGTCCTGACGTCCCAGGCTCTCTGCAATGCTCCAAGTTGCCTTCTGAGGTCCTCACATCTCCTCAGTTGACCCCCGGGGATTATAATCCTCCTTCCCCGGTCGTCACTGAGGATACTGGGATGCTGCCGTCAGGGAACCCTCCTTCTGCACCAGATCTCCGGATGCCGGACCCGATGCTGGCTTACCCCGCCATCCGGCGTCCCCTTACCTGACGATAATCCTGTCCTTCTGTCAGGTCCTTTGGGTGCCATCGAAAGTATACCCACGCCATGCCCGACGCCTGCGGGGCCAGCGTAACCACTGCCTGGCCCGCCAGCAGGGCCCCAGCCAGGTCCCTCTGCTCCATCACAGCCCTTGGCACCCGGGTACCTGACACTGCAATATCCGGTGCCACAATACCCAGCTCCACAGTATCTGGCGCCCCAGTACCCGACGCCGGGCTACCCGCCGTTGGGTTACGGATACTCCTTCTATGGATATCCTCAATATATAGTATTCCCCTCCAACTCCGCTTCCAGTGCCCACTCCCCAGCCTCCTGGTGGGCTGAGGCCAAAACTCAGTTCAGTCGAGAGGTCGAGAGTCATCTACCAACCCTGGACCCTATGCAGGATCCCTAATGTCGGAGACGGGAGACTCCTTCCCCTCTTCCTGACACCAGAAAAGAGCTGTCTGGTGCCTGAGGAGGAGAGGATACATGCCTCAGGGAACTCCCCAGATGGGCTGTCTCTCCCCTTCGCAGGGAGGAGTCTTCCCCCTCTTCGTCAGATACGTCTGACTCAGACTCAGAGACAGGACGCTCTGATCCTGAACACTAGCCACGTACTCCAGAACACCCTCGGTTGGGGACTTTTCCAGAGTCTCCTCTGGAGGACCCCTCCTTTCTGGAGTTATTGAGGAAAATCCAGGAGCTCCATCAGTGGCAATCAGTGGAGCAAGACCCACAGTGTAAGAAACTCGCTGCTCATCTGGATCTGCCCGAGACCGCTCCTACGCTGATTCCAACCTGGACAGAGCATCAAATGGACGTTGTTACCATCATGTGGAAACAACCGTCTGTGTTAGCCCCCTTCCGAGGAAGACAGACAGGCTATAACAGGCTCCTGAGGGTGTAGACTTTCTCAACCTTCTCCCCAAGGTGGATTCGGTCATCATCAGTGCCGCTCCACCCATCCTAAACAGCTCAACATGTCTCCACCTGATAAGGAATCCCGGCTTCTGGACCAATACGGGAAGAAGATCTAGTCCTCTTCTACCCTTGGTATTAGGGCCCTGAACTATGTGGCACATATGGGGGATTTTCAGAAGACCATCCTTAGTCAGGTGGAATCTAATTGGACTCCCTTCCTGAGTCGCAGACTAAGCAGGAAGTGGCGGATCTTGTCCGTTCGGCCAGTCGGCACATGCTTGGTGCCACTTACGACGCAGTGGACACAGCTGCAAGGAGCTCGGCCTTTGCCGTAGGCCTACGGCATCACGCCTGGCTTCGCGTGTCAGGTTTGGTCCCTGAAGTGCAATCCGCTATCCAGGATGCCCCCTTCAGGAGTTCGGTGCTGTTGGGGGGTGATGTCAAGGACATCATTACTGAACTGCAGGAAAAGGGCACTGAACTCAAGTCTGTCAGCTCTATGTACAGGCCCCCTCCAGGGCAGCAGCGTTCTTTTCGTAGACAAAACCGACAAAGACAAAAACCTCAGGACAAACGGGCCAACAAATGTCGGGGCCCCTCCAGCAACCAAGACTCCCCCCAGCAAAAAAGCTGCGGGAGTCTCGGCTGCTGCGCTGCCCTACACCTCCTGACTCCCTACATCTCCCAGCTACTGGGTTGGGAGAGGATAACGTCAGACGCTTAGGTGCTCCAGTTGATATCAGCAAGACACTCAGTAGAGTTTCTACAGAAATCACCCCGAAGACCACCACTCCAATCATCTTACTCCCCGCAACATCTTCCTCTGATCATAGAGGAAATGATCTCCCTTCCTCCGAAGGTGGTGATAGAACCAGTTCCCAACCATCTTCGGGGGAAAGGTTTCTATTCCCATTTCTTCCTAGTTCCAAAGAAGACAGGGTATCTGAGGCCCATCCTAGACCTCAGCTCCCTGAACATGTTTGTGGAGTACGAATGCTTCAGAATGCTCTCTTTGCAGAGCCTTCTACCACTTCCTTGGCAGTAACAGTGGCTATGTGCTCTGGACATGCAGGATGCCTACCTGCATATACCCATATGCCCTTCCCTCTGCAAATTCCTTCGTTTTTGCTTTCAGGGGGACCACTACCAATTCAGGGCCCTACCATTTGCTCTTTCCTCGGCTCCCTGAGTATTTACCAAATGCCTGTCTGTGGTAGCGGCCCACCTGCGTACCCAGGGAGTTCAGGTATTCCCGTACCTGGACAATTGGCTCCTGGCAGCCCCGTCCAGGGAGGAACTCATGCACTCCCTTTCCCTTACCGTACAGGTTTTCACCAGCCTGGGTATCACCATCAACCAGGCCAAGTCCCATTTGGTCCCTTGCCAACACCTCCAATTTATAGGGGCAACTTTGGACAAGACCACTGGCAAAGCTTTTTTGCCTCCGGACAAGGTAGACTCAGGCCCGTCTTCTGTCCAGTCGCAGGAGGGTCAGAGCCAGGTCAGTCCTCCGCCTCCTCGGGCTAATGGCGGTTGCCATTCCGACAGTCTCACTTGCTTGACTCCCTATGAGGATCTCTCAGTGGACGCTTTGGTCACAATGGGACCAGACCATGGACCATCTGGACCAAGAGGTACTACTTTCCGACCCCATGATCAGGGACTTACAATGGTGGATGGTTCAGGAGAACCTTTGCCTGGGAGTTCACTTTTGCATTGAACCCCACCCCAGACATTGACAACAGATGCGTCAGGAGAAGGCTGGGGTGCCCACCTCGGGTCTCACAGGACTCAGGGCAGCTGGTCCATGTTTAAGCAAAATCTGTACATAAATGTGCTCGAACTGAGGGCAGTACTTTATGCCCTTCAGGCTCTACACTTCTTCATCCTCCCTGGTCATCTCATACAATCAGACAACACGTGCGTAGTCTGGTATCTCAACAAGCAGGGAGAAACACGTTCCTACCCTCTGTGCCGGGAAGCGATGAGAGTCTGGTATTGGGCAACCCAGAATTACTTTCACTTGACTGCGGTTCACATTCCGGGAGTGGAAAACACACTGGCGGACCAACTCAGTCGGTCCTCAGACAGGTTCCATGAATGGGAGTTGGATCAAGAAGTCGTAAACAACATCTTTCAGCGATGAGGAACACTTCAGATAGACCTCTTTACCTCTCCCCTAAATGCAGAAATTCCTGTCTTCTGCTCGCTTTCTCCAGGGTGAGACATTTTTTGTCTCTCACTTGGAGGGACAGATTTGTTTATGCCTTCCCTCCCATTCCCTTAATTCCGAGGGTCCTGAACAAACTCAGATCAGAGGAGGCTCGAATGATTCTCATTGCTCCCTTCTGGCCAAGGCAAGTTTGGTTCTCTCTTCTGCAACAGTTTTCAGAGGAACCTCCACTTCCTCTTCCTCTGTTGCAATAATTTTTAACCCAGGATCAGGGGACCTTTGTTCATCCAGGCCTCAGATCCCTTCATTTACATGTGTGGCTCCTGCAGACGTAGCAAAAGCCCGTGTTGGAGTTTCTCCTCTTGTAGTAGACATCTTGGTAGAGGCCAGAAAGCCTTCCACCAGGTCCACCTACGCCATGAAGTGGAAGCGTTTTTCTTCTATTTGGGCTAACTCGAAAGAATTTGAACCTTTCTCATGCCCAGTCAATAAAGTCCTGGACTACATGGGTCACGTCTTCGATCTGGGTATCAGCCATTCCTTGCTGAAGGTCCACATGGCCACTATTTCAGCTTACCACATTCCCTTTGGAGACAGGACTTTTGCTCAGTTGGAAGTCTCCAGGACCTTCCTCAGAGGGATTCTCCATTTGAGACCCCCCATCTGCATTCCTGCCCCTCCTTGGGACTTGAATTTTATTCTGGAGACGCTTACCCTGCCTCCCTTCGAGCTGGCAGCTACAGCCGATTTATAGTTCCTTTCTTGGAAGACACTCTTCCTAGTGGCCATTACTTCTGCTTGGCGTATTTCCGAGCTTCAGGCCTTAATGTGCAAAATCCTGTACTTGATTTTTCACAAGGAACATGTGGCTGTACGCACCGACCCTAAGTTTCTTCCTAAGGTGGTGGCCGAATCTACACTGATCAATCCATTGAGCTACCCGCTTTCTTTACACAACACTCCAATCAAGGGGAATACCTCTTGCATACTCTGGATATTTACAGAATACTGAGATACTACACCACTCGGACTAAGGATCTCAGGAAAACTGATCAGCTGTTTTGTCTCTCTTGCTTACAAAAGGGAAGGCAATGCTGTATCTAAGAAAGGCCTATAGAAATGGTTAGCTCATTGTATCACTTTCTGTTACGTCAAGTATAACAAGACCCTGCCGGGTCAGGTCAGAGGTCACTCCACCAGAGTAGTAGCTGCCTCTGCAGCTTGTTTCAAGAATGTGTCAGCGGCAGACATCTGTGCAGCTGCAACTTGGACTTCTATCTATACCTTTACGAAACACTACAGTTTGGACATTGCCTCTCGCCATAGAGCAGGCTTCGGGTTGGCTGTTCTACAAGGTCTCCTCTCATGAGACCCGTTCAGCCTGAGGTTCCATGCTATGGATGACATTCCTCCTCTCGAGTACTTTTTCTTGTTCCAGACTGCTTGGGCCCCAGTCCTATATATGAATACCTACTGCAAGAGCCCTCTCGAAGTAAGATAGTACAGTTATTTAAAAACTTACCGTAAGAGTAGGTCTTTGAGAGAGGCTCTTGCAGTAGGTATTGCCTTCCTGCCCTCCGTCTCCCTAATTTTTTTTTTTTTTTGGCTCTATTTCCATGGGGGAAAATATCCTCTTTTCTCTCATTTTGCCTCTTTTGGCCTTTAGCGGGAAAGAACTAGAAGGCCGGCATGGGGGCACGCTCCTTTATACTGACACCGTATGATGCCGGTCACCTGACATAGGGGTGGTCCCCCGCCAGAGACTGCTAGCTAGAAGTTTTTCCATGGGTTCCTGACGCCTGGCGGGTCAGTCCCATATGTGAATACCTACTGCAAGAGCCTCTCTCGAAGATCTGTTACAGTAAGTTCTTACGTAACTGTACTTTCCCGTCCCAGTGGACGGAGCACCATGAGGATCCTGTACCTTACTTCTCCAGGACATTTTACAGTTACACATCAACCATGTTTTTCCCAGACAGTATGCTGTGAGTCACAGGCTGGCTCTAAAACAGATGGTTAGTCCCCTACAATCCTGTCTTAGGTAGTGCATCACTGAAAAACCCGTTGGGATGGTTGCCTGCAGGACCGGACCAGAGTCCTTACCCAGGACTCAGAGATGCAGACCATTTCCCCTGAGGAATCAGCGATAATATCCCACATCACTATAGACTCATTCATCAGAAATCTGATATTACACAGAATTACCTGAAGGGGAGCTGCATGGTCAGTAGATCCATTGACAGTGTGTTCTGCAGTCCCTGAGGATTTCCGTAGGATTAAAGACAAGGCAGGGGGAACCCTATCCTTAACCCTTTTAAACACAGGCTGCCTACTGCATCTAACACATTGAATCTAACCACCCCGGTACCCCTAGATTATACTCCCAACTAGTACCATGTCTTCTCAGAGTCCCCCAAACTCATGCACTGTTCTGAGACCACTGTATTGGATCCAAGGTGGTCACAAAGGGGCACAGCTCTCATAGCAGGTCTGGAGGTAGGTGTGCATTGGGGTTTGTGTCCCATGATACATAAGGGCATGCCACAAAAAATACCAAATTAAATACTGTATCTTACAAAAATTCCAATCCACAGATCTACCCAAGAAAAATGATACCCCTCCACTAATTATAGATACATAGATACATAGACAGTGTCGGCAGATAAGGGCCTATGGCCCACCCAGTCTGCCCATTTGAGCTTGTAAGTTCAGTTTGTTTTCCTAGAAGTCTGTTGCCCCTTACCCCTGACCTCCAGAATTCCTTTATGTCTATCCCATGCATTCTTAAATCCTGTGATTGTTTCAGCCCCACCACTTCTCTGGCAGGGTGTTCCACTTGTCCACCACCGCTCTGTGAAGAAATTCTTTCTCATGTTTCCTCTGAATCGTCCTTCCTCCAACTTCATCCCATGCCCTCTAGTCCTGGAACATCTTTTTCTCTTAAAAATAGTGTTTTCCTGCACCCTGTTCCTCCCTGTAAGATACTTGTATGTCTCTATCATATCCCTCTCCTCCTCTCCTCCAGGGAGTACATGTTCAGTTCCTTCAACCTGTCTTCATAGGACTTGTGATGCAAATCCAGTGCACCATTTTGTTGCCCTTCTCTGAACCTCTCACCCCATGTCCTTACGTGAGGTATGGTCAGAACTGTACACTGTACTCCAGGTGGGGCCTCACTAGTGTCTTGTATAGCGGAATTATGACCTCCCTTCCTGCTGGTGATGCCCCTGCCTATACATCCCAGCATCCTATTTGCTTTACCTGCTGCCTTGTCACACTGTTTGCCTATTTTGAGGTCATCAGAGATGACAACCCCAAGATCCCTTTCCTGCTTGGTGCATGCTATATCCTCACCCCCCAACTGATATATTGTGCCAGGATTTTTGTGCCCCATATGCATTATCTTGCACTTCTTTGCATTGAGTTTCAACTGCCAAACTCCTGACCATTCTTCAAGTTTCTGCAGGTCCCTTCTCATTCTGTCTACACCCTCTGGTGTGTCTACTCTGTTACAGAGCTTTGTGTCATCAGCAAACAGTGAAATTCTGCCTTCTAGGTCCCATGCAATGTCACTGATGAAGATGTTGAATAGGACCGGGTCCCAGCACTGATCCTTGTGGTACCCCACTGGTCACTCTTCCCTCTGTGGAGTGACAGCCATTTACCACCACCCTCTGTCCTGCCACCCAGCCAGTTACCTACCCACCACACTACTGTCCTGCCCACACCCATATTCCCCAGTTTGTGTAATAGTCTTCTATGTGGCACAGTGTCAAAGGCCTTGCTGAAGTCCAGATAGGCCATGTCCACTGCCCTCCCTGATCCACCTCTAGTCACCCAGTCAAAAATTCAACGAGATTGGTCTGACATGACCTCCCCTGGTGAAACCATGCTGCTTTTGGGTCCTGTAGTCCATTGACAACCAGATGTTCCACCAATCTCTCCTTCAGTAGTGCTTCCATGATCTTCCCCACTACCGAGGTGAGGCTGACTGGTCTGTAGTTCCCTGCTTCCTCTTTGTTCCCACTTTTGTATAAGGGGACTACATCTGCTGTCCTCCAGTCTTTGGGTACCTCCCCTGTTTCCAGTGATTAGCTAAACAGGATAGCCAGAGGTTCAGCCACCACCTCTCTTAGTTCTTTAAGGACCCTGGGGTGCACCCCATCTGGCCCCATTGCTTTATCAACTCTTATTACTTCCAGTTCCTTCAGGACCCTTTCTCGTGTAAAGGGACTTGTGTCCATTTCTGCACCATTCTCACCCCTTGTACTCCCTTCAGACCCATTACCCTCCTCTGCCTCAGTAAAGACTGAGCAGAAATACCTGTTCAATATGTCAGCTTTACTGTTATCCTCCACGCGGCCCCCATCCTCCCCCTTCAGTCTCACTATCCCTCCCTTTGTCTTTCTTTTTTCACTTATGTACCTGTAAAAGGTTTTGTCCCCTCTACCCACTGATTTTGCAATGTGTTCTTCTGTCTGAGCTTTGGCTTCCCTTACTGACCTCCCTGCCTCCCTTTGCTTCTGGTACTTCTCCCTATCCCTTTCTGCCTGTATCTTTTTGTATTGCCTGAATGCAATCTTTTTGGCTTTCACTTTTTTTGCTACCTCTTTGGAAAACCATAATGGTCTCCTCGTCCTTTTCCTCTTGCTAACCTGCTTAATGCATAATTCTGTTGTTCCTGTAATCCCCATTTTAAATACTGCCCACTGTTCCTCAACCCCTGATTCCTGTCCCATTCCCCTTAATGCCTCTTTCAAGTATCTCCTATTTTTCCCAAAGTCTGCCCCCAAAATCCAGGATACATGTTTTTGTGTGGTTTGGTTCTGCTCTTTCTGTGATTTCAAACCACAATGACTGGTGGTCACTGTTTCCCAGGTGCTCCCCACTGTTACCCCCATCACACTGTCCCTGTTTGTGAGCACAAGGTCCAGTATTGCCTTCTGCCGAGTTGGTTCCATGACCAGTTGCTTGAGGAAGGCACCCTGAAGGGAGTCCAGGATAAATCTGCTCTTAGTTGATGCTGCTGCTGGGATGCTCCAGTCCACGTCTGGAATATTGAAGTCTCCAACCAGTACTACCTCACCCTTGTCTGCCATCCTTTGGATGGCTAGCAACAACTCCCTATCTGTTTTTTCCTCCTGGGCTGGTGGTCTATAGACCACACCTGTGCGATGGCTGTCCCATTTTCCTTTCCAGCTTAACCCACAGTATCTCCCCCATTTTGTTCCTCCTGGATCTCTGTGGCCCTTATGTCATCTTTCACATACAGTGCCACTCCTCCTCCTTCCTGCCTGCTCTGTCTCTTCTGAATATGTTGTAGCCAGGTATGGCTGTCTCCCAGTTGTGGTTATCATTACACCAGGTTTCAGTGATGGCCACAATGTCCAGGTCTGACTGTACCATGACAGCCTCCAGATCTTCCATCTTGTTGCTAAGGCTCCTGGCATTTGCACACATGGCTTTCCATGATTTGACCTCCCTAGACTGTTTCACTGTTCTACTCCAGCCCCTTCCTTGGTTGTCATTTATCCCTGGTTCTCCTTGCTGTCTGCCCTTCTGCTGAATTTTGCCCCTTTTCTGCTTATCCACCTCTTGGGCACTAATCTCCATCTTTTGCACACTGCTTTGCAGAGATAGCCACTCCTCTGGTTCACTGGTTCCACTGCTAGCTGTGGAGGGTGAGCAAGTAGGTACCCTCCTTGCTGGCCTGCCACCCCCCTTTGCTAGTTTAAATGCTTGTCAATGTAGCATTTAAACTTATCATTGAGTGCTTGGATTCCCCTCCAGGATGGATGCAGGCCATCAGGCTTGAACAAACCTCCATCCCTCCAGGTGGGTCCCCAGTCACCAATGAATCCAAACCCTTCCTCACAGCACCAGTTCTTCAACCATGAGTTAAAGTTCTTGTGCATGCACTCCATGCTCTCCCTGCCTCTCACAGGTAGTACTTGAGAAAGTGACAGAAGTAGCTACTTGCTTGAGACCCTTCCCCAGTTTCCTAAACTCTTCCTGAACTTCCTTTGGCTCCCCATTTGCCAGGTCATTAGTACCTAGGTGGATAATGACATCCAGCTCACCCTCCCGTCTTGCCTTCCCAGTGATCCCCAGGATCTTCCTTCCATTATACTCAATTATACTACTCTTCTCCACCCCGTCCAAGATCCAACCCTCAATAAACTGTATGTAACCCCCCTGTCCTGAGGGCTTACCTTTCTGCCCCCTTTGAGGCTCCCATTTCCTCTGGGTTTTGTTCCACCCCCTCAGTTTTTCACAGATCTTGCCCTGGTTCCTTCTGGTCCCTTGGTGTGTTCTCAGTCCTCCCGCTGGCTCCCACATTTGTTTCTGGGGCAGTTGGACCAGGGAAGTTGAAATGCAGAGCCGCCGTCACTTTGGTGCCAGGCGAGCTTCGCGCATGATCAGAAGAGCAATTTTCAGTTTTCTGTTCAGTGGCCTTTGGAGTCATCTCTTCGGTGGTCCTGGTCCCTGTAGTAAGTAAAATGGGGACTGAGCCGGCCCAGTGGCATGGAGGGCAGAGGCATCCTTACCTCCTGCCATGCTGGAGACCCGTGTTCGCAGTGCGAGCAGGCCCCTGGGGTCGGCTGGGGAGGGAGAGGTTCGAGCGTCCTGAGGACTGCTCTCCTGTCCCACGGAGGGGTGAGAATGGAGTCTGCTGCTTGACTGGCTCCTAGCGGTGGCTGGGGGCTAGCGTAATGGACCCACAACATATGGGGTGATGCAGGGCAGTTGCCCAGCGTGCTGCATGTGGAATCGTGTGGCGCGGCCATTGGTGTCATTGCACGCCTTCTGTCTGCACTCGGGGTTGGGAAAATAAAAACAGGAAAAATCCCGACCGGCGAGATAATGCCGACTTCCCGCAGATGCCGCACCTGGACAGCCAACACCTTGTGGAAGCAGAGGTGAGTCCGGTAGACGCCAGGGTGATGGGGTTGGGAGGTCCGGTTGGGAAGGAGAGAAAGAAATTAATCAAAAGTAAAATGGGGACTGGTGATCTGAGCTGGACCAGAGAGGTGGCAGGAGAAGGAAGAGAGCATTTTTGTGAGTGCCCGTCATGCTTAAAGATTCTCGGGCAGCCTCATTAATATTCATGAGGTTGTCTGAATATTAATGAGCAGATTCCTGTCCAGCGCCTAGGACTACAGATATCAGTAGTAGCGACAGTAAAATAAAAAGGTTAAACTGTGCAGTGGGACATCAAAGGGCAAGGGTAACTGCCTGTTGGGCTGCACCACAGTGGGGAAGTCAGGATTTATATAAACTGTGATGGGATTGTATACTGGTAGAAAAATAAATATAAAAGTTGAAGAGTGTACTAGTGTGCATGGGCAAAGGGGATACTATGGTCCTGTGAGGGATTAAATAAATAAAAATTCTTAAAAGGGTGGCAGCAAGGAAATGAAGTGAGACACTATGTGGACTGCAAATGAGAATGTTTGACTGCCTAGGGGTGATAGAGAATGGCAACAGCAACTGAGAAACGGCTTAATTTGCGGCGCTGATGACCCGGGTTCAGGAATGGATCCGGGAACGTCGAAGGGACGGCAGGGGGAGAAGGATTGAGCGTTCCGTGACTGCTCTCCTTCTCCAGGAGGGAGGAGGGTTGAGTGTCCGGTGTGCCACGGACACCCAGTGGAGGTTGAGGGTACCGCAAGCGCTGGTGCCAGTATGTTGGGCGGGGCGGACGCTGGCCATCATTGCATATCCCCACCTCCGTATAGGGGAAAAACCCAGCCACCTACTGTGTCCATGAAGCCAGCTCCTCTACCTTAATCAGCCTCCAGGGCTGGCTCCCCATCCTAATACAGTTCCCGCAACATTTGGGCTGGTGCTGTGGCCCCGCCCTGGGGAGTAAGCCGGGGGCTTTGGGGAAGTTGCTGCCAAGTTGGAGATGGAGCAGAGGGGTCCGTGACTGGGCTGACGCAAGGCGGCAGGCAGGCTACAAACAAAACAAAAAAAAAGGCTTAAATGATGTGTTAAATTGTGCAGGCGCTCAGGAGGGCACAAAGGCTGCTACTGTGGATTTGCTGTGGGATAAAAGTGTTTATTCGGGCTGCAGAAACACTTAAAATCTGAGACACTGTACAGACTGAGTCGGGACTGTTTACTCCAGCAGCCATGATTGCAGCCCATGTGATTCCATCAAGCCAACCACATAGCTAGGATTTGCCAGGAAGACTCGGACTGTGTGAAAAGACTCTTAGAGTGTGGAAAAAGCTGGAGAAAATCTTGGTGCCTTTTTTCCAACCAATGAGGCATTAAGGGAGCCTCATACATACTAATTTTTGTTTCTTAAGGAGAGTGACTTCAGCCAATGGGAAGCTGCCAGAAAGCTTGCGAAAGCAGAGGACCTCCACAGGGAGGGGGCTCTTGACCTTGTGAGAAAATGGGGCTGCAAGGCTGGGAGAGGGTCTGCCTGTGGGCTGCCAGCAATCTGTCCCCCAGGGGCTGGGCGATTGCCTTCACCCATCTGGAGAAAACTGGAGGAGAATATGCAGGCAGGTCTGCGATAAAGGATAGCTGCAGGAGTTTTGATGTTGAGGAGAGAAGTTGCACCGCAGCGGTGAGACTCAAGCATTGAAAAAGACAAAGGTTGTGTCTTGACCCTGGAAAAAGTACAAAGGTTGTGTCTAAGCCTGGGAAAAGAAAGGTACTTTCGTCTACACCTCATCGGTGAGGAAAGTGTGAGAAAAGGAAGATGAGAGAATTCTGAAGAGGGAGCCTCTTCAGACTGGAGAATTGCTATGCACCTGCACAGTGAGAAAAGAGACGTTTGGAATGTTTTCTGAGACAGAGTTCTGGATTTGTGTGTGAGCCAGAGTGCGAATGCAGCTGTGTTCAAGTTGAAAGACTGCGGAAGCAGGATCAGCAGGTGCCTTTTGGGGTCAGGTACCTGCTGTCTACTGAGATACAGCAAGAGAAAAAGACTGCTGTGGTAACCCTGGGTTTTCCAACTCTCCACCCCCTGGATTCTGGGAGACAGGGAAGGTAACAGAGACCGCAGGCTACACACTGTTAGCAGGTAACTGAAAGAGAAGTGCAAGATGATTTAGAGGTTCCGTCCGAAGCTGGGGGCCAGGTGGGGAACTCACTAAACCCCATCAAATGGGGCTGCTAGCTGCAGGGGTTCACAGGTCTTGTACCTGAGTGCTAGGGTGCTCTGACCTGAGAAGGAGCCAAGCCATGGGGCCACTCTTAGGTCTGGGACCCCTGTGGCTGCTAGGCTCTGTGCATATGCCCTGCAGCAGGCCCATAATAGGCTGAAGGTGACAAGCTGCAAGACCTTCAGTCAAGCCTGAAGATCCATGTCGCAGCCTCTGTATCCCCTTCCACTTGTTCAACCATCGAGCCTGACCCTGCAAGTGCAGTTTCTATCATCCCCAGGACTTCAGTCATCTGTGCCTCCCAAGGACTGAATCTGCAAGACCATGAGTAATGGCAGGAATTGCCCTGCAACAACCTGGGGGCTGTATATAGTTTATGGGTCAAGTATGCTCACTGGCATAGGAAGCCAGTACAGTTAGCCAAAAGAAAGAAATGTAAAAAGTTATTTGAATCAGCAAAGCGTGCCAGCGCCGGCCGGCCAGCTGCACCTCAGGCCTATAACTGTAAGATCTGGGTACCAAAGGACAGAATTTAGGGGCATCAATCTGGACTGGTACCGGTTGGGGGTTCAGTGTATGGTAAGACCTGCAGCGGTTAGGTAGATAGAATGGTGGCTGCACTGATTAATATGTTTGGGCTCAAATATCAAAAGGGGTGAATGATTATTACTGGGAAATGAAAATCTTCAAAATGCAAATTATAAAAAGTGTGCTTAACCTCTATTCCACATACCCCATCCTAACCCTCACCGTATAAATAAATTATGATGTTACTGTTTTCCAGCAAGTCGTACTTCAGAGCTTGATTTTAGTGAGCATGTTATTGGTTGAAAGGTGAAATGCAAATTATCTGACTGCGGGGAGGTTTGAATCCTGGTAAGTCCATGTGTGGGGTAAGTGTTTTAGGGAGGTGGGTTGGTATAACATCTCAGGGGGTTGTAATGGTAAAGAGCAGACCCACTAATATGTACTCTGGGTGGAGGCACCACCATTTTAATTTATCTTTGGGGAAGGACCCCCATGTAATAGCTAATGGGAACCCAGGCCCCTTAATCATGGTCAGGCCTGCATGGCAGGTATAGTGGCCCTGTCTAGGACGGCGCCAGAGAGGGGCTACATGTATATTAAAAATCCAAACCTCCCCCCATCATTCAACACTAGTCACACTAGTACAGTAAACTGCCAAGTCACATGCCTAATACATGTAGAATAGATAGTCCGTGTTCAGCCCAACAAAACACAGGTGCTAAAGAAAATACCCCCCAAACAGAAATGAGGTCCCAGTGCCCAAGATGATATTCACTGGTGACTTGTTCACGAAAATAAAAGTCCAGCATCCCAAAGAAAGTAAGCAGCTATTCTGTTAGACGTTCCTGTGGAAGTCTTATGACTATGAACAATAACCACTGCTGTTTAACACAAGCAGGTTGAACCAGTGCCCCAGATAACTTTTTAGGTCAGGAAGTAAAAACTTCCTAGCTTTCCAAGATGGTAGTATTTCAGTGTGTCTGGTAGTATTTTGAAATAATTCGCTGTACAGAAGGAGCCAGATTGCTTATTTTGCAATTCATTTTTTTCTCAAGATATGTAATCAATAAACACATTGGGGGCATTTACAGAGTCTGGTCGTTAGATGCAGCTGGACCAGTCCGAGAGATGTGCAGCTTCCCAGGCCAGAGTCTAACAGGCGAAAAGGCAAGTTGTGATGGAGTACGTTAATTTCTGAAACCACATGTTTACCTGTACTATCTCTGAATGGGGGCCTCCAGAAGGTCAGTGTGTACTGTGAAGGGTATCACGTCAATTCGTCGCAAACAAAACAGCGCAAGCATTACAGCGCAGATACATTATCGAAATTAAATTCAGCGTAATTGTTAAACTGCCGCAAGTCTTTTCAGCGCATCATCATACAATCAACTTGCTTAAGTGCCCCCCCCGTTTATTACTATACCGAATAACCGAAGTATCATCATACAATCAACTTAATAAAGGCAATAACGAAATTGAACCCTTACAAATAAAAAGGCAACTCTGGAGCACCCGGTTTATTACTATACCGAAATACCGACAACGAAATTGAATAAAATGTTGTTCATTACCCAGTACATGAAATATAGAAATAACGAATTAACGAAATGTAATGTAAAATTTTGAACATTTAAAATCTGATAAAAGCTCAGCATTTTCAGCAGCGTGCCCTTACCTTTTGTCAATTCAGTGCAGTGCAGTGAAAATCCTTTATTATGAATTAAAAATTCAAAGATTTAAAATCGGATAAAATCTGATAAAAGCTAAGCTTTTATATTTGAAGTTGAAAGTTATGTGCCACTCCACGCAGGTAATCTGGCGATGGAGCAGGTGCCATAACTTTCTACTACCACGCACAGCCGCTCTTGCAGTGTCCCTATACTTTTACGCTGAGCTGGAGGTTCGTGTCCTGCAAGATACTGCTCAATACGTAGCTCGCTCATGTTTTGTTCCGCTTCAGGGCTCGATAAATTTCCAGATTGTCGGGTGATTGGCTCCTATCAGGCTACTGAAACTGCGGTGCCACCCCTCTACTGCATTATTGGTTCGTGGCAACCCTTGGGAAACAGCTGAATGGCAGTTCCAGAATTGGATCGGGAATAGTGGGCGCCTTCGACCGCGCCGTCCCACAGGTCTCCCGATCCAAGTGTCCTCGAAATAATCGATGTATGGTGTTAGGATCTCATCATGCTCAGCATAAAACTCTGAATTTCGAAGACTTTCAAATGCATCCACAACATCATTTTTGGTACATTTGCTAGGGCTGCAGTCATTCTTATGTTTAGTGCATAGTTCTCGCCTACAGTGTACTTCTTTAAAATTTCTGACAATCCTGCACCTTTCGCCATAATGCCTGACAAAGATGAAAACAACCCTTGCTTGTGCTTCTGGAACTGGCATGCAAAGCACCAACAGCTGCTTGCTCAAAGTCTGTCATCACAGAAAGCGGAGAGAGTGCAGGGCATAAGGACTTCAAAACGGAAAGAAGCTGGATGTAAGCTGAAGTTGTGCAGTCATGAGAGCAAAACAGTCGGAATAGCAGCATTAAATCGAATACCATGAATTGTGTACAGTTGTGAGAATAAAGGTGAGTAACCTTAAATGTGCCATCTGCATACCAATTATCTGCTGTTGCCATATATTCCAGATTTTTTGGTGCTGAAAATTAGTAGTCTATCATGGTCTTGGCAACCACTGTCATGTAGCAGAAACTGATCCCCATTATCAGACAGGCAGTATTCTTTTGGTATTTTAATTCAGCTAAACTTAAAGGCAATGCAGGAGCAACACATGCCTTTTGCCTCGCAGACGCTGTGCTGTCGTTTGATGACAGCTAACAGAAGGCAGTTTATTTGCAACAGCTCGATGTAACTCACCGTGGCTCCTGCCACAATTTGCTGTGTTCCTCTAGTGAGGTAATTGTCTTTTCCTTCATGACTGCTATTACTTTTTAACTTCAATTTCACCAGCATCTGGCACATGATTATGGGAATTAATGTAGCATACGATATCGTCACTGATAGTATGGCATCTTGCAGTGCACTTCAGTTTATCATACCCTGCACATTTCCAATATGTTTTACCGGAGTGAACTCTTTCTTTACGGTATAAATATCCTTGCTCCGCAAGCAGCTGCTGCCCTCGCTGGCTAAGAACGAATGACAAAGGCATGTTGTAATCAGTGATACAATCACTAACATAATGAATATATTTAAATGCATTTATTAGGTAATTGAATGAAACCAGTTACTAATTGTCTATATGTGTGAATTATTGTGTTGCTATGCGGCGAAATAATGACTTGCAGGTTTTTTCGATTATAAGGCTGTTCGATGAATTAGTGTGACGATTAATTATAAGCGCTGTTATTGACGCTCGGTACTTGTATGCGCTCAGATAATTTGCGATGAGTTGACATGGAACCACTGTGAAGATAGGTTGCCAGTTGAAATTGACTAGCAGTGGTTTTTCCTTACTGTTGAACAGGAAAGCAATCCCTGACAATATGTAGGGCAAAGAACAGTTTGTGTAGTCAAAAAGTAAACCATGAGGTGGATGCATACTGGCTCAAGCCTAACAAGCCTGAGGAGCAGGAAAACATGAAATTGCTTAAATGATGTTGCAAAATTGTGGTTTACTGACAAAAACCTGCTATTAAACCATCTTAAAAATAAAGTTGTGCTCTTTTGGACAAGTTGAAAAGTGAACAAAAATATATATTCACGTGACATCTAAATGAAACGTGTTAGCACCTGGTAGTCTGTACAGTTAAAGAGATTCACCCAGTTTCTTTATTGCACCTGATATATGGGTGCCTTACCTCCGGGGGAATCTTTGTAGCTCCACATGTCGGTAAATATTGTCAATTTTGGTTCTGTTGAAAAGAATGCTCGTAATTTAGGTAAACTGGGTCCCGGAGGACTTCCCGGTCTGAAGAGCAGCCCAAGTTCTGTCCCCGCACTCGCAACGTGATGCTAGGGAGAGTGTGGGGGTGAGCTTCATTATAGTGAATGGGCGGCAGCTTTCTGAGTGGTTTTTATATTATAATGGTCAGTTTGTGGTGAAATGTGGACACTGGTCGACTAACAAGGGCCTTGTTAGTCGAACAATGCTCTCGTTTCACCACAAGCTGACCATTATAATATATTCACTATAATGCAGCGTGGCCCCATGCTTCCCTAGCATCACGCCATAACGTTGCTGAGCCGCATGGAACTTGGGCTTAATTTCTTCAGACCGGGACGTCTTCCTGGACCCAGTTTACTAAATTACGAGCATTTTTTCAACAAAGCTATTGCAATATTTACCAACATGTGGAGCTACAAAGATTCCCCCTGAGGTAAGGCACCCATACATCGGGTACAATGAGGAAACAATTTAAGTTGCTGAATCTCTTTCATTTATTACACTTCTTGCAGCTTGTTGCATTGCTACAGATCTCCCCTATCTTCTCCAAGGACACATCTGGAAACAAGCTGTTACCAGTTCAGTATGTCTTTCCTGGTAAAAAAAGTTTTTCTTTTTTTTTAATCTCCACTCTGTTTCTCCTCGCGCCATGCGGCCCCCATCTGACCGACTCCCAGCTCCGTCCCTGAAATTACAGGGGCTTACCACGCCTGGCATGGGAGGCGCCCGCGGAGAGTCGGGTTGCCATCCTGTCTCCGCCGCTTTCTTCTGATTTTCTTTTACCCGAGACCCCAGGAGAAGGTCGCATGCGCAGGAGGCACGATGCGATTTACAGCCCCGTAACGGCCCCTCTTCTGCCCGCCTCTATTGGCCTATCGCCAGCACCCTTGCTCGCGATGCCCCTCGGCCTCCACTGGGGGTAGCCGAGAGCAAGGGATGCCACCCAACCTCCCTGGAGAGGAGAGCTGCCTTGTGGCTACTCCATCCTGCTCCGCCTGCCCCCCCACGCCGACCGACGACCCAGGCTTGCTCCCGAACCCAGGTCGCTGGCGTGCCGTGAGGTGAGACGTCCAGCACCTCAGCCCTCTGTGCCACCGGGCTGGCCTGGTAGAAATTTTTAAATAATAGATTGTGAAGGATTCAAAGTTTAAACCAGTTTCAGATACCATGGTGTATTCTTGGATTCTCAACTGTCTTTTTGTAGCCCACACTGATAGTGTTACTAACTCTGTTGTTCAGAAATGTGGCTTACTGTACAGAGCAGACCTTGCCCTTTATTATGTTTGCTTGCACGCATGTGCAAGAAACATAGTGCCACCATACGAGTTTTTGTAGGTGTGCCACCCCCACTTCCAGTGCCCAGCTCCTTTTTGCAGGCGTGGCCACACCATACCAGTGAATGTCTGAGCTGACTATGACAGACGTTCAGATGCAGTGCAGTACAGTTCTGAGAAAACCACTGCTAGTATCAGCGGTGGTAACGTGTAGGCAATTTGCAAATTGCCTACACATCAGCACTGCACCTGAACTGTCATAGACAGTTTGTTTCTTATCCTTGTCGGATCCATCCCCCCCCACGAACGGCTAGGTAGCACACTGGGAACCCACCCCAGTGTGCTCATGTGCTCCCCTCCACCCCCGCACACTGTATGACTGGGGGTGCCCAATCCCCCATCGGCTCCACTGTCCCCTAAAAAACAAACTTCCAGGTGCCACACTGGGAGCCCACCCCAGCTTGGCAAAAGTCTGTGGCCCATGGAGGTGCCCAGTCCCCCGTCAGCTCCACTGCCCCACAAAAGCAAACTTCCAGCTGCCACAATGTGAGCCCACCCCAGCATGGCAAATGTCTGTGGCCCATGGGGTGCCCAGTCCCCGTCTGGCTCCACTGCCCCTAAAAACAAACTTCCAGGTGCCACGCTTGCAAAAAACTTAGTACGCTTTTATAAAAAAAAAAACCTAGAACAAAATAAAATGGTTCCTTGTTGACTGTCCCCTCCCCAACCCGCACCCACCCTCTGCGTACCACACCTCTCCACACCCCCCTCTCCCAATACTTACCTCTGGAGCCCCGCACAATGATCTTCGGTGGACCAGGGAAACGTCTGCACTCTTCAAAGCCGACCCCAAACTGAAGAAATGCCGGTAAGCTGTATAATGGCATAAATGTTTTTTTTTTTTTTCAACTTTGGTGCAAATCTCGGCCATTTTTTGGGGAATTTTTTCACCAAATTTTAAACATGGGGTTCTTGGAACCCCACCTCATGAATTCAGTCACTGCCATGTGGTTATTCTGTCCCGAAAGGTGATTTTGTGGTCACTACGTGGGATCACCTTCCGGGACCAGTTAACAAAATGACAATGTCACTGTTCATGAGGTGGGCTCCCAAAAAGCCTATGTTGAAAATTTGGTGCAAAATTAAAAAAAAAATGACATTAGCATGCGTTGTGCAGTTTCCACGCACACTTGTAACGTCGTGAATATGTAATAGTTTCACTCCAGATTTTCAGCATTGCCATTTTGTTACACCTCCTCATGAACAGTTCAGCTGTCATTTTTCACATCCTGGCTGAAATGTGTTTTTGCACTTCCGGTACAGAATAGCACGATCACTGTGGGAAATCAGTGTTTGGGACCGATTACAAAAATCATAGTGACACTGTTCATGATTGGAGGTCTCAGAATACTTATGTTGAAAATTTGGTGACAGGAGTCCATATAATGACTGTGTTACGAGCGTGTATTGTGCAGTTTCCACGCACGTAACGTCGAGGATTTGTACTATCACTCAAGAGTTGCAACATTGTCAATTTTGCACACCTCCTTATGAACAGTACAGCTGTCATTGTTCATATCCTGCCGAAAATGTGTTCTTGCACATCTGGCACACAGTGGCGTGGTCGGTGTGGGAAATCAACGTTCAGGACAGAGTAAGAAAATCATAGTGACAGTGTTCATGAGCAGAGATCACAAAATGCCTGTGGTGAAATTTTGGTGAAATTATTTCACTAAATGACTGTTACAAGTATGTGTTGTGCAGTTTCCACATATGCTCGTATGTTTGAGCATTTTTAATATTTTCACTCCAGATGTTCAGCACTGCCATCTCTTCACACCTTCCTATGAATGGTACAGCTGTAATTTTTCACATCCTGCCCAAACTGTGTTTTTGCACATCTGGTGCAGAATGGTGTGGTCGCTGTGAGAAATCGACGTTCGGGACAGATTAACAAAATCACAGTGACACTGTTTGTGAGCAGAGATCCCAGATGCTTTCATGAGGTGGGGATCACAAAAGCCCATGTTGAAAATTTGTAGTGCAAATACCAACAAATGCCCGGGGAGTTAAGGTTTCTAACCATAACGTCCCTGCCAACGTATGGTGGGGCTCCCGTGCCCTCATCTTCTCTGTACCACAGACACATCGTCACTCTTCAAAGCCAGATCACAAATTGATGAAACAGGTATGCACTTCATTGTATTTTTAATGGGAATGTGAATTTGGTGGCATAACTTGTTCTTTCTGGTGGGAACTGTAGTCCTGCCAATTGGTGCGTACCAACAGCAATCCCTACGACGAACTCCGGAACTGACAAATGCTTGTTTGTTTTATCTTTTGAGTTTTCTTTAATTAGGTCTCAAAAAATATACTTTTAACAGAGTAATGTTCCCCTGCCTCACGACTGCCACCAGAGACTAATTCAATCGCAGACCAAGAGCAGCAGATTGCAGTAAAACATATCTGTGTCCATTAGTTACCAGGGCTAATGTGATTCCTGGATGGCATTGGATTCCCAGATTTCCCCTCCCACACATGAGCTGTAACTTCTGAATTGCCACATGATGCCAGACCTGCACTGCCTTCATTCACACATGATTTACCTGCTGCATTGTGGTGGGCTCCTCAGTCTTGCTGCAGTGTCCCTGGTGCTCCTCCTTTTCCAGCTGGTTCTCTTTGACCACTGGCTGAGCACTATGCATGAGATAACACCCCCCCCGCAGCACGCTTCAGTGCACAAAGACAGTGCAGGAGGAGAGATGTAACCTAAAAAAACACGTCCTCTCTGACTCTGCTGTGATGAGGTAAGTGCTTCCTGCAAGGGGGGAGTTGCTGCTGCGATTGTCTCCCGACGGGGAAGAAGAGGAGGATCACTTGCTTTGTAGTCCACAGTGCAGCCTTGTAGTCCCTAGTCCGCGTACCTCAGCGCATGCATGGCTACAAAACTGCAACAGGCATGTCCGTTGGACTAAAAAGGGCGGTGAAGCTCGAGTCTGGTAGCAGTTTGCAAGGGTCACGGACCTCACACTTGGGGATTTTTCATCTCCTGAGCTCCCCGGTAGGTCATAGTAATAACACTGCTGGATCACTAGTTGCATTGGTTATGGTCAGAACTACGGCCATATCTGATCGTTTGCGAACCTCTGAATTTCGTTCTTGATTAAAACATTCTTGGCAAATGATTTTGCTTTTGTATGTCTTGCGCCAGTCCAGGAAGTTCACCTCTAGCGGCACAATACAAATGCCCCTGGCTGTCCCTCTTAATCATGGCCCCAGTTCCGAAAACCAACAACCTAGAACTGGAGTCCTATTCCATTATTCCTAGCTGAAGTATTCAAGCGACCGGCCTGCTTTGAACACTCTTAATGTTTTCAAAGTAAACGCTTTGGATCACCAGTACACTCTGTTAAGAGCATTAAGGGAGCACCGAGAGGCAGGGGATGGGACAGGCAGTAGCTCACCTTGCAGCGGACCGCCAGACCGATTCCCAAGATTCAACTATGAGATTTTTAACTGTAGCAACTTTAATATACGCTACTGAAGCTGGAATTACCATGGCTGCTGGCACCAGACTTGCCCTCCAATAGATCCTCTTCTTTTTTTTTTA
This sequence comes from Neoceratodus forsteri, assembly GCA_016271365.2. Taxonomy (NCBI): domain Eukaryota; kingdom Metazoa; phylum Chordata; order Ceratodontiformes; family Ceratodontidae; genus Neoceratodus; species Neoceratodus forsteri. The sequence continues at coordinate 1,447,187,306 of CM057453.1, read as the reverse complement.
TATACTTAATTTTTATTGAGCACTGGTTAATAACAGTACATTGTGACACTTATTCAGTCATGACTATGATCAATACAGTTGATATCAGGACATTTCAGCTGAATACTAGAAAGTACGTAATATTATTTTTTTAAGCACTATATACCAAATTCAGGTGTAGTGAAGGAAACTGTCACTATATAAGGTTTACATTGTACATAAAGCCACTACTACCTAGAGGAGGGTTGATCCAGGATTTGATTAGAGAAAACAACAATGGTATACAGTGCAGGTGTTTAAGTATAGAGAAAGATTAAAAATCTTTAAAAAAAAAATTCTAAAAATAAAAAAAAAGTTTGATTGGTCAGCTTATTTATCATTTAGATTATTTCAGATAAACATATTACTAAACTATTGTCATAATACAGATATTTCTTCCTTTATAACCGGGACAATAGGGTATGAGGTCCATGCACTGGAGAATTTATTATATAGATTGGAATCTAATCCTCTGTGTTTCTTCCCTATTTGTAAGGTGAGGGCTGGTTCAAAACTCCTTACTTACGCACCAGGGAGTACTACTTTAATGCTCTCAGGTTGCCCTTGATCAAAATACCCTGGTCATACAAAACCCACCTGGTCCATCTGTTCACATAGACTACAGTCTTATTCTGTAAATTATGGGAGATATTCTCAAATGTTCTGATTTGGTCTACAATACTCCTCCATTCGGAGACGGGGTTCTTTTTGTAGCCATCTCCTGGTTATAGCCTTGTAGGCCGCAACCAGTAGTATAGACCACATGTATTTCATATCTTTTTGTTTAAGAGACTCCAGGGGAATACCCAGGACCAAATTCTGAAATGTTAAAGGTACATCAAGGATTAAGATATTAGAAATGTGCTGGGTGACAGATGACCAGAAGGGTTGAAGCTTCGGACAGCAATAAAATACATGTGCATGGGTTGCCACCTCTGTCCCACATGCCCTCCAACAATCTGAGGGGAGGCTAGGGTTTCTTTTGGCCAATAGATGGGGTGTTAAAAAAAACCTTGTCCGAACTTTCCAGGCTATTCATGCCAATTCAGGGATGAAGTGGTGGACCAGGTCATCTGCCAGATCTTAGCCCATTACGGTTATAACGGGAGATGAAGGTCCTGCTCCCATTTAACCTTGAGAGGCTCCAGAATGTGCTCCTGCAAGGACACCAAATATTTATATATATAGAATATTGCATGGTCTCCCCCTATAGCATTAAAAATTTGTATATATGGGGATGTATCCTCTAATATCTGAGAACGAGATTGAGTACGCCTATATTGGGAGTTTACAAAATCTTTAATTTTAAAATAATGTAATCTTTCTCCCTCTCCCCATCTAAATTTTGACTTGGCTTCCTCAAATGATATTATGGCATTTTGCCTAATGAGCTGCCAGGGGGCAAAGAGTCCCCTATTTACTTGAGTTGTATACCAGGTTGAGTCCTTGGCAGGTGGAAAGTCCGGATTATTGATAAACCACTTATATTTCCATACATGTTCCTTAATATTCTTCCAGGGGTGTCCCCTCCATCCCTCCAAGATGGAATGGATGCTCCCTTGTGTACCTAGTAGGGCCTGTTTTAATAAGGTACTTGAGAATATTGTGGCAGGTAATGGATACCGTAAATCTCTAGTTAAGTCAAGTTGTTTCCAGTGAGCATCATAATACTTATTGCCCCACAGCAGTGCGCATCTCATTTGCGCAGAGTTCCAGTATGTAGAAAAATTAGGAAATGCAATTCCACCCTGCGACTTAGGAAGGTGTAATGCCTGAAGTTTAAATCGTGGTTTTCTACCTTGCCATATAAAAGCTGTAGACATTTGTTGCCAGGCCTTAAGGTCTCGTATAGGAATAACACATGGTATTGATTGAAAAAAGTATAACAAACGTGGCAAAACATTTAATTTTATTGCCTGAGTCCTGGCATAGAATGACAGTGGAATTATATTTCACCTTTTAATATCTTTTTAAATATTAATCAACGGAGTGTAGTTGTTTTTAAATAATTGGCTAAGATCTACTGGTATTTGGATTCCTAAGTATTTTATTGAGGGGAGATCCCATTTAAATAGAAACTGCCTACGTATAGGCGTAGGAACTGAGTAGTTGAATGGGAGTGCTTCAGTTTTGGTCATGTTCAGGGAGTAGTCAGATAAAGCAGAAAACATTTCAAGCTTGTGAAAAAGGGCTGGAAGGGTCTTGGTTGGATTTGTAAGATATACCAGTACATCGTCGCCAAAAAGGGCCAACTTGTGTTCTTTATCCCCCAGATTGATACCCTTCACGTCCTCCGCCAACCTGATATATTGGGCCAAAGGTTCTATGTATAGGGTAAATAAGGGGAGAGACTGGGCAACCCTGTCTGGTCCCTCTATGGAGGGAAAAATTGTGGGAAATATGACCATTTGAGCGTATATATATGCCTGGGGGTTTGAATGGAATTTGAAAATAAGGTTGATGAATTTCTGGGGAAAATCAAAGGCAGCAAGGACCCCTCTTAAAAATCGCCAAGACACTCTGTCAGATGCTTTTTCAGCATCTAAACTTATAAGGGTCACCGGGATTTTATAATTTTGTACATGTTCAATCAAATAAATGGTGCGTTGAATATTGTCCGAGGCCTGTCGGCCTGGGATAAACCCACACTGATCCTGATGGATTAAAGTGGAAACCAATTGCTTTAGTCTCTACGACAACACAGAGGTAAATATTTTATAATCTGTGTTTAATACCGAGATAGGGCAGTAGGAGTTGGGTAGGGTAGGGTCCTTGCCTGCTTTTGGAATGACAGATATAATTGCTTGGTCCCAGGATGGGGGGATTTTCCCTTCAGGGCTTGGGATATTAATAAACAGTCTGGAAAGCAGGGGGATAATTACCCCTTTGAGAGATTTATAAAATTCTCCAGGGAGGCCATCCGTCCCCGGACACGTAAATGTTTTCAATCTCCCTATCTCTGCTTCTATTTCCTTGGTTGTTATGGGAGCGACCAGGCCTTGACCCAGATGTTTAGGCAGTTTTGGCAACTGAAGGGTTGCCAAAAAGGATTTTATTTGTTCCTCTTTCGCCTGGGTTGGGGGGGTACTGTACGAAGGTATCTGATATTTTCTCCACCGTATGGCAAGGAGGATGTTGGGGAGATGGCCTGAGGGTGGATATTAGTGCTTTAGCCCTTTGTTGTCTGAGACGACCAGCCAACAATTTCAAGGAGCGAGGGCCTCCATCACAGTACTTCTGCTTGAGAAACAATAGTTTCTGCTCGATTTTATAATCTAGTATAGCATTCAGTTTTTGCTTAAGCTTTTTAATTTCTTTTGAAGTTTTGGGGTTGGTCTGGGATATCTGTTGGAGCTCTAATTTTTGCATCTGGGCTGTCAAGGCGCTTTGTTTTTGTTCCCTCTCTCGTTTGTTTCGAGCTGATAGTTCGATAAATTTGCCCCTGCAAATCGCCTTAGTGGTGTCCCATAAAATTGAAATATCAGTCTCAAGACAGTCATTTTCCGTCACAGCTTGTTTGATAATCTCTTCCAAAATATGAATGTTGTCCTTGCTGTGAAGTAGGGAGAAGTTAAGCCTCCACATAGTGTTTTTCCTAAAATTATCTGAATCTAGTCTAAGAAAGACTGGAGCATGATCTGACAAAATAAAATCACCCATCCATGTCCTACTCGCCAACCCTAATTGCTCTTGGGAGATTAACATATAGTTGTGGTATAGCTAGAATGGACCTGTGAGAAAAAGGTAGCATGTTTAGCTGATCCATTTAAATGTTTCCATGTGTCCACAAACCCCAATTCACTAAGCAGTTTTATTAGTTCTCGTTTTTTTCCCCACTGACTTACCCCCACTCCCAGCCGCAGAAAGATCTAAATTAAAAGTCTTCCCCACATAGCATTGTACCTTCGGCCCATCGAGACATGAGGAGAAAGAAGGCACGGTAGGTTTTAAACTCAGTGGCTGAGGGAAAATATACTAAGGCGAAAATGGTGAGTTTACCATTTAGTTTTTCTTCGATCATTACATATCGCCCTTCCTTGTCGCACAATTGATCTTGACATTCAAATGGCACCCTGGGTGGAATTAATATGGCTGTTCCTCTCCTACGCCCCCCCCCAAAAGATGAAGAGTAAACCTGGGAAAAACCCAAACGTTTAAACTTCTCATGTTCCTCATGTGACAAATGGGTTTCCTGAAGTACAGAGACATCGGTTCCAGAGCGCTCCAAATAAGATAATACCTTGGAACACTTAATCGGCCCAGACAGGCCATGAACATTATATGAACGTATAGTATAACCCATTGTGGCCAAGTGACAGCAGCGCAGTCCCTTTGACAAAAACTCTTTCTCCCAGTGCAAGATAAATCACTAATACTATTTCTGCTGACCTAAAAAAGAATTTGCAACAACACCATAATATACATAATTGATCTAAACAATAAACCGTAACTGTTTGTGCGAACAGTGCACTAACATAGTCATTTTTAACTGGCTTCCAAGGTAGGAGATCAAACAAATGTGGTGACCTCTTATCCCACCTGTCAGATGGTATTGGTGGGGGGAAGAGTGCTACAGAATCCCTCAGACAAGAGGGGAACTCTTCCTGGGCCCTTGTATTGTAGGGCTCCTGAATTATGGTATTCGCCTTATATACGGCCATCATAGCTGTACTTCCTCGCCCGTGGCTGGTATGAAGGTGTAAAAACTCCTTCCGCTTATGGCCGCTGAGTCCCCAATCCCTTCTCCTCACCTCCCATTGTCCCCATTCCCCACTCGTCCCCCCTTCCCCCCCTGAATGAGGAGAAAAGGAAGAGGGAATTGTGCCCTTTGAACTCCCCTCTCCCGGGTGTACTCTCACAGTGGTGTTTACATCGACCTCACCCACAGGAAGTACACCACTAGGGGTTTTCAGTATACGAGGTGGGCGAAAATAAGAAAATGGCAATTTTTGTGTACTTCCATAAGCTATTGGGGGCCGTTGAGTGAGATTGTCACCCTTTGAAATAATCCATTTCCCCCTCCCCAAAGAACAAGAAAATTAATACACATCCTACATCTTGGGGACTCTAGTCTCCAAAGGGCAGACTAGTTACATATTAATCAGGAACAAAAAGTCAGATGAAAAATCTTTCCCCTGCTGCATCCAGGCCCATGTTCGCTATCCCTCTTCATTTGGATTCAAAATAATATGGACCGACCCGGTTTACAAAGGCTCGCCCTATTCGGCGGATTTTAAATTACCCCCAAGCCAGTGTTCAATTCACCACCCCTATAAAACAGGTACTTCTGAATATTTATCATGTCCATAGTTCGAGAGACGCTGTGCGCTTTTCAAAGTTCATTCGTGCTATTTAGACGAGAGACTCTCTGCAGCACGGCTGGGCTTCTCGTATTCCGACCACGAACTCCCTTGAGCGAAGAAAATAAAAATAGGAAAGTCACTGGACCAGAGCCTTGGGTAATCGCAGTGGAATAAAATCTTAAGCAGGTTCTTAGTCAATAGCTGTATACTTTAAAGGAGAGGTAATATAAACACAGATGGGGTTATCTCACTATCTCCTGACCAAAATCATATGCCAGACATCAGGAAAATGGAAACGAAGGAGAGGGCCAGGATCACTCCCAAAATGGCCAAAGTCTGAGCCTGGATTGAGAGGCGATAGAAAACTCCACCAGGGGCATTGAAAGTCTGGGCACTGGAAGTACTTTACTTCGAGGATATTTATAGCGAAACAACGGGTCAACGATTCTCGTCAAAACAGTCCAAGTTCCAAAAGGAAACAGTGTTTAAAGGTATTCTCTCACCCATCTGCAGACTCAAGATCCCTACCTGAAATTCCTGGCAGTTTCTTCATTAATTTTTTGAACTCATGTAAAGCTGATGAAGTAATATTGCTGCTCACTGCCCTATTTTTCCTCGGGGGAACGATGTGCCACTCCTCTGTAGGCTCCTTTCTCTTGGGCTGAGTAGCCTTTGTAAAAGCTGGAACCGCAAACCCCCGCTTTTGCAACGCTTCACCGGCCTTCTACGGAGAATCGTATAATTCAGCTCCTTCCTTCCAGAAAACTCTCAATTTCGCCGGATAAGGTGTCTGAATCCGCAGTTGTTTATTTCTAAGGAGTTTGATGAGTGGGATGTATTCCATACGTTGCTTCTGTATAATAGGTGGATAATCTTGGTAGAAAAATAAGCGTGAATCAAGATATTTGACCTCTTTCTTCGCCCATGCTCGGCGGAGTACATCTTCCTTAGTACGATAACTTCAGAATTTGATAATTATTGATCTGGGTCTGGTAGTCGGGTCTTTGGGCTTGGGGAGTAAGGCCTGGTGGGCACGCTCAATTTTCAGCTCGTAGCCTAGTGGTAATTCGAGTACATCTTTCAACAAGTCAGTCAGGAACTCTACCATGTCCCCTTCCTCTGTGCCTTCCTTCAGATCATAAAGACGTAGACTATCTCATCTGGATCGGCTTTCCAAGTCTACACATTTTTGTTCTGTATATATAGCATGGCTACAAAGGGCAAACACTGCACGGCCTAGAGATTGCAGGCCATCCTCCGCGTTGGAAATTCGGTCCTCAGCTTCCTGAACCCGACCCTCCACCATCGAGAGTTTTTGATTAAGCTGTTTAAATTCCACTTTATTTTCCGCTTGCATTTCTTTTAACTCTTTCATTAGAGATTCGTAGAGGTTTCTGGACAGATGCTCCCTTCTTCATCAGTCTCAGAGTTTTGGCGGCCATGGCGGCCCTAGATTGGCTGGAGGTGCGTGTAGGGGAACTTGGTCTCAAATCTTCACCATCCCTTTCGAATCTGGACTGCAGTGCTTTAGATCTCACTCCTCGGTCTCTTTGTGAACCTCCTCCCGACATTTTTGTGGAATTTTAAGTTTTTTGTTCTGGGTTTTATGGAGGTTGTTTGGACAGGCGAGGCAGAGAGCCAATCGTTTAGCTGTCGCTCAGTGCCGTGGCAGAACCGAAAGTCCCCAATAGATCCTCTTCAAAGAATTTAAAGTGTACTCATTCCAATTACAGGGCCTCAAAAGAATCATGTGCTGTTATGTTTCATCACTATCTCCCTGAGTGAGGAGTGGGAAATTTGAGCGCCTACTGCCGTCTGTGGATGTGGTAGGTATTTCTTAGGCTCCCTCTCTGGAATTGAACCCCGATTCCGTTACCCGTGGTCACCATGGTAGGCACAGATAGTACCGTTGAACACTGACATTCAAATGTCACATTGCTGACATGAAGGCTTGAGATTGGCCTGAGTTTATCTGAGTCACTAAAGCTGCTGGGCCGAGACCCAGATTGATTTTGGTCTGATAACTGCACGCATCCCCGAAGGTGTGTGCATTTGTCAGCATGTATGAGCTCTAGAATTACCACAGTTATCCAAGTAACGGAGCGATCAAAGGAAACATAAGAAAAAATTACTCACCTTAGTAATGTTTCTTCTAATGGAGTTTTGCTATGTTATGACATATGCAGTGAGTCCCAACCTTTGAACTGCTCCGGAGGTGAAAGAGTTAACTTTCCATGCCAGGCATGGCACGCTGAGCTCGAGCTCGGTTGAAAACTCTGTTGTTCTTCAAACTCAAACTGTCAGATCTTTATGAGCTAAACTCACTAAGGTCCTGTGTGGAAGCTGTAAACCTACACTAGCCAACTGGCTACTAAATATAAGAATACATTTTTTGGTCCCAAAACAAAGACTCAAGTCAGGAGACCCAAAAAATGAAAAACACAACATCAAATCACCCGAAAAGGAGGGGTGAAAAAACAAGGTGGGCATCTACTAAGTGCCAACACTGCACTGCCCACCCACATCCTAAAAACAGAGGTTCTGAGAGGGGCAGGAAGGGGGAGGTCATAAAATAGCAAGACTTCATTAGAAGAAACAACATTACTAAGGTGAGTAATTTTTTTTTCAAACAACATGAAGTCTTGCTACATTATGACATATGCAGACTACACAGCAGTACCTCCATGGAGGAGGGACAGAACCTACTTAGGAAATAGGCTCTGAAGCACAGCTGTGGCAAACCCAGCATCACTCCCAGCCTGGATGTCCAGAGGTAATGCTTGGTAAAGTGTGAACTGTTTTCCAGGTAGCTGCTTGACAAATCTCTAGAATGGGGGTGTCCCTGGCAGCAGCCAGGGAAGCAGCTGTACCTCTGGTAGAGTGAGCCCTCAGGCCTGAGGGAGGACCCTTACCCAGCTTTTCATAACAGAATTGGATACAAGAGACAATCCACCTGGCAATGGATCTTTTAGTGGCAGGTTTCCCTTTACCAACCTCACCATAAGTGAGGAACAGTTGGAGGGAGTCAAACCTGTGACCCTTGGTACACTCAATGTAGCAACTAAGGGCTCTCTGCACATCTAAGCTGTGCAACCTCCTCTCGCCAGAGGAGGAATGGTCAGTGAAGTACACTGGAAGAGAAATAGATTGATTAAGGTGGAAATCTGAAACCACCTTAGGCAAGAACTTCCTGTTAGTCCTGAGGACCACCTTATCTCTATGAAAGAAGATAAAATCATGCTCCACTGACAAGGCTTGTAATTCACTTATGCGTCTGGCAGAAGTGATGGCTACCAGAAACACAGTCTTCCAAGTCAAATACTTAAGCTCTGCTGAAGACAAGGGCTCAAAGGGAGGTTGCATAAGCTGAGCAATGCAAACATTAAGATCCCAGGTAGGGGCAGGGTCCCTGAATGGAGGGTTGGTGTGAAGCAATCCCTTAAAAAACTTACAGGATGAGCTGAAAGAGAAGAGGGTTTACCTGCTAAAATAAAAGCAGACACAGCTGCCAAATGCACCTTTAGGGTAGCTGGTCTCAGCCCCAAAGTGTTTAAATGGACCATATAATCCAGGACTGTGAGTAAATCAGCAGATTCTGGGGAAATATGCTTTTCAGAGCACCATATGGAAAACCTCTTCCATTTGGAATTGTAAGTAGCCCTGGTGGAAGGCTTCCTAGAAGCCTTCAATATATCCATCACACCTTGGGAGAGGTGTAGATCATCAAACTCTAACTCTTCAGGAGCCAGGCCTTGAGATTGAGAGATTTGAGGTTCGGGTACCAAACCCTTCCCTGAGCACAGGTTAACAGATTGTGATTCCTGGGAAGACACAGGGGAAGATGGACTGCTAAGGACAGTAGGAGTGGATACCAGGGTTGTCTGGCCCAATCTGGAGCAATCAGAATCACTTTGCAGGATTGAGATCTGATTTTGACTAGCACTTTGAACAGGAGAGGGAAGGGGAAAAGACAGAGAAACTTCCTTCCCAATTGAGAACTAAGGCATCCAGAGGACTGAGCCCAACACTGGGGCCTGTGGCAAAAGGGGAGTTGGTGATTGTCTGGGGCTGCAAAAGATCTATCTGCGGGTGCCCCATCTGGCAAATATTACTCCCAGAACTAGGGGATCCAGTGACCATTCGTGATGGCCCTGGGAAATCCTGCTGAGAGCATCTGCCAGGACATTGTCCTTGCCTGGGAGGTGAACTGCCGTAAGGGAGGTGTTCAGGGAGTAAGCCAGAGACCACAACTTCATTGCTTCGGTGCACAAGGCTGTAGACCGAGTGCCTCCTTGCTTGTTGATGTACCACATTGTAGTGGTGTTGTCTGTTCTGAGCTGTACAACTTTGTTCTGAACAGATTTGGAAAAAGCTTGAAGTGCTAGGGAAAAACTGCTCTGAGCTCCAGCAGGTTGATGTGGAGCAGAGATTCCTGAGGGGACCACAGTTCCTGGGTAGTGAGGTCGCCCATGTGAGCTCCCCACCCCAAGAGGGATGCATCTGTAGTAAGGATTAAAGAGTGAGACTGAGTGACAAAGGGAACCCCTTGTCTCAGGTTGCCCTGATCCTGCCACCACTGTAGGGCTTGGATTAGGGTTCGAGTTACTGGGATCAACTTGGTTAGAGGGTCCTTTCTTTGAGACCAAAAGGCTCTCAAATGGAACTGGATGTCCCTCATCTGAAATCTTGCTCCTTGCACTACTGCTGTAGAAGCAGCCATGTGTCCCAGGAGCTGCAGAAAATGCCTTGCTGGTCGAGAGACCTGCAGGGTGAAAGAGGAGGCCAGAGAGACCAGGGTCCTTTCCCCTGTCCAAAGGAAGGAAGGCTCTGGCTTCCTCTGTGTTCAGTTCTGCACTTATGAAGGTGAGAAGCTGGACAGGCTCTAGAACTGACTTTGGAAGATTCCGGAGGAAACCTAGAGAGGTAAGCAGTTGCTGAGTTATCTGAAGATGTAACTTGACTTGCTCTGGAGACTGGCCTACTATGAGCCAGTCGTCCAGGTAAGGAAAGATGGCAATTTTTTGCCTTCTTAGGTAGGCAACTGCTACTGCCAGGCATTTTGTGAATACCCTTGGAGCAGAGGAGAAGCCAAAGGGCATTGCTCTGAACTGGTACTGGCCTGAGGGCAGCTCGAACCTGAGGTACTTCGATGGGAGCTTCTGATGAGAATATGGAAGTAGGCATCCTTGAGGTCCAGGGATGCTAGCCAGTCCCCTGGCCTTAGAGAGGGTAGAATAATTCCCAGAGTCACCATTTTGAATTTTGGTTTTATAAGGTGCTTGTTTAAGTATCTGAGATCCAGGATGGGCCGCCATTCTCCTGTGTTTTTTGGGGTAAGGTAGTACCTGGAGTACAATCTTTTGCCCTGGTGTAGGGGTGGAACCCTTTCCACGGCTCTGAGAGCCAGGAGGGTAGAGACTTCTGCCTCTAGGGCAAGTGCCTCTGATGGATTTGCAGGTGGAAAGGATCTGGTTCTCATCTTTGGAAATTTTTTGAAGCTGAGAACCAGTCCCTGGCTTACTACTTCCAGGACCCACTTGTCTGATGTTAGAGACTTCCAGTCCTGGACAAAGTAAGCCAGCCTGCCCCCTACAGGTAGTTGAGAATCGGCCCTGGCCACCCCATCAGGGTGCCTACTTGGCAGGGGCTTTAGGCTGAGGGGTGGAAGCAGGCCTGCTTGTACCCCGTCTGCCTCTCCCTCTAAAGAACCCCCTCTGGGCGTAAGCAGAAGAGGAGGCCTGGGCTTGGTAAAAAGGCCTATGAAAAGGCCTGCCCCTGCCCCTGGAAGGCTGCCTTTGAGGAGTGGCCTGCCTTTCCTTGGCCTGTGCACTCCTATAGGTGGTCCTATACTCATCCATTTTCTTCATGTAATTCTCTGTCTGCTCCCCAGAAAATTACCCACAACAGGAAAATCCATGGCCTTAGTCTGGGTATCCTGTGACAGGCTAGTACATCTGAGCCAAGCCATTCTGCGAAGTGCCACAGATGTAGCCATGACTCTTGATGACACATCATTAGAGTCCACTGCAGCATGGAATTGCACCTTAGATGCCTCAATACCATCAGCAGCCACCTGCTCCAGCTCTTTGGCAAGCTGGCCAGGGACCTGTTTTGCTAGAGCCATAACAGTATCCCATCTGGATTTCTGGTATCTAGCAACATAAACCATATAATTTGCCTGTCTGAGTCCCAAGGATGCTGCCATGTATTGTTTCTTTGCCATGGCATCAATCCTCCTGGAGTCCTTGTCTGGGGGGTGTGAAGCCAAGAGAATATTTGCCTTGTTACAGGCTGAAGCCTGCACTACCCCAACATGGCTGCATTGTTGTGTAAGGAACTCCATATCAGAGCCTGACAATGTGTACCTCTTGTCCATTCTCTTATCCACAGAAGATATAGTGTGAGGAGTTTTTAGAATTTTTACTGTTTCCGAAAAGATTTATGCGAAGGAATAGACAGTCTCCTAGACTCTGGGATATCCATCATTTCCACATAGTCAGGCTCCTCTTGATCATCCACAGCTTCCTCCATAGGGAGCTGGAGGGTTTCAGCCACTTTTTTATAAAACATAAAATGAGAAGGGGACTCAGAAAGCCTAGGAGGAGACACTCCTGAAGGTCTGTCTGGGGAGATGTCTGTTCAATGGGCACATCCAGACTTTCAAATCACATTCACTCGTCATACTCCTCTTCCCTCCTCCGTTCATAAAATTCCTCAAATCATACTTTGAACCGGTGGAACCGGCGAATCAGACGCTTATTTGATGGTGCCGGTTCGGTCGAACCGGGAAAGCGACTGGACAATGTTAATCGCTTGGCCATTTCTTCAGCGTTGGAGAGGAAAGTTTTGGCTCCACACCAGGTGATTTCTAGTCCTTTTTGCTGGAACCGACTCCTCCGAGTCGGATCTCCTTTTGCCCGAGGAAGTCTCGCCCTGGTGAGAGGATTCCCTCCGGTTCGGTTGAAACCGAACCAGGCTGGCCATCCGGTCAGCGGACTTTTTGGCCTCCCTTTCCCTGAGCCTACCAACTCTCTTTTCCAGGGTAGCTGCAGGAAAATTTTTGCAAATCTGGCAGTCTGCATTGAGGTGGTCAAACCCCAGACAATAAACACAGGTGGTGTGGGAGTCAGCCTTAGCAAAGACTTCCCCACAGACACTGCAGTATTGAAACCAAGTGGGCCCGGTTTTTCTTTTGGGTTTCTCAGACATAGTGCCAGTCCTAACCAAACTTGCCCATTTATGGCAATCCGCAAAGCAAGACCCTCTTATCAGTTCCCAACTGTGTCACGGGTCGTGGAAAAAACCGTAATAAAATCCGTTTTTTTTAGAACTGATAAGAACCGGTAACCACACTTTAAAAGACAGATTAATATATTTTAAAACAACCTGATCGGTTCAAACCGAACCGATAAACCGTTTACAAGTTCCACACAGAAAAATAAATGTAAAACCTATCTAGTACTCACAGATACCACAGACAGAGCTTGAACTGACCGGTTGCGGTTTAAATTCGGTCAAAAAACCGAGAAAATAATACTTTAACCGACAAAATGAACCGAGCAGAAGGAGAAATCTCCGGAGCGACTGTTCAGTGAGGCGGAGTAAAGAATCTGACAGTTTGAGTTTGAAGAACAACAGACAGAGTTTTCAACCGAGCTCGAGCTCAGCGTTCCATGCCTGGCATGGAAAGTTAACTCTTTCACCTCCGGAGCAGTTCGAAGGTTGGGACTCACTGCATATGTCATAATATAACAAGACTTCATGTTGTTTGAATTGATTTTATGAGCCATTCACAGTTTTTTTTCATACATATTTTATGCCCTGTATTTTCCATTTTTTTACCCATCCCCATTCTTGGCTATATGCACACATGTGGAGGCATGCACACTCCGCATCTCGAGACAGCTTTCCATGACTTGCTGTTCTAGGGACATGAATATGTTGTTCATCCACACTGTCTGGCAGGTTCCTTGCCACTTTAAATCTTGCCGGAAGGTCTTCAAGCTGGCTCCTCCCACCCACCTGGGTGGTAAAACTCTCGGCTCCGCCCCATGACGCCAGATCTTCCTTACCGCTTGGAAGCTCAGGTTCCCTCCTCAACGCTCTGCGTGTAGACTGGATCCTAATTCTTCGGTTCGCCCGAAACTTATTCTCAAATTTTCAAGACTTCAGTCAACTAACTCCCTCGCGGCTGCGATGGACAAATCGACTCCCGGATTTTGCCGGTGCCCACGAGTGCAGAAAATGTCCAGGATGGATCTGCACTCCATGTGCGTCTACTGCCTCGACCTAGACCATGATCCGCAGACCCGCGAAGTTATGCCGTTTGCTGCCAGCGCCCTGGAAGACCGCGCTGCCCGGTTACAGCTTGGGCGCCCGGAAAAGCGCTATCTGCCAGTGAAGTCGAAGGAGGACCTTTGGGCGGTTAACGCGGCGGCTGGCTCGGCTGAGCAACCCAAGCAGATGATCGCCCTCGAGGAGGATGCGGAACAGGCTGCATCATCCTCTTCCTCGGTCGCGGCATTTATCCCGTTTTCTCTGGGTATCTCTTACTCAGCTTCTTTTAAGGAGCTTTGCCAATCCCTTTCCATGAAGGGAGAGGGGCCATCGGGACATTCTTCTCGGTCCAGAAAGAAGGACTCGAAAGGTAAGTCCCACCGTCGGTGTTCGTGGGAGCGGAGAGGTCCCTTCCTCGGATAGTCGGCGCACTCTCACTGGTTGAGGTTGCGCGGGTCGCTGGCTTCATGGTGTCCCCGTCAGGTCAGCCGGCCGAGACACCCGCCGACACAGTCGAGATTTTTCTTGACTCGTCGGATGGGCTGTCGACTGGTGAAGCCGACAACCTTTTCTTCACCGCCTCTGGTGGAGGCCGAGACTTGCCTGCGCCCCGTGCCAGAGTCCCCGGTCAAGGCTTGAGCCGAGGGAAGAGCGGGTGTCCCCGGCCCCTTCCCAGACCCGTTCTTGGAAACACCGAGGATCTCGGTCTCGGACATCGTCTCGGTCCAGCCGATCCCAACTTAGGTGGTCTCAGTCTTGGCACCGGAGTAAGTGGCACCGCCGCTCATCCTCGTCTTTGTCCTCGGAGAGGAGAGACTTCAGCGCAAATTACGTCGACGCTACGAGGACCTGATGTGGCAGCAGTTACTTCTGTCCAGGAACAAGCTGACGCCGTCGCCTTCCCCAGCCATCAAGTGGCTGTCACCCGAGCGGCCGAAACAACCCCTCACTGTAGTTAAGGTGCCCAAGCCTGGGCCAGTTGTTCGGCCAAAACCAGCTGCCCCACCGATTGTGGTGGAACCTCCGCCTCCACAACCGAAATCGGGGGCGCCGACCAAAAACTCTCGGTCGGGTCAGGGCCTGCCCCACAGGTTGTCGGTCACCCACACTCCCAACCGTCCTTGGCAGGTGGAGGGTGGTTCGGGCCCCAGGCAGCTCTTCGCGAACTCCTCGGAGTCCGACGACGACTCCTCCCTGTTCTGCAGGCCCATTGACCTGGAGTCCTCCGGGGGCCAGTCGATGGATCTAAAGCCCATCGTCCTTCATGGGTCTGCTTCGCTCATCTTGGAGTCTACCGATGCAGCTCGAGCTCAGATCCAGCGGGCCAAGTATCCCCAACGGAGATACTGACCGAGGGGATTCACCCACGGAGGCTCTTCCGTGGCTAAGCCATTGTTGGCCCAGCCTTGGGCTCTGGCAGCGCCTGCTTCCTGTACTGCGCCTCAGCCAGGATGGCCAGGAAGTATGCGGTCCCTACCGGCTCTTGTCCGGTTTGAACTCTCCTCCGCTGAGGGTTTGTCACCGATATGCTTTTCCGCATTCGGGAACGCTTAGGGATGTGGATAAGCCTCCGACAAGGAGTCCAAAAAGCTGGACTATGCCAGGCACAAGGTGTACGCTGCGTCCTCCCTTGGCCTCTGCCAGGCCAGCTCGTCCGTGATGATGGCACACTTCTCCCACGCCCTCATGGGCTCCCTGGATGAGGTGATCCCTCATCTCCTGGCTGACCTGCAGACCACGGTCAGGCAGGTACGGGACCAGGGAAGGGCGGTGGCAAAACAGCAGCTCCAAACGGTTCTGGACGTTGGAGACTTCTGTGCCAGATCAGTTGCAGCCGCAGTGGTCATGCGCTGCAGTGCATGGCTGAGGATATCCACCTTCACGGCGGATACCCAGCATTAACTGGCAGATGTCCCCTTCCTGGGGACGACCTCTTTGGCCCTGGAGTGGAAGGTCACCTCCAGCGGATCGAAAAGTCCAATGTCACTCTAGACTCAGTCACTTCTGCCCAGAAGGACAAAGGCCGTCGACAACAGCAACATAAGTCCCTCGCCTTTCTGCACCTGCGGCATGTACGGCCCAACAGCACCAACACCAGGGCCAGCAGGCTCGCGCTTGGCGCCCCAAAGCCAAGCCTGCGGCTTCCTCTAATAGGAAGCAGGGAGGAAAAGGCCCAGGAGGTCCCTCGGCCGGTCCCTCCTCTAAGCCTGCCCAGTGACAGGTTGAGTTGTGTCACCCCCAGTCTCGTCACTCCCCCCTGGATTCCCCCCGTGGGGGGGATGGCTCCGCCACTTCCTTTCCGCCTGGTCCGCTATCACCACGGACCGCTGGGTGTTGGAGGTGGTAGGAAAGGACCTGCCCCTGGAGTTCGCGCAGGCCCCACCCTTCCGAGTCGTCGCCCCTTGGGGGGCTACGGGGTCCGCAGCCTCTCTGTCGGGTCGCCGAGCCAATATCGCCCTGCTCCTCGAAAAAGAGGTGATCAGGAAGGTGGCGGATCCTCCACCAGACCTGGGGTTTGTGTCCAGGTACTTCCTGGTCCCGAAACGGACGGGGGTGGCGCCCCATTCTCGACCTGCAGGACCTGAACAGGTTCCTAAGGTCTCAGACCTTCAGGATGGTCACTCTGGCCCAGATAATCCCATCCTTGGAACGAGGCATGTGGTTCTGTTCTCTGGACCTCCAGGACGCGTTCTTTCACATCTCAATCTGTCCATCCCACCAGAGATTCCTCCGCTTCAGGGCAGAGGGATCCCTCTGTGAGTTCCGGGCCATGACCTTCGGCCTTTCCCTAGCTCCCAGGGTCTTCACCAAATGCATGGCAGTAGTGACAGCATTCCTGCGGTGCCGAAGGGTCCTGGTGTACCTCTACCTGGACGAGTGGCTGATTGCAGCCCCTCCAGAACGGAGGTGGAGCAGTCCAGAGATCTGGCCCTCCAAGTTTGCTCTCAGGTTGGCCTCCTCATCAACGAGGCCAAGTCGGAACTCGTGCCAAAGCAGGTGATACAATTCATTGGGGCAGAGTTCGACTCTCTACGAGCCAGAGCACGGCTCCTGGTGGACAGGGCCGAGGTTCTTTCCTCCTTTGCCCAGTGGTTTCAGATTGGGCAATTGCGCCCTGCCCGGGACTTCCTGCACCTCCTGGGCCTCATGGCGGCCTGCACCAGCGTGGTCCGTTGGGCCCGTTGGTACATGCGTCCCTTTCAATGGGGGCTGGCCAGCCAATGGTCACAGCACTTTGATTCGCTGGATCAGCTAGTGACAGTGACACAGGGGATGTGGAACGCTCTCCAGTGGTGGACCGTTCCGGCACATCTGCAGGAGGGCATCCCGTTTGTCCACCCCGAGCCAGTCTCTCTCTCTCTCTCGACCGATGCCTCTTTGATAGGTTGGGGTGCCCATCTGGGGGAGCACAGAGCGCACGGCCTCTGGTCCCCTTGGGAGTCCCGATGCCACATCAACCTGCTGGAGCTTCGAGCGGTTCGTCTAGCCCTCACCACTTTCACTCCGTTTCTACGGGGTCAAGTGGTTCAGTTCCAGACAGACAATACCACGACCATGTACTACCTAAACCGCCAGGGCGGGACACGCTCCATGCCTCTGTGCAGGGAAGCTCTCTGCATTTGGTCACTCATGCGCAGCCTGGTGGCAGATCTTCTTGCCATCCATGTGGCAGGAGCCTCCAACACCCTGGCCAATGCCGTAAACCGGATAGGGGCTGCGTCCCACGAGTGGTCTCTCCTGCTGGAGGTAGTACAAGATTTGTTCTCCCACTGGGGCACGCCTCAGGTGGACCTGTTTGCCTCAAGGGAGAATGCGGAGCTGAGATTGTTTCATGCCCGCCCCCCTCAGCAGGGCTCGCTGCAGGATGCCTTCGAGGCCGTGGACCCCGGGCCTCTTCTATGCCTTTCTCTCATTTCTCTTGATCCACAAGGTGTTTTCTAAGGCGAGGAGGGACAAGGCGCAGGTGATTCTGGTAGCCCCAGACTGGCCCTTCCAGTTCTGGTATCCAGATCTCCTCAGTCTCAGCTCCAGGCTCCCGAGGCGGCTTCCAGCCTGCCCGGACCTGATCTCAGTCAGTCAGGGGAAGGTATTCCATCCGGACCTTCAATCCGTGCACCTGACGGCCTGGTTCCTGAGTGGCTAGAGTTCCAGGCCTTGGATCTTTCTGACGAGGTCAACGTCATTGAGGCGCCCCATAAGGAGTCGACCAGAAAATGCTATGCCTTCAAATGGAAGAGATTCTCCATTTGGTGTCAGGGCAAGGGCCTGGACCCTTCCTCCTGTTCCTTGGCAAGCATTCTGGACTACCAGTGGTCCCTTTTTCAGCAAGGGCTTCGGTCGACGATCCATAAGGTGCACCTGGCAGCCATCTCTGCTTACCGGGCATGGGCTGGGAAGCAGTTGGTGGCGCAGGAGAAGGTGGTCGGGCGCTTTTTCAAAGGCCGTGATCACATATCCACCCCGGTGTGAGAACCTCCACCTGCATGGGATCTATTGCTGGTATGGGCTAAGCTCATGGGCAAGCCATTTGAACCGATGCACAGGTGTGACATCTCTCACCTATCATGGAAGACCGCCTTCTTCGTGGCTATCACGTCAGCCAGAAGGATGGGAGAGCTCCAGGCACTTTTCATCGAGTCTCCCTATCTGGTCTTCCACAGGGACAAGGTTGTCCTGCACCCCACCTCGAAATTCCTTCCCAAGGTGGTGTCGGAGTTTCACCTTAACCAGGTGTTGACTCTGCCGGTGTTCTACCCCAGTCACACCTCGGAGGCCGAATATAGGCTCCATATCTTGGACCCTAGAAGAGCGTTCGCTTACTACAAGGAGCGGACGGCTGAAGTTCGGGGAGAGGTTCGCCAGCTGTTTGTCACCTACGCTGAAGCCGCACCTGGCAGACCTGCTGACAAGCGGACGATAGGCAGGTGGGTCACTTCCTGCATAGATCTCTGCTATAGGTTGGCGGGCATGGAGCCTCCCAGAGGGATAAGAGCTCATTCTACCCGCCATACCGCTGCATCGGTGGCTGCTTCCAGGGACGTCCTATCCAGGAAATCTGCAGGGATGCTACCTGGAAGTCAGCACAAACCTTCATCACCCACTACCACATCGACCTGGAGTCACGCCGGGATGCTGGTTTTGGGGCCTCGGTTCTCCAGTCTTTATTTCCCAAGTAGGGGGTGTACGCCTTGCCTCCCTCCTCCCGAACTGCTAGGAGTCTGCCAGACAGTGTGGATGAACAACATATCTATGTCCCTAGAAATACAGGTTACTCACCTGTAACAGGAGTTCTAGGAATGGTATATGTTCATCTACACGACCCATCCGGTATCCCTGGCTTCGACGTACAACCTGGCTTCCAGCGGGCTACAACTGGCGTCATGGGGCGGAGCCGAGAGTTTTACCACCCCGGTGGGTGGGAGGAGCCAGCTTAAAGACCTTCCGGCAAGATTTAAAGCGGCAAGGAACCTGCCAGACAGTGTGAATGAACATATACCATTCCTAGAACTCCTGTTACAGGTGAGTAACCTGTATTTCTCTGCCACCTATGCTAGCCACCGAACCCTCCACCTGGTGGCAGCGGAACTACGGGGAAGTGATGACCACTCCGTGAAAGGAGAGCTGCCCCATGGCTGCTCAATCCTGCTCTCACCCCCCCACCCCACTGTATCGGCTCTCCAACGACCCAAATCCATATCTGAACTCGGGTTGCCAGCATGATGAGAGGTAAGGTGTCCAGTGCCTCAGCCCTTTGCGCCACTGGGCCGGCTGAGCCATTTGCAGTTTTACCGTACTATCTGCTTGTACTTAGACTTGAATGGCTTAATCTTTGAGACAAGCATATGCTGCTGGCAGGATCAACCTTCACAATGCTTTTTCTTTCTTCTTTTTTTTTTTTTGCACTGTTGTCCACTGTAATTGTAATTTTGTGAAGTGTACTATATTGTATTAATGCCCAGGACCACCTTGAAAATGAGCTTGCTCAATGGTGTTTATGCCTGGTTAAATAAAGTGATCGATTGATTGATTGAAGTGGCAACCGAGGAGGGGTAGGGTCCAGACCTCTACGCTGAATGGGTGCTGTGAGGGAGGACTCCCAGGTGTGATTTGAGAGCCGCCCTGGCCACGGAGGGCTAGGGACAGCAGTCTGTGGAGGGAGAGGTGGGGTGGCCCTTGCGGACTTAAGTCCTTGAAGAAATAGCTGTGCTCCATGCAGGGATGGGGGGCTGGCACTTGGACAGCAGGTAGCTAGACTGCATCCTGCCTTGCTGTTCAACAGGACTGCTGCTGTCTAGCTGGGGCTACTTGGTTTCGCTCTGAGGGGGGAACACAGGGACCTCCCACCTGCGCTGCATGCAGGAAGAAGCCATTCCGCTTGGTGGCTCAACTAGCCAGACTAGGAGGGCACTCCTTGACTCAGAGGCCATCTGCTACATTGATCGGTGGGAGGTCAGGAAAACCAGGAGCAGTTATAAAATTTGCAAGAAAAGTTTCATTATCAATAATAATACAATAAATAAATAGAATTGTGCAAAATAGCTTTTATAAGACAGTTTAAACAAAACAAAATTATTTCATTTAAGTAGCTCTCATTCTAAATTTCAGTCTCTCTCGCTTTCTCTAACAAAAGATTGGTCATTTTTTATAAGCACAAGTACTTGCCTGACAATTTCTGCATCCAGACCTAAAGGGACACTTATCAGCCTTTGGGACTAAAGTGAAAAACTAAAAATGAGCGCATCTGGAGCAAGCTTTACTAATGTTAAATATATAAATAGCAAGCAACATAGTTGCACAGAAGTGCTAGATATTTTATTATGTTTGTAAAAATTAAATTTTGGTCGGCCTGGCCGAAATGTTGGTTCTGTGTGTCCATGGGCTAGAATGGCATGGCGCTGAGGGGAAATTCGTTCATTGATGAGTTGCTTATTTTTGGTCCTGTGTGCGGAAATGGTCTCATCTGTTACACAGAGTACTACAAAGATAGTCCCATTCACAAATGAGCGCTGCAACCTGTTTTAATTTGTATGCAAAAACTGAAGCCATGACTCTGGGCATGCAAATTACTGGCTTCAGGTAATGCGCATGGCCGGAATCACGGCTTCAGTTTTTGCATATCAAATAAAACAGGTTACAGTGCTCGTAGTGAATGGGACTGTCTTTATACTACTCTGTGTTGTCACTGGTAACAGGTAAGACCTTTTCCGGATACAGGACCAAACATAAGTATCTCGCTCATGAACGACTTCCCCTCGCCCGCGTTATTCTAGCCGTGGATGCCAGTCACCAAATGTAATTTTTACAAAAATAATAAACATCTAGCACTTCTGTGCAACTATGTTATTTATGTATGCTACATTAGTAAAGCTTGCTCCAGACACCTTCATTTTCATCTTTTCAAATTAGTCCCAAAGGCTGAGTGTCCCTTTAAGAGACATTCTGTTTCTCACAAAATTCTCATATAACCACAGCTACATACGCAAGGGGGAAGAAAAGATAGAAATAGCAAGAAACAGCAAATGAAGGTAGGGAGATAGCAGGAGGGGTAAAATCACAAGACCATCAGAGTGATCAGTACCTAGGTCTCACAAGAACATTTGATTGTGCAATCAGACAGACAAGAGACAGAAGAGGACAGGATAGAAAAGAGCATTGCTTTTAACTTTTTCTGCATAACAAATAGGATAGGGTCTTAATCAACCCTGTCACATACCCCCCTAAGAGGGAACCTGTTCTAAAAAAAAAAAAGTTTCCAAAACTTTTTTTTTTTTTGTATTATCATTTTTCTCCCTCTACATGCTGCCACTCTCAACCACTCCTTCAGGCTGTGCCAAGGCTACATTCGATCTGTCCTGTTTCCATCTCCCATCTCTTACATTGCATACATCCCCAAGGTAACCCGGACGTACCAGTTCGCCAAGTGGGCCCCCTCCTCTGAGGTGAGAGGCACCTGAGGCAGGGCAAACGCAATACTTAGCCCTGGGGTACTGCTGACGAATGGATGGCTTGGGACATTGACGACATCGGACTGCTGGGCGGCCATCATCCGGTTGAGTGCAGAGCCATTTTCCGTTTTTCTGGTGACATTCCCTCCTTTGCTCTGCGTCTGCATTAGCCCCAGTCTCCACCGGAGGTCACTGCAGAGCGACGCGCTCCCATCGCCCACCCTAGGAGAGGAGAGTAGTCTTACAGATGCTCAATCCTCTCCTTCCCCTGCCAGCCCCTGGTGCCCCGAACCCGTTCCTGAACTCAGGTCGCCGGTGTGGTTCAAGCTAAGGTGCCAGCACCTCAGCCCTCTGCGCCACTGAGCCAGCTCAAAACTTTCTTTTAATTTCCTTCTGACATTGGGTTATAACCTTTTACAGTTCTGCACATTATGCAGCATCCCTTTTTTCAGAACAACCAGTACAGCAAACAGTGAAGTTTAAACCCACACATTTTTTTCAACCTTCAGAATTCTCAATTCCTGATCCATATCTTGACAGAAAATCAGCAATACCATTCTCTTTTACAGATTTGTGCATCGCTTTGAATTTGAATGGTTATAGTGCCAGGTACCACATGTGATTCTGGGATTTTAATCCTTCATTTGATTAAACTAACAGAGTGGATTGTGATCTGTTGTAAGTAGGGAGTTGGCTTCTAACAACTAAAACTTAAGGGACTCCATGGCCCGCTTTGTTGCAACACATTCCTTTTCAGTGGTGGAGTACCTTTTCTCTCTGTCATGCAATTTCCTACTAATATATGGAACTGGATGTTTCTTCCCATCTATATTCTGACTCAAGATTGCATCCAGGTCTACCTCTGATGCATCTGTCTGTACCAAAAATTGTTTCTCAGAGTCTGGGCTTCTTAAAACGGGCTGAAGTTAATGCAGCCTTGACGGCCTGAAAAGACTCATCACACTCTAGGGACCATTTCACACACTATTTCGGTACCATTTTTTCATGAGTTCAGAGAGTGGGTTAGCTAATTGGACAAACTTGGGAACGAACCTCTGATAGCAAGGGTGTAGACAAGCATACTCACTGTACACATTTCTGTACAGTTTTGTTGAGTGCCTGTCACAAACCATAAGCCACTCTGTTAATATTATCATTCTAATCTGTAGTATTTGGGTTAGTGTAGGACAGTGAGGAGTGTCCGATACATGTATAACCTCTTTAGAGAGTAGAGGAATCATCTGACAGCAATCTGACTTGTTTGGAAGGGGGTGCCATTTGGAAACGATGTGTAAATTTTTTAATAGGGGGTGTAACTGTTGGGGACTGTGTACAAAATGGAAATTTCTGGCTACACCCCCTGTCTGATAGTAACAGTCTAGCTCTAAAAATGACCTGACATGTTTCTTTGTTTTGGGGACAGAACTGTTACCTAACAGCTTCTATCTTAGAAATCTCTGGCTTAACTTCTCCATTTCCCAACACATAGCCCAAATATCTGGTTTCCTGCATTGCCCAGTGCACATTTGTTAGGATTAATGGTCAGACCTGCACTTTTGATAAATTGGATAACTGCTCGTAGGTGTTCAGGTGGCTTTTCCTGTCTGGACTGTACACCACGACATCATCCCGGTACGCAGCACAATAACCAGTGTGAGGGGATAAAATTACATCCATGTACCACTAGAATGTAGCTGGTGCACCATGTAAACCAAATGGCATGGTGGTGAACTGACAGAATCAAGTAGGAGTGGCAAATGCAGTTTTGTCTCTGGCTTCTTTAGCGGGAGGAATTTGCCAGTGACCTTTTTTTGAGGTTGAAAGTACTGATATACTTCGCTCTTCAGTTTGTCCACCAAATCATCTATCCTGGGCATAGGATAACTGTCAAATTCGGACACTTGATTAAGTTTCCTAAAATCAAGGCAGATTCATATACCCCCACCGCTCTGGTAAACTGTATGTATTTTGTCTGATAGGGTGAGCATTCCCTGTCACTGTTACATGATTGACCCCTTTTGCTCGGCCTGGCACTGTGGTAAAAGAACTGTTAAATGTCTTTACTAAGTTACGAATTTCTGCGGTTTGTTCTGAGGTTAAGGAAACATTCACCTTTGCAGCATCCAATGTTACAGTTTATTGTAGTGTGTAATAAGCTATGTCTTCTGTAGAAGTTCCTGTTAAAACTAACCTAACAAAGTACTAAGTAGCCTTTGGTGTTTTTTTCAAATTCATTTCTTCAGGAGGTTAGCGTGGTATATCTTGGTAGGACTTTTTCTATGATGGGTCTCTTTTATTTATTTATTAGAATTTTGGTAACCAGGCAAGCCGACTGAGACCATGTAGTCCCTTTTTCAGGGGCGACCCGGGAGGAGGGTACATAGGGCAAAAGTATACAGTGAACAGAGAGACACGGACAGTGCTATACGTAGACAAAAAGGATGAATGCAAATAGTGTTACCATGTGGTACAGTAAAAAGGATTATAATACGTATGGAGAGTCACAGTTCTGTATACACTCTACGGCAGTGTCATAAGTGCAGTACAGAGTTATGCTTAGACAGGATAGAATGAGGGTACAATCTATTAGATGCCTTTGCTGGTGTAGTAACAAGGTAAGGACGTAATCATGTGAGTCAGATGAGGCAGTTACAAGTTCCAGAAACGGAGAAGTAGTTACGCATAGCATGTTTGAAATGAGGGAGGGTAGAGCAGGAGAGGATGGATGGGGGATGGAATTCCAAGCCGAGGGGGTGGCATAAGCAAAGGATCTTCTGCCTGAGGGCAGTTGTTTGTTAGGTATGGCTAGTAGTGGAAGACAGGTGGAGTGGAGATACCGCCTGAACTGTTTTCTTACTATAATGTCGGATAGGCTCAGGGGAGTGTAGAGATGTGTGCGTGTATAGGTGAGGCATAGCGAGGAGTATTGGAAATTGTGTTCAAGGTGTAGCCAACCCAAAGATGCCAGGACAGTGCAATGGCGTTGATGGGGTGCTGCACAGATGGCAAAGCACCCTATCTTGTGATATATCAGTTTCAGTTGATTCGTGAAAGAGGCCTTGACTGTTTTTGTGTTGAATTACCCTATTTAGAGCTAGTAGAACCAAAAATAGCAGACAGGGAAGTGTTACGCATTTTAAGAAGTAGTAATTTTTTATTTCTGAAGTATATTTTCTTTTACTCATTAGAACATTTTTATGTGATAGTATTATGTTGGATGTGTGAACTACCACATTGGGGGTGGTGGTGGATGTCAAGATGAACAACTCTGAGACTTGTAGGAGGGCAGCAGCCAAGTCCAACAGGATGCTGGGATGCATCGCTGGGGGATCACCTCCAGAAGGAGGGAAGTGATACTCCCTCTGTATAACTGCTTGGTGAGGCCGCACCTGGAGTACTGCATGCAGTTTTGGAGGCCACACTTAAAGAGGGACATTAACCTCCTGGGAGGGTCCAGAGGAGGGCAACCAAAATGATTTGGGGCTTGGGGACAGGACCTATGAGGAGAGGCTCGAAGAGCTAAATATGTACACATTGGAAGAGAGAAGGGACCGGGGGACATGATAGAGGTCTTGGTACATGAAGAGGGGTAAATAGGGAGGAACAGTCAGGGTGCTTGAAGGAAGGAGGAAGGCCACTAGAGGGCATGGGTGGAAGCTGGAGGGGGAAGATTCTAGGGAGAAAGGAGGAGGTGCTACTTCACTGAGAGGGTGGTGGAGCCATGGAATGCACTACCTAGGGGGCTGGTGGAGGCAGAGACAGTGGAGGGTTCAAGAGGGTGCGACAGGTACAGGGAAGGGTTCTGGAAGCAAAATCCAATGCAGCAAGAATATCCGGAACTGGGAAGGGAGAAGCCAGAGAAGGCGAGGGGGACAGCAAGGTCAGCACCCAGGGTGGGGGCTGACCAAACGAGCAGACACGAAAGACCGTTAGGCCTATTCTGCTGGCATTTTAGTATGTTAGTATGTACCACTCTACCTGGCAGCTGATGTATATAGTTCTATTTTTTCTTACTATACCATCAGCACTATGACTTCACTGACACTGACATCACAGGTGACTGACTTTGCAGCTGTGATGTCATAGTCAGGGAGGTCATAGTGCTAATGATTTAATGGGAAGAACTGAGCTAGATCTGTCAGCTGCCAGAACTGAGCTAGATCTGTCAGCTGCCAGGCAGAGTCTGTTCCACACATCACACCTGCTAACGTCAAATACAAAATTTCTAATTAAACAAAGGAAAAAAGTAATAAAGTACCACTATGAAAGGTAATAGTTTTTGTTTTGTTTTGTTATTTCTTTTCTCTCCTCCCTGGCCCTGGTCGGCTATTCGTCCGTCCGCCATCCCCCATGCTTCAAACAGCATGAAGTCTTGCTGTATTCTGACTAAATGCAGTTAGCCTCAGCACTTGAAGTGCTTCGGAGAGTAAGGGGTTAATTCTGTGCCAGGGCATAGAACGTTGAGCTCGAGCTCGGTCTTCAAACCTCTGTCTCTGGTACATCTCAGTGTAACCGTCAGATTCCTTACTCTGCCTAACTGTGAAGTCACTCCGGAGATTTCTCCTTCGCTTCAGTTCGGTAAAATTTTGAATTGGTTGGTTTTTTTCAACCAATTTTCTTGTTTTTTCGGTATCAGATCTCTGTCTTCAGTACAGGGTAGCGTAAGTAGATAGATATTGAATTGTTTCTGAATTTACTGTGTGGAAATTGTTTTTCTTTGGTTTCCTATCGGTCGGTCCAGTTGGGAACCGAAACAATCTCTTATTTATTTTTTTCTGGGATTTTAGTAGTGGTGTCTAGTTCTTATCGGTTTCAAAAAAAACGAGTATTTTTTTTTTTCCACAGCCCGTGACACGGTAGCCGATAAGGGTGTATTACCTGGCTTAAAAGCTGTTAAGGGTAATTTGTAGCTTAAGGCTGTGTCTGAGAAACCCAAGAAGAAAACCAGTCCCACTGGGTTTCAGCACTGTACTGAGTGTGGGGAGGCTTTTGCTAAAGCTGATCCCCACCTCATTTGTGTTTATTGTCTGGGGTTTAACCACCTCAAATCAGACTACCAAATATGGAAAAACCTTGCCAAAGCCACTTTAGATAAGAGATTAAGTAGGCTGAAGGAAAGGGAGGCCGAGAAGTCCACTGAACCGGATTGTCAGCCTGGTTTGGTTCCAACCGAACCTGAGGGGATGCCTGCGGACACGGGCAATGCACCCTCGGGGGAAGATTACACAGTGGGGGGGGGTAGTAACAACAACAAAATGGAAAGGGACTTGGGGGTAATCATATCAGATGACCTTAAGGTTGGTAAGCAATGTGAGAAGGAGGTAGGGAGGGCTGGGGGGATACTGGGATGTATAGGGAGAGGCATCACCAGCAGAAAACAGGAAGTTGTTCTCCCCCTGTACAGACAGTTGGTGAGATCCCATCTGGAGTACTGCATCCAGTTCTGGAGACCCTGTCTCCGCAAGGACATAGACAGGATGGAGGCAGTTCAGAGGAGGGCAGCTAAAATAGTGCAGGGTCTGCAAGAGAAGCCATACGAGGAGAGACTAAAGGAGCTTAATATGTATACCTTTGAGGAAAGGGGAGACATGATAGAAATGTTTAAGTACCTCAGTGGAATCAACAAAGTCCAAGAGGTAGCATCTTTCAGAAAAAAGATGTGCAAGAACAAGGGGACAATTGGAAGATAAAGGGGAGACGGCTCAGGGGCAATGTGAGGAAGTATTTTTTCACAGAGAGGGTGGTGGACGCATGGAACAGCCTTCCTGAGGAGGTTGTGGGGTCTAAAACTGGGAGAATTAAAAAATGCATGGGACAGACATAAGGCAAATTTTGTGGTGGGTAGGAAGAATAGGCTGTTGGCTAAATAGGATCTTCAGTTTATCCTGTGGGTAGGGAAATGGGCAGACTAGGTGTGTCCTTATCTGCCGTCAAAGTCTATGTTTCTATGAGTGGGAGGGAGAGGAAGAGGATTTTGAGGATACTGATTTTGGAGGTCTATAGAGCCTGACATCATCCCAGACAGGCCTTCCAATGTCTCCCCTCGCAGGCTTTCTGAGTCCCCTTTCCATTTTCTGTTTTACAGAAAAGTGGCTGAAACTCTCCAGCTTCCAGTGGCGGAAGCTGCCGATGAGGAGGAAGAGCCTGACTATATAGAAATGATGGACGTCCCAGAGTCCAAAAGGCTGTCTATCTCTCCTCACAAGTCCTCGGGGAAACAAACAAGAACAATTTTGCAAATGCCTAACTCTTTACCTCCGGTGGATAAGAAAATGGACAGGAGATGCACTCTGTCAGGTTCCGGTACGGAATTTTTGTACAACCATTGCAGCCATGTTGGGGTAGTGCAGGCTGCAGCCTGTGACAGGGCTAACATTCCTGTGGCTTCACACACCCCAGATAAAGATTCCTGGAAGGTGGATGCCATGGCCAAAAAACAGTACTTGACCTCTTCCTTGGGACTCAGGCAGGCAACCTACATAGCCTATACAGCTACGTATGAGAAATCCAGGTGGGACACAGTAATGGAACTAGCAAAGAAGGCCTCCCCCAGCTAGCCAAAGAGCTGGAGGAGGTGGCTGCTGATGGAATAGAGGCATCAAAAGTGCAATTTCATGATGTTGATTCTAATGATGTGGCATCTACAGTCATGGCTACATCTGTGTCTCTCAGGAGATTTGCTTGTCTCAGATGTACTAGCCTGTCTCAGAATACCAAGGCTAAGGCCATGGATTTCCCTGTGGTTGGTAATTCTCTGTTTGGGGAGCAGACAGAGGCTTACATGAAGAAAATGGATGAATACAGGACCACCTACAGGAGTGCACAGGTGAAAGAAAGGCAAGCCACTCCTCAGAGGCAGCAGTCTAGGGGCAGGGGCAGGCTTTATCGCAGGCCTTTTTACCAAGCCCAGGCCTCCTCTTTTTTCCCATCAAGGAGGTTCTTCTGAGAGAGAGGTTCGAAGAGGATGAACGGGGCTGCATCCTCTTCCCAGTCCAAGGTTCCTGCCAGACACCCTGATGTGTCAGTTCGGGTCGCCTCCCCTATACTAGTAGGGGACAGGCTGGCTTACTATTTCCAGGCCTGGAAGTCTCTTATTTCAGATAAATGGGTCCTGGAGGTAGTAAGCCATGGCCTGGCTCTCAGTTTCAAAAGATTTCCAAAAATGAGAGTCAGATTTTTTCCTCCTGCATCAGCATCAGAGACCATTGCCTTAGAGGCAGAGGTTTCTTTCCTGCTAGCTGTCAAAGCTGTGGAGAAAGTTCCTCCACAACACAGGGGCAAAGGGCTGTACTCCAGGTACTTCCTTACCCCAAAAAAGACGGGGGAGTGGTGCTCCATCCTAGACTTAAGATATCTGAACAAACATATCACAAAACCAAAGTTCAAAATGTTGACTCTGGGAGTAATCCTCCCCTCTCTGAGGCTAGGGGATTGGCTAGCATCCCTGTACCTCAAGGATGCCTATTTCCACATTCCTATTAGGTGCTCCCACAGAAAGTACCTCAGGTTCGAGTTGCCCTCAGGCCATTACTAATTCAGAGCCATGCCCTTTGGCCTCACTTCAGCTCCAAGGGTATTTACAAAGTGCCTTGCAGTAGTAGTGGCCTTCCTCAGAAGGAAGGGTATCTCAATCTTCCCTTATCTGGAAAACTGGCTCATTGTAGGCCAGTCCTCAGACCAAGTCAGTCAGCTCTGGAAGTTTCTCAGAATCTGCTTAGTTCCCTAGGATTCATTCTCAATCTTCCCAAGTCAGTTCTTGAACCTGTACAGCTCCTCACTTTTACAGGAGTAGAGTTAGATACAGTCCAGGCAGGGGCCTTTCTCCCACAGACAAGGGTAACTGCCCTTACAGATCTGGCCTACTCTTTTTGGCCTCTGGTCTCTAGACCAGCCAGGCACTTTCTCCAACTCCTAGGCCACATGGCAGCTTCGACTGCTGTGGTACAAGGGGCCAGGTTTCAGAAGAGGGACATTCAGTTCCACTTAAGGTCATTTTGGTCTCAGAAGAAAGAGTCTCTCACCAAACTGATTCCAGTGACTTGGACTGTGGTCCAGGCTCTCCAGTGGTGGCTGGATAAGGACAGTCTCAGACAGGGTGTCCCATTTCTCAGTCAAGCCCCCTCAGTGGTTTTAACCACAGATGCATCTCTCCTGGGTTGGGGAGCCCATCTGGGGACTCTCACTGAACAGGGAGTTTGGTCATAGAAAGAGTCTCTCCTTCACATCAATCTCCTGGAACTCAGAGCTGTGTTCCTAGCCCTCCAGGCTTTCTCGGAGTCAGTCAAAGGCAAAGTGGTGCAAGTCAGGACAGACAACACCACCACAGTGTGGTACATAAACAAGCAGGGAGGCACTCGGTCTACGGCCTTGTGCACAGAAGCCATGAAACTGTGGTGTCTAGCTTACTCTCTCCATGCTTCCCTGACAGCAGTTCATCTTCCAGGGAAGGACAATGTGCTGGCAGATGCTTTCAGCAGAATATCCCAGGGCAATCACGAAAGGACCCTGAACCCTCATATCCTGAAAGTCATCTTCACCAGATGGGGCACTCCAGAAATAGATCTCTTTGCAGCCCCAGACAATTATCAACTTTCTCTGTTTTGGTGCAGACCTCCAGTCCTAGGGACTGTTCCTCTGGATGCTCTCCCATTAGATTGGACAGGCAGGTTTCTTTATGCCTTTTCTTCATTTCCTCTACTGTTCAGAGTCATGATCAAGATCAGATCTCAACCCTGCACAGTGATTCTAGTGGCACCAGACTGGGCCAGATAACCCTGGCATCCTCTGTCTCTAGCAGCGTCACTTCCCCTGTCTCTCTACCCAGGAGACACAATTTGTTAACTTCCTCTCAAGGGAGGATCTGGTATCCCAATCTCCAGTCTCTCAGTCTCAAAGCCTGGTTCTTGAAGAGTTAGAATATGCAGGCCTGCATCTTTCTCAGGGGGTCACGGATATTTTGAAGGTCTCTAGGAAACCTTCTACCAGGAAAACTTATAATTCCAAATGGAAAAGGTTCACCATTTGGTGTTCTCAAAGAGCTATACAGCCGGAGGCTGCAGGTATTGCCACGGCCTTGTATTATCTGGTTCATCTTAATAGCCTAGGCCTTAGGTCTGCGACCCTTAAAGTTCATTTAGCAGCTGTGTCTGCAGGGAAGGGGTCTTTCCTGGCATCACATCCTGTTTTCAGTAAGTTCTTCAAAGGCTTGGTCCACATTAACCCTCCTTTAGAGAGCCTACTCCAGCTTGGGATCTGAATGTCTGCATTGCACAGCTTATGCAGTCACCCTTTGAGCCCCTAGCTTCTGCCGAGCTTAAGTACTTGACTTGGAAGACTGTGTTCCTGGTAGTTATTACTTTTGCCAGGAAGATCAGTGAATTACAGGCCTTGTCAGTAGAACCTGACTTCATTTCTGTTCATAGGGACAAGGTGGTCCTCAGGACAAATGGAAAGTTTCTACCTAAAGTGGTATCAGATTTTCATCTGAACCAAACTGTGTCTCTACCTGTGTTTTTCACTGACCATTCTTGCTCAGGGGAGAGAAGACTGCATAGTCTGGATGTGAAAACGACACTTCGCTATTTAGAGCATACTAAGGCACATAGGAAGGATTGTCTTCAGCTATTTCTCACTTATGGAAAACTGGGAAAAGGTAGACCTGCCACTAAAAAGACTATTGCCAGGTGGATTGTCTCTTGTATCCAATTCTGCTATTCCAAATTGGACAAAGAACCTCCTTCAGGCCTGAGGGCCCACTCGACTAGAGGTACGGCTGCCTCCCTTGCAGCTGCTAGGGATATCCCCTTGGTAGAAATATGTGAAGCAGCCATCTGGAAAACAGTCCTTACATTCACCAAGCATTACTCTCTGGACATCCAGACTAGGAGTGATGCTCGGTTTAGTACAGCAGTGTTGCAGAGTCTATTCCCAAAGTAAGGTTCTGTGTCCCCTCCTCCTGGGGGGAACTGCTTGGTAGTCTGCATATAGTCAGAATACAGCAAGACTTCATGTTGTTTGAAGAAAAAACTGATCACCATAGTAATGTTTCTTCTAATGAAGTCTTGCTGTATTCTGACCGCCCTCCCTGCCTCCCCTCTCAGAACCTAGTTTTTGGGATGTGGGTCGGCAGGTACAGTGTTGCACCTCAGGTGTACCTTCATGCCTCCTTTTTGCTTAGAGTGGGGTTGTTCTTTTGTTATTTGTTATATGTTTAATTCACTATCTACTCTGTTTCTTCTCGGGTTCTCGACTTGAGTCTTATGGTCCCAAGCTTTGTGGCCTTTTTGGGCCTAAAATTAAAGCAATTTCCATAACTCTAGTTAGTTCGTTTTTGCTCGTAAGAATCTGATGGTTACACTGAGATTACCAGAGACAGGTTTGAAAACCGAGCTCGAGCTCAACGTTCTATGCCCTGGCATAGAATTAACCCCTTACTCTCCAGAGCAATTCAAGTGCTGAGGCTAACTGCATATGGTCAGGATACAGCAAGACTCCATTAGAAAAAACAACATTACTATGGTGAATAATTTTTTCTTCTCCATCAGGCCCTCACCCTCTGCACCTCCCACGGCTTACCCCCGTGGCGGGGCTGCAGGGAGCCTAATACTCAACCGCCAGGATGGAGTTTGGTTGGGGTGTTACCTCTGGAGGATCAGCATCGGGGGGGGGACAACCTTCAAGCCACCACGACCAGCCACCAGGGTCTTTTCCTCCTAGATTTTCCCCTTGCAGCGCTAAGCGTGCAGTGGCCGTGACGAGGGCACCACCAAGTATCTGTACCCTTGCGGCAGTGCTACGTCAACCCCCAGCCTCCACCAAGGGTCAGACGAGCGCCGACCGTATCTTGCCCCCCTCCCTGGAGATGAAGAACAGTCCATCGGACGCTCGATCCATCCCCTCCCTGATGACCTGCGCTCGTTCCTGAACACAGGTCACTGGCGAGGTGCAGCAACCAGTGCCTCAGCCCTCAGCGCCTCTGGGCCGGCTCTGAAAGGTAATAGTTAACTACTTTTAAAAATGAATGCTAGTTTTAGGCAGTACACTAGCTCTTTAACTGGTTTTGTTTTTGCCATGTCATGAGATGTTTGAATTGGTTTTACTGCTGTGATTTTCTTTTATACCTGTATTTAATCTACCCCCATCTTCCCTTCCCCTCACCAGTTCACATCCGTTTGTCTCCCCCTTCACTGGCCCCCAGAACCTCCTTCATACCAGCTCCCCCAGCCCTGTCACCTGGCTTCTTGTAGGCTTACCTTCCAACTCCATCCTCTACATGTTGCACTCTTACGGCAGAGGGTGGCATGCTAAGCCTCGTGTCACACGAACCAGGTTCCAGATTGGAGAAGAGCCATATCACTGGCGTGGGGCCTGCGGGGAGCCAGTATTCATCCCCCCATTACCAGGGTTTTCTACTTTTCTGGTCCTGTCCCACGAGACACAGGTGGCATGGGTGCATAGGTGCACGCACATGACCGTGCTTGGCACGGCACCATCCTGCTTCTCCCGTCCCCTATGCCACTCTGACTGCACTGCCTCCTGTGGTCAGCCAGGTGGCAGTAGAGCAGCAGAACTGGCAACCTCCTCTCCCCAGAGAAGGAAAGTGTCCTCTGGGATGCTCAAACCGTCTGTCCCCAGCTGGCCCCCAACAACTAGTGCTCATTCCCGAATGTGGGTTGCTGGCATTGCGAGCAGTACTGCTACCACTGTGCCTACAGGCCTGCTCCCACTTCACACGTGTAAATGAGATTGATGTATACCTGGTACAACAATGTCAAATAAATAAGAACCCACTCACTATAATTTATACAAAAATCCAGTCGTTAACACGTGATGAACTAGGGGTTCCCCCATGACTGCAGTGATTCACTCAAATAAAGCTTTATATGGTGAGAATAGCTGTTTGCCATGTGCTTTTCTCGTAATAGTGTGCTTAACAACTGTAATCCTTATCAATACCACACCAGACTTCAGTCTGGTTTGTTCAGGGGTTTGCATACCTATGTTGCCTTGCACTGATAATAAAGTTTTGGATTATGTGTATGGTTTGGAGAGATGCACAGAAACCAAACTACAGGTACCACATGTGAACGCTCCTACTTATAACTGTGTAACACGCCTGTTAATATCAGGGTTACGAAGCCTGCTAATATTTTTTCCTCCGCGTTACACTAAAGGATTAACTGTTTTGGCCCACGTCTGAAATGCGAATACATGTTTCCTGTTATCCCAGTTTTCTGATCCATAACAAGGAGCAGTCCTTGTTTTGGGTACATCCTGTGCTCAATGGTTCAGCACTTTCCTGGGTGTTTTTTTGCTCCTGTCTGTTGCTTATAAACTGCCATATTAAATTGAATACACTGGTTAAGTGCAGCACCTAACAACTAATTGACACACCTTCTCTGAGGAAGCTTAAGGGCAAAACCAGTCAGAGGTGCATTTTCTTCTCCCCTCCTGCTACTGTGTTGCTGCTGCTATGTTGTGAGTACTTGTTTGTAATAAGAAAATATTTTTATGCGACCGATCTCTGGTGCTCAGCTCTTTTGCTTTGCTTATAAATGAAGCCTTGGTTCCACAAAAGAGTTCTAGAGTTCTGACTCCAATGTTGAGGGTGTCAATAAGTGGTCCTAGGATTTTGAGCCTGTGGGGCTTTTGTGCATTTAGAGTGCACACTGTAGCTGAGACTGGCCAGGGGAAGCTCGTGGGCCTGTGATGGTGGCAAGGTCTTGGGTCTGGTGCGGCACTGGTGCTCTCTTGTTGGGTCTCTGGAGGCGCAGATCCTAGCCGGGTCTGAATTTGATTATGGCAAGGGCCTGGTTGCTGGTTCACCCTCAAGGGGACTACTTCATGGCTGTCGAAGCTTATGTTCTGTAATACTAGAGGTAACCAGCAGTTTTCCTGGCATCCTGGCTCACATCTGGGGGAGAAGAAGCTGACCAGAACAAAACCCAAGGACTGGCAGAAGAACTGAAGAGGTGGTGCTGTGACATTGATACCCAAGGAAGGAGTAAGGTGCAGTGAGCGTAAGCCTTGTATTTGTGACTGTCCTGGCACTGTGATATTGAGATTCAGTGCAGAGAGCCATTTTTCTACCTCTTTATCTTGGTGCTCATGTCCAGGTACCGATGGCTTGCTAGGTAGAAGGGTTCACCCCTCACAGAGTTAGCCATAGTGCTAGTTCTGGGTAAATGCAGTGGGTACATCCTATGGCCCAGTCCTTTTGCTGCTGTGAGGGTCAAGTATGAAATGTGTGTTTGTTTAAACAGATTCAGATACTGCCAGTTGTGGTTCTTGGTGCTTATGAGCTCGGAACTTGTATATACTGATTTGTAGGGACCCTTTATGGGGATGCAGTTGGTGCTCCAAACATATAATATCGTCACTTTGTTGGTGTTGTGCATAGTGCCATGTAACTAAAATTGTTGTTGTTTTGCAAGCATATTATGCTATAAGTGTGGTGCCCTGTGTCCTGTCTCATAATAGTGAATATAAAGTAAAGGAGTACCAGTGTTTTAAGAGAACTGAAGCATTCTTAAATGAAGTCGATAGTTTATTTATTTATTGATTTATTGAATATAATTGGAATTACAATCCTTTGAGTCATAGACTCTTTTGCAAAGGCTCCACGTCAGTTACAAAGGGTGGAGGGTACACATTTACAGAAAAGAACACATACAAACAATATTAGTGTAACAGTACAGGGTTATGCAGTTTTAGCTTTATTTTAGTTAAAAGGTGACAGTAGTTGGCGGCATACCAGATGCCCCTTATCAGAGAAGTGCAGGGTACCGTTTCGTGGGATCTTGAGAGACCCTGTATCAGGTATTTGGTCAGGGGAGAGGGTGTGAAAGGATGTGCGGAGGGCTGTGTGTGATCCACAGTCACATATTGCCGAGTCAGAGTTGTGCTTTGAGGCCTGTTTTAAATAGGGAGAGACTATGGGTCTGGGAGATGGGGGGTAGACTATTGAGCCAAAGTGGGGTGCGGTAGCGGAAAGATCTTTGCCCAAGGGATGTTCTACTGTGGGGACAAGGAATGAAGTGTTGGTTGCAAGTCTTTTAGTATGCCAGTAGGGGGCTGCGCTGATAATTGAGTGGAGGCCAATGGGGGCTAGCTGGAGATGTATCTTTTTTGCAAGGATGCAGGAGTGGTTCTTTAGCCTTCCTTGGAAGCTAAGCCAACCAGCCAAAGCATAGAGCTCACAGGTATGCGTTAACCTGTCACTACCTGTGACTAGGCGGCAAGCATTATTCAAGGCAGTGTTGATGCTATGTAGGGTGGTCGGTTCCGCAGAGCCATATATGACTATCCCGTAGTCTACCAGAGAGAGGATGGAGGAGGAGACTGCCAGATGCATGGCCTGTGTAGGTAAGCAGTGTTTAAGTCTATAGAGGATACCCACTCTAGCGTTGACAGTGGAGGAGAGAAGTTGTATATGACTATGGTAGGAGAGAGAGGTGTCTAATGTGATTCCAAGATATTTGAAACATGAAACTTGTTCTAGTGGGGAGCCATGTGAGTTTTTAATTAGTAGTGCCGAATGACTGTGCGGTCTTCGTCGGTGCGCAAAGAACATGGGCTTCATTTTTTGATAATTGATTATAAGGCGATGTTCAATGAACCAAGATTCTAGCTCCCTAAAGAAATCCTGCCGGGCTAGTTGGAGAGCGCTAGGCTGTGGGTGTTTCCAAAACACTACCGCATCATCAGCGTAGAGTAGCAGGTGACCACTGCAAGACTTGGGGAGAGAGTTTAAAAAGAGGGTGAATAGTAGGGGGCCCGAGTATAGACCCCTGAGGGACACCAGAGCATACTAGTTTGCATGAGGAGAGGGTAGTGTTTATTTTGACTTGTGACCGGCGTGAGAGGTAGTCTTTGAGCCAGGCGGTTTGCCTCTGGGACCAAGTTGAGTTGAGGAAGGACACAGAGCAATAGCTCGTGACTGACCGTGTCAAATGCCTTGGTCAGATCCACGTAGATCGCCTCTGCCACTGAGCCTTGGTCAGGGGCCTCATGGATAAATGAGATGAGCTCAGTAAGGGCAGTGATGGTACTGCAGCCTCTCCGGAAACCTTGCTGTTCTCAGCAAAGAAGGTTGTGTTTAGTTAGGTGTTAGTAAGCTGGTCCGATACTATTTTTTCCAGTGCTTTGGAGAGAGGTGGGAGTATTGATATCGGTCTATATTTGCTTGTGATAGTGGGGTCGTCGCTCTTCAGAATAGGTGTGATTATGGCTCTCTTCCAGGTTGTGGGGAATTGACTAAGGCATAGTGACAGGTTGAGAATTTTTGTGAGATGGGGTAGTGTAACATCAAGGGTCAGCTGGATGAGTTTGAGATCAAGGGAATCATTGCTGTATCGGGCATTAGCCAGTGCTTTGGAAATGTAGCATTTTGCCTCAAGGCAGGATATGATTCTTAGTCTAAAAGGTGTTATATTGTTGTTGTTCGAGGTGTCGGGGAGGGTGGGGAGGGGTTGTAGAAGTTAGGGGTAGTAGGGGAGAAGTCCGAGAAGGAGGAGTTGAGGGCTTCCGCGATAGTAGGGTCCTGAGTGGTATCCCCATTAACTGTGAGTTGTGTAGGGGTAGGGGAACAAGATTTACCACTGAGTTATTTTATATTGTTCCAAAATTGTTTACCGTTGCCCCAGGAAGAGGTGAGGGTTTGTTGATAATATGTAGCTTTAGCTTGCCGTATGGCCCAGGTACATTTGTTGCGGGCCTCCCGGTAAAGTTGTCTATCCTGTGTGCGTTGGGAGTCTAGGGCCTTATGCCTCAGGTTGTTCCTCTGTTGTAGCTGATTAAGTAGTGATTGTGAGATCCAGGGTGTGTATCTGGTTTTCACTACTTGTTTAGGAAAGGGAGCGAAAATGTCACAGGCCTCATTGAAGGTGGCTATAAAGTGGGAGAGTGCCATGTCTACAGACTGCGCGGTGTAAATGGGGAACCAGTTGCTGGTAGCTAGGTGTGCGTTGAGACGCGCTAGGCCTCCTTTTTTTAGTCGCCTTTGTATGGTGACTTGGGGGGGCAGGGGGTATTTTGCCGACCACTGGCAGGTCACCGGGGAATGGTCACTAATAGAGTTAGGGAGCACAGTGACATGGGAGAGGTTCTGTGGCCTGTTAGTGAAGATGAGATCTATAAGGGTAGTGGTCCCTGTTCTAAGGGCCATTCTGGTAGGGGAGGTGACGAGTTGGGTAAGATCGTATGCCAGGGCTGTGTCTTTGAAGCTGGATGAGGCAGGTGATAGCCAACTGACATTAAAGTCTCCCAGTAGGATGACTTCACTTCTAGTAGGGAGGTGGGAGATACTGTGGAGGATAGATTCAAATGTGAGTTTTTGGTTGCTAGGGGGGATATAGGCCGCTATGATGTGGAGGGTTTTGGTACCCAGACTAAGTTTGACTGTGAGTGTCTGGGCACCATATTTGGGTGTTGGGGTATGTACTTATGTGGTGTTTAGTGAGGATCTAACATAGATGGCAGAGCCTCCGCCTCTCTTACTAGTCCTGTCTGCCTGGAAGATGGAATAGTCACTGAGGGAGACAGCTCCATTAGGTATTCTATCAGAGAGCCACGTCTCAGATAGAGCTAGGATGTCGGGTGCATGCTGGGCAATCCAGCCTTGGAGGAAGGTATGTTTTTTTGGTAGGCTGCATATATTAAGAGTAGCTATCAGTAGACTTCCACATGGGCTGCTAGACGAGGCCACTGTGCAGGGTGGCCCCGGGTTGGGGTGAATATTGCCAGATAATAGTAGAAGGAGCAGGGTGTGCCGCAGAAGGGCTAACCTGTGAAGTTTGGGCGAGTGATGTAGGGACTGGTAGGCTGTAGGTCTGTTAACGTGGGTGGTGGGGACAGGGAGACTGAGTATGACGCTGGTTAACAGGATGAGTTTGGGGGCCTGATTTGGGGCTAACAGGAGTGGTGGGGGGCTGTGGTCTGGAAGGAGGGAGAGCTGAGGTACAGTGTGTATCGTGTATGACTGAGAGAGTTAGAGTGGCTGTGAGTGTGTAGAGGCAGGTGGGGTCATTTAAGACTGTGTGGGAGGGCTTGGAGGTACAATGGTTAGTGTCATCATAGCTAATTTTTTGATGAATGGAAATGTTGTTGTCATGTAGGTTAGGTGCCTCTGCGGGGGGTGAGCCAGCGGTAGGTTCATAGAAGTAAGAAGGACTGCTATTAACAGGGATAGCATTGTTTTTATAGGGAGGGCATGGCATGTAGTAGTGGCCACTAGTGTTGATCTGGTATAACCTGCAGCTGGTAAAGTGGGCTGATAGGTTATTAGGTTATTTCCAGAGTCAGGTGACCAATCCTGACTATAAAGCTGAGTGCCCACTGCCGACCAAGGGTGGTGGTGGGGAGGTGGGGCAGGGCTAAGCCTGCGCTTCGCTCCACAGGGCCAGTGTGACTGCAACCAGGAGTTGAGTCTTTACCTGGGCAGCCGGGGAGCGAGTATGTGAGAGGAGGCTCCAGCAATTAGTCCTCGCGACCTCTGAGGCTCCAGGGGGAAGGGGGGTGCGTTCTGCAGGAGAGGGCGCGAGATCGCAGGTTAAATAGGCAGGTAGTGGGGGAGATTCGCTTAGAGTAGGGGGCGGGCAGGATCGGGTAATTCAAGTAGCACAACAGCAATCAGATTAAGGCTAAGCTGTGGTACAGAGTTACAGTTTTGGCTTACGGTTTAAGTTAAAGACTGCTGTTTCCCAGGTCACCTTGCTGGGCAGTATAGTATTGTACAAATTAAATCTATCTTCTTTTCAATCCAGGGTGGTGGAGATGGTCCCTTGCGCTGAGGGAAGAAGTGTGGATTGGGGATGGGCACCCTTGCAGGCAAGATGGAGGTTCAGTCTGGTGAGGAGGAAATGGCAAAGAATGCCAGTAGGGCCCCCCTGGGAGGGCCATGGTTGTAGAGTGGAGAGCAGCTCTGTTGGGGTGGAGCACGGATTTCTTATATGTTGCCCTGGTGCAAACTGAGGAGAGAGGTAGCCAGATCTAGAACTGTTTGCAAGGGGTGGCTCCTGTGAATGTTACCACCCTTATTCCCTAGACAAAGGGGTCTAAGCCCCATGGTACAGTTGTGGCAGGTAATGGGGTCGGAGGGTTGTTACTTCTGTGAGGACTGTTTTCTCATAACCTTCCTAGTAAATCTTACACTTGTGTTATCTGCAAAATTCTCACTTTCTCTGTATTTTTTAAAACATAGAATCTGACAGCAGAGAAGGACTGCTTGGCACACCCAGACTGCCCATTTTCCCTAGTTACAGTCACCTCAGACTCTACTTGATCTCTGGCTCCCCTCCATCCACTAAGATTCCCTTATGCTTATCCCATGCATTCTTGAACCTCTCCACTGGAAGACTGTTCCAGGCATCCACCACTCTTTCTGTGAAGAAGTGTTTCTAGGGACGTGGATATGTTGTTTCATCCACACTCATTGGCAGGTTCCTCGCTGCTTTAAATCTTGCTGGAAGGTCTTCAAGCTGGCTCCTCCCACCTACCCAGGTGGTAAAACTCTCGGCTCTGCCCCATGACGCCAGATCTTCCTTACCGCTTGGAAACTCAGGTTCCCTCCTTAACGCTCTGCGTTTTAGGCCTGGATTCACACTCTTCAATTAATCCAAAACTTATTCTCAAATTTACAAGACTTCGGTCTTCTTTTTCCCTCGCGGCTGCGATGGACAAATCGACTCCCGGATTTCGTCTGTGCCCCTGTGGGCAGAAGATGTCCCGGAACGACCCGCACTCCACGTGCGTTTACTGCCTAGGACTCGGCCACGATTCGCAGGCTTACGATTTGTGCAAATCCTTTACGGCTTCGGTCTTGGAGGACCGTGCTGCTCGACTTCTTTTGGAGCGCCCGAAAAGCGATATCCACCAGTCAAGTTGAAGGAGGCCTGTTGGGCGGTGTCTGCGGTGGTGGGCTCCACGGATCAGTTGGAGCAGATGATCGCCCTCGAGGAGGAGGCGGCCCAGGCCGCATCATCTTCTTCTTCCTTGGTCATGGCATTTATCCTGCTCTCCTTGGGCTCTTTATATACAGCTTCTTTTAAGGAGCTTTGCCAGTCCTTCTCCACCAAGGGAGAAAGACCATCGGGACATTCCAGTCGGTCCAAAAAGAAGGACTCCAAAGGTAAGTCCCACTGTCGATGTTCGTGGGAGCGGGAGAGATCCCCTTGACCGGATGGTCTACTTTCGACTCCGGTCAAGATTGCGGCTCAGGCTGCTGGCTTCACGGTGTCCCTGTCAGGTCAGCTGTCCGAGACACCTGTCGATGCAGTCGAGATTTTTCTTGACCCGTTGGACGGGTTTGTCGACTGGTGATGCCAACAACCCTACTTCACCGGTTCCCCCAGTGGAAACCGAGGACTTGCCTGTGCCTCCTGTGCCGGAGTCCCCGGTTAAGGTCCTTGAACTGAGGGAGGAGCGGGTTTCCCCCATCCCCTCTCTGACCCACCCTCGGAATCCCTGAAGGTCTCGGTCTCGGACCTCTTCCAGGTGCAGCCGGTCCCGCCGTTGGCGGTCTCGGCACCATGGAAAGAGGCGGCGCCGCTCATCCTCATCGTTCTCTTTGGAGTATAGGCTCCGGCGCAAATAGCGTCGGCGCTACGAGGATTTAATGTGGCAGCAGCTCTTATTGTCTGGGAATAAGCAGACTCCGTCGCCTTCTCTGGCCATTACGTGGCTGTCACCTGAGTGGCCGAAAACAACCCCTTGTAGTAGTTGAGGAGCCAAAACCGGCACCGGTTGTTCGGCCGAAACCGGCTACTCCACCCACTGTGGTGGAACCTCCGCCTCCACAACCGAAGACTGGGGCCCCGACCAAGGATTCTTGGTCGGGTCAGGGTTTGCCCCACAGGTTGTCGGTCACCCTCACTCCCGATCGACCTCGGCACGTGGAGGGTGGCTCAGGCGTCGCAGCTGTTCACAGACTCCTCGAGTCTGACAACGACTTCTTGTTCTCCAGGCCGCTTGACCTGGAGTCTACAGGGGTCAGTCGGTGGATGAGAGCCCATCCTCGTTTTAGGAATGCTTCTACTCATCTCAGAGTCCACTGGGATGAAGCTTGAACCCGTTTCAAAATGGGCCAAGTATCCCCTCACAGAGATACTGGACC
Organism: Neoceratodus forsteri; assembly: GCA_016271365.2. Classification (NCBI taxonomy): domain Eukaryota; kingdom Metazoa; phylum Chordata; order Ceratodontiformes; family Ceratodontidae; genus Neoceratodus; species Neoceratodus forsteri. The sequence continues at coordinate 1,447,145,652 of CM057453.1, read as the reverse complement.
AAGGGGATTCCCCTACGGAGGCCTTTCCAGTGGCCGAAGCCATTGTTGGCCCGGCCCTGGAGCTGTGGCAGCGGCCAGCATCTTGTCCAGCACCTTCGGCAAGGATGGCTCAAAAGTATGCAGTCCCTACCGGTTCACTCTCTGGTTTCTCGGAGAACACCTCTGTGGAGGGGTTAGTGACCAACAGCGTTTTCCAGCATTCCGGGAACGCTCGGATGTGGACAACTCACTCGATAAGGAGTCCAAGAAATTGGACTACTCAGGGCGGAAGGTATATGCTGCTTCCTCCCTAGGCCTTCGTCAGGCTAGCTCGGCCGTTCTGATGGCACACTTTTCACATGCCCTTTTGGGCTCCCTGGATGAGGTGATTTCCTCATCTCCCAGCTGACCTTCAAACGACAGTCAAGCAGGTGCGGGATCAGGGAAGGTCGGTAGCTAAACAGCAGCTCCAAACTTCATTGGACATCGCTGATTCATGTGCCCGGTCAGTAGCGGCCGCAGTGGCCATGCGCCGCAGAGATTGGATGCAGATCTCCACCTTTACGGCTGATACCCAGCACAAGCTGGCAGATGTCCCCTTCCTGAGTACCAACTTGTTCGGACCCGGGGTGGAGGGTCATCTCCAATTGATCAAGAAGTCCAACGCCGGCTTGGACTCGGTCACATCTGCCCAGAAGGACAAAGGCCGCCAGCAGCAGCATAAGCCTTTTCGTCCTTCAGCCCCTGCGGCATGTCCGGCCCAGCAACACCAGCATCAGGGCCAGCAGGCTCGTACTTGGCACCCCAAAAGCCAAAGCCTGCTGGCACCTCCAACAGGAAGCGGGAGGAAAGGCCCAGGTGGCTGCTTGGCCGGCCTTCTTCAAGCCTGCCCAGTGACGGGTTGAGGGGTGTCGCCCCCAACCTTGTCACTTCTCAGTAGGTTCCCCCGTGGGGGGACGGCTCTGCCATTTTCTTTCCGCCAGGTCCGATATCACCACGGACTGCTGGGTGGTGGAAGTGGTAGGCAGGGGTTTGCCTCTGGAATTCGAGCAGTCCCCCTCCTATCGAGCCATCGCCCCACGGGGGGCTACGGGTTTCGCAGCCTCTCTGTCGACTCATCGAGCCGACATTGCCCTGCTCCTCCAGAAGGAGGTGATCAAGGAGGTAGCGGACCCCCCTCTAGACCCAGAGTTTGTGTCCATGTACTTCCTGGGCCCAAAACGGACGGGGAGCTGGCGCCCCATTCTCGACCTACACAACCTGAATAAGTTCCTAAGTTCCTGCACCTTCAAGATGGTCACTCTGGCTCAGATCATTCCATCCTTGGAACAAGGTGTGTGGTTCTGTTCTCTGGACCTTCAGGACGCGTTCTTTCACGTCCCAATCCATCTGTCTCACCAGCGATTCCTCCACTTCAGGGCAGAGGGATCCCTTTACGAGTTCCAGGCCATGCCCTTCGGCCTCTCTCCAGCTCCCAGGGTCTTCACCACATGCATGGCAGTGGTGACAGCATTCCTCTTGGCCGAGGGTCAGGTGTACCCTTACCTGGATGACTGGCTGATTGCAGCCTCCTCCAGGTTGGAAGTGGAGCGGTCCAGGGATCTGGCCCTCCAGGTCTGCTCTCAGATTGGCCTCCTCATCGATGAGGCCAGGTCGGAACTCAAGCCATCGCAGGTGATTCAGTTCATTGGGGCAGAGCTCGACTCTCTTTGAGCCAGAGCACGGCTCCCGGCAGACAGGGCCGTGGTCCTTTCCTCCTTTGCCCAATCATTTCTGGTTGCCGGGACTTCCTCGCCTCCTGCACCACCATGGTCCGCTGGGCCACATAGCCCCCCTGCATGGGGGCTGGCGCCAGTGGTCACAGCGCTGTGGTCCTCTGGACCAGCCAGTGACAGTGAGCCAGGAGATGTGGAATGGCCTCTAGTGGTGGCTCGTTCCTGCTCATCTGCAAGAGGGTGTCCCATTTGTCTGCCTCGAGACGACGGTCACTCTGACGACTGACGCCTCTCTGATGGGTTGGGGTGCCCATCTGGAGCAGCTCAGAGCCCACAGCTTCTGGTCCCCTCAGGAGTCTCGATGCCACATCAGCCTGCTGGAGCTTCGAGCAGTCCGACTAGCCCTCGCATCCCTCGCTCCGTTTGTATGGGTCAAGTGGTTCAGGTCCAGACGGACAATACCACGACCATGTACTACCTCAACCGGCAGGGCGGGACGCACTCCTTGCCCCTGTGCAAGGAGGCTTTCTGTGCTTGGTCTCTCGTGATCAGCCTGAAGGCGGATCTCCTAGCCATCCATGTGGCAGGAGCCTCCAACAGTCTGGCAGATGCCCTAAGCCGGATAGGCGCTGCATCTCACTAGTGGTCTCTCCTGCCGGAGATGGTACGAGATCTGTTCTCCCACTGGGGCACCCCTCAGATGGACCTGTTCGCCTCCAGGAAGAATGCGAAGCTGGGGCTGTTTCATGCCCACCCCCCTCAGCAGGGCTCACTGCAGGGGGATGCCTTCTCGAGGCAGTGGACCCCGGGCCTCTTCTGCGCCTTCCCTCCATTTTCCTTGATCCTCAAGGTGCTTCTCAAGGTGAAGAGGGACAAGGTGCAGGAGATTCTGGTAGCTCCAGACTGGCCCTGCCAGTTCTGGTATCCAGATCTCCTCAGCCTCAGTTCCAGGCTCCCAAGGTGGTTTCCAGCCCGCCCGGACCTGATCTCAGTCAACAAGGGGAAGGTACTCCATCCGGACCTTCAATCCCTGCACTTGACAGCCTGGTTCCTGAGCGGCTAGAGTTCCAGGCCTTGGGTCTTTCCGATGAGGTCCTCAACGTCGTTGAGGCATCCCGTAAGGAGTCGACCAGAAAATGCTATGCCTTCAAATGGAAGAGATTCTCCATTTGGTGTCAGGGCAAGGGGTTGGACCCTTCATCCTACCTGTTGGCTAGCATTTTGGACTACCTGTGGTCCCTTTCTCAGCTAGGACTTCGGTCAGTGACCCTTAAGGTGCACCTGGCAGCCATCTCTGCTTACCGGGCGCGGGCTGGCAAGGAGTCAGTGGCGCAGGAGAAGGTGGTCTGACGTTTTTTCAAAGGCTTAGATCACATATCCCCTCCAGTGTGAGAACCTCCTCCCTCGTGGGATCTGCTGCTGGTACTGGCCAAGCTCATGGGCAAGCCATTCAAACCAATGCACAGGTGCGATATCTCCCACCTGTCGTGGAAGACCGCCTTCTTGATGGCTATCACGTCAGCCAGAAGGATGGGAGAGCTCCAGGCACTTTCCATAGAGTCTCCATATCTAGTCTTCCACAGGGACAAGGCTGTCCTTCGCCCCCACCCAAAATTCCTTCCGAAGGTGGTGTCGGAGTTTCACCTGAATCAGGTGTTAACTCTGCTGGTGTTCTACCCCAATCACACCTCGGAGGCTGAAAACAGGCTCCATATTCTGGACCCTAGAAAAGCGCTTGCTTATTATAAAGAGTGGACGGCTGACATTCGGGGAGAGGCTTGCCAGCTGTTTGTCACCTATGCTGAAGCTGCACCTGGCAGACTAGCAGCCACACGGACGATAAGCAGTCGGATCACCTCCTGAATAGATCTCTGCTATAGATTTTCGGGCATGGAGCCACCCAGAGGGATAAGAGCTCATTCTACCCGCCATACCGCTGCTTCGGTGGCTGCTCCTAGGGACGTCCCTATACAGAAAATCTGCAGGGCTGCTACCTGGAAGTCAGCACACACCTTTATTTCCCATTACGACATTGACCTACAGTCATGCCGGATGCTGGTTTTAGGACCTCGGTTCTCCAGTCCTTATTCCCCAAATAAGTATAAGGGGGTGCGCGCCTTGCCTCCCTCCTCCCGGAGAACCGCTAGGAGTCTGCCAAGAAGTGTGGATTGAATAACATATCCCTGTCCCTTGAAATACAGCTTACTCACCTGTAACAGGAGTTCTAGAAGTGGTATATGTTGTTCATCCACATGACCCACCAGACCTCCCAGGCTACAACGCGCAACCTGGCTGCCAGCGGGCTAGATCTGGAGTCATGGGGTGGAGCCGAGGGTTTTACCACCCGGGTGGGTGGGAGGAGCCAGCTTGAAGACCTTCCGGCAAGATTTAAAGCGGCAAGGAACCTGCCAATAAGTGTGGATGACCAAGATATACCACTCATAGAGTTCCTGTTACAGGTGAGTAACCTGTATTTCCTCACATCTGTCCTGAATTTACCCCCTCCAGCTTTGTTGCATGTCCCCTTATTCTTGAGCATCTTTTTTCTGGGAAGTACTTCCCTCCTGTACCTTATTTAGTCCCATGAGGTATTTAAAGCTCTCTATCATATCCCCCTTTCCCTCCTCTCTTCCAGAATGTACATTTTGAGGCCTTTTAGTTTCTCCTCATAGGGCTTTTGATACAGAGCCTGCACCATTTTAGTTGCCCTCCTTTGGACAGCCTCCAGTTTGTCTACATCCTTCCGGAGATGTGGTCTCAAGAACTGGGTCTCACCAGTGATCTATACCGAGGCACCACCCTCCTTTTCTGGTGATAACCCTCTCTATGCACCCCAGCATCCCACTGACCCTACCAACAGCATTGTCACACTGCTGTCTGGCCAATTTTAGGTCATCATATATGATAACCCCCCTGTCCCTTTCCTGTTCGGTGGTTGTCACTATATCCTCTCCCATTTTGCACTTTGCCCCTGGGTTTCTGTGCTCTAAGTGCATTACCTTGCACTTTTTTGCATTGAAACCCAATTGCCTTCCCATACCCTTGACCACTCTACAAGTTTTCTCAGGTTTCTGCGCATTCTTTCCACCACCTGGAGAGTACACCCTATTGCTCATTTTGGTGTCATCCCTAAAGAGGCAGACATTCCCTTCTCACTCCTCTGCAAAGTCAGTTATAAAGACATTAAAGAGGACCGGTCCCAGTACCCATCCCTGATGCATCCCGCTGGCCTCCCTCCCTTCTCCAGAGTGAACTCTGTTTACCACTTGCCTCTGTCACCTATTCCTTAACAAACTTCTAACCTAGTTTTCCTTTGGACCCACCCCTAAGCTGCTCAGCTTCCTTAAGAGTCTCCTACGTAGAATAGTGTTAAAAGCCTTATTAAAATTTAGGTAGAGACCACATCCACTGCTCCAACTTCATCTAATTCATTGGTCACCCAATCAAAGAAGTCTATTAGAGTTGTTTGATGTGCCCCCCCCCATGAAACCATAATGCGTTGGTACTTGTAAGCTGTTGGATTCATAGTATTGAACTGTAATACTTTTATTCATATCGTAATGAGCAGGGATATACATACTCAACTGACTCCAAGGCTCATTTTCAACTAGGTCCCTTCACATGCTCTGGAAAGAGGGTATAAAGTGTTGCATAAATCATGTTTCAATAAAAAAGAATATAAAACACAGATGAACAAAATAACATATAGACATAAAGGAATCCAGTCTATAAATAATTTTACAATCTGAGTGAAAGAATCATACATATTTATATATCACTTAATAGCATAATTTACTGTAACTCCTAGGCGATGCTACTTCTAGGGTTACTACCCCTGCCTGTACTTCTTTTTTTTCTATATAGATTTTTTGTGGTATTTTGTAGGTTTTCTCCTGTTCCCAGCCCGAGGAAACGGCCGTGTGTGCGTGTGGAGGCACGCACACCGTGGCGGCAGCTCAGTCCCTTCCACCCACCTTTAATGATGCTGCCCTCTCCCGCCTACATTACCCACTGGACCTCCACCCGGTGGAAGTGGAACTATGGGGGGGGGTGACAACCCACCGACACCTTCCCCGTAAGAGGGGAGCTGCTTACTAGCTTACTCAATCCTGCTCCTCCCTTCCCCCCCACACGCCAGCACCCTAATGATCCGAGGTCGTTCCCAAACCCAGGTTGCCAGCTTAGATCGAGGTAAGGCGTCCAGCGCCTCAGCCCTCTTTGCCACTGTGCCGGCTCCCTGCCTGTACTTCTGACAACAGGTTGAAGGTCCTGGCTTCAAACTTTGACAATTACTGGGGTTCCCCTACCCTTAGTAACCACAATATTTTGGTGCCTTTACTCAGAGTAAAGTATGTGGGGGTATTTATCCAACCTGGTATAGCTCTCTGGGAAGCTGTAAGTGTGAGGCATGTAACTGTGATGCCCAGCGATCGGAGGCTGCAGTGTCGTCAGGTCCCGGCGGCTGCTGCCTGGCAGGGTGGCCAGGAGCAAGTCCTCGAGGATCGGCGCACCTACATGCAAATGGGGCCATAAAGAGATGCAAATGGCCCCCGCGCCTGCATAAATTATGCCCCATTTGCATGTCACCTTTTGAATATCGGAATTTGCGCATGGCGCAATGGTACTGCGCCACGCCAAGTTGAATGCTCAACTCTGGCAACTTGCGGTAGCGCAAGTTCCACTGCATATCTGCCAAGTGCTGCAGCACAGGCGATATTCAAAGGGTTGCTCAACAGCGCAACTCCTTTGAATATCACCCCGGCCACACCCCTGCGCAACTATTTTGAGCAGCGCAGGGGCTTGCGCCTCAGACTGGCGCAGTTTGAATATCTGGGCCTATGTTTATTGTGGTTTCAAAGAAAACACAAGGTACAAGATAGAAGAATGCCAGACATCACATCTTACAGAGGATCCAGCCACTGGAATAGTATACATTACAATCTAGCATACAGTTTAAGTATATGGAGAAATACAAGTAAAATTGTCCATAGCAGAGAAAAATCTAGATAGCTACTCCATGCCAGAATTTAGAGGTCAAGCCATACATATAATGTCCATCATAAGTTATATTCATCTCTGAGCCGATATGATCCTCTGTCCAGTATTGTTAAGTATCCGTACATTCTAATGAACCGCAGCAGTTGCAAAATTTGCAATTACCAAAAATCGTTAGCTCAAGCTAGTAAATTATTATAATTATAATTCTAGGGACATGGATATGTTGTTCATCCACACTCATTGGCAGGTATCCTTGCCGCTTTAAATCTTGCCGGAAGGTCTTCAAGCTTGCTCCTCCCACCCACCCGGGTGGTATAACTCTCGGCTCCGCCCCATGACGCCAGATCTTCCTTACCGCTTGGAAGCTCAGGTTCCCTCCTTAACGCTCTGCGTTTGAGACTGGTTCCTATTTCTCCGTTTGCGGATTTAAAATAAATTTTGCGAAAAAGACTTCAGTCTTCTATCCCTCGCGGCTGCGATGGACAAATCGACTCCCGGATTTCGGAGATGCCCATGCGGGCAGAAGATGTCTCAGACGGATCCACACTCCGCGTGTGTCTACTGCTTAGGCCTTGAAGCACGACCCGCGAGCTTGCGACCTGTGCTCATCTTTCTCGACCTCGTCCTCGAAGACCGTGCTGCCCGATTGCAACTGGAGCCGTCCGAAGCGTTCCCTCGGTGAAGTCCAAGGAGGCCGGTTGGCGGTGTCAGCGGTAATTTCGGCGGATCAGCTCGGCGGATGGGCCTTCTCGAGAAGAAGAGGCTGACGCGGGCCGTATCTTCTCGGCCGCGGCATTTATCCCGCTCTCTCTGGGCTCTTCTTACACGGCTTCTTTTAAGGAGCTTTGTCTGTCCCTCTCCACTAAAGGAGAAGGGCCTCGTTCTGAGGACCTTATTCTCGGTCCAAAAGAGGGACAGGGGTAAGTCCCTCCGTCGACGCTCTTGGGAGCGGGAAAGGTCCCTCTCCCCGGGCCGTCGACCGTCGGCTTCGGTCGACCGCTCGGCTTCGGCCACTGGCCTCACGGTGTCCCCGTCAGGTCAGTTGACCGAGACTCCCACCGATGAAGTCGAGATTTTTCTCGACCCATTGGACGGGCTGTCGCCTTTAGCAGCCGAGATTCCCCTCTCCCCGGTTCCCCCGGGAGGAGTTGAGGATCCCGTGGGCTCGCCTGTGCCTCGGTTCCGGAGCCCTCGGATGGACCATCCGAGCGAAGGGAGTGCGGTTCCGGCCGACACCTCCCGCACCGACCTCGAAATTCGGGACTCTCGGTCCGGACCTCTTGTGATCCAGCACGATCCCACCCGTCATAGGCGGTCTCGGTCTGGCACCGCCGATCAGCCCGTCGCCGCTCGTCCTAATCCTCCTCTCCTCGGATGAGGAGGCTAGCGTAGAGTTAGCGTCGGCTACGAGACCTTATGTTGCTAACAGCTCCCTCCTGGCCCGGGAGTAAGCCGACCCGTCGCCTTCCCGGCCATTAAGTGCTGTCACCGGGCGGCCGACACAACCCCTCGACTTATCCGAGGCCTATACCAGGCGGTTGTTCGGCCAAAACCAACTTGCTCCACCGATTCCGGTGGAACCTCCGCCTCCACAGCCACCAATTGGGGCTCCGACCAAGGATTCTCGGTCGGCTAAGGGTCTACCCATCGGCTTGTCAGTTACCCTCACTCCCGACTGACCTCGGCAGGTGAAGAGGTGGCTCAGGCCAGAGGCAGCTCTTGAGGACTCTTCCGAGTCCGAAGATGATTCCTCCTTTTCTCCAGCGACTGGACTTGGGTCTTCAGGAGGTCAGTCAATGGGCGATAGCCCGTCGTCCTTTAGGACTACTTGGCTCATCTCGGAGTCCACTGGGATGGAGCTCGAACCCGTTCCAACGGGCCAGGTATCCTCACGGAGATTCTGGACCGAGGGATTCTCGACGGAGGCCTTTCCGGTGGCGAAGGCCATAGTGGGTCGGCACTGGAGCTTTGGCAGCGCCCTGCTTCCTGCCCTGCGCCCTGGCCAGGATGGCCAGGAAGTATCCGGGTCCCACGGTTCCTTGTCCGGTTTTGGAACACCCTCTGCTGAGGGTTGGTTACCGACAGCGTTTTCCGGTAGCGCCCGTCGCTGGATGTGGACAAACCTCCTGACAAGGAGTCCAGAAATTGGACTATGTCGGCGAAAAGTCTCGCTGCGTCCTCTCTCGGCCTTCGTCAGGCCAGTTCGGCCGTCCTCATGGCACATTTTCTCATGCCCTGTTGGGCTCCTGGATGAGTCATCCTCATCTTCCCGCCGATCTGCAGACTACGGTTAAGCAGGTGCGGGACCAGGGGCAGAGCAGTGGCCAAACAGCAGCTCAGACTGCTTTGGATATAGGGGACTCATGTGCCAGATCGGTGGCGGCCGCAGTGGCTATGCGTCGGCGGGCTTGGCTGAGGATATCCACCTTTACTTCGGATACCCAGCACAAGTTGGCGGATGTTCCCTTTTTGGGGACTGACCTCTTCGGCCCTGGGGTGGAAGGTCACCTGCAGAGGATCGAGAAGTCCAATGCTACCTTGGACTCGGTCTCTTCCGCTCAGAAGGACAAAGGCCGCAAACCACAGCCTAAGCCCTTTCGTCCTTCTGTGCCCCCGGCGCGTCCGGCCCAGCAACGTCAGGGCCAGCAGGCTCGGCCTTGGCATCCCAAACCCAAGCCGCCGGCTTCCTCTAACAGGAGGCAGGGAGGAAAAGGCCCAGGAGGTCCCTCGGCCGGTCCCTCCTCCAAGCCTGCCCAGTGACGGGCTGAGGGGTGTCGCCCCCATTCCCGTCACCTTACCCCTGGGTCCCCCCGTGGGGGGACGGCTCCGGCACTTCCGTTCCGCCTGGTCCGCTGTTTCCACGGACAGGTGGGTCTTGGAGGTGGTGGGAAGAGCCTGCCTCTGGAATTCGAGCAGGCACCACCCTTCAGGCCGTCGCCTCGGAGGCCGGGATCCCAGCCTCACTGGCGGCTCGTCGAGCCGACATCGCTCTCCTCCTCCAGAAGGAGGTGATAAGAGGTGGTGGACCCTCCTTCAGACCCAGGGTTTGTGTCCAGGTACTTCCTGGTTCCCAGGCGGACGGGGGCTGGTGCCCCATTCTCGACCTACACGACCTAAACAAGTTCTAAGGTCTCGAACCTTCCAGGATGGTCACTCTGGCTCAGATAATACCATCCTTGGAGCAGGCGTGTGGTTCTGCTCTCTGGACTTGCAGGGCGCGTTTTTCAATCCCTATCCGTCCCCGTCTCACCAGAGATCCTTTCGCCTCCGAGCGGAAGGATCCTCTTGAGTTCCAAGCCATGCCCTTCGGCTTGTCTCCAGCTCCCAGGGTCTTCACCAAATGCATGGCAGTGGTGACAGCATTCCTCGTGGGCCGAGGGGTCGGTGTACCCTTACCTGGACGACTGGCTGATAGCAGCTCCCTCCAGGAAGGAGGCGGAGTGGTCCAGAGATCTGGCCCTCCAGGTCTGCTCTCAACTGGGCCTCCTTATCAATGAGGCCAAGTCGGAACTCGAGCGAAGCAGGTGATTCTATTCATCGGGGCGCAGCTCGACTCTCTTCGAGCCAGAGCGCGGCTCCCGACGGACAGGGCCGAGGTTCTTTCCTCCTTTGCCCGATCATTTCTGGTTGGGCAATTGCGCCCTGCCCGGGACTTCCTGCGCCTCCTGGGTCTTATGGCGGCCTGCACCAGCGTGGTCCGTTGGGCCCGCTGGAACATGCGTCCCCTTCAGTGAGGACTGGCCAGCCAGTGGTCTAGCGCTGCGATCCTTTGGACCAGCTTGTGCCGGTGACACGGGATGTGGAAGCTCTCCAGTGGTGGACCGTTCCAGATCATTTGCAGGAGGGCATCCCGTTATCCTGACCGGACGGTCTCTCTATCGACCGATGCCTCTCTGATGGGTTGGGGTGCCCATCTGGGGAACACGGGCTCATGGCCTCTGGTCGGGAGTCCCGATGCCACATCAACCTGCTGGAGCTCCGAGCGGTCCGCCTAGCTCTCACCGCCTTTGCTCCGTTCCTCCGGGGTCAAGTGGTCCGAGTCCAGACGGAATATACCACGACCATGTACTATCTAAACCGCCAGGGCGGGACGCGCTCCATGCTTTTATGCAAGGAAGCTCTCCGCATTTGGTCACTCGTGCGCAGCCTGGAGGCGGATCTCCTAGCCATTCACATGGCAGGAGCCTCCAACACCCTGGCGATGCCCTGAGCTGGATAGGGGCTGCATCCCAGAGTGGTCTCTCCTGCCGGAGGTAGTACAGCATCTGTTCTCCCATTGGGGCACACCTCAGGTGGACCTGTTTGCCTCCAGGAGAACAGCAAGCTGAGTCTGTTCCATGCCCGCCCCCTCAGCAGGGCTCGCTGCAGGGGGATGCCTTCTCGAGGCAGTGGACCCCGGGCCTCTTTTACGCCTTTCCCCCATTTCCCTTGATCCACAAGGTGCTTCTCAAGGCGAGGAGGGACAAGGCGCAGGTGATTCTGATAGCCCCAGACTGGCCTCGCCAGTTCTGGTACCCAGATCTCCTCAGTCTCAGCTCCAGGACTCTGCGGCAGCTTCCAGCTCGCCCGGACCTGATCACAGTCAATCAGGGGAAGGTGTTCCATCCGGACCTTCAATCCCTGCACTGACGGCCTGGTTCCTGGGCGGCTAGGAGTTCAGGCCTTGGGTCTTTCCGACGAGGTCCTCCAATGTAGTTGAGGCGTCCCGTGAAGTCGACCAGAAAATCCTATGCCTTCAAATGGAAAGGTTTTCCATTTGGTGTCAGAGCAAGGGCTTGGACCCTTCCTCCTGTTCCTTGGCAAGCATCTTGGACTATTTATGGTCCCTTTCTAGTCAAGGGCTTAGGTCGGCGACCTACTAAGGGTGCACCTGGCAGCCATCTCTGCTTCAGGCGGCGCGGGAAGCAGTCGGTGGCGCAGGAGAAGGTGGTCTGGCGCTTTTTCAAAGGCCTTGATCACATTTCCTCCAGTGCGGGAACCCACCTCCGTGGGATCTACTGCTGGTACTGGCAAAGCTCATGGGCAAGCCATTTGAACCTATGCACAGGTGTGCTCTCTCACCTGTCGTGGAGACCGCCTCTGTGGCTAATACGCCAGCCAGAAGGATGGGAGAGCTCCAGGCGCTTCCATCCAGTCTCCCTACCTGGTCTTCCACAGGGACAAGGTTGTCCTGCGTCCCACCGAAATTCCTTCCGAAGGTGGTGTCGGAGTTTCACCTTAACCAGGTGTTGACTCTGCGGTGTTCTAGCCCAATCACACCTCGGGCGAATATAGGCTCCATACTCTGGACCTAGAGAGCTAAACATTATAAAGGCGCCTGGCTGAAATTGGAGAGGTTGCCAGCTGTTTGTCACCTACGCTGAAGCCAAAGATCTGGCAGACCTGCAGCCAAGGGACGATAAGCAGGTGGGTAACCTCCTGCATAGATCTCTGCTATAAGTTGGCGGGCATGGAGGCCTCCCAGAGGATAAGAGCTCATTCTACCCGCCATACTGCTAGCAGTTGGCTGCTTCCAGGGACGTCCCTATCCAGGAAATCTGCAGGCTGCTACCTGGAAGTCAGCAAACACCTTCATTACCCATTACCACATCGACCTTGAGTCCGCGCCCGGATGCTGGTTTTGGGGCCTCGGTTCTCAGTCTCTCTTTCCCAAGTAAGTATTGGGGTGTGCGTCTTACCTCCCTCCTCCGGAGAACTGCTAGGAGTCTGCCAATGAGTGTGGATGAACAACATATCCATGTCCCTAAATACAGGTTACTCACCTGTAACAGGAGTTCTAGGAATGGTATATGTTCTCATCCCTACATTCCGACCTCCCGGCTTGACGCTGTACAAACTTCAGCGGGCCAGATCTAAGCGTCATGGGGTGGAGCCAGAGTTATACCACCCGGGTGGGTGGGAGGAGCAAGCTTGAAGACTTTCCGGCAAGATTTAAAGCGGCAAGGATACCTGCCAATGAGTGTGGATGAACAACATATACCATTCCTAGAACTCCTGTTACAGGTGAGTAACCTGTATTTACAGCAGGAGGTCTCCAAGCTTCAATAAAACCCTCTCCCATATCAAATAATTCTAACATTCAGGTTGGGCTCTAGACTGGAGGCTAAAGAAGAATTAAGCATTTATAATACCTTTTAACCTATTAACTTTTTAAACTAAGGTACAATGCTCCTTGTTATGGCATCTCCTGATTATCCGCCCAAAGTCAAAACAAGTCATAGGGAGAAAGTCTCTCTAGTAGCTTCACCACCTCGACTCGATAATTAACGCACAGGTTCATGTCTCCTCATCTTCAGACTCCACTGGAGTGGGATTTGTCTTTCGGCCTGCTGCAAACTCACTCTCCATGTACTGGACCCGTTTGCCAGCCTCCTCCGGATCAGTAAACTGATAGGTATGGCCCCCGTTGTAGATTCTAAGGCGGGCTGGCATCAGCAAAGTATGGGTGATCCCTAAACCACACAGTCTAGCTCGGATTTCATCAGATTTTTTTCGACGAGCTCTAGTGGCGAAGGAGAGGTCTGGAAACAAATGTGATGTATGACCCTGAAAGTTGAAATCCTCTGAGGAGCGGGCTGCCTGGAGAAATACATCCCGTGTGCTGCTGCCGTCGGTGACTATCAGAATAGTCCAGGAGTTATCTTGCTGGGCCACTGCTGCACGAGGGGAAATCCTGTAGGCCTTATGAAGACGGTCCTTCATCTCATCATTGAGCTGCAGGGTTTGAGGTAACCACTTCTTCAAAAAAGAAAGGAGATCCAATTCTCCAAATTCTTCCGGTAGCCCCACTAGTCTAAAGTTTGATGCTCGCTGGGTATTTTCTAGCGCTTCCAGTCTTTACCTTGGATGATTGTTCTCCTGAACCAACTTAGAGGCCGTGTTGAGGGCTTTGGTAGCGTGCAATTCAGCAAAAGCGGCTGCTTTGTTAGCAACCTCTATTTTTTGATCTTGCTGTCCCATCCGCTGCAGGAGTGTTTCAATTTTAGAATCGATGGCCTGCATCGATCGTTGGAGAGCTTTCCACGGCGGGTCTTGAGCTGCGTGGTCTGCGATAGAGGCTGAGGCCTGAGGGTCCATTGCTGGCTGTTGCTTCGCGCCGGTTCGGGCTGCTCTTGTTAGATCTTACTTTGAGAGGGCTCTTGCAGTAGGTAATTACATATAGGACTGGCGCGGTGGGCGTAGGACTACGGAAAATTTCTAGCTAGCAGTCCCTGGCGAGGACCTCCCCCACGTCAGGTGACCGGCGCAGTAGACGCCGAGTATAGAGGGGGTCCCAAACGCCCGCCCGAAGTTCTTTCCCGCCGTTAGCTCATGCAGCGCCTCGCAGAAAAGTTTGTGCTTCGTCAGCCCTACCTTTGTCGTTTTTTTTACTGGAAAATCATTATTTTTTCGACTAACGTCAGTACTATCATAGGTGTATGTCGTCCACTACACCCTCCGATCACAAGAATAAGTGCAATTCGTGCGGCGCCCAGCTACCACACAAGGACGGCCACTCCCTGTGCCTGTTCTGCCTAGGCCCCAATCACCCGGTCGAGAAGTGCCAACACTGCCTCAGTTTCAACGCGGCTACTTGGAAAAGGTGGCAGCAATCCCTGGAAGCCCATATGCTAAAGAAGAAAATGAGTTCTATGGAGAAGGAGCTCAAAAAACTGAGAGAGGCGTCCACTTCCCCCGAAGGCCATCGGAAAAGAAGGAGAAGAGAGGCACCGGACAAGGGTTCCCACCACGCCCTCGGGAGTCGCTGAGATGCAGGTAACATCCTCCGGGGATCGCCTCGCGGCCGCCTCAGAGGTTTCTGAGGGGGCGCCGCCCGCCTGCCTGGCTCGCTAGGCCTTGCGGCCTCACAGCTGCCAAGCCCCTCCGCCCAAAAAGCGGCGGTGGGCTCAGCTGCGGCGCTGCCCCACACCACCTGACTACTTTCCTGTCCCACTGCCTCCGCACTCCCCGGAGGAACCGGTAGGAGGGAGGTTTTCCCTCCACCTTCCAGGATGGAAGAGGATAACCACAGATTCTTGGGTGCTCCAGCTCACAGCACAAGGATACTCTATAGTTTCTTCAGAAACCACCCTGCCATCCCCCGCTGAAGTCGTCGTATTCACGGGAACATCTTCTCTTGGTCCAGGAGGAAATCTCGGCTCTTCTGCTGAAGCAAGCGATAGAGCCTGTCCCCCTTCATCTGCAAGGGACGGGTTACTATTCCCATTTCTTCCTGGTCCCAAAGAAGACAGGAGATCTCAGGCCAATTTTGGATCTCAGTTTCCTGAATCTTTACGTAGAGTACAAAAGGTTCAGGATGCTCTCTTTGCAGAGCCTACTGCCTCCCCTCCGGCCGGGTCAATGGCTTTGTGCTCTGGACATGCAGGATGCTTATCTGCACATTCCCATTCGTTCATCTCATCGCAAATACCTTCATTTTGCGTTCCAGGGGGACCACTACCAGTTCAAGGCGCTCACGTTTGGTCTATCCTCGGCCCCCCCAGAATTTACCAAATGCCTGGCAGTGTTGGCGGCCCACCTGCGTACCAAGGGAGTGCAGGTTTCCCGTACCTGGACGACTGGCTGCTGGCGGCCTCGTCCAAGGAGGAACTCCTGTGTTTCCTCTCCCTTACCCAGCAGGTTTTTGCCTGCCTGGGTATTACCATCAACCATTCCAAGTCTCATCTGGGCCCATCCCAGAGGCTATAGTTTATTGGGGCGATTCTCGATATGACCATGGGCAAAGCCTTCCTGCCTCCGGACAGGGCGTCCACCCTTCAGACCCAAATAAGTCTGTTGTCCGACCGCAGGATGGTCTCTGCGAGGTCAGTCCTTCGCCTTCTCGAGCTCATGGCGGCTGCTAGCGCTCGACTCCACATGAGGATTTCTCGGAGGATTGTACGCTCTCAATGGGATTAGCTAGTGGGCAATCTAGATCACTCAGTTCTGATCTCCTCGCAGATGTTACAAGACTTGCAGTGGTGGATGGTTCGAGAGAACCTGTTTCGTGGAGTCCCTTTCTTTCATCCTCCCCCCTCCCAGACTCTAACCACAGATGCCTCAGGCGAAGGTTGGGGAGCCGATCTAGGCCCTCATCGGACCCAGGGTTCCTGGTCCAAGCTAGAACAAGCTCTCCACATCAGTGTGCTCGAGCTTCGGGCAGTGTTGTACGCTCTCCAAGCCCTTCACCAATACATCCTTCCCGGCCACCTAGCCATCCAGACGGACAACATGTGCGTGGTGTGGTACATCAACAAGCAGGGAGGGACTCGGTCCTACCCTCTATGCAGGGAGGCAATGAGGGTTTGGGATTGGGCAACACAACACGACCGTCACCTCACGGCAATTCACGTTCCGGGAGTCGACAACACCCTGGCAGACAAGCTAAGTTGCTCTTCTGCTCTGACTCATGAGTGGGAACTGGACCAAGGGGTCCTAGACAATATCTTCAACTTTGGGGAACACCACAGGTCGACCTGTTCGCATCCCCCCTAAACGCAAAACTTCCCATCTTCTGCTCGCTCGTTCCAGAGCGAGGCGCTTTTTGGAGCGATGCTCTGTCTCTAGACTGGAAGGACAGATTCGTCTATGCCTTTCCCTAATTCCACTTATCCCACGAGTCTTGCAGAAACTAGCTTCAGAAGGAGCGCAAATGAT
This sequence comes from Neoceratodus forsteri, assembly GCA_016271365.2. Classification (NCBI taxonomy): domain Eukaryota; kingdom Metazoa; phylum Chordata; order Ceratodontiformes; family Ceratodontidae; genus Neoceratodus; species Neoceratodus forsteri. The sequence continues at coordinate 1,447,129,324 of CM057453.1, read as the reverse complement.
TCTGATCGCTCCTTTCTGGCCCAGGCAAGTCTGGTTCTCTCTTCTACAACAATATTCAGAGGATCCTCCTCTTCCTTTTCTCTATCTCGAGATTGGTTGACCCAGGATCCGGGGACCCTGGTCCATCCAGGCCTCAAATCCCTTCAACTGCATGCATGGCTCCTGCAGACTTAGCCCAATCCCGTTTTGGAGCATCTCCCAAAGTGGCGGAGATCTTAGTGAAGGCCAGAAAACCCTCCACCAGATCCACTTATGCCATGAAGTGGAAAAGATTCACTATCTGGGCCGCTTCCAAGAACGTGGAACCTTTCTCCTGTTCAGCGGGGCTTCTGCTGGAGTATCTCGTCATCTGTTTGACCTGGGTCTCAGTCATTCCTCTCTGAAGGTACACATGGCGGCCATTTCGTCCTATCATGTTCCCTTCGCTGACAAGGCTTTTGCTCAACTGGAGGTCTCCAAGACCTTTCTCAGAGGGGTCCTCCATCTGAGGCTCCCCATCCGTAATGGTGCTCCCCCTTGGGATTTTAACTTTGTTCTCGAGAAACTTACTCTCCCTCCCTTCGAACCTGCAGCTTCTGCGGACTTGAAGTTCATTTCATGGAAGACTCTCTTCTTGGTAGCCATTACTTCGGCTTGGAGAATCTCTGAGATCCAGGCTCTGATGTGTAAAATCCCGTACTTGATTTTTCACAAGGAACGAGTTGCTCTTCGCACGAATCCTAAGCTTCTCCCTAAAGTAGTAGCCGAATCTACTCTAAATCAGTCCATAGAGTTACCTACTTTTTTTACGCAGTACTCTAATCAAGGGGAGTATTTACTCCATACTGTGGATGTTCACCGGATTCTGAGATACTACACCAACAGGACGAAGGATCTCTGAAAGACTGATCAGTTGTTTGTCTCTTTTGTTCACAAAAGAGAAGGCAATGCAGTTTCCAAGCAATGCCTGTCTAAGTGGTTGGCTCATTGCATCACCTTCTGTTATGACAAATACAACAAGACCCTCCAGGGTCAAGTCAGAAGCCACTCCACAAGAGGAGTAGCTGCCTCAGCGGCATGTTTCAAGAATGTGTCTGCGGCAGACATCTGCGCTGCCGCCACCTGGATTTCCGTCCATACCTTTACGAAACACTACAGTTTGGATGTTGCTTCTTGCCGCAGAGCAGGCTTCAGGCTGGCTGTTTTGCAAGGCCTCCTATCTTGAGGCTTGCACTACCAGAACTACCTTTTGGAGTAGTTTTCCTCCTCCCGGTGCCTCTTTTTGTTCCAGACTGCTTGGGATTCAGTCCTATATGTAATTACCTACTGCAGGAGCCCTCTCGAAGTAAGATGGTACAGTTACGTAAAAACTTACCGTAACAGTAGATCTTCGAGAGAGGCTCTTGCAGTAGATAATACCCTTGCGGCCTCCATCCCCTAGGCTTTTCAGCTCCTTTTCCATTAGGAAATATCCATGCTCTTTCGTCCGGCCTCTTTGGCCTGTGGCGAGGAAAGAACTGGAAGGAGCGTTGCGTACCGCCTTTATACTGGACAAGTCTACTGATGCTGGTCACCTGACATGGGCGGTCTCGCCATGGACTGCTAGCTAGAAATTTTTCTGTGGGGTCCTGCCGGCGTCAGTCCTATATGTAATTACTTACTTCAAGAGGCTCTCTCGAAGATCTACTGTTACGGTAAGTTCTTACGTAACTGTACTTTCTTCCAATATTGAAATTTGGCACCAAAATACTCTGTAGGAGGTACTCCGACTGATAATGTAGAAATTTACTCGCTTTTTCAATTAAGTTTACCAGTTCTAGCCTTAATTATTTAAGTTTTTATAGAGCTGCTGCTGCTGCACATCACATGTCATCGGCAGGGAGCTCAATAGTGCCCCATAAAACCTCCGGTTTTACCGAAAATTGTCTTGAAGTTTACGCAACTTCAGTCTTCACATTCCCTTGCGGCTGCGATGGACTCGAAATCTACTCCCGGCTTCCGTTGGTGCCCTTGCAGGCAGATGATGTCTGGAACCGATCCGCATGCCATGTGTGTCTACTGCCTTGGTCTTGGCCACGATCCGCAGGCTTGCAATTTGTGCAAGTCCTTTTCGCCATCGGTTATTGCAGACCGCGCTGCCAGACTCCATCTGGGGCGACTAGAGAAATGGTTTCCGCCAGTGAAGTCGAAAGAGGCCCGTTGGTCGGTGTCTGCAGTGGCAGGTTCTGCGGAGCAACTGGATCAGTTAATCACCCTCGAGGAGGAGGTGGCCCAGGCCGTGGCTTCATCATCCTCGGCGTCAGCGTTTATCCCACTCTCTTTGGGCTCTTCCTACACTGCTTCCTTTCGGGAGCTTTGCCAGTCCCTCTCCAACAAGGGAGAGGGGCCTTCAGGGACTCACTCCTCTTGGTCAAAGAAGAAGGACCCGAAAGGTAAGTCTCACCATTGATGTTCATGGGAGGGAGATCAGCTCCCGGACTGTCCACTGTCGACCCGATAGCGTTGCGGCCAAGACCGCTGGCTTTTGGTGTCCCGTCAGGCCAGCTGGCCGAGACACCCGTCGATGCGGTCGAGATCTTCCTTGACCCGTTAGACGGGCTGTCGACTGGAGAAGCTGACAGCCCTCCTTCATCAGTTCCCCCAGTGCCTGCCAAGGACTTGCCTCGGCCTCGCGAGCCGATATTTCCGGTCAAGGACACCGAACCGGAGGATGTGCGCGTCTCCCCAACCCCTTCTTCGACCCATCATCGGCGACCCCGACGGTCTCGGTCCTCTTCCATGTCGGGCAAGTCCTACTGACGTCGGCGGTCTCGGTCCCGACATCACGGAAAGCCTGTCGCCGCTCATCCTCATCATCCTCTTCCTCGGAGAGGATCAGGCACAAGTTGTGTTGGCGCCGTGAGAATCTTATGTGGCAGCAACTTTTATTGGCCGGCAACAAGCCGACTCCATTGCCTTCGCCGGCAATAAAGTGACTGTCGCCCAAGCGGCCAAAGCGATCTCCTGCCCTTGGTTCCTTGGTCGAGGAGCCGACTCCGGTGTCGATTGCTCGGCCGAAACCGGCTGCTCCACCCATTGTGGTGGAAGTGCCATCTCCTCAGCCAAAGACTGGGGCCCCGACCAAGGATTCTCGGTCGGAATAGGGCTTGCCCCACAGGTTATCGGTCACCCTCACCCCCGATCAGACTCGGTGAGTGGAAGGTGGCTTAGGCGGTCGGCAGCTGTTTGCGGACTCCTCGGAGTCCGAAGACTCCTCTCTGTATTCCAGGCCCCTTGACCTGGAATCCTCCGTGGGTCTGTCGGTGGACGAGAGCCCATCCTCGTTCCTCAGTATTCTTCAGCTCATCTCAGAATCTACTGGGATGCAGCTCGAACCCATGCAGAAATGGGCCAAATATTCCCTCACAGAGATTTTGGACTCAGGAGATTCCCCTACAGAGGCCTTTCCCATGGCTGAGGCCATTGTAAGTCCGGCCTTGGAGTTGTGGCAGTGGCCTGCCTCCAGTCCTGCGCCTTCGACCAGGATGGCCTGCAAGTACGCAGTCTTGACCAGTTCCCTCTCCGTTTTTTCGAAGCATCCCTCGGCTGAAGGGCTGGTGACCGATCGCGTTTTCCAGCACTCCAGAAACGCCAGGGATGTAGAGAAGCTCCCGGACAAGAAGTCCAAAAAGCTGGACTATTCCAGGCACAAGTTTATGCTGCCACCTCCCTAGGCCTTCGACAGGCTAGCTCGGCTCTACTGATGGCACACTTTTCACACTCCCTGGATGAAGTGCTTCGTCATCTCCCATCTGATCTCCAAAACGACGGTCAAGCAGGTGCGGGATCAGGGAAGGGCAGTGGCCAAGCAACAGCTCCAGACTGCTCTGGACATCAGAGACTTTTGTGCCTGGTCAGTAGCAGCCGCAGTAGCCATGTGCCGCAGAACTTGGCTATGGATCTCGACCTTCACGGCAGATACCCAGCACAAGCTGGCAGATGTCCCCTTCTTGGGCACCAACTTGTTTGGGCTTGGGGTGGAGGGCCACCTCCAGCAGATCGAGAAGTCCAGTGCCACCTTGGACTCGGTCACGTCTACCCAGAAGTACAAAGGTCGCCAGCAACAGCGTCAGCCCTTTTGCCCTTCTGCTCCTGTGACACGACCAGCCCAGCAGCACAAGCAGCAGGGCCAGCAGACTCACGCTTGGCGCCCCAAGGCCAAGCCTGCTGCTTCCTTCAACAGGATGCCTGGAGGGAAGGGTTCAGGCGGCTCCTTGGCCAGCCCTTCCTCCAAGCCTGCCCAGTGACAGGTTGGGGGGTGCCACCCCCAACCTCGTCACTCCTCCCCTGGGTCCCCCTGTGAGGGGATGGCTCAGCCACTTCCTTTCAGCCTGGTCCGCTATAACCACGGACCGCTGGGTGTTGGAAGTGGTCGTCAGTGGTCTGCCTCTGGAATTCAAGCAGACCCCTCCCTTCCGAGCCAGCGCTCCTCGGGGGGCTACCGGTTCCGCAGCCTCTCTGTCGGCTTATCGAGCTGACATAGTTCTGCTCTTCCAAAATGGGGTGATCAGCAAGGTGGCGGATCCTCCTTCATGCCCAGGGTTTGTATCCAGGTACTTCCTGGTCCCAAAACGGACGGGGGGGGGGCTGGCGCCCTATTCTAGATCTGCACGACCTGAACAAGTTCCTAAGGCCGCGCACCTTCAGGATGGTCACTCAGGCTCAGATCATACCATCCTTGGAACTGGGCATGTGGTTTTGCTCTCTGGATTTTCAGGACGCGTTCTTTCACATCCCAATCCATCCATCTCATCAGTGATTCCTCCACTTTCGAGTGGAGGGATCCCTTTATGAGTTCCAGGCCATGCCCTTCGGCCTTTCTCCAGCTCCCATGGTCTTTACCAAATGCATGGCAGTGGTGACAGCATTCCTGCGGTGCTGAGGGGTCCAGGTGTACCCTTACCTGGACGATTGGTTGATAGCAGCCCCTTCCAGTTTGGAGCTGGAGCAGTCCAGGAAACTGGCCTTCCAGGTTTGCTCTCAGTTAGGTCTCCTTATCAACAAGGCCAGATTGGAACTTGTGCCGTCGTAGGCGATTCAGTTGATCGGGGCAGAGCTCGACTCTCTCCGAACCAGAGCCCGGCTCCCGGCAGACAGGGCCGAGGTCCTTTCCTCCTTTGTCTTGTCATTTTGGGTTGGGCAATTGTGCCCTGCCCAGGACTTCCTGCACCTTCTGGGTCTCATGGCGGCCTGTACCAGCGTGGTCCATTGGGCCTGCTGGCACATGCGCCCCCTGAAATGGGGGCTGGCCCGCCCGTGGTCTCAGCGCTTCGGTCCTCCAGACCAGCCAGTATCTGTGATCCAGAAGATGTGGGACGGCTTGCAATGGTGGTTCGGCCCAGCTCATCTGCAAGAGGGTATCCCATTTGTCTGCCCCGAGTCGACAGTCATCCTGACAACCGACACCTCTCTGATGGGTTGGGGTGCCCATCTGGGGGAGCACAGAGTCCACAGTCTCTGGTCCCATCAGGAGTCACGATGCCATATCAACCTGCTGGAGCTTTGAGCGGTATGGTTAGCCCTGGCTGCCTTTGCTCCCCTTGTCCAGGGTCAAGTGGTCCAGGTCCAGATGGACAACACCACGACCGTGTGCTATCTCAACCATCAGGGCAGAACACACTCCTTGCCCCTATGCAAGGAGGCTCTCCGCATTTGGTCTCTTGTGCTCAGCCTGAAGGCGGATCTCCTAACCATTCATGTGGCAGGAGCCTTGAACAGTCTGGCTGATGCCCTCAGTTGGATAGGCAGTGCATCTCACGAGTGGTCTCTCCTGCCGGAGGTAGTACTAGATCTGTTCTCCCACTGGGGCACTCCTCAGGTGGACCTGTTCACCTCCAGGGAGAATGCGAAGCTGAGGCTGTTCCATGCCCACCCCCTCAGCAGGGCTCGCTGCAGGGGGATGCCTTCTCAAGGCCGTGGACCCCAGGCCTCTTCTAAGCCTTCCCTCCATTTCCCTTGATCCACATAGTGCTTCTCAAGGCGAGGAGGGACAAGGTGCAGGTGATTCTGTTAGCCCCAGACTGCTCTCGCCAGTTCTGGTATCCAGATCTCCTCAGTCTCAGCTCCAGGCTCCCGAGACGGCTTCCAGCCTGCCTGGACCTGTTCTCCGTCAACAAGGGGAAGGTACTCCATCTGGACCTTCAATCCCTGCACCTGACAGCCTGGTTCCTGAGTGGCTAGAGTTCCAGGCCTTGGGTCTTTCCGACGAGGTTCTCAATGTCGTTGAAGCATCCCGTAAGGAGTCAACCAGAAAATGTTAAGCCTTTAAATGGAAGAGATTCTCCATTTGGTGTCAGGGCAAGGGGTTGGACCCTTCATCCTACCAGTTGGCTAGCATTTTGGACTACCTGTGGTCCGTTTCTCAGATAGGGCTTCGGTCGACGACCCTTAAGGTGCACCTGGCAGCCATCTGCTTACCGGGCGCGGGCCGGCAAGCTGTCGGTGGCGCAGGAGAAGGTGGTCTGGCGTTTTTCCAAAGGCTTAGATCATATATCCCCTCCAGTGTGAGAACATCCTCCTTCGTGGGATCTGCTGCTGGTATTGGCCAAGCTCATGGCAAGCCATTCAAACCAATGCACAGGTGCGATATCTCCCACCTGTCATGGAAGACCGCCTTCTTGGTGGCTATCACGTCAGCCAGAAGGATGGGAGAGCTCCAGGCGCTTTCCACAGAGTCTCCATATCTGGTCTTCCACAGGGACAAGGTTGTCCTTCGCCCCCAACCCAAAATTCCTTCCGAAGGTGGTGTCAGAGTTTCACCTGAATCAGGTGTTCTACCCCAATCACACCTCGGAGGCCGAATATAGGCTCTGTACTCTGGACCCTAGAAGAGCGCTCGCTTATTATAAAGAGTAGACGGCTGACATTTGGGGAGAGGCTCGCCAGCTGTTTGTCACCTATGCTTAAGCTGCACCTGGCAGATCTGCAGCCAAGCGGACGATAAGCAGATGGGTCACCTCCTGAATAGATCTCTGCTATTGATTGGCGGGCATGGAGCCACGCAGTGGGATAAAAGCTCATTCAACCCACCATACTGCTGCTTTGGTGGCTGCTTCTAGGGATGTCCCTATACAGGAAATCTGCAGGGCTGCTACCTGGAAGTCAGCACACACCTTTATTTCTCATTACAGCATTGACCTAGAGTCACACCGGGATGCTGGTTTTGAGACCTCGGTTCTCCAGTCCTTATTCCCCAAGTAAGTATAAGGGGGTGCGCGCCTTGCCTTCCTCCTCCCGGAGAACTGCTAGGAGTCTGCCAAGAAGTGTGGATTGAACAACATATCGCTGTCCCTAGAAATACAGGTTACTCACGTGTAACAGGAGTTCTAGGAGTGGTATATGTTGTTCATCCACACGACCCACCTGACCTCCCAGGCTACAACGCGCAACCTGGCTTCCAGCGGTCTAGATCTGGCATCATGGGGTGGAGTCAAGGGTTTTACCACCTGGGTGGGTGGGAGGAGCCAGCTTGAAGACTTTCCGGCACGTCTTAAAGCGGCAAGGTACCTGCCAAGAAGTGTGGATGAACAACATATACCAGTCCTAGAACTCCTGTTACAGGTGAGTAACCTGTATTTACTTCTGCACTTCTCAGTTCAGCTTCAGGCCGGTTCGCAATTACAGCCACTTTGCTGAGCAAACTCCTTAATCTGCAGGCAGGCAGTCCCTGAAGAGCAATCCCCTTGTGGATTGAAGACAGCTCGCAGGAGGCAAACAGGCCCCTCCTGCAGAGAGACACAGGCTCCTCTCTCTTTGAGGGTATGAGTCGGAGACCCAACAGATCTCAGACTACACTCAACAGATCTGCCTCTCTCACTCCTGTAACAGCTCCAACTCCTGGCTACTCCTGAAAATTCAAAGTGTCCCCCTTAAAGGATACCTAAACAACATTTTGACAACAAACTATTCGAAAGTCTGACTCTGTAGGTGACTAAAGGAAAGGCTGCTGTACTCATTAATGGCAAAACTACATTTATATAATTTACCTAAATGTGGTTCCAGAACATTGAAAATAGTAAAATCAGCCTTCCAATTTAAAAAAAAAAACTGTCTTACCTGCTTCCTAAAATGGCCACCAAATGTGTTATGTGATGACATCATTGGAGCCAAAGTCAGAGAGCTATGTGGCTCTCTATAGTGCTAACTAGTTCGTGTTTCCCTTTGTATAGAATTGTTTCACCCAAATGGTCAAAACCATGTGCATATTTTGTATAATACACATGTTAGGCTATGGTTCTGTTCATTTTGTTTATTTTAACATGCTGAAATAATGTTTTAATGCAACTGACTTTCTCTGTTGCATACCACAGTGCAGTACAAATCTTGAATAACCTGGTGGTCTAGTGGTTATGGTGGATCCAAGATGCTACAGTGGGGGTGCTGGGGTGGTGTGCATGCTTAATATGCACTTTTTAACATTTTTATTAAACCTTTATATTTTCTGCTATTATTATTTTCTAGTATGTTTTTGACAGAACCTACAAATGTAATCCATAGTTTGAATGTAAACATTTGTACAATCAATAAATCAGACGTCTTCAACAAAGTGAAATGCAGCAGCAGCATGTAAGAACGTTACCATGTGGGGGGGGGTTGCAGTCACACCCTTCACCACCACCTAGGGCCACCACTTTTTTGTAGCAAAGTTCTTGTTCATTCCAATGTTAAAATTCATACTTTCTTGAAACTCAAATATATGCTTGTCTTGTTTTCTTTTTCCATGGGAAATAATAATAATAATAAGAATCAGCATTTATATAGTGGTTTTCATACACATTGTATGCCAAAGTGCTCTACAAGCAATACTAGACTGGTAGTGAAGAGACTGAACATGTAGTGGCAGCCATTTCATGCATTAATATCTACACACAGCCTTGGACAAGTGCATGAACTGGTTTTATGGGAAGGGGAATGTTGGCCAGGATAACAGGGTCTGGTAGTGATCAAGGTGCTGGCAGTCCACATCTTATTTCTCACAGTAATCTGCTCATATTTCTCTCCTTCTGTCTTCCCCTTCCCTGAATATAGCAGTACCTTGCAAGAGTGGCCTTCTCAGTCCCCCTCTGGTATTCATTCTTCACTATTCCTCCTCACACCGAAAACTGGTGAGCTCATCACCCATCTGCATCATGAATGCAAGTAGTACAGTCCCCATTTTATTTTGACATATCAAATACAAACATATCTTTCCAGTAAGTCAGGCTGATAGCAGGGAACAAGGGGGGTGATGAGCTTTCCTATCCTTAAAAGATCTAGGCTACCTATGATTAGGCACTATTAAATGATGGGTGTGCACATCATTTAATAGTGCCTAATCATAGGTGGCTTAGATCTTACATGGGTAGGAATGCCTATTTTTCCACTTGTGCAATGCAGCTATCAACTTGGCTTACCAGAAGATCATGTTTATTATTAATATGCAAAAATAACACGAGACTGTACTAACCACATTCATGATACAGAAGGGTAGTGAACTCACCAGTTTTTGGTGTGGGGAGCAGGTGAGAAGAATGAATGCCAGAGAGGGACTGAAGAGGCCATTCCAGCAGGTTGTAGCTATATTCAGGTTAGTTGGAAGACATGAAAGAGGACGTTGAGCAGATCACTGTGAGATCTGAAATGTGGGGCTGCCAACATCGTGATCACTACCTGACTGTGGATGAGAGTAGCCAGCGATGACAAATTCTCAGAGTGGCAGGGCTGCACCTAAACTGTTACTTGAATTCAGTGTAGGGAAATTACCCTCAGGTGGGGGTGTTGACGTTTGTTAGGATAGTATTGAGGGAGTTGTGTATAGCTCATTCAAGATGTGGAAGGGTGGTAGCCAGCCAACTCGCATTGTGGAGTAGAGCACAGAAAAGTACTGGAGAAGAATTGCTGGGAACTGTCCTGCAGGGTTCTGCAGGTCACAGGTAAAGGAGTAGACTGACACTGGAAGTCGGGTGGATTCGCTCAAGGTATTAGTATGCCTCTCCTGCTAATAATATCGTTATCCATTGTAAGTGCAGCCCTTATGAAGGCATGGATAGCAGTTTTTCTGGTGGGTCATGATGCTTATTGTTTGGCCCTCCAGGAAGACCTAGTTGCTGGTTAATGAGGTGGGAAAAAAACACAACAGGGGAACTACACATACTACCATCACTGTGCAGAAGGGTGGTGATCCACTCAGTGTTTACTGTGGGAGCAGAAGTCAAATACTGAGAATGTGGACTGGAGAGTGATTTGGGAGGCATTTTTTAACAGTGCCAGCTGATGATGCATATCGGTATAGGTGTGCACAACTCTGTGATGTACAAGATTACAATCAGAGGTGTGATGATTCTCTTCATGAGACCTTAAGCACATATGCGGCACAAGGCAGTAATAAGGATAGGGTATGGATGGTGTGGTGTTAAACAGAAGGCAGGCTGGATGCAGGAGGTTCACATGGAAAAGGAAAGCCTTATTTGTGGATTAACAAGAGAGCACGAGCTTTGGAACTGAACCAGACCAGTACTTTGCTCTGTAACCCTGAGCAAGTCATTACACTTCCTTGTGCTTCCAGACCACACCTGTAAACAAGCTTTCAGCTTAGTGTGTCTCTCCTGGTTAACAAAAAACAAAATTTGGTGCATCACGTAACCACTAGATCATTAGGTATTTGAAGAGTTGTACTGTAATGCAGTTTGACAAGGAAAAATTAAGCTGGCTTGCAAAAAATTTTCCGCGAGTTAAAGTAAACAAAATGAACAAAATCATAGCCTAACGTGTACTGATCAAAATAATTCACAAGTTAATGCATGGTGTTGATCATTCTGGTACAACAATTCAAAACAGAGGGAAAGAAGAACTAGTTAGCACGACAGAAATATATGTGGGTCTCTGTCTTTGGCTCTGATGATGTCATTATGACTCATCACTTAACAAACTTGGCGGACATCTTAGGGAGAAACCAAGCCCGTTTTTTGAAAGTGAAAGGCTGATGCTTACATTTTTCAAAAGCTATGAAACTGCATTTATATTATTTACATAGATGAAGTTTTAGCATAAATTTAAACAGCAGCCTTTAGTTTACCTCGCAATGAAGCCAGATTTTGGAGTTTTCCGTTTTAAAAAACTGCTTGTTTAGGTACCCTTTAAATAAAGGCACAATCCTTAAACTTTTATTGGCTGCCCAAGCTTCTAAAACAGTTTTAGTCCTTTTATAGGCTGGATTTTGGGCACCCAAACTCTGTCCCTGTTTATCTCTCACAAGTCTTTAGTACTGTCCCATGAGTCTATGGCTAAAATCCCAGTTCATGATTGACTAGTAAGTTGACAAAATGGTGACTGCAGTACACAGTATCTGTGCAGTTTAGGCAGTCCCTTAATTTCAGGTTCTGGTGCAACCAGGAATAAAGTTATTTATTTATAGTTTTCCCCTTGACAGACAGCCTCAACAATTTCCTTTTAAATGAGCCCACTTTTATATAAGTAGACTTTGTACTTTTGCTGTCGCTGCTGCCTAAATTTAGTACCCCCAGACGGTAGGTAGCATCTTACGAATATTTATGAGGGCTGTTTCATATTCATTAGCCCCCAAAAATGCCAAGAACTGAGGCTTCTCTTTTGCCTCATTTAGGTCACAGGGCCCCATCTAGCCCAGGATGGGCACGGGGACTGCTAAAAGACTTCCCAAACGATCGCAAAAAAAGGGCGGTTAGGAGATCAAAGGCGCTGCTTACGTTTGTGCGATCCCCTTTTGCACCTTAGTGCAATTCTAACAGCGGGAGATCATGGTTTAAACTTTAAGCCCAAACTGGGCTAAAATAACCAAAAGGGCTGCTTCGGAGGACCTGAGGAAGCACCAGGAGGACTTGGGCTGCATCGGGGAAGATCGGGAGGGACCGGGAGATATTGGGTCAATCAAGGTAAGCCTCCGAGGGGGGGGGGTTACATTACAATGCCAAGTCAAGGTATTCCACAGTCCCTTCCTTCAGCAATGACTCATTAAATTTCCCACCACCGCTGTCAGGCTGACTGGCCTATAGTTGCCGAGCAACCTCCCTGCTACCCCTTTTTGTACAGTAGGACTACATCTGTCCTCCTCCAGTCCTCTGGAACAACTCCTGCTCACAGTAATCTGTTAACTGAAGGCAGTACAGCACTGTGTTTTAGGGCACTGAGCTACAAACCTGACGACCAGAGTTTGAATTCCATAGTCCCCACCTGCATACTGTGTGACCCTGTGCGAGTCACTTAACTTCCTAGTGCACCCAGGTCGCACCTGGAAACAAGCTTCGGCTTAGTGTGCCTTTCCTGGTTAACCAGTTTCCCACTTCCCTAATAGGACTATCAGGTGTAGTCAGTACCTCCCTGAGCAACCTGAATATCCTTGGATGCACCACGTCTGGCCCCATCGTCTTGTCTACTTTCAGATTTGTGAGTCCCATCAGTATTCTGTCCTCTGAAAATGGACTAATGTCGACCTCTTTCCCTCCAGCGCTCCTGTTACTTTTTTGTTGCCTCACCCCTTCTCCTTCTTCTCTGAATACTGAAAAAAAGTATTTGTGCAGGATATCTGCCTTTATCCCGGTCCTACTCTGTGCAATCCCCCATTCCCTTCATCATCCTACAGTCCCTCCCCTGGGCTTTCCCTTGATACTCACACGTAAAAAAATTTATTTTCCTCCTTCGTCATCATGTGGGCTATTCTCGCTTCAGTTTGCACCTTTGTGCTCCTTACTGCTTTCCTTGCCTCCCTCTGTTTCTCCTGATACACCTTCCTATCCTCCTCCCTCTGCTGCATCTTATACCTTTTGAAAGCTATCCTTTATGTTTTCTTTTAGCCTATGAGTGTTACTATGCTAAGTAGCAGAGTTTCTGGCTGCTGTTTGACTCTTGTGAAGCCCCATTGAAATATGCTTCTGCTTGGTTTGCTTTTAAATCAATAATGTCAGACTTGCTTTGTACTATGCTGGCCCATTTTTAATGGTGATCAGTAATAATAGTTGAAAAAGGCTTATTTTCATATGTGGCCACCTACTGATGACAGAGCAGAATTCGGATCCGGTATGCCGACCGAACAATGAAACATCTACAGCGAAGACCATTACAGCAACAGAAATCAACAGGTCACTGTAATGGTCCCCGCTGACACCGGCACTGCATCTCCTGGTGTTTCGCCCCTTCCCCAAGACAACTCAGACTCTGAATTGGTTATACAAATACAGGAGGGTTCTGGGGGCACATCGCCCCCGAAGAAAACATACTGGCATACCGACAGAACAGTGCCAACACTCGGCATTGTGTCTGTCAATGTCAGGGATGTTGGCGACTTTGGTGTCGCAGTGGTATAGGTGATCCTACTTTTGATTCACTTTAGATTTATTTTAAAATACTTCATAATACATAATTAACAACAAGTACAAAGTAGAAAACAGAATTAACAGAGACCAGCAGTGAAAAAAAAACAAAACTATTTTTTAATTATTTATTCCAAAATTATGTTTACTCTTTAATACCCTTGTCTACATTGAAAATGCTTTTAGTTATGTACCAATACGTTGTTTTCATATCTAAAAAGATTGCATGTATGAACAGGTTTGAAGCCACCATCTGCGCAAATGTCACCTATAAGCAGTTGCATATGACATCACTACCACCGTGCACATAACTGTATGTTTGTGGTGGTAGTGATGCCATCAGCTGCCCTCTACTGGTAACAGATCTGAATGCAGGTTCATAGATTGTTTTACCCACACTATCATTACATACAGTACGTAAAATAAAAAGAATTAGAAACCAGTAACAAAAGAATAACAATTAGTGGGTTATGTTTCAATAAATAATGGAAAAGGTCTGACTTCTTTGGTTTTCATTGCTTGCCATCTTTAAAGTGCATGTTCTACTCTGCAGTTTTGGTCTGTCTCCATAAGTTACTTTATCCTCTCAATAACTAAGCTGCAGAAATAAATCCAGGACATCTTAAACGAGTACTACAGTCAAAATTTGCAAAAACATATGTTGTGCGGAGTGTTCTGATTTCTGTGTGAAGTCCTGGTGTGTCCTTCCTTTTGTCTGCCATTAGGAGTTTTTCTCAATTTGCTAACTAGTTTTATGGCTTCTCCTAATAGTTTTATGGCCTCTGGGGATCTCCATATTACTGTGGTGTATTTCCTTTTTTTTCCTTACAGTGCCTCCTGTCTCAGGTGACGGTGATGCGTCCAGGACCATAGATTCAGCAAGTACTGGTTTACAGTCAATTTTACAGCAGACAGCTGTGATTTTAAGTCACTTTCCTTATCCAGTGGGCAAAGGCAGCTACATTTATAGTTCAGCAATCACTTGAGGTCTGATTGAGTGGGTATTCTGTAAGAAGACAGCTAGAGTCTTTACTAATTGTAGCATTGATGACCTAGGGTGATTTGTGTGCTTTTTATGGCTGAATGTAGTTTGATGAAATTAGAAGCTTTAAAAGCAAATAATTTACTCTTGCTGGTTAGAACTGGACAACTATAGAATATTAGAATATGAAATTATCGAGTTATTTAGTTGAGGCCAGCATATCAAGCTTTCTATCTTCAGATTACTGCTGCACTGCCTTCCCTCACTGAATCAGTGGTCCTGGACACATCACTCACATCAGACAGGAGGCATTGTAGGACAAAGAAGAGCAATAAACCATTCTAACATAGAGATCCCCAGAGGCCATAAAATTCGTAGCCAAGTTTAGAAAAAAAAAATCATACCAGACAAAGGGAAGGACACACCAGGACTAAATACACAAATCAAAACACTCTGCACAACATATGTTTTTGCAAATTTTGACTGAAGTGCTCCTTTAAATCACAACGCCTTATGCATCGTTGTCAGTTATACAGCAGACAAACTGGCTCCCATCTAAAGATCACCGGCAGTATGATCTTGGTTCTCTGATGAATAGCATCATTTGGCCAGGTACTCCCTCTTCCTTAGCTAGCATGCTCACTCCCCAAAATCCACACTATGCTCCCCGATCAGGTGATCAGACTCTTTTTGTCATTCCCCAGATGCAGAACCAACATGGGCTCCCAGGCCTTCTCCCTCTTTGCCCCTCAGTACTGGAACACACTACCTGCACCCCTCCAGCACTCATCCACACCAGTTTCAGTTGTAATCTACATAACCATCTTTTGGCCTCCAACCAATGCACCTGTTTCTCCCCGCCTTGAAGCTCCCCACTGTACCCACCAGCCCATGCCTCATGATGACTCTCCTAGCACTTACATTAGTTCCTCACCTTCCTCTAATCCCTTCCCCCATTGGCTTGTCATATGTTGCCCTATGGTGGTGACGCACCTCTGAATTTGCATTTTAAATTTGTTTGTGCAGTTAATTTATGAACTGTCTTTTCAAACAACATGAAGTCTTGCTATATTCTGACAACTGCAGTGATTCCCAGCCTTTGAACTGCCCTGGAGAACTAAGGGTTAACTTTCCATGCAGGGCATGGAATGCTGAGCTCGAGCTCGGTTGAAGTCTCTGTCTGGAGTGTTTTGAACTTAAACCGTCAGGTTCTTTACTCCGCCTCACTGAACGGTCGCTCTGGAGATTTCTCCTTCAGCTCGGTTTGAAGTCGGTTAAAGTTTTCAGTTTTTCGTCCGTTTAAACCGAAAAAAAAAAAGTTTCCGCATAGTTGGTTCAGTCTCTGTTTGTGGTGCCATGAGTACGAGATAGGATTGTTCTATTTTTCTGTGTGGAATTTGTAAAATTGCGGTCAGTTCAGCCGAACCATTTGATTGTGAATTTTGCTACATTTAATGTGTGGTTAATGTGTCCTTTCGGTTCTAAAAAAAACCAAACGTGTTTTAACTGGTTTTTTCCAATACCCGTGACACAGTTAGGAACCGATAAGGGAGTCTTGCCTGGCGGTTGCCGAAAAAAGGGTAAGTTTGGTTAGGTTGGCCATGTTTGAGAAACCCAAGAAAAAAACGGCCCACTGGGTTTCAACACTGCAGTGAGTGTGGGGAGGTCTTTGCCAAGGCCTATCCCCACAGCACCTCTGTTTATTGTCTGGGGTTTGACCACCTTGATTCAGACTGCCAAATTTGTAAAAAATTTCCCAAATCTACCTTTGAGAAGAGATTAGGTAGACTGAGGGAAAAAGAGGCCGAGAAGTCTGCTGACCCTGATGGCCAGCCCGGTTCGGTTTCGACTGAACCAGAAGGAGTGCCCTCTGACCAGGGTGACACTTCTTCAGGCAAAAAGAGCCGATTCTGAAGGATCGGCCCGGCCAAAAAGAAAGCGCAAAGATAAATCAACCAGTTCGGATCCAGAGGATCATGTTCCGACCGTCGAAGAAATAGCCGGGGCGATTCAGATTGTGGAATCGCTCCGTCCGTTTCCGACCGATCCGGCTCCTTCTGGCAGGGGTTCGGTTTGGGTGGTTCCCCCGGTTCAAGAGTATACCCTTGAAGATTTTTATGAACCAGAGTTTGAAGAGGAAGGGGAATTTGAGAATTATGATGTAAGTGAAGGTCTGGCTGTGCCTGTGGAACCGGACATCTTCCCAGACAATCAGGTATTTCCCCTCCTAGGCTTTCTGAGTCCCCTTCCCGCTTTCTGTTTTACAGAAAAGTGTCTGAAACCCTCCAGCTTCCTATGGAGGAGGCTGTGGAAGATCAAGAAGAGCCTGATTATGTAGAGATGATGGATATCCCAGAGTCTAGGAGACTGTTTATTCCCCTCCATAAATCTTTTGGGAAACAGGCACAAAAAATCTTAAAGTCTCCTAACACTATACCTCCTGTGGATAGAAGAATGGACAAGAGGTATACACTTTCAGGCTCAGACGCGGAGTTCTTATATCAACAATGCAGCCATGTTGGGGTAGTGCAGGCTGCTGCCTGTGACAAGGCAAATATTCCCTTGGCTTCACACCCCCCTGACAAGGACTCAAAGAAGATTGATGCCATGGCAAAGAAGCAGTACATGGCATCTTCTTGGGGACTCAGGCAGGCGAATTAACAAGGCCTATACAGCCAGGTACCAGAAGTCCAGGTGGGACACTGTGCTGGCACTGGTTAAACAGGCCTCCCCCAGCTAGCCAAGGAGCTGGAGGTGGTGGTTGCCGTTGGGACTGAGGCATCTAAGGTTAAGTTTCATGCTGCTGTGGACTCTAATGATGTTTCATCAAGAGTCATGGCTACATCTGTGGCTCTTCGGAGAATGGCTTAGCTCAGATGTACTAGCCTCTCGCAGGACACCCAGGCTAAGGCTATGGATTTTCCTGTACTGGGTAATTCTCTGTTTGGGGAGCAGACAGAGAATTACATGAAGAAAATGGACTAGTACAGGACCACTTACAGGAGTGTTCAGGCCAAGGAAAGGCAGGTAACTCCTCAAAGGCAGCAGTCTGAGGCAGGGGCAGGCCTTTTCAAAGGCCTTTTTACCAAGCACAGGCCTCTTCTTCCTTTTCTCAGAGGGTGTTCTTCAGAGGGAGAGGCAGAAGGGGGATGAGCAGGCCTGCATTCACCCCTCGGCCTAAAGCCCCTGCCAAGCAGACACCCTGATGGGTCTGCCCGGTTCGACTCTCCTATTCCAGTAGGGGGCAGGCTGGCTTACTTTGTCCAGGACTGGATGTCTGTTACATCAGACAAGTGGGTCCTGGAAGTAGTAAGCCAGGGCTGGTTCTCACCTTCAAAAATTTCCAAAGATGAGAGACAGATCTTTTCCACCTGCAAATCTTTTGGAAACCCTTGCCCTAGAGGCAGATGTTTCTTCTCTCCTAGCTTTAAGAGCTATAGAGAGAGTACCTACCCTACACTGGGGCAAAGGACTGTACTCCAGGTACTTTCTGACCCCCAAAAAGACAGGGGAGTGGCGACTCATCCTGGACCTAAGATATCCGAACAAACATCTTTTACAACCAAAGTTCAAGATGATAACTCTGGGAATAATTCTTCTCTCTCTAAGGCCAGGGGACTGGCTAGCCTCCCTGGACCTCAAAGATGCCTACTTTCACATTCTCATCAGGTGCTCCCACAGAAAGTACCTCAGGTTTGAGTTGCCCTCAGGCCACTATCAGTTCAGAGCAATGCCCTTTGACCTAACTTCAGCCCCAAGGGTTTTCACAAAGTGCCTGGCAGTAGTAGTTGCCTTTCTAAGAAGGCAAAAGATTTCCATATTTCCCTATCTGGACGATTGGCTGTTAGTGGGTCAGTCTCCAGACCAAGTCAAGTCTCACCTGCAGGTGACCCAGCAAGTGTTCACTTCCCTAGGATTTCTTCTCAACCTTCCCAAATCAGTTCTCGAACCAGTCCATCTCCTTACCTTTCTAGGGGCAGAACTGGACACACTCAGAGCAAGAGCCTTTCTTCCTCTAGAAAGGGCAAGGGCTCTTATGGAACTAGCTTCTTCCTTCAGCCTTCAGTTATCTCGACCAGCAAGGCATTTCCTCCAGCTCTTGGGCCACATGGCAGCTTCAACAGCAGTGGTCCAATGGGCAAGATTCCAGATGAGGGATATTCAGTTCCACCTGAGAGCTTTCTGGTCTCAGAGAAAGGACTCCCTTACCAAACTGATTCCAGTGACTCTGATCTTGATCCAGGCCCTCCAGTGGTGGCAGGATCAGGACAATTTAAGGCAAGGTGTTCCTTTTGTTGCTCAGCCTTGTTCAGTGGTCCTTACCACGGATGCTTCTGTTCTGGGCTGGGGAGCCCACCTGGGGTCCCTTACTGCCCAGGGCCTGTGGTTCCCCCCAAGAATCCCTTCTCCACATCAATCTTCTAGAGCTCAGGGCAGTTTTTCTAGCTCTAAAAGTGTTCTCACAGTCAGTTCAGAACAAGGTGGTTCAAGTCAGAACAGACAACACTGCCACCATGTGGTACATCAGCAAGCAGGGAGGCACTCGGTCCATGGCCTTGTGCACAGAAGCCATGAAGTTGTGGTCCCTGGCTTATTCCCTGCAAGCCTGTCTTGTAGCAGTTCACCTTCCAGGCAAGGACAATATGCTGGCAGGTGCACTGAGCAGGATTTCTCAGGGCCATCACGAATGGTCCCTGGACCCTCAGGTTTTGAAAGTGATTTTTTCAAGGTGGGGCACTCCAGAGATAGATCTTTTTGCAGCCCCAGACAATCACCAACTCCCTCTCTTTTGTTGCAGACCTCCAGTCTTGGCTCAGTCCCCCTGGACGCCCTGATTCTGAATTAGGAAGGGAAGTTTCTGTATGCCTTTCCCCCCTTCCCACTCCTGTTCAAAGTTTTAGTCAAAATAAGGTCTCAACCTTGCAAGGTGATTCTGGTTGCTCCAGATTGGGCCAGACAGCCCTGGTACCACCTGTTGCTGTCCCTAGCAGTCCATCTTCCCCTGTCTTTTCCCAGGAATTACAACCTGTTATCCTCTCAGGGGAGGATTTGGTACCCCAATCTTCAGTCTGTCAATCTCAAGGCATGGCTCTTGAAGAGTTAGAGTTTGCTGATCTGCATCTTTCCCAAGGGGTTCTGGATATCCTCAAGACTTCTCGAAAGCCCTCCACCAGAAAGACTTACAACTCCAAATGGAAAAGATTCAGCATTTGGTGTTCTAAGAAGAATATTTCTCCAGACACTGCCGAATTGCCTACGGTTCTGGATTATATGGTCCATCTTAATGGCTTAGGCCTCAGAACAGCTATTCTCAAGGTACACTTGTCAGCTGTTTCTGCACTTTTGTCTGTGAGGAAGCCTTCCTCATTATCTTCCTATCCTGTGTTCTGTAAATTTTTTAAAGGATTGTTTCACACCAATCCCCCTTTTAGAGACCCTGCCCTTGCCTGGGATTTGAATGTTTGATTGCTCAGCTTATGCAACCCCCTCTTTGAGCCTATGTCTTCAGCAGAGCTTAAGTACTTGACTTGGAAAACTGTGTTCTTGGTAGCCATTACCTCTGCCAGGTGTAGCAGTGAATTGCAAGCCCTGTCAGTGGAACCTGATTTTATCTCCTTTCATAGGGATAAATTGGTCCTTAGAACCAATAAAAGGTTCTTGCCCAAAGTGGTTTCAGGCTTCCATTTAAACCAGTCTGTGTCTCTCCCTGTTTTCTTCACTGATCATTCTTTCTCAGGAGTGAAGAGGCTACACAGTTTAGATGTCAAAAGAGCCCTTAGTTATTACATAGAGCGTACCAAGGGTCACAGGTTTGACTCCCTCCAGTTGTTCCTCACTTATGGAGAAGTGGGAAAGGGCAAATCTGCCACTAAAAGATCTGTTGCCAGGTGGATTGTGTCTTGTATACAATTCTGCTATAAAAAACTGGGAAAAACTCCACCCTCAGGCCTGAGGGCTCATTCCACAAGAGGTACAGCTGCTTCCCTGGCTGCTGCCAGGGATATCCCTCTCCTAGAAATTTGTCAAGCAGCCACCTGGAAAACAGTCCATACCTTTACCAAGCATTACTCTCTGGATATCCAGGCTAGGAGTGATGCTCGGTTTGGCACAGCAGTACTTCAGAGCCTATTCCCAAAGTAGGTTCTGTCCCTCCTCCTTGGAGGTACTGCTTGGTAGTCTGCAATTGTCAGAATACAGCAAGACTTCATGTTGTTTGGAGAAAAAATTACTCACCTTAGTAATTATATTTCTTCTAACGGAGTCTTGGTATATTCTGACCTCCCTCCCTGCCTCCCCTCTCAGAACCTGTTTTGGGGAAGTGGGTGGGCAGGTGCAGTGTTGCACCCAAGGGGTGTACATGCTTTCACCCTCCTCCCTTTTTGTTTGGGTGCTTATTTATTATTATTTTTGAGTACATTGGATTTAGTTTTTAGGTTTCCTAACTTGAGTCTTCCCTGGGAATCCAAAACTTTTCAGCCAGATGGCTAGTAAAATTTTTACAATTTCCACATAGAATTTTTAGTTTAGTTGGGCTCGTAAGAATCTGACGGTTTTAAGTTCAGAACACTCCAGACAGAGACTTCAACCGAGCTTGAGCTCAGCGTTCCATGCCCTGCATGGAAAGTTAACCCTTAGTTCTCTGGGGCAGTTCAAAGGTTGGGAATCATTGCAATTGTCAGAATACAGCAAGACTCCATTAGAAGAAATATAATTACTAAGGTGAGTAATTTTTTCTTCTGTGTACAACTGTCCTCTCTACTTACAGTTTTGATGTATGATAAGTACCTTCCTTCAGGTTTCTATATATGTTCACCTTTTTGTAAACTGCCTACATGTTTTGTATTTTATCTCTTGTAATGTTTGCCTATATTTGTTTTGTGCTCTCCTGGGTCATGCCTGAAAATAGGCATTTCTGATGTCTAGCGCACCTGCCCGGTTATCAAAAACAAAATAAATACCAAGATGGAGGCGGCCCTCAGATATTTAAAGCAATGCTTCTATGAAAGAGGTTTCCGTGCCTTAAAGGTCTTAGCCTTTTGTTTCTAGTGACAAATCGCTCAACACTTTATCCCACTTATCAAAGACCCCACTACATCCAAAATTGTCACCCTGCCTACCTGGATTCTAGAGACCTTTCAGACTCACTGCTTGGACCTTTACTCTCGAGAACAGGACCCTACCCCAGCTGCTCTTTAACAGTATCTACACCCCTTACACCTCCCACATCAGTCCCAGGATTTAACTTTAAACACTTACTTCTCCAGTATCTGGGAAGGAACTTGAGTCGCTTGTTTCTGACCTTTAAAAATAGCAAGAGTCCAGGCTCAGATGGCTAGATCACTGAGTTCAGATGGCTAGATCACTGAGTTCTTTAAAACTTTCAAGGCTGATCTTTTCCCACTTTTACTGCGGGCCTGCCAAACAATACATGAAGGCAACCTGTCCTACAGCTCCCCGTCTTGGAACCACGCCATCATATTGGCTATCTTGAAGCCTAATAAAGATAAATTACACTGCTTGACATATCGCCGGATTTCGGGTACTTAAGAATTATTACAAAATATTCACCACCGTCCTGGCAAGATGTTTGAATAAACTCCTTCATACATTGATAAGTGGAGACCAAACTGGATTCATAAGAGCAAGACAAATTATAAAAACTCTTCATATCCTCAACCATGCCGCCCAGGCAAAGATCCCTGTTTTACTTCTCTGGATGCAGAGAAAACTTTTTTTTAATACTTCTTTATTGAGGTATTTCACAAATACATTAAGCAATGCTGACAAACCACTGTCATACCATACAGAAAATGGTTATTTCAGTAAGCAAAAAAGAAAAACAGAAAATAAAGAACATATTTCATAATTTAGTTACAAAGTTAACATTCTAGGATACCAAGGGTCAGAAGAACCATCTATATTAGTACTTTATTATTTGCAAAGATATTATGAATCAGTCTTATTAAATACAAATCCATATATACCTAATAGGTTGTATCTGGGGACTGAGAACTAACCATCTGCCCCTATTTCTGGTAATAAAGGCCTTGTATGTGCCGGGGAGGGCTACGAAACCCCACCATGGAAATGCTTTAGTTCTTTAGATGTTAGCTGTCTTGCGGTGGATTTCCCACCTTGCCCATCTTTCTATGTATAGTTCTTTTTTATTCTGGATAGAAAATGTAATTTTGTCTGTATTTTGTATTTTCTGAATTACTTCCACCCACTCTGGTACTTGAGGGGGGCTGTCCTGAAGCCATCTTTTGGTAATGCTGTTACCAAGACTGCCCATAAATAAAGACAATTGCGCCCCTTAATTTCTAGTAGGGCTAGGCCCATGACCAGGTTACATGGTCCAAGCTGTGAAGTAATATCAAACAATATTCTCAATTAATATGCAATCTGAGTCCAGTTGTTTTGTGTTTTGGGACACGTCCAAAAAATGTGTGCATAGTCAGCATTTGCCTCCCCACACTTCCGCCAGCACTCTGCAAAGCCCTGCCCACATATATTTTTGCCTATGAGGGGTGATGGAAAAACCTTATTCTAAGCTTCTACACAAACTCTTGCCAAGTTGGTGAAGAGGTAGTTTTCCAGGTGACCTTCCAGATCCACTCTGTTATATTTGTCTAAACCTAGATTTAATTCCTATTCCCATCTCATTTGTACGTTCTGTATATTAAAAGCAAGATCTGCAATATAGTTATTGTAGAGCATTGTAATGGCTCCCTTGCCATGGGTTGTGTCCCATACTGTTCAAATACTCTTGGGTATGGATGGATATAATCGAAGTCTGCCAATTTTCTTAGTCTAGTATTAATGTAATCTCTTAATTGATAGTAGTGATTAAGGTCTGCAGTGGCCCATGAAAACATATCTACAACCTGTTCAAATGGGAGAACTATGTTATTTTGAAGAAGCTGCCAAGAGGCAGTTACACCTCTTTTCGCTTGTCGCATGTACCAAGAATCCTGCTGAGCCAGGTGGAAGGCCCTATCTTTGCTCCACCACACAATGCCAAAGGCTACGAGCAGTGAACCGCTTCACTATCCCCTGCCTCCAGCCTGCCATAATGCGGTGATACTAGAAAAAGTAAACTGAGTTGAAGATAGTTTAGGATTTGGTTGGAAGAGTAAGGCTTGCAGGGGGAACCCTGTTTCCTGTTGTACTTCTGTTTGTTGCCAATGGGCTTTATAGATAGGATGGGCCTATAACAAGGCAAACTTTGAGTTGCAGTCCAGTATCCCATAAGGTTAGGGCAAGCTCTTCCTCCCTCTATTTTAGGGAGAGACATTGTAGACCAGGTAAGTCTAGGACATTTATCTTCCCATATGAATTTTGAAATCATCTTCTGTCAACTAAGCAGTTCCTTATGAGTTACTTTACACGGGACTCCCTGAAAAATGTATAAAAATCTGGGCAATACATTGGTTTTAATAGGCTGAATTCTAGCATCAAGTGGAAGAGGCAATAAGGACTGTCTCTGTATATCAACTCTTATTTATCTGACTAGGGTAGGGTAATTATTAGTGAACAAGTCAGTCGATTTGTGCCCCAAATGTATACCCAAATATTTTATGGAGTCTAAATTTCACTTTATAGGGTATCTCTGCTTTACACTCTGAGGACCATCCCGGGAGAGGACCAAGATGTCAGTCTTTGCCCAATTTAAGGTATAGCCCGACATTTGTGAGAATATTTCAATCTGTTTAAACACTTCAGACAGGGAGACTTCCGGGTTTGTCAAATAAAGAAGGACATTGTCCGCATATAAGGCTAACTTGTGGTGGGTATTCCCTAGCTCTACCCCTGTTATATTGACATTTTGTCGTATACTCTGTGCCAGAGACTCATTGTACATTGCAAACAGGAGTGGGGAGACAGGGCAACCCTGCCTTATTCCCCGAAAAAGCTGAAGCGGTCTAGATATATATCCATTGGCTCTGATATAGGCCACTGGTGAGGTGTACAGCCTCGATATATATGTGAGGAGAACAGTGGGAAAGGCAAAACCGGCCAGGACCCCCTTTAAGAAGGCCCATGACAGCTGGTCAAAAGCCTTCTCAGCGTCTAAGCTCATTATGTATGCTGGTTGTTGTGTCTGAGCTAAATGATCCAGCACATCGACCTGACATTGTCCATGGTTTGTCGTCCCAAGACAAAGCCTGTTTGATCCTGCTGTTTTTGATGGAGGAGAACTTTGCTTTCAGAACAAGTAACAGCAGTCTAGAACTGCAGCTTTTTTACTGATGAATCACTTTTATCTCAGCAGGAGTCAGTGCCTGTTTGGATTAAGCAAACAGATACTTTATTAGAAGAAAGGGGTCTCATTTAAGTAAAAAAAAAAAGTCACTGTGTGTTTCTCTGAGGAAGGGGGCTGTATCAGCTTGATTTACTGAGTCAGGAGCAAGAGGTGAATCTAATTGGAGGTGTGGCTTAGGAGTACAAAAGCAGGTGTCTCCAATTACAGCTTCCTGCTGTTTTTGACAGAGGAGAACTTTGCTTTCAGAGCCAGTAACAGCAGTCTAGAACTACAGCTTTTTTACTAATTGCCCTCCTTCTCACCCTTAGCCAGTTCTACTTTTATAGCCACTGGATTTGACTGACAACAGGAACTTCCTGTTTGGCGGTAGGAAGGGAAGGATCACTGAGACACAATAGTTTCATCAACCTTGAAGGAACCTAAAAAATAACCCCCCCCCCGGCTGCTGGAGGTCTGAATCCAAGCACGGAAGAAGGAGACTACTGAAAACTACAGGAAGTTCCTGTCCAAGATCAGGAAGGGTGAGAGTTGTAAGGGCACATAGGTAGTAGGAAAGTAAGTGTAAAAATACATAGAGGGAGGAGACAGTAAGCATACAAAGCAACAGGAGAGGAGACACAAAATAAGTCAAGATGGGAGTGGTGCAGTGCAATGGCTGTGGGGCAGCAGTGTTCCGGGAGACATTCTGGAGGCTGCGATGCTGGCTGTTTGCAGACATCTCTCTGGTCTGAGGGAGGAGGATTCCCATCTGCAGGCTGACCTGGCTAGGATTCGTGAAACTGCTTCCCCCACCCAGGAACCACTAGGGCCACCACCGCTACCTCAGAGGTTGCCAAGAAAGAGGAGCGGTTGGACCAAGGTGGGCTCAGGGAGGGAGAGGGTGGTGGAAGAGAGGTGCATCCCTCCAGCTGTATCTCTCCACAATTCATATGCTGTTCTGACGAAGAGTGGTTTCTCTATGCAGTGGAGACCAAGGAGGATGCTGGGAACCTCCACAAAGGAGACCCACAGGAGGGTGGCACGAGACCCCACAGGGGAAGGAAACAACTCCTGGTGGGGGAATCGATCATTAGGGGGGTAGAAGTGGGGGAGGAGGGGGATAGGGAGTTAAGGTGCCTTCCTGGCGCCACGGCTTGGAGGGACAGGAAATGAATCCTCAGGATCGCAGGAGCAGCTGCACGAGGGAGGGAGATGGATGTCATTGTCCACCTAGGGACAAATGACCTGGCTGTGAATGGGATCAGAGCAGTTCAAGAGGAGTTTGTATTAAACAAGTAGCATGTACGGTAACCTTCTCGGAGGTGCTGCCTGTCTATGGCAAGGATGATGCTAGAGTATTCCGCACCATGGCATTCAATGAACGGTTGAGAAACTAGTGTTGAGCTCAAGGTTTTGGCTTCATTGGGGACTGGGGAGCCACCTGGAGGGATGCAGGCCTATACTGGCGCAATGGTCTGCATCTGTTCAGGGGGGAACCAGGATCCTAGGTTATAGGTTTAAATGCTTCATTGGCAAGCATTTAAGCTTATAAAAGGCAAAAGGGGATAGGAAATCCCAGCCTCCCCCCACCAAAACACAGTAATTAGAGAGATAAACACCAAGGTAGAGAAGTCAGTAGGGAGCAGGACGGGGTAAATGCAGAAAAAGGCAGTAAGGACAGGGATGGGGCTAAAAGAGTTAAGGCCATTAAAAAAAATGGAAGGTGATGAGTACTAATGCCTGCAGTCTGTGTAAAAACTCCCTGAACTAGTGGCCTTGATGGAAGAGGGATGCCTGGATATTGTGGCAGTCACAGAAACATGGTACACAGAAGACCATGACCGGGATGTCAACATACCAGGATACACAATCTACAGGAGGGACAGGGTGGATAAAAGAGGAGGAGGAGGAGCTCTCCATATAAGGGAAGGGATTAAAGCAACAGAACTAAAGAGTAAACAGGAAGTTGATGAGCAACTATGGGTCACTCTGGAGACAGGAAATGGCACCACAATCCGAATGGGGGTTGTTTACAGACCCCTATCTCAGGGGGAGGAAATGGACAAGGAAATGATAGAAGGCATCCTTAAAATGGCAGAAAAAGGGGAGATATTGTTGATGGGGGACCTGAATATGCCAGATGTTAACTGGGGTACCTGTGTTGCAGGCACATCCAAGAGCAGGGTCATTCTTGATGCCCTACAAGGGACATGCCTCAGACAGCTAGTGTTGGAACCCACTCAGGAGGGAGCAATCTTAGACCTGGTACTCTCAAATGGGGAAGGAGAAAGGATCTCAGATTTAGAAGTGGGTAGCTATCTGGGAACAAGTGACCACCAAACAGTGTGGTTCACAGTAAACACAGCCATAGAGTCAAGCCATACAAAAACAAGAGTATTGGACTTTAGGAAGGCTGACTTTGGAAAAATTAGAGAATGCCTCAGAATAGCACTAGCAAATGGGCAAGAAGGAGGGGTGGAGGAACAATGGGGAATAATCAAAACGGCCATCGCAGAGGCATCAAGCCTTTGTGTGAGGCAAATCAACAAAACAAAATGAAGGAAAAAACCACTGTGGTTCTCAAAAGAGGTGGAAGGAAAGGTTAAGGAGAAAAGGATAGCATTCAGGAAATATAAGGAAACACAGAAGGAGCAGGACAGAGAACTTTATCAGTTAAAGCAGAAGGAGGCAGGGAACACAGTCAGAATAACAAAGGCACAAACTGAGGAAAAGATAGCCAACTCTGTTAAGAAGGGGGATAACACCTTTTATAGGTACATTAGGGAGCAAAGAAAGACCAAGGGAGGGATACAGAGATTTAATAAAGGGAAGGGAATGTGGGCAGAGGGTGACAGTGAAAAAGTAGGGATACTGAATGAATATTTCTGCTTAGTATTCACAGCAGAAGAGGAGGGGGAGGTACCTAAACCAAACAAGAGAGAAACTCTGAATGGGGCGGGTCGATACCAGTCCATTCACAGAAGAAACGGTTTTGAAAGAACTCTTGAAACTTGAGGGTGGAAAAGGCAATGGGACCTGATGGGATTCACCTAAGAATTCTAAAAGAACTAAGGGTAGAACTAGTAACACCACTGACTACTCTTTTTAACAAATCGTGGGAGGATGGGGTGGTACCTGAGGACTGGAGGAGGGCAAATGTGATTCCAGTTCACAAAAGTGGGAGCAGGGCAGAGGCAGGAAACTACAGACCAGTTAGTTTGACCTCAGTGGTGGGGAAAATGATGGAATCACTTCTGAAGGAAAGAACTGTTGAGTACCTAGAGACCAGTGGGGCACAGGACCCAAGGCAGCGTGGTTTCACAGCAGGAAGGTCATGTCAGATGAACCTAATAGATTTCTTTGACTGGGTGACCAAAGTAGTAGACCAGGGAGGGGCTGTGGATATGGCCTACCTAGATTTTAGCAAGGCATTTGACAGTCTCACACAAAAGATTAATATACAAGTTAGCCAGCCTTGGAGTGGGTCCCAAGGTGGTAGCCTGGATAAAAAACACTGCACAACAGGACGCAAAGGGTAGTTGTAAACGGAGTCCACAGTGAAGAAAGGAGGGTAACTAGTGGGGTACCGCAGGGTTCGGAACTGGGACCGGTCCTCTTTAATGTCTTTATAAGTGACATTGGAGAGCACCTGGAAGAACAAGTGTGTCTCTTTGCAGATGACACAAAGATGTGCAACAGGGTTGATACACAAGGTGGGGTAGCAAGGATGAAAAGGGACTTGGCAAGGTTGGAGGAATGGTCAGATATATGACAGCTCATATTCAGTGCAAAGAAGTGCAAGGTAATGCATCTAGGAAACAAGTCCAGGGGAAGAGTACACAATGGGGGGTGAGTTAATAACAACAAAAATTGAAAGAGACCCAGGAGTAATTATATCAGATGACCTAAAGCTGGGCAAGTAATGTGAGAAGGCAGTAAGGAGGGCTGGGGGGATACTGGGATGCATACGGAGAGGCATCAACAGTAGAAAACAGGAAGTTGTTATCCCTCTGTACAGACAGTTGGTGAGACCCCATCTGGAGTACTGCGTGCAATTCTGGAGACCCCATCTCCGCAAAGACATAGACAGAGTGGAGGCTGTTCAGAAGAGGGCAACCAAAATGGTGCAGGGTCTGCACCAGAAGACATACGAGGAGAGACTAAAGCAGCTTAGTATGTATACCCTTGAGGGAGGGAGAAGGCAGACATGATATAAACTTTCAAGTATCTCAAGGGAATTAAAGTACAAGAGGGTAGCATCTTTCAGAAGAAGAGATGTGCAAGAACAAGGGGGCACAATTTGAAGATGGGGGACGTCGACTCAGAGGTACTGTTAGAAAGTATTTTTTCACAGAGAGGGTTGTGATGCTTGGGACAGCCTTCCTAAGGAGGTTGTGGAGTCAGGAACAGTGGGAGAATTCAAGAATGCATGGGACAGACATATGGCAATTCTAGTGGGGGGGGTAGGGGGAAGTAAGCTGTTGATTAACTAGAATCTGCAGCTTATCCATCAGGTAGGGAAATGGGCAGACTAGGTGGGCCAAGCGGTCCTTATCTGCCGTCATATTCTATGTTTCTATGTTTCAGATGAATTATGGTTGGTAAAATCTGCTCCAACCTATGGGCCATCTCCCCGGCTAATATTTTATAATCTGTATTCAGTACCGAGATCGGCCGATACGAGGAGCAGACATTAGGGTCCCTGGTCGGCTTCAGAATGACTGAAACAATCGCCTGGGCTCAAGATGGCACTGGTGCAGCCTCCTCTACCCAGGCATAATTAAATGACCGCAGCAGCAGGGAGAGACTATTTCTCGAAACAGTTTATAAAATTAATTAGGCAGTCCGTCTACCCATGGACACCTTCCTGTTTTTAAACGCTTAATTTCATTAAGTATTTCCATGTGCGTGAAAGGGGAGGACTGTGAATGCAGGGAAAGCTTTTGATAGGGTGACATGATCCTTATTTGATGTCGTGACCCATATGCACTTCTCAGTTGAATTTGTCAGTGTCCTTAAAGCCATCTATGCCCGTCCCCAGGCTTATGTAGAAATTAATGAACAAGTCTCAACTCACTTCCCCATGTCCCAGGGCACTCTCCGGGCTGCCCACAGTACCCCTATTTTTTTTGCTGTTTACCTGGAACCACTGGCTCAAGCCATCCACCTAAACTCACTTATGCAAGGACTTACACTGTGGTGCAGAAGACAAAACCTAGCCATATACGCTGATGACTTGTTGATATACTTGCCTAACCCAAACAGTTCCTTCCCCCACATATGGCATGCAGAGTCGGCATTTGGCTCTTGTGCAGGATATAAACTCAACACTACAAAAACAGAGGGACTACAACTTAACTATACCCCCAGTTTGACCAGCCGCCAGAATTATATGTTCTGTTGGGACCTCCCCGCATTGAAATACGTAAGGGCTTTGCTCTCTTTCCGCACTCTGATCAGCTTGCTGGTCTTAACTATGACCCCGTAACTCAACAATCTATGACAGACCTCAACACCTGGAGATCCATACCTCTTTTACTCCTGCAAAGAATAGACAGCGTGAAAATGATTCTCCTTCCAAGATTACTATATCTGGCTCAAACCCTCCCAATTCCTGCTCCCCCACAGTATTCTGTCACTGGGATAAACTGATTTCCCTTCACATTTTTAATGGGTCTCATCCAGGGTTTAAATTTTCCATCTTCCAGTTTCCCAAATCCTGAAGAGGCCTGGCATTACCAAATTCTGACTTGTACCACACCTCAGCTCAACTTTGTACAGCAACCTACTGGCTAACTCAGGGCTATAAAGCCCATTGGAAGTCACTGATAATGGTGGAGGAGGACCTCCATGACACTGCAAGGATTTTGTTTTCCCAGCCACCCCCTCCACCACCACTTTTACATTTAACCCCATAGAGGAACACACTATTTAAATAGCATAAAGTACACATGCAAAAGAATTTACAAGCCATCAAATTACTAATTACACCGCTCAACTGAAATATAGCCTATACGCTTGCCCCATTAGATCAAGCTTACAATAGATGGGAACGAGTGGACCTGTAGATGCTGTGTCAGTTTTTGAGGGGCAGGGACCTTATCCCCTTTCTGGAACTGCAAGACACATTTGCACTGTGGAAAACTGACCATTATCGATGCTCCTATACACCTATATTATGTCTGTGCATTTCTGCATATTGTAACCAATGTCCTGTGCTCTCCTGGGTCGTGCCTGAAAATAGGCAGGTCTGTTGCCTAGCGCACTTACCCGGTTACCAAAAGCTAATAAATAAATCGGTACCTTCAGGTGAATAACTTTATTAAAACTTCTTTCTGTTCATGGCCCAAGACCAAGATATTTCACTCTTCCACTGGTTAAAAATTAAGAGTCCTAGCTGGCCCGGTGGCGTAGAGGGTTGAGGCACTGGACGCCACACCTCTCGTCACACCGGCGACCGGAGTTCGGGAATGGACTCGGGTTGCTGTAGGCCAGCTAGGGAGGATGAGGATTGAGTGTCCTTTGGACTGCTGTCCTCTCCTGGGGTGGGTACTGGGCGGTGGTGGAGGCCGGGAGCACTGCAAGAGGACGTCAATAGCTGGGGGACCAAGAAAACCAGAAAATCACTCGTGGTTCAGCCGGATGACGGCTGCCGGACTGCCCACACTTCCTCCAGACCTCCAACGACCTATGTCCGCCTCAGCAGCACTAGGCTAATTGAGAGTTTGCCGGCCCCCTCCCCGATCCCTTCCCCCTCGGAAGAGAGGGACTCGTCCAGCGAAGGCATACGCTGGGTTACCCTGATGGCTGCTATGTGAGGTACGGAGACTCAGGGTGGAATTGGATGGGTGTGGGAGTCTTTGGCGGCTTGAAGGAGTGGTTGTGCCCTGAGCATGTAGGGGGAAAAACAGATAACACACACACACAAAAAAAAAAAGTCCTATGCTGGTCCGCCGATACAGCGGTAGCACTACTGCTTGCGATGCCAACAACCCGGGGTCAGGAGTGACCACGGGTGCTGGAGGGCCATCTGGGGGGAGGAGGAGGAGGATCAAGTG
This sequence comes from Neoceratodus forsteri, assembly GCA_016271365.2. Lineage (NCBI taxonomy): Eukaryota > Metazoa > Chordata > Ceratodontiformes > Ceratodontidae > Neoceratodus > Neoceratodus forsteri. The sequence goes on along the minus strand of CM057453.1, from coordinate 1,447,097,701 downwards.
TCCCAAGGACTGCTCTCTGGGGAGGGAGGGGACCAATGGCCGGTGCTGCACCAACTTCTAGTGACGGGTGGGGTTTGGCACATTAGCCATTGCAATGTGGGGATGACGCGGGCAGCCATCTGATGTGGCGTGAATGGAAGCGTGCACGACACCGTCATTGATGGCACTGCACGCCTTACCCAGGGAGGGAGAAAAAACCCCAGAAACTCCATCCTTTGGCGAGTGATGTCCTGCGTCCTGGCGGCTCTGCACCGGGTGCATCCAAGCTGCTCCTCTGGTTTGGACTTGGTTCTCTGCGTTGTGTGGTGCCACCATTCACGATGTGGCTTGGGGAAAGGCAGGAGTTGAGCACGGTGCTGCAACTGGTGCGGCATGGCTGGATGCCAGACTGATGAAGGGGGAACCATAGGTACAACCCCCAGCCGAGAAGGTATAAATAAAATACCAACAAAAATAAAATAGAGTCCTAAATGGAGAGCAGATCACTTCACTCATATATCTCAATTATACCAGGCCCTGCTCCATTTAACTGGTTGGCATATATATATCACCAGGATAAAATGGGAGAGAGAGATTTACTCACCCAGATTGCAACACAGTCCTGGGTAAGTACCTTGCAAATATACATAAAGTTACTTCTTCCCATTCATGGAATGAGTTCTTGTGCAAGATATATATATTTTTTTTCATAACCCCATATAGTAGCCAAATTCCATCCTACCAAAGGCGCCGAGTATTAAAGAAATTGTGGAACTGCACCAGCTGCTCGTGGACATATTTTTTGGCAATGCCCCCTCTTACAGCCATTTTAGGATCGGCTCACTGTTGCCCTATGCACAGTTTCTGGGGATGACCTACTGTTATTGGATAAATAAGTAACCTTCCTGACCCCACCAAACCGGAGGCCTCCATAAAGGTGAAAAATGTGGGCATTGTTCAGGATAACAAGCTGACACTTGATGCTTGGGTGTCGCCCATTGTCCGAACCGGGTTTTACCATCTCCAGAACATCACCTGAATTAAGTGCCTTATCCCCCCCGCCCCCGTGACTTGGCTACGCTGGTATGTGCTTTTGTTACCGCGAGGCTAGACTACTGTAACGCACTGTACCTCGTGGTCAGAGGAGGTGCAGTGCGGGGCCCTCAGCTTTTGCAGAACGCCGCACCCCGGTTGTTGACTGGACACTTGAGGTTCAGTCATATTACACCGGTGCTGCATGAACTGCACTGGCTGCCAGTGCGCTGGCACATCACCTTTAAAGTGGGTCTTCTGACCTATAAGGCCCTACACGGTTTGGATCCGGGCTATCTAAAGGAGCTCCTGCATCCCTTCACCCTGTCTTGCTCTTTCAGGTCAGCTGGAGATGTCTCCTGGAGGTACCCTGAGCAAGATTAAAATCTTCCGTGGAATGGGAGTTTTAAGTATCATCTCTAGTCCTCCAGAATTTTTATTGCCGGGGTGCCTCCAGGAGGCACCCTCAGTAGATATCTTTAAGAAATGGTTGAAGACCTTCCTGTTTGAGCAGACCTTTGGGACCTAATATAGCCATTGATACAGTTAATGAATTACCGAACAGTTCAGAAATTAGTTTGTCTTTAGATTTTTAGTGGGTATGGAAATGTTATGGATTTTATGTTGATTGTTCTTTACTACATATATATACACGGGTACTGTCGGCAGATAAGGGCCTATGGCCAACCCAGTCTGCATATTTGAGCTTGTAAGTTGCCTTTACGTTTTTCTAGAAGTCTGTGCTCCTTATCTGACCTCCAGAATTCCCTAATGTCTATCCCATGCATTCTTAAATTCTGTGATTGTTTCAGCCCCCACCACTTCCTCTAGTAGGGTGTTCTACTTTTCCACCACCCTTTCTGTGAAGAAATTCTTTCTCGCGTTTCCTCTGAATTGTCTTCCCTCCAACTTCATCCCATGCCCTCTAGTCCTGGAACATTTTTTTTGCTGAAAAATAGTGTACTCCTGCACCCTGTTCCTCCCTGTAAGGTACTTGTATGTCTCTATCATATCCGCTCTCTCCTGCCTCTTCTCCAGGGAGTACATATTCAAGTCCTTCAGCCTGTCCTCATAGGACTTGTGATGCAATCCCTGTACCATCTTTGCTGCCCTCCTCTGAACATTCTCTACCCTATGTCCTTCACTGTTATGTATGTTTGTATTTTTACTGTAGGGTTGCCCTGAGCCTTTGGGGAAGGGTGCCCCGTATAAATAAACTCAACTAGTACTGCTGCTACTATCCCTCTGCAGGACACTGAGGTGCCAAACTAGAAAACTGCTGTTTCTAGGGGCGTAAATACAGTTCACTGTCAGCACATTGGTAGTTCCACTGGAAAGTGCTGATTCACCGGAATGTCTTCAAGCAAAGCGTCTCCTACCACCGGAGTGGTATATCCCTCGGCTCTGCCTTGTAACGTCAGATCTTCCTTTCTGCTGGACGAGTTCAGTCTAATCCTTCACAGCTCTGGGGGTTGTTGTTGTAGCAACCAAGTGATACTTTGGCGATTTCTATTTTTTTCCTTCAATATTTTGGATTCCTCGGTTCAGCTCCAGCCTCACTGACAGAAGATGGAACACAAGGAAGCGAAGCCAGCACACTACCTCAAAGTTTGCAACGCATGCTGCCAGAAAACGTATCTGACAGATCCACACATGTCTTCCCTCTACTGTTTGAGGGCCGCACACAATGTTTTGGGTTATGACCTGTGCCAGGCCATCTTCCCTTCCTCTTTGGAAAATCACATGGCCAAATTTCTTTTTGGTTGGCTGGCCAATAGGGACTTGAAGGTTAGGCCGGAAAGACGCAAGAGGACCTTTGCTGCAGTGGGGTCTGCTGCCCACCTGGCAGCCAGGAAAGTGGCGGTGGTTGTTGCTGTGGTGAGCACCTCCTCAGCCTCAGTGCTGCTGTCAGCTGGGGAAAGCCTTGGAGCGTCTTTCACCAGAGAATTCAGAGAGATGTGTTGGGCCTTCCAGGGCTTTGGGAAGAGCCCTGCCCCCCCATGGTAAGAAACACAAGCACCGCAGGCACTGCCTGTGGGACTGGGAGAGATCGCAATCTTCCCGCTCCCTTGACTCCTCTAACCGCTTAACTCTAATCTAACTTTCTGTGGTTGAGCATCAGGTTGAAGGCTCCATGGTTTGAAAAACAAAAAAGGACGCACACACCATGCAAGTTAGATGGCAAACTTAATTTCTCACCCCAGGAATCCCTCAGTATGCTTGACTAGTGCAGATATGCCAGCTGGGTTCAGCTGCCCTGGAAGTGGAGTTATGCAAATGATACTAGGGAATTAGCCAGTCAGGTTGTAGTAAGAGTGCTGCCTGTAGGTGCTGCTGTACTTCCAGTCAGATTCATTTCTCCGCTGACTGGACAAGTCTGCCCTGGAGTTCTGTCTTCAAACCTTTGCTTGAAGTAGTTATTTTTTCTTTTTGTAAGTGATTTATTTTACTTTGTGCTGCTTTTAGAGTGTTTTTGTGAGCTTTTAGTGCTTTTTATGTGTTTTCTGCAGTTCCTTAGTTCCCAGGAACCATGGAAAGTCTCTTCCTTTTTCCGTGTTCCTGTGCTTTTTTCTGATTTATAAAATATCATGTCTGAAGTAACATTTCCATTTATTCTATATGTTAACACTATTTTTTCTGCAGATACATAGTTTTAAAGCGGTTCCCGTGATTTTAAACTGCATTTCTTTATTTTACCTCATATAGGAACCATTTTTTTCTGTGGTTCCACAGCAATTGGGAGCCTTTTGAGTTTTCCTTTTTGAGAACAAACTTTCCTGGGTCCTCTGACAAATTGGCAGATCAATTAGACCCAGGATCAAGACTGGTCAGTTTGTTTTTCCAAACTGCTAAAGCCTTTGGATTTGTGGTTTAAGGCAGACAGGGTCGGACTGGGGTACAGAGGGCCCACCTGGAAAGAGGATACAAGGGCCTACGTGGAAAATTAATACAGGAAGGCCCAGGATGACACACTCATATCAGTATTCCACTCCAGTTTGATACATTAACTCTGTGACTGCATCTTACATTTACCTACATCATCCCAGATACCTCATTTAATTAGAAAAAAGATGATAAATACAAAAGTTTTCAGAGTTTAGAAGGTGACCAGGTACCCAACTGAGGGGGGCCCACCTGGAAATTTCCAGATATCCAGGTGGGCCAGTCCGATCCTGAAGGCAGACTGCCACAAGCCCCATTTTATATTTTGGGCCAGTCACTGTTTTTTTCTGTCTGTGAGCTTACACTTTAAACTTCTCAAAAACAGTAGCATCCTGTGCCGACTGGAGCTCCTGCCGTCTTCTCCACTCACAAACGAAGCTTTGGAACCCTGCACTGTGCTGACTGGAGCTCCTACCATCTTCTCCACTTACAAAAGACGCTTTGGAACCCCATCATGTGCCGACTGGAGCTCCTGCCATCTTCTCCACTCACAAAAGAAGGTACGCTGAACCCGGACCTCAAAGACGACACTAGACCCTACAGCCCTCTTTTCTTCAGCTCATTCTGAACTTGCCGACTTCACTTGTGGTCCTTCCCTAATTCTGTGAACCTCCTCAGCCTGCTTTATATCTGATTTACCCAGTTTGATTATTTTTTAAGCATATCTACAGGACACCCTGCTTTATCATCTGTTTAGAGAGACTCATTTTGGCTAAAAATTACATTTTTACTGTTTTTGTGTTGAGACAGGTTTTATTTTTTGTTTTCAGTGTTGCAGTATAACAGTTTAAAGTTAATTCATCTGAAACTTAGCCCCCTTTTGTGTGTGTATGTGTCTCTCTCTCTCTCTTTCTCTTTTTCTCTCTCTCACTTTCTCCTCGCCTGTTATCTGATTTCTGTTATTTTGTGATCATCTTCTACCAACCCCCATCTCCCAGTATTTGAAGTCCCAGCTCCCTTTTCTACTTTCAGCTTTGGAACCCCCACCCTGTGCCGACTGGAGCTCCTGCCATCTTCTCCACTAATAAAAGAAGATGCGCTGAACCCAAACCTCACATGCTGCTTTAGACCTTACAGCCCTCTTTTCTTCAGCCCATTCTGAACTTGGCGACTTTTTATTTGTGTTCCTCCTCTGATTCTGTGAACCTTCTCGGCCTACTTTATATCTGATTTACCCGGTTTGATTATTTTTTAAGCATATCTACTAAACACCCTGCTTTAGCATCTGTTTAGAGAGATTCATTTTGGCTGAAAAAGTCATTTTTACTGTTTTTGTGTTGAGACAGATTTTATTTATTTTTTTTTGTGTGTGTGTGGTAGTCACCTCCCCTGGGTAACCCCTGAACTACTGGCCTGTCAACATGCATGTGAAAACCTAGAAATCCTCCAAACTCCCTCATGACTACGCTATCTACCGGACTCTCCAAAATGCCTGTACCAAAGCCATCCGCCTGGCCAAAGCGTAATATTTCTGGTCCACCTTTAATACTAAAATAAACAACCCATCAAAGTTTTGGAACATAGTTCACTCACTTTTCTCTCCCCAAACTAAACATCCATCCCCACTGCTCAAAATAAACAACCAATTCATTGCTGACCATCCTACATTAGAGGTGGAATTCAATTCCTGCTTTACTTCCTGCGCCCTTACCCTGTTAGCCTCTCTCCCACCCCACCTACTATCTCTTCCCTCACTCCTGATTCCTCCCAACGCCACCAATTAGTGGAGAGTTTTGCCTTTTCACCCATCTCTACCAACGATAGCTTAAAGGCACTGCTCTCTATCAACCCAACTAAGGGCAGCTCTCCCGATGGCCATGACCCTGAGCTGCTGTACCTCTCTGCTGCTGCTATTTCCCTCCCTCTCACTGATTTCCTCAGCCTGTCTTTACTCTTTCCACACTGTGACTATCCCTGAAGCCTGGAAACATGCTACAGTTCTCCCCCTACCAAAGGGATGTGATCTCTCATCTCCTGGGAATTACTGCTCCATCTCGCTTCTACCTACCCCGGCTAAGCTCCAGGAACAACTTGTTCTCTCCCAACTCTCCATCTTTTTTACGACTCCTCCTTCTTCACTCCCTTCCAATCTGGTTTTTGGAAGAATCACTCCACAGCCATTTCCCCATTAGACTCACTGACTATCCATTCTGCCATGGATAGAGGTCACATTACTTTTGCTATCTTTGTCGACCTTGCCAAGGCTTTCAACACAGTCTCCCACTCCCTCCTCCTCGAAACTGTCTCGTCAGCTGACTTGTCTCTGTCTGCCTGCAACTGGTTCAGAGCCTAACTGGTAGGTAGAACTCAATCTGTTAAAATACCTGACTCTACGTCCCCTCCACTGCTCATCTCTACTGGTGTGCCTCAAGGCTCCGTACTTGGCCCACTGTTATTCTCAATTTTTCTAAACAACCTACCGTCAGTATGCGTCTCATCCTCTATCCATATGTATGCTGATTACACGGTCTTGTTCACCTCTGGCCAATCTCCCTCTGATGTGACTTCCAGACTACAGCTTGACTTTAATAATGTTCAATGCTGGCTAAACTCGCATCAGCTCTTCCTCAGCACCAAGAAGACAGTCTCCATGACCTTTGGCACTAGGCAGACACTCTCTAGGCCGCCCTCCCTTCCCTCCTTCCACACCCTTGACGGGACAGCACTAGAGGAAACCACCTCTTTCAAATACTAGGGTGTCTGACTTGACCAACACCTTAACTTTTCTGTACATATTGATGCCATCCTGAAAAAACTGCACCCCAAACTCGGTGCCCTTTACAGGAACCGTAGTTCCTTACCACTGTCTCAGGCATGATCTTGTTCAGAAAATGATACTCCGTTTTTGACTATTACGACATAGTCTACAATGCTGTTCCTCAGTCTTCCCTTACCAGGTTGAATACTCGCTTCAGTGCTTTCTGTCGCTTTGCTCTTTACTCCCCCTCCCGCACACATCACTATACCTTGTATCATTCTCTGGTTTCCCCTCCCTTGAGTGCAGGTGTCTCTCTCACTGCCCCAAGTTCACTTCTGAATTCTGGTTTAGGACTCTTCCCCTCTTTCTCTCCTCCTTACTCACTGCTCCACCTCCCTCCTCCTGCCTTCTCAGGTCCTCTGACGCACGCACTCTAGCTATTCCTCGTCGCTCTACCTCCATAGGCCAGGAACCTTTCTCCTACTGCTTCCCAAAGCTTTGGAACTCACTACCACCTCCTGTCAGACTTTCCTCTTCCCCATCTTCAGCTTCCTTAACCCTTCACAATTTCTATTCTCCTAACTGCATTTATTCTTAGCTCCCTTCAGCCCTCCCAATCAGTGTTCCCATTCACGCATAGCTGTACGTGAATCACGTAAAAAAAAAAATATCAAAATTCACGTTCATCTATGTGAGAAGAGGGTACACTGCACGTAAAGAAGCCTGCCTGAGTTGTTGGAAAAATGTCCTCCCCCCCAAGCAGCCAGCAGTTGATTGGTCCAATGCCCCATTATAAAGTGTCTGCAAATCTACTGTGATTGGTGCGCACTGCACAGTTTCGAAAACCACCCTATCCCCATTCACCAGTTGTAATGTGTGAACGTGCATACAGTTGTAGACACGACGAAACCACGGGCTTCACATGAGAGAAAGATTGTGGAGAGAGGAGTGTGCAGACTACTGGAGACCATGCAATGAACTACCCACTGGATCACAACCCTGGCCTGCCTGTCTTATCGACGTTGTTTGAGTCTGGACTGGAGAAAAAGTGACTGACTCAGGCTAGAGTGGTGAAGAGGGACCCAGCTACCCTACTGCGTGCATGAAATCGGGTTGGTATTGGTAATTTTTTTTTAAGACTTATGGGTTCAACTTCCAACTAATATTCCAACTTCAGGTTCCAGTCTAGTGTGGCAGGCCGGTGGGTGGGTGGGTGATGTAAGTCGGTTGGTTCAGTTCCTCCTTCCCATTTGCAGTCTTCTCTTTCCTTCCTTCACACTGGCATAAACACCCTATTCGCCTTGTTGGTGCTTGTTCCACGTCCAAGATGACTCCCGTCCCAGTCCAACTCCATGACATCTCCGCTCCAACCTGCCAGCCTATCTATGACAGTCCCCACCCCTCTCCCCAGCCTGCGCATGCTGTTGTCCCTTCCCTTAGTTCCCTGTGCCTTCCCTGACACCCTAGCTCTCCAGTCTTCTCCTCTTCTCACTGACTCCATCCTGGACCTGGACTGCAATGGTCCTCCTCCGTCCTGTCTACAGTGCAGTCTTCCTGAGTGAGAGTGCTGGCCTCCTGCCGCAGTGTCGTGCCGACCGAGTGAGTTTTGACTGTCTCCCTAGTCCCTCCTCCCTCTTCCCAGGCTGCTGTCTTCTCTCCTCTCATCCCATCATAGCAGTGTCAGTGGGTCAGTAGGTAGCACACTCACCTCTGAGACCGGGAGATCAGAGGCCAGTGGGTTCAGTTCCCACATCTGGCACTTGGGTTAATATCCCAGTACTGACACTGTAGTGCAGCATGAGAGGGGTGCTGCATTCTGAGGTGCCGTCTTTCGGATGAGACGTTAAACCGAGGTCCCGTCTGCCTGGATTGGTGGTAGTTCAGGTGGATGTTAAAGATCCCATGGCACTTACCGAAAAGAGTAGGGGAAATTTTTTATTCAGAATTCAAAAACAGTCCAGAAAAAACACATCATGTTATAGCAGAAACAAAAGAAAATCATGTTACAAACACCATCACTGTGATTAAACAGAAAAGGAAAAAAGAAAAAAGACACCCAAAAAATATTCCTTCATTTATAAAAAGATAACCAACTCTTTTCCTTTACTATAGCTGCATATATACTTAGATAACATTCCTTATTTTGAACCCACCTCCTCACTTCCTAACACATTTCTCCCGTCAAAAACCCCTATCCCACCCAGTCAATATTTCTCCATAAATTGGCAACCACATCCTTTCCGAGAGTATGTTGTTCATACCCATAGATACTATCCAAGTCTCTCTGTATGTGAAACAAAACATCTTGTTGCTGTACTACCTTACCTTGTAAAGACCTTAGGCATCTCGCCTGCCAGATGGACCATTTGATACATACCAGCGTAACATGAATTGTACTGTTTGCCCATTTTGCCCATGCAGCCGGGATTTGCCCTAAAACCAAAACATTATAATTCATTAATAAGAGTAGCTTTTCTCCCCATACATCCGATAATAATTTCCAAAAACCCTGTACCTGAATACATTAAAAGAAAAGGTGCTGCATTGTCTCCACAAGCCCAGCACATGCCTGTTCTCCACATTCTCTCTCATTTAATTGCTTATGCTTCTGATTGTTTTTCACTTGCAATCTCTGATGACCACAAAACCAAGCAAAATCTTGCATCTTCCAAGGAATTCTTGTTTCTAACATGCCTTCCAATAACAAGTTAATATTAATATTTGAAGGTACCTCAAAAACTGGGTCTTCTCAATACCAAGAATCCAAGATTGTTTTATAAAAAAAACTTTTCTAGGGACATGGATATGTTGTTCATCCACACTTTCTGGCAGGTTCCTTGCCGCGTTAAATCTTGCTGGAAGGTCTTCAAGCTGGCTCCTCCCACCCACCCGGGTGGTAAAACTCTCGGCTCCACCCCATGACGCCAGATCTTCCTTACCGCTTGGAAGCTCAGGTTCCCTCCTTAGCACTCTGCGTTTTAGACTGGATCCTAACTCTTCGGTTCGTCCGAAACTAGTTTGAAGTTTTCTAAACTTCGATCTTCATTATCCCTTGTGGCTGCAAGGTACAAATCGATCCCCGGCTTTCGGAGGTGCCCTTGCGGGCAGAAGATGTCCAGGACGGATCCGCACTCCACGTGTGTCTACTGCCTAGGCCTAGACCACGACCCACAGGCCTGCGAGTTGTGCCACTCTTTTTCGGCCACAGTCCTGGAAGATCGCGCTGCCCGATTGAAGCTCAGGCACCCGAGAAGCGTTACCCGCCGGTAAAATCAAAGAGGCTCGTTAGGCGGTGTCTGCGGCGGCTGGCTCGGCTGAGCAGCTCGAGCATATGATCGTCCTCGAGCAGGAGGCAGCCCAGACCGCATCTTCCTCCTCCTCGGCCGCGGCATTTATCCCTCTCTCTCTGAGTTCCTTGTACTCGGCTTCGTTCAAGGAGCTTTGTCAGTCTCTTTCCACGAAGGGAGAGGGGCCATCGGGACATTCCTCTCGGCCCAAGAAGAAGGAGTCGAAGGGTAAGTCCCACCATCGGAGTTCGTGGGAGTGGGAGAGGTCTCCTTCCCCGGACAGCCGACCGTCGACTTCGGTCAAAGTTGCGGCTCAGGCTGCTGGCTTCACGGTGTCCCCGTCAGGCCAGCCTGCCAAGACTCCCGTCAACGCAGTCGACATATTCCTCGATCCGTCGGACGGGTTGTCAACTGGTGAAGCCGACAACCCATCTTCGCCGGTTCCCTCGGGGAAGACCGAGGATCTGCCTGCACCTTCAGGGCGGCAGTCCCCGGCTAAAGTGCCCAAGCCGAGGGAAGAGCGGTGTCCCCCCCTTCCCAGGCCCGCCTCGGGTCACCCCGGGGGTCTCGGTTCGGACTTCATCTCGGTCAAGCCGTTCCCGCCGACATCGGCGGTCTTGGCACCGAAGTAAGCGGTGACGCCATTCCTCCTCGTCCTCCTTCTCGGATGAGGAGAGGCTTCGGCGTAAATTGTGTCGGCGTTACAAGGAGCTTACGTGGCAGCAGTTACTGTTATCTGGGAGTAAATCGACTCCGATTCATCCCCCGGCCATCAAGTGGCTGTCGCCCGAACGGCTGAAGCAACCGCTCGCCGCAGTCGAGATGCCCATTTCTGGGCCAGTTGTTTGGCTGAAACTAGCTGCTCCACCGATTGTGGTGGAACCTCCGCCTCCACAACCGAAGTCTGGGGCACCGACCAAGGATTCTCGGTCGGGTCATGGCCTGCCCCACAGGTTGTCAGTCACCCTCACTCCCGACCGTTCTCGGCAGGTGGAGGGTGGCTCAGGCCCAAGGCAGCTCTTTGCAGGCTCTTCGGAGTCCGATGACGACTCCTCCCTGTTCTCCAGGCAGGTCGACCTGGAGTCCTCCGGGGCCAGTCACTGGACGATAGCCCATCGTCCTTCATGGGTCTGCTTCGGCTCATCTCGGAGTCCACTGGGATGCAGCTCGAGCCCATGTCCAAACGGGCCAAGTATCCCCTGATGGAGATACTGGACCGAGGGGATTCACCCACGGAGGCCTTCCCTGTGGCTGAGGTCATTGTCGGCCCAGCCTTGGAGCTTTGGCAGCGGCCTGCTTCCTGTCCTGAGCCCTCGGCCAGGATGGCCAGGAAGTATGTGGTCCCTACCGACTCTTTGCCCGGTTTCTCGAAGCACCCCTTTGCCGAGGGGTTAGTCACCAATAGCGTCTTCCGGCGTTTCGGAAATGCTCGGGACGTGGACATGCCCCCAGACAAAGAGTCCAAAAAGTTGGACTATGCCGGGCGCAAGGTGTACGCTGCGTCCTCCCTCGGCCTCCGACAGGCCAGCTCGGCCGTGCTGATGGCACACTTCTCCCACGCCCTCATGGGCTCCCTGGATGAGGTTGTCCCTCATCTCCCGGCCGACCTGCAGACCATGGTCCGTCAGGTGTGGGACCAGGGTAGGGCAGTGGCGAAGCAGCAGCTTCAGACTGCTCTGGACATAGGTGATTCCTGTGCCAGGTCAGTAGCGGCCGCGGTGGCCATGCGCCTCAGGTGGCTGAGGATATCCACCTTCATGGCGGATACCCAGCACAAGTTGGTGGACGTCCCCTTCTTGGGGACTGACCTCTTCAGCCTTGGAGTGGAGGGACACCTCCAGCGGATCGAAAAGTCCAACGCCACTCTGGACTCGGTCACCTCCGCCCAGAGGGACAAAAGCCGCCGTCAACAACAGCATAAGTCCTTTCGTCCTTCGGCCCCTGCAGCACGACCGGCCCAACAGCACCAGCAACAGGGCCAGCAGGCTCGTGCTTGGCATCCCAAACCCAAGCCGGCGGCTTCCTCCAACAGGAAGCAAGGAAGTAAAGGCCCAGGAGGTCCTTTGGCCGATTCCTCCTCCAAGCCTGCCCAATGGCGGGTTGAGGGGTGTCGCCCCAACCTCGTCACCTGGGTCCTCCGGGGGACGGCCCGCTACCTCCTTTCTGCCTGGTCCGCCATCACCATGGACTGTTGGAGGTGGTAGGAAAGGGCCTGCCTCTAGAATTGAGCAGACCCTCCTTTCGAATAGCCGCCTGGGGCCTGAGTCCGGTTCGCCTGTCAGCCCGCTGAGCCGAGATTGCCCTGCTGCCTCGAGAAGGAGGTGATCAGGAAGGTGGCGGATCCTCCTCCAGACCTGGGGTTTGTGTCCAGGTATTTCCTGGTCCCAAAACGAACGGGGGGCTGGCGCCCCATTCTCGACCTGCACCACCTGAACAGGTTCCTAAGGTCTCGGACCTTCAGGATGGTCACTCTGGTTCAGATAATCCCATCCTTGGAACGAGGCGTGTGGTTCTGTTCCCTGGACCTCCAGAACGCGTTCTTTCATGTCCCGATCCGTCCGTCTCATCAGAGATTTCTCCACTTCAGAGTGGAGGGATCCCTCTACGAGTTCTGGGCCATGCCCTTCGGCCTCTCTCTAGCTCCCAGGGTCTTCACCAAATGCATGGCAGTAGTGACAGCATTCCTGTGGCGCCGAAGGGTCCGGGTGTACCCCTGTCTGGACGACTGGCTGATTGCAGCCCCCTCCAGAGCGGAGGTGGAGCGGTCCAGAGATCTGGCCCTCCAGGTTTGCTCTCAGATTGGCCTCCTCATCAACGAGGCCAAGTCGGAACTCGTGCCGAAGCAGGTGATACTCTTCATCGGGGCAGAGCTCGACTCTCTTCGAGCCAGAGCTCAGCTCCCGGCGGACAGGGCCGAGGTTATTACCTCCTTTGCCCAATCATTTCTGGTTGGGCAATCGCGCCCTGCCCAGGACTTCCTGCGCCTCCTGGGCCTCATGGCGGCCTGCACCAGCGTGGTCCGTTGGGCCCGTTGGTACACGCGTCCCCTTCAGTAGGGACTGGCCAGCCAGTGGTCACAACGCTGCGATCCGTTGGACCAGCCCGTGACAGTGACCCAGGAGATGTGGAACGCTCTCCAGTGGTGGACCATTCTGGCACATCTGCAGAAGGGCATCCCGTTCGTCCGCTCCGAGCCGACGGTCTCTCTATTGACCGATGCATCTCTGATGGGTTGGGGTGCCCATCTGGGGGAGCACAGAGCGCACGGCCTCTGGTCCCCTTGGGAGTCCCGATGCCATATCAACCTGCTGGAGCTCCCAGCGGTCCGTCTAGCTCTCACCACCTTCGCTCTGTTTCTACGGGGTTAAGTGATTCAGGTCCAGACGGACAATACCATGACCATGTACTACCTAAACCGCCAGGGCGGGATGCGCTCCATGCTGTTATGCAAGGAAGCGCTCCGCATATGGTCCCTCGTGCGCAGCCTGGAGGCGGATCTCCTAGCCATTCACGTGGCAGGAGCCTCCAACACCCTGGCTGATGCCCTAAGCCGGATAGGGGCTGCGTCTCACGAGTGGTCTCTCCTGCTGGAGGTAGTACAAGATCTCTTCTCCCATTGGGGCACGCCTCAGGCGGACCTGTTTGCCTCCAGGGAGAATGTGAAGCTGAGACTGTTCCATGCTCACCCCCCTCAGCAGGGCTCGCTGCAGTGGGATGCCTTCTTGAGGCTGTGGACCCCGGGCCTCTTCTACGCCTTTCCCCCATTTCTCTTGATCCACAAGGTGCTTCTCAAGGCGAGGAGGGACAAGATGCAGGTGATTCTGGTAGCCCCAGACTGGCCCCACCAGTTCTGGTATCCAGATCTCCTCAGTCTCAGCTCCAGGCTCCCAAGGCGGCTTCCAGCCTGCCCGGACCTGATCTCAGTCAATCAGGGGAAGGTATTCCATCCGGACCTTCAATCCCTGCACCTGACGGCCTGGTTCCTGAGCGGCTAGAGTTCCAGGCCTTGGGTCTTTCCGACGAGGTCCTCAATGTTGAGGCGTCCCGTAAGGAGTCAACGAGGAAATGCTATGCCTTCAAATGGAAGAGATTCTCCATTTGGTGTCAGGGGAAGGGCTTGGACCCTTCCGCCTGTTCCTTGGCAAGCATTCTGGACTACCTGTGGTCCCTTTCTCAGCAAGGGCTTTGTTCGACGACCCTTAAGGTGCACCTGGCAGCGATCTCTGCTTACCGGGCGTGGGCCGGAATGCAGTCGGTGGTGCAGGAAAAGGTGGTCTGGTGCTTTTTCAAAGGCCTTGATCACATTTCCCCTCCGGTGCAAGAACCTCCACCTCCATGGGATCTACTGCTGGTATTGGCCAAGCTCATGGGCAAGCCATTCGAACCAATGCACAGGTGTGATATCTCCCATCTGTCATGGAAGACCGCCTTCTTGGTGGCTATAACGTCAGCCAGAAGGATGGGAGAGCTCCAGGTGCTTTCCATCGAGTCTCCTTACCTGGTCTTCCACAGGGACAAGGTTGTCCTGCGCCCCCACCCGAAGTTCCTTCCGAAGGTGGTGTCGGAGTTTCACCTTAACCAGGTGTTGACTCTGCCAGTGTTCTACCCCAATCACACCTCGGAGGCCGAATATAGGCTCCATACTTTGGACCCTAGAAGAGCGCTCGCTTACTATAAGGAGCGGACGGCTGAAGTTCGGGGAGAGGTTCGTCAGCTGTTTGTCACCTATACTGAAGCCGCACCTGGCAGACCTGCAGCCAAGCGGACGATAAGCACTTGGGTCACCTCCTGCATAGATGTCTGGTATAGGTTGGCGGGCAAGGAGCCTCCCAGAAGGATAAGAGCTCATTCTACCCGCCATACCGCTGCATCGGTAGCTGCTTCCAGGGACGTCCTTATCCAGGATATCTGCAGGGCTGCGACCTGGAATTCGGCACATACCTTCATTACCCACTACCACATCGACCTTGAGTCATGCTGGGATGTTGGTTTTGGGGCCTCGGTTCTCCAGTCCTTATTTCCCAAGTAAGTATCGGGGGTGTGTGCCTTGCCTCCTTCCTCCCGGAGAACTGCTAGGAGTCTGCCAGAAAGTGTGGATGAACAACATATCCATGTCCCTAGAAATACAGGTTACTCACCTGTAACAGGAGTTCTAGGAATGGTATATGTTGTTCATCCACACGACCCACCCGACCTCCCCGGCTTCGACGCACAACCTGGCTTCCAGCGGGCTAGATCTAGCGTCATGGGGCGGAGCCGAGAGTTTTACCACCCGGGTGGGTGGGAGGAGCCAGCTTGAAGACCTTCCGGCAAGATTTAAAGCAGCAAGGAACCTGCCAGAAAGTGTAGATGAACAACATATACCATTCCTAGAACTCCTGTTACAGGTGAGTAACCTGCATTTTCCCTTTCCCCATACACCAAGCCAAATCTACTTTCAAGTTCTAATATACCTGAGTGCAATTTGTACATAACTAGGTAGTTTACGCTCTGCTGGGTTCCATTTCCCCCTCCCTCGTGCTTCAAAGAAAGGTGTGCCCCATAGCTGCATACAGACCTGCCCAATCCCTGATGTCTGCGTTATTAAAGGGAATAGAAAACTAAAGAAAAAATTACCAAATAAATATACATTAGGCTGTAGCATATTTAAATCTCCTTCTTTTCTTATTCTGTATGTGTGATTCCGTTTAACTGGATTTAACCTACTACCCCATAGGAAGTGAAAAAATAAACCTAAAACTTTTGTGTGCATATAATATGGTAATGGAAGTACATGAGATAAATACAAAAAAATAGGTGCTATATATGCTCGAAGAAGATACACTTTCTTTTTTTTGGACATCTTCCAAGACAACCAAGCTTGAACTTTACTTTGAGCTTTGTCATAAACTTCATTCCAATTATGGGACTCTGACTCCTTTGTGCCAAAGTAAACACCTAGAATTTTCACTTGGTCTTTTGTCATCAGAATTGGAAAATTCCTGATATCTATACTGTCCCCTAAAATCAAAACTTTACTTTTATTCATGTTAATTTTAATACCTGTGGTATGATAAGCTGTTTGTATTATAGATAGGACTTCAAACCCTGACATTTCCATCTGCTACTGAAAAAACACAATCATCCGCATAAGCTGAGAATTTTGAAAAAACATATCCATTCTTGTTACTTATTGCTCTGATATCAGTGCTTTGTCCAGTTTTCCGTAATATAGGATCTAGACCAAAAACATACAATAAGGGGCTCATTGGGCAACCTTGTTTGACACCATTCTTTAAATAGATTGAGACCCTTAAAAAACCATCACCAATGGTGTAGCCTGGGCCTCTTTATATAAGACTTGAACTATCTCTATGAACCTTTGAGGGACCCCATAGTAACTTAAGACTTTCCAGAGATAATCCTGATTTACCGCATCAAAGGCAGTTTCCTGGTCCACTGTCATTAAATACCCACCTAAGTTGTTCCTTAAACTTTGCTCCACAATCTCTCTAATCAGCACTAGATTTTGTACTATATTCCTTCCCGGTATTGCACAAGTCTGTTCCTGAACAATCACTTTCTGTGCTATCTTTGCTAATCTTTTTGTAAGTATCTTAGCTAATATTTTGTAGTCAGTGTTTAATAATGTTAATGGTCTCCAATTTTTTACCTCGAGGGGATCCCCTTTTTTAAAGAGAAGAAACATTATTCCCATCTGCATTGAGGGGGCCAGCCTGCCCTCTTCCCAAATGGCATTCAGAAGTACCTCAAGACAAGAAAGCAAACTCTCACTATAATGCTTGTAGAAGTCATTAGGTATCCCATCCCGTCCCGGAGTTGATTTAGCAGATAACTGTGAGATAGCTTCCTGAATATCCAACCCAGAAATGGGAGCAACTAAACTCATTTGTTCCTCTCTACTTAAAGCCGGTATCTCAAATTCCATAATCCAATCATGATCTTCCTTCCTGTTCCTCTGAAAAGTGTCCACCATATGCTGTTGTATAATGAGCATAATATCTTGATTATGAGTTTGTATAGATCCCTGTTTGTCTTGAAGGTTACTCAACGTCCTCTTTTCTACCCCGTATAAACTACCCTCATAAGGATTTACCTCTTTCTTTGTACCTTGTGTTCTATATTTCTGATGAATAGCCATTTTCCGAACCGATTTTTCCAAATATTGCCTCATCTGATTTCTTATAGTTAGCATCCGTTCCCTTTTGCCCTCATCAAACCCTACTTGGGCTAAAATTTGCAGATATCGTGCCCGTAGGCCAAGATACTTAATATAGTCATCCTTTGCTTTCTTTTCCGTATACGTGCCATACCAGTCTTGTAAATCTTTTTATGTCTTCCCACCATTCTATCAGACTCGTATACAAAAAACATGTATCTTTTCTTGCCTGAAGTATCTGTCTCACACCTTTTTCTATCATAGCGTCCTGCAAAAAAGATTTGTTTATTTTCCAACATTCTTTCCCAATCCTTAATCTTTGTCTTTCTCCCAAACTTAGAACTACCACCAGATGGTCAGAGGTTACCAAAGGTCGTACTTCCACTGCCTGACAAGTCAGTCTAGCTGATACTAGCCACAAATCTATTCTAGTTGACAATCTCCCTTTGAAGAAAGCATGACTTGGTTCTTTGTGTAGAATGTCATGCACATCTTTTATATAATTTCTATTCATTACTGATAACAAAGAATTAGTATCACTAAAAACTTTCCTTGTATTTCTCCCCTAATCTCTGTGTGACAACCCACAGTTAAAATCCCCCCCATAATACTAATTTTGAAGTGTTTAAATAAGGTTCAACTCGTCTAAACATCTCAGATCGTTCTGCTTTAGTCTGCAATGCATAAATATTTATAACTCGAAAAACTTCTTGTTTTAACACTACATCCATAATCATCACTCTTCCTGATATCAAGTCATACACATGTAATACTTGAACTTCTCCTTTAAAGAGTACCCCAATCCCTGAACACCTGTCATCTCCTATTGACCAATATGAAACCCCCCACCTCCAATCTTTCTGTGCTCTTTGTACCTCAGATAATGAGTGTAGCCTGGTGTGTTGTAACAGGATCACATCGTCCTTCCCAAAACTAAGGCTCAAAAAAGTACTCTGTCTCCTTTCATAAGCCTTAATGCTATTAAAATTAATAGTACAGAGAGATATAGCCATCACCACTTTGTATATAGCAAAGATTAGAAAAAATCCAGAACCCATCATCTTTTCTTTTTCCTTTTCCTAGTTTTCTGTTTTTCCGGTAAACTAGACTCAGAAATTCCCTCTGCTTGAGAGGATGTTACAGAGGACAAATCAGATTCACCACCATTCTCTTCCATCCCCTCTTCAAATAACAAAGCATAGGAGTTTTGGGCCGTCACTTCCTCCGCTGGTTTAGTTTGTTTTGAAGCAGTATCAATCAACTTTCCTGCCTTAGATCCAGTTACCCTTTGAAAGTCCACCTCTAACTGTACGGGGAAGGGGCATAGAAGTACCTTCTCTTCCTTCCTTTTCTATCTGATCCGACTCCTGTACTTTCTCTACCTCTACCGTCCCTCCTCTCACCAGAACACCCCCTCCCTTTTCCGGACTGTTTTGTATTACTCCCTCCCGGTCCTGCACCACAACACTCTCTATTACCGTAGGATGCCCTGTTCTCCTAGAAACTCTTAGAGGTAGTGGAGCACTAATGGG
Source organism: Neoceratodus forsteri (assembly GCA_016271365.2). Lineage (NCBI taxonomy): Eukaryota > Metazoa > Chordata > Ceratodontiformes > Ceratodontidae > Neoceratodus > Neoceratodus forsteri. Next base: position 1,447,079,071 of record CM057453.1, on the reverse strand, counting down.
ACCCTTTGTGAGTAATTCAACCAACCTCATTTTTTCTTTTTGTGCTGTGGCTACATACACATCTTGCTCTGCCCTTACTGAACTGTCTACATTATTATGGGAGGCCCATGGGCAGGAGTGAAAAGAGTGTCCTTTCTCCTCACATAAGTTACATCGTAACGGTTGCCGGCAGTGAGCCCCTACATGCCCTAGAGCCCCACACAAGCCACATTTTTGCTTATCACAGACACTGCTTAAATGGCCCACATCACCACATTTAAAACAAGCCCTTGGTTGTCCAGGATAAAAAATAACCCCCCTATCCCTGCCCAAAAAAAAAAAAAAACAGTTAGGCAGATGCTTAGTTTGACCATTTACCAAGTTCAATACTATTTGGAATTTCCATCCCCCCGTCCATAGCTGCTCTTCATCCAAAATTGGTTCAGGAGGGCCTCGAACCGTACAGTGATGTTGTAACCAATAAGTAATATCAGCTACATTTACTCCTTCATTCCTGAAAGCACTGTTATTTTTTTTGTTAAGGCTTTCGTTAGTGGAATCGCCAAAAAAGGCCTCCATAAAGGTGAAAGTTTCATTAAACGATACTGTTTCCAAAATCTTTCTAACCCAGTTGGATGTTTAAAACTAACATCAAAAATTACATCACCCGGCACATGTATTAGAGCATAAATTTCATAAGCATAAAATTTCATGCTGTCTTTTAACAAATTCCTACCCACAAACTTTCTATATGGAAGAGCATCTATTTCACCCCTATATTTTAAACGCACTGCATTCCGTCTTTCTGCAGGTTCTAAAATTAGGCCCTTCTCAGCCGGAAATAAATGTTCTGCCACTTTCCCATGCCATGCTTTATCCGAAATTTCCCCCATAGAAACACTTTTAGTAACATTCATAGGGGTAGATCCCTGATGTGCCTTCCCATGCATCATATTAGCCCCTGCTACCAAGTCCACTGAGTCTTCTTTTTCCCGTGCTCTAATACATTGCAATAAGGGATGAGGATCATCTCGCTGCTGTATCAGTACTTCTTCTAAAGGAGATAGTTGTCCTGGGGGTAAAGAAGGGGTTAGTTCCTGCCCAGGGAGTGGGGGGGGGATCACCAGAAACAGTAGATGGAATGTCACTATTTAGGTTTGCATCCCATCCATGCCCCAAGGGGTCTTAATCCATCCTGCAGCTTGCAGAGCTGTTTCTACCAATTGTCTGCGACATTCCTACCTGCAAGAGTTCTTGTCTTTGCCTAGGCCCATCCATTGCTTTTTCCTGAAAAGTCCTGTTTTTTCCCCTTTCTTTAAATGGTCTGTTAGAGCCTCCTACAGAAGACCCTATCGTGAAAGTTACTGTAGGTAAGACAACATCAGCAGTAATCCCAGTACCTGCACCTATCGTTTGTTCCAGAGTCATTGGAAAGTTTTCCTCAGTTTCCCCCGCAGCCCCCCTCCTGCAGATCCAAAACCGCCTCTTCCCCTGCTTCAAAATTCACCTCTGACGCTTCCAATAGGTCTACAATTACTCCCTTGTCTTCTCGATTCACTCTGTCTTCCCTGTCGGCATCTCCGTCTTCCGTCATCACTCCTTCGGTTTGCATTGCCGCTTCCGCTTCCTGTACCACCTCTGAGATGTTCCTAAGATCCAGTTCATCCTGCAAACTCTTCCTCGCCTCCCGATATTGATGTTCCGCCTCGTCGAGTTTGGACCTCAAAACTTGTTCCAAATCCTGCTTCCGAACCTCGCTGATATGACCCATAGCCGGGTCCTGGAGAAACGCGTTTCCCGACATATCCTCCTCATTCAGAGCTTCTTCTGCCAGACAAAAATCCTGCTGCTGATCTTCTTCCACCTGAGTCTCCATCACAAAAATTAAGAAGCTAAGGAGGAGACCCACTCCTTAGCCTCCCACACATCCTCCTCTGCCGAAACTCCAAACGCTACTAAGCAGTACCGCCGCTCAGCCACACAGCGCCCTCTGCCTCTGCAGAGAAGGGGAATTTCCCCGGTGTCCAGGCCAAATTTCCTTCATTCACTATAAATACCAACAGCTTAATCTGGTTCAAGATCAGTTGGCATTCATCTGTATCCTCTTCCTCCGGGTCGTGCCTGAAAAATAGGCAGGATTTGTCTAGTGCACTTACCCGGTCGATGAAAACTAAATAAATAAATAAATCCCGAGTCCGACTCTAAGGTCCTCCAGCAGCCCATACCATCCATCATAAGCAGAGCACTAACAGTAGAAGTTTATTCTTAGGATTTGCAGGGTGGGAATCGGTGCTGATGATGTAATGTGCAGTTGGAAATTCTAATTCAACTCCCACCCTCTGTCCCTCCTACTAATGCCTGTCGAGGACTGTCTCGGGGAGTGTGGGTTGGGGGTCGGTGGTGGGGGGTCTCTCCGAGTCGAGAGTCCCATCCCACTAGAATAGAACAGTGGGTGGGTGAGTGTGTGTATGGGAGAGGGGTAAAGTAGAACCCACCTGCCTTGCTGCATTTACTTCCAAGACAAGTAAATAAATGTGAGTGTGACACTGCTCTGCCTGATGTGTGTGGAGGACTCTGTTTTATGTATTCTTGATAAATGCTGCCACCAAATGTTTAAGCAAAATGTTGCTGCCTTGATGATGTTCAGTTATTCAGTGTGTGTGATGATCTATTCATTTTCAATGTGGATGTCACTAACTACTAATTATTTGCATTGTTGCATAAGAATTATTATGTGCTGCTGTGGTGGTAGCTCAGTCTATATACAGACTAGCTGTTTGTCTTAGCTTATCTGTCACTGGATGTCAGAGTAGACAGTGTACTACAGTGAGTGTATTAGTGAAATTATTAGTAAAGTTTGCTGCAGCAGAAATAAAATGCTGCTTGCAAAACACAGAGACAATATCATGCAAAAGATGCAGATTATGATGTGCATGATTGTGTGTGTATGATGATGTTATGTGTATTAACTAGACCTAGTAGTGCAGTGTGTGTGTGTGTGTGTGTGTGTGTGATTTTGTAGATTAGAGGTCTTCAAGAGTGATAGAGAAGGACTCATTTTGCTGTCTTTCTGTTGCGTTGACTAGGACGAATTGACTCTGACTCAGTCTTAATTTACAACTTTAAACTCTGTCTCTGCAGTGCATTCAGAGTCACTCACTCTGTGTGTGACCTAACTGGCTTGATTAGAGCTTTCTGCAGAAGCTGCTATGCTGTAATTGATATTTTATTTATGTGAATTTATAAATTGTGTGACCGTGTTGCTCTGTCAGTGACATTCGGTCTGTCGGTCTCAGACTGTCACTCACAGAGATGAAATGTATATTTGCCATTGCCAATCAAATCAATACCTGTCAAGTTTGCCAATAAGTAGCTCACCTGCCATCAAGTATAATAACATGGTGTTCTGTTTTTGTTGAGTCACTGTTTCTGGCTGTGTGGTATACCCCTTTAAAACAATGTGTACCTCCATGATTTTCTGCTAGGGGTGTGGCATACCCTCAAAAAATTATCTGTACCCCTGAAATATTTGGATGAGGGTACGCTGTACCTCCTGCTGCATGGTTCCAGTGGGAACACTGCTCCCAACCTTGGCGCATTATCGTTTAGCCCTACTTTGCTTCTGTTCTCCTAACTGTACTTGTTACTAGCACCCCTTTGCAACCCTCCCCACCCTTGTGCAATATCCCCTACTCCTCTATCCCTGACTTACCTACTGTCTTCTAACTGAACCCTTCCTCTGATTACTTCCTCACATGATACCACCTATACCCCCTCCTTCCACCCCCCTACCACAACCTACTGTACCATTTCAACTCTCTACTACTAATTTCCACAACCTACTGTGCTGTTGACACTCTACTACAGTCCTTCCCCAACCCCCCTTCTTCCGCCCACTGATGCTGTCCCTTTTTCCATTCCTAGTTTACCCGGTTTTCTCCAGCCTCTATCTCTTATCCCTCTCCTCCCTCCGGTCAGCTGCCACATTCCACTCCTCCTCCCTGCCCCCCTTCTCTCCTCTCCTTTTCTGCCTGGTCCTGTCCCCCGATGCAGGGTTCTCTGTGATCCTGAAGGGGTATAGATCCTGGCTTCCTCTCTTCTACCCCTCTTCCTTCACCCCACTTTCTAATCCTGACCTCATTGCAGGGTTCTCAGTATCCTGAAGGGGTACAGATTGGCTTTCTCTCTTTCCCCCCTCCCTTCTTCCCACTTTCAAATCCATCACCCACGCACCTCCCTACTTCCCTATCCTTCTCCTCCCCTCTTGTTCCTCTGCCCCCTCGTCTCTACCTCCCCCCCTTCTCTCCCCTCCCTTTCTGCCTGGTCCTGTCCCCCCTTGCAGGGTTCTCAGCACCCTGAAGGGGTTAGATCTTGGCTGTCCCTCTCTCTCCCTCTGCCTCTCTTCCTTTCCCCACCCTCCACCCCTCGCCTGTCCACTTCCCCACTTGTCTTATAACTGCTCTCCCTTGGGTATACAATAGCACTTCGAATTGTGTGCTCAGCCTACTACTTCTAGCACTTCAAATGTGTTATCCATTCTCTAACCTTTACCCTACTGGATTACCTGCTCTTGGGTTGTTGTAATGCATGATCTTACTTCGAGAAACAGCTCTTGCAGCAGGTTACACCATTAGGACTGAAGCCGGCAGGCGTCAGGACCCCACGGAATTCTTCTAGCTAGCTATCTTCAGCGGGGACCGCCCCCGACATCGGTCCCGCCCCCGACGTCAGGCGTAGTACATAAGGGGCGGTCCCGCCAGATTCTCCAGTTCTTTCCGCAATTTGACTTTGCATGTCTCACCCTTTGCTTGTTTCCTAGCGCAACGCCGTTAAGTTCTTCCTTTGGGAAAAGTTCGCTTTTTCGGCTCTTTTGCTGTCTGATGTCCTCTCCAACCTCCGTTGAAGGCCATCCTTTGAAGTGCGCCTGTGGGAAGCAAATCCCGTTTAAGGATCCGCATTCGGCCTGCATCCGGTGCCTGGGCCCAGACCACGACACCCAGTCCTGCTCTTTTTGCCAGGGGTTCAACAGCTGGACCCAGATCCATCGCCAGAAGGCCCTCCAGGTGTTCCTGCTTGAAGAAAAAATCAGGGCCATGGACGCAGCCTCCAAGGGGGAATCCTCAGAGAAGGCCCGGAGACACCCCGAGAAGCACAGGGAGAGAGTTAGATCCAAGTCCCCGTCTAGGGCCCTGACTCCCTTAGCTCCGGCTCCCGGTCCGACCGCTCTCCTTCCCGGGCCCATTCTCAGCCTCCTCCTGCAGCGGTGAAGACCCCTTCGGGCTCCTCTTCTGTCTCACAGGCCAAGACCTCCAGGTCTTCCTCATCTTCCTCTTCTAAGGCCCTGGCTAGGTCGGGGGACCGTCATCACCACCATAAGTCTGGTTCCTGCCGTTCCGAACCCGACATCAGGTCTGCCTCCTTGCCTCCTCCTCCCCAGAAGAAGACCAAGGAGCTTACCTCCTTAAAGAAGTCGTCGGATCGACGCCGGCCCTACACCATAGGTCCCAGGAACCGTCGACCGCCAGACGCCCGTTGCCGGTCAGGCCTACGTCTTCTGGTCGCCGGCTGGGGACCGACGTCCGCATTCGCACTTGGCTGAGAAGAGGACTCGACGCCCCACCGACGCCGGTCAGGAGATGATCAAGGAGGAGGAGGAGCTGACCCAGCCCGAGGACCAGATGGGCGAACCCGGTCCTGTCGCACTCCCCAGGGAGCCCTCTCTGGAACCTGAGACCCCAGGGGAGCCGACGACGGAACCTGACGACCGGCCAGCGGCACCCGGTCCGTCGTCGGGCCTCTCCATATCTGAGGTCAAGGAGTTGTTCACTTACTGGTGGGACACCATAAAAAGGGACGTGGTTCCCACCCCATCTCCTCTTCCTCCTCCTCCACCTGCGACCCCACTGGCCCCTGCGCCCCCTACTCCGTCTGGGGCGGCAGGCCGAGTACCTTCCCCCCAGGAGCCGGCGGATCCTCCTAGGGGGAGATCAGACAAAAGGAGACCTCCATCCAGATCATCTTCAGGGTCACCCAGCCCTAAGAGACCCAGAAGACGCCGCCTCGCCTTCGACGGAGGACACGGGATCGGAATTCTCGGAAGGATCCAGATCCCCCTCTCCTATCCACATCCCTTCTCCGGACCCACGTGAGCTTCCCAGATCTCCGGATAACCCATCGTTCTCAGAGATCATGAGGCATATCCAAGAGAACATGGGCTGGGATGCGGAAGAATTAGACCCAGAGAGACTACGCCTCGCCAGGTATCTTCGGCAGAAAGATCCTAAGCCTGTGGTGGTACCACCCTTGGTGGACACTTTTATGGACGTCACCAAGGCAGCATGGAAGCGTCCACACTCACTCCCAGCGATGCTGAAGAAAGCTGACCGCCTGTACAAGGCCCCTAGGGAGGACCAGTATCTGGCTTCACATCCTGTGGCCGACTCTCTGGTCATCACAGCCTCTCATGACCAGTCCCAGAGACCGCAACATTTGAGCACCCTGCCACCAGACCCGGAGTCCAAACAGCTGGACGCTATGGGCAGGCGCACGTATGCTTCCGCTACTTGCGCCATCAGATCCCTGAACTACTTAACCCACATGGTACAGTTCCAAAATGCCTTGTGGGAGCAGGGACTGGATCTGGCGGACAAATTGCCAGACGGTGAGCAGAAGGAGGAGATGTTGCAGCTCCTCCGTACGGGTTCGGACGTGGGAACCCAGGTGCTACGAGCCGCGTATGATTCCGCGGACTCCTCGGCCAGAGCGGCAGCTTCGGTATATGCCTCCGAGACACACTGATGGCTCCTTGTCTCCGATTCACCCGGATGTCCAGAAGAACATCCTGGACGCCTCTTTGACAGAGAAGTTCTTTTGGTGAATCTCCAGAGGGTCCTCACCAAACTCCAAGAGGCCGGGAAGGCGGTGAGATCGGTCCAGGCAATGTACCGACGCAGGCTTAGTTCCTTTCGTAGGAACCAAAGCCGTTTTCGTGGCCGGACGCAGAGACAGCAGTCCCGCACCGGACCACAACAGAGGGACTCTGTTTCTTGTAGAGCCCAGGGAAAGTTGCCCATGGGTCGAAGTCAGCGCCCAGCTAAGCCGGCTCAGCCCGCGGGCCCTTCCGCCGCCACAGCATGACTCCTTCCTGCCCCGCCTCAGGATCAACGGGACATCAAGGTCGGGGTCGATTATGGATCACCCAGAGGGTGGTAGTCCATAACCACCGACAGGTGGGTCCTTCAGTTGGTCAAAAGAGGCCACTTTATAGAATTCGCAGACAAGCCACCCTCGAGGCCTCCTCTGCTCTCCTGTTACTGGTCAGCACAAATTGCTTATCAGGCAAGAAAACTCAGCTCCTGCAGAAGGAGCGTGGAGTATGTTCCAGAGAACCAGATAGATCCGGATACTATTCCACTTCTTTCTGGTTCCGAAGAAAACAGGGACCTCCGTCCAATCTTGGACCTCAGCGACCTAAATACATCGGTCGCCTACAAACGATCGCATGGTGACCCTTCCGGTCTCATCCCCATGCTAAAGCAGGATGCCTCTTAGCGCCCCTAGACATGCAGGACGCCACCTGCACAGTCTCAGGTCACACAGGAGGTTCCTGCGCTCGAATTTCTCGGCCACCATTTTCAGTTCCGAGCTCTTCCGTTCGGGCTGTCATCGGCCCCCAGGGTCTTTACCAAGTGTATGGCAGTTGTGGCAACGTCTTTAAGGAGACAGGGCCACTATGTGTTCCCGTACTTGGACGATTGGCTTCTCTTGGCCGCCTCCAGAGAGGCATTGTTGCTGGCTATCCAGAGCACCCAGGCTCTGTTCCAGTCTCTGGGCATCCTAATCAATTACGAGAAGTCTCTTCCTCGTACTGTCACAGAAGCTGCAGTTCATAGGCGCAGTTCTGGACACCGTCCAAGGGAAAGCTTTTCTTCCTGACGAAAGAGCGGAACGCATCAGATCCCTCATCAGGGACCTTTCGGCAAAGAAGACTGTCCCCGCCAGGTTGGTCCTTCACTTGCTCGGACACATCGCTGCGGCCATTCCAACCGTCCCTTTGGCAAGGCTCCACATGCGGGTAACTCAGTGGATGCTCAAGGTGCAGTGGGACCAAAGGCAAGACCACATGCAGCAGCCGGTCAGAATCACGAATGCTGTAATCCGAGACTGGCAGTGGTGGCTAGACCCAGGAACACTGTCGGCGGCCGTTCCGTTCACAGCGCCATCCCCGGAGGTGATTCTTTCCACGGATGCCTCAGGGCTGGGGTGGGGAGCACACCTGAACGGGGTGAGGTCCCAGGGAACGTGGACCCCTCAAGAAGCTCATCTCCACATCAACATTCTGGAGATGAGGGCGGTCCTTTACGCCTTGCAGGCCTTTCAGTCAGAGATCCCGCGGAATACTCTTATGGTTCAAACAGACAATACGGCAGTGATGTATTACCTCAACAAACAAGGAGACGCACACTCTTACCCCCTTTGCAGGGAAGCGATGAGAGTGTGGGATTGGGTAATCCGACACGGCGCGAGCCTGATTGCAGTTCACGTTCCCGGAGTGGACAACACAATCGCAGACGGCCTGAGTCGTTCCCAGGCCAGAGTTCACGAGTGGGAACTTCTTCATGAGGTAGCAGAGGATCTGTTTCTTCGATGGGGCACTCCAGAACTGGACTTATTCGCTTCCCCATCCAATGCAAAACTGTCCAATTTTTGCTCGCTAGATCCAGGGCCTGGTGTTTTCTGGCGAGACGCATTGTCCCTCTCCTGGGCGGACAGATTCCTCTACGCCTTCCCTCCCTTCCCGTTGATCCAGAGAGTTCTTCTTAAACTGCGTGGGGAGCATGCAACAATGATCCTGGTAGCCCCATTCTGGCCCAGACAGATTTGGTTCCCCTTGCTAACGCAGCTGTTCCAGGAACCTCCAATCCCGTTGCCTTTCAGCTCCCATCTCTTGTCTCAGGAGGAAGGTTCTCTAGTCCACCTGGACTTACGCTCACTGAACCTGCATGCATGGCTCCTAGAGACATAGCCATTTGGCGACACGGGGTCTCGCAAGAGGTGGCGGAAGTTCTTTCTGCTGCCAGAAAGCCGGCAACACATGCGACATACGCCATGAAATGGTGCCACTTTTGCTTGTGGTCGCAAGCACGCGGCCTTTCCCCTCTAGGATGCCCGGTGAAAGTGGTGCTGGAATACCTGCTTTTCCTATTCCATTCGGGTCTTGCTTACCCTCTATTAAGGTGCACTCTGCGCGATTTCTGCTTACTGCCTCGGGGACAGCGACAGTGGCACAGCTTGATGCCTCTCGAGATTTCCTGAGAGGGTGTTACACTTTAGGCCACCCATTAAGGATCCAGTTCCTCCATGGGACTTACTTTTTGTCCTGGAACAACTCACGCTTCCCCCCTTTGAACCTGCCACGGATTACGAGTTGCGTTTTCTGTGGTGGAAAACGTTATTTTTGGTTGCTGTCACGTCAGCAAGGAGAGTTTCCGAGCTCCACGCTCTCATGTGTAAGGAGCCTTATTTAATTTTCCACCAGGACAGAGTATCTCTAAGGACCAATCCTAAGTTTTTGCCTAAGGTGGTCTCTGCCCTCACTCTCAACCAGGACATCGATTTACCTGTATATTTTCCTAAATATTCCAATAGAGGAGAGGCATTGCTTCACACCCTGGATGTTCACCGCTGTCTAAGGTATTACCTGAATAGAACTAAACAGCTTCGCAAGTCGGAGCAACTATTCGTTTCCTTTGCTGAGAGGATGTTGGGCCAACCAGTTTCAAAGCAGTCTCTTTTCGCTGGCTTGTCCAGTGTATCTCATTTTGCTACAACAGCAAACAGAAGCCCCTCCTGGGTACAGTCCGGGGCCATTCGACAAGGGGGGTGGCTACCTCGTTTGCAGCACTTCTAACGTCTCCACCTCTGCCATTTGTGCTGCAGCTACTTGGAGCTCTGTGCACACATTCATTAGGCACTATAGCCTGGATATTGCATCACGGCGGAGAGCCGGGTTCGGCCTGGCCGTGCTACAGGGTCTCCTGTCCTAGAGTCAGGACTTGTCAAAGATCTTTCCTAGTTTCCTCCTCCCAGAATGCTTACAGGCGCTATTGCTTGGAAATCAGTCCTAATGGGGGGAGGGCTAAGCAGGGAGAAGGGGTACCGGAAGTGGAAATCACAGCAGAGAGAGTGAGGGAATCCCTCAGCTCCCTTAAGACAGAGAAAGCACCGGGGCCGGATAAATTACATCCCAGAGTGCTGAAAGAACTTGCAGATGTCCTGGCAAAATCCCTGGCAGAGCTTTTCACCATCTCTGTGAGGACAGGGTGGGTGCCCCAAGACTGGAAGGTGGCGCATATAGTGCCTATCCACAAGGGGGGATCAAGGGAGGTGGCAGGGAACTACAGGCCTGTCAGCCTGACATCGGTGGTGGGCAAGGTGATGGAGGGCATTGTCAAGGAGAGGCTAGGGGGGGACCTGGATAAGTCAGGGTGCCTGGACGATAGACAGCATGGATTCATCCTGGGAAATCGTGTCAGACAAACCTGGTGGAGTTCTATGACTGGGTGACAAGTGCCTTGGACCTGGTAGACCAGTGGATGTCCCTTTCTAGACTTCAGCAAGGCATTTGACTCTGTTCCTCACGTGGGTCTGTTGGATAAGCTGGGAGAAATGGGGTGGGGAACCAGATGATCAGATGGATAGGCAATTGGCTCCAGGACCGGACCCAGAGGGTCGAGTTGGTGGGATAGTCTCATCCCCAAGGAGGGTCATTAGTGGGGTCCCAGGATCAGTCCTTGGGCCCCTTCTGTTCAACCTACGTGTCTGACATAGGACAGGGAATCAGGAGTGAGATGAGTCTCTTTGCAGATGACTCGAAACTGGGGGCGGTGGTGGATGGGGAGGAGGGAAGGGTGGCCCTACAGGGGGACCTGGAGGCTCTGGAGAGATGGTCTAGAAAGTGGAAGCTGAGGTTCAATGCAGGGAAATGCAAGGTACTCCACCTGGGGGCCAGAAACCCAGGCCAAGTGTACACCGTGGGGGAAATGCTACAAGTCTCGATGGCTGAGAGGGACCTGGGGGTGGTGGTGGATGTCAAGATGAACAACTCTGAGACTTGTAGGAGGGCAGCAGCCAAGGCCAACAGGATGCTGGGATGCATCGCTAGGGGATCACCTCCAGAAGGAGGGAAGTGATACTCCCTCTGTATAACTGCTTGGTGAGGCCGCACCTTGAGTACTGCGTGCAGTTTTGGAGGCCACACTTAAAGCGGGACATTAACCTCCTGGAGAGGGTCCAGAGGAGGGCAGCCAAAATGATTTGGGGCTTGGGGACAGGACCTATGAGAGAGGCTCGAAGAGCTAAATATGTACACATTGGAAGAGAGAAGGACCGGGGGACATGATAGAGGTCTTTAGGTACATGAAGAGGATAAATAGGGAGGAACAGTCGGGGTGCTTCAAGGAAGGAGGAAGGGCCACTAGAGGCATGGCTGGAAGCTGGAGGGGAAGATTCAGGGGAGAAAGGAGGAGGTGCTACTTCACTGAGAGGGTGGTGGAGCCATGGAATGCACTGCCTAGGGGCTAGTGGAGGCAGAGACAGTGGAGGGGTTCAAGAGGGGTGGGACAGGTACAGGGAAGGGTTCTGGAAGCAAAATCCAATGCAGCAAGAATATCCGGAACTGGGAAGGGAGAAGCCAGAGAAGGCGAGAGGGACAGCAAGGTCAGCACCCAGGTTGGGGACTGACCAAACGAGCAGACACGAAAGACCGTTAGGCCTATTCTGCTGGCATTTTAGTATGTTAGTATGTTAGTAATGGTGTAACCTGCTGCAAGAGCTGTTTCTCGAAGCAAGATAGTACAGTTACGTAAGAACTTACCGTAACAGTAGATCTTCGAGAACAGCTCTTGCAGCAGGTACCTTCCCGCCCACCACTCCCCCTTGGAGGAGACATGGCTTACTGAACCTTGGGCAGGGGCTTACACCCTTTGTCTTTTGATGACGGATCCTCGGTCTCCCATTCTGATGTCATTCTGTGGCCGGAAGTCTCCGGCGGGAGAACTGGGGAATCTGTCAGGACCGCCCCTTATGTACTACGCCTGACGTTGGGGGCGGGACCGACGGGGGCGGTCCCCGCTGAAGATAGCTAGCTAGAAGAATTCCGTGGAGTCCTAACGCCTGCCGGCTTCAGTCCTAATGGTGTAACCTGCTGCAAGAGCTGTTCTCAAAGATCTACTGTTACGGTAAGTTCTTACGTAACTGTACTTTATATCCGAACATGGTTTTGTTTACCCTGGCCGGTTGGACTGGGTTATTTCTGCTCTGTAATTGTACTACACTGTTTTGTTTTAGTAATTGTACTTGCATTGCTCTGTTATTGCTATGTGTTTGCCTGTTCTCCCAAGTCTTGTACCCCCCAATACAGGACACTTCTGGAAATGAGCTGTTTACAGCTTATGTTGTCTTTCCTGGTGAAACATTTTCCAAATAAATAAAAATAAAGTAAGAAATCAGCCTTAAGACTGGAAATTGTGGCTTCTCAGTCTGCTTCCCCCTCTATTAAAAATTCAGAAGAGGGATCCTCCTCTCATCAAAAGTCTAAAGACAGGTCCTCCAAGGACCCCATAGAAAGTAAGTCTGATAAAAATAATTATCAAACCAAACCAAAAAGATATTCATAGCATATTCCAGATTCAGGGCGTGCTAAAAAACAAAAAGAAAAACATATCACTGCTCCTCCCACTGAAAAGCAAAGGGAGATGCCAGTGTTACAACAAGATATAATCTCTGCAGAGGACATGGCAAAGGCTTGGCCACTATACCACTATATAAAACTTTTCAGGCTGTGGGCTCTCTTCTGGGTGCCCCAGCTGGTCCTGCTACACCTATCCCCACTGACCCTGGTCTCTGCCCAGGCATCTTCTTTGAGGGAGGTGAAAATGAAGAGGAGAGTGAGTCTGATGAAACTCCTGACCAAGAATTTGCCTCTCTTTCCTATGGCTAGGAGGATTTTTCCTCTCATTTGACCTTTGTCCAGCACATGGTGGACACTCTTGACCTTTCTGTTCAAGAGTTCACTGGGGAGGCAGAGTTTTTAGATATGATGGGTCTCCCTCTTCCTAGAAAGCTGCTCCTTGCAGCTTGTGACAAAGTAAAGGTGCCTCTTTCTTCCCAGTCTCCAGAAAAAGAATGCAAAAAACTGGATACTGTGGGTCAGAAATCTTACACCACAGCCTCACTGCTTCTTCGCTTCTGTACTTACATAGCGTACACAGCTCAGTGTCAGAAGGCTCTCTGGAGCGCTGTTCTGGCTATCAGCCAGCAAGTCCCAGATAAAGTGGCTCAGGAATTGGCAGAAACTGTTAAAACTGCTTTAGAAGCCTCACAATACCAGTTCCATATGGCAGTAGATGCCAGTGACACTGCCTTCAGGGTTATGGCTCAGGCCATTTCTCTCAGGAGGTTTTCCTTGTTCAGGACTGCTAATTTCTCCCAGGACACCCAAACAAAAGCTATGGTTTTCCCCTGTGAGAATAATTTTCTTTTTGGGGACAAAACAGACATACATGAAAGACGTAGAGGAATTCAAAACCACCTATCAGAGTAATGCAGCTAAAGAAAAACCCTCTACTTCCTACAAGCCCCAAAGAAGGGGCAGAGGTAGGGGTTACTGTCCCATGGCCTTCTACCCTATGCCAATGCCCGTGCCCTTGGATTACTCTCAGATGAGAGAATTCTTTAGGGGAGAGATAGAAGGGCTCAGAAATGTACTGATCCCACACCTTCAACAAAAACTCAAGAAAAACAAAATTCCTGACTGGAAGGCCCAGGTTGCCTCCCCTCTCCCAGTAGGAGGAAGGCTGACCCAGTACCTCCATCACTGGCACCACTTCACCCGAGACAAGTGAGTGCTGGAGGTGGTGAGTCGAGGACTTACCCTGCAGTTCAAAAAATGTCCCACTTGGCAGGGCCAAAGGAGTATAAAACCACTAACTCCCACAGAGAAAATTCTGCTACAGTTAGAGGTAAAGTCCCTCCTGGCAGCAAATGCAGTGGAAGGAGTCCCTCTCTCCCAATGGGGAAAAGACCTCTATTCCAGATACTTTCTAACCCAAAAGAAAAACGAAGACTGGCGACCCATTCTAGATCTCACACACCTAAACAAGTACCTGTTTAATCCCTAATTCAAGATGGTCACCCTCTTAGTGGTGTTCCCTATTTACAACAGGGAGACTGGTTAGCGCTACCGGGTCATAATGGCATACACTTGATAGTGTACAACATTATAGATAACCCGAAACAGCGCTGTCCATGACAGCGAATGGTGCAATACCGCGTATACTGCTGTATGCGGTATTGCACCATTCACACACTCCCAGGCAGATGATAAGACCTCTGCTGGGAGTGGATTCCACCGAGCAGCTGCCGTGGCTCACTGGACTGAGCCACAGCAGCAGGAACCCAGGCACTGTGTCTGGGACCGGGTTTGATTTCTGGTCCCAAACATTTTATTTTTTTCCACTGATTGTGCGCTCCTCGAGTTGGACACCCCCGGAGTTGAGAATCTTCAGTGGGGGGGTGTGGGGGTCACAGTCCCCCATAACAGCTTCGCCCCCTACAGAAAAAAGACTTATGTCGCATGGCAATATCGCGCTGTATTGGCAGCGCGATTTTACCATGCGGCATAATGTCATGTGACATTATGACCCTGTGCCCTAGTTAGCCTCCCTAGATATGAAAGATGCCTATTTTCACATTCCTATCAGGCCCTCTCACAGAAAGTGTCTCAGATTCAGGCTGCCCTCTGGCCACTGCCAGTTTGCAGTTCTGCCATTCGGCCATTCTTCAGCCCCAGAGTTTTCACAAAGTACCTGGCAGTGGTAGCAGCCCATTCCAGAAGACAGGAGGTCTCTGTCTTCCCCTATCTGGATGACTAGCTGATAGTGGATAAATCTCCCCCAAAAGGTCAGAGATTCTCTCAGTCCCACACAACGCACCCTGGAGTCCCTGGGGTTCCTGATCAACACAGAGAAGTCCCAGTTCGAGCCAGTTCAACTCTGGAGTTCATCGGAGCAGAGCTGGGCACACAGCAAGGCAAGGCCCTGCTCACCCTGGACAGAGTAGAAAACCTCCAGACCCTGGTGCACTCATTTTTCCTGGTCCAACCAAGACCAGCCAGGCACTTCCTCAGACTTCTAGGCCACATGGCATCTAATACAGCTGTAGTGCCAGGGGCCAGGTGTCAGATGAGGGATATCCAGTACCGTCTCAGGGCCTACTGGTCTCAAAAGAGGGACTCCTTGTCAAAACTGGTTCCAGTAACAAGGACATTCTTACAAGCCCTGGATTGGTGGAAGGACAAGGACAACCTTGGAAAGAATTCCTTTCCAGCAGAGGGAACCCTCCATAGTGCTCACTATAGATGCTTCCCTCCTAGGGTGGGGTGCACACCTGGCAGAGCAGTCTGTAAGTGGTGTGAGGTCTTCCAGAGAGTCCCAGTGTCACATAAATCTCCTCGAACTCAGAGCCATATACCTGGCTATCGAAGTCTTTGCTCCCCAGCTCAAAGGTCAATTTGTCCAAGTCAGGCCAGACAACACCACTGCTATGTTCTACGTCAACACGCAGGGTGGTACAAGATCCAAAAAACTCTGCACAGAGGCCATGAAGATCTAGTCTCTTGCCTACCCTTTAGACATGCAACTCACTGCCATCCACCTGCCAGGCAAGGACAATGTGCTGCCAGACTCCCTGAGATACATCAGTCAGGACCACCACGAGTAGACCCTGAACAAACAGGTACCGGCTGTCGCAAACACACTCCACAGGTCAGGTCGCCTGCTCCCATAGTGCCAACCTAGAAGTGCAATCGTGTGAACAGGAGACAGACAGGGTAACCCTCCTGTCTGTTTTGGGTCCGAATCACCTACTATCCTTGAGTCCTGGGGGTCAAAAGTGAACCTTATGCTAGCATACCCGGTTAACAGGCTCAGATACGTACGCTCTTCGGGGGATGCAGTACAATCCTTCGCTCAGGGGCACCCAGCCAGGTTTCCAAAATGTACCCTTATGACTCAATATGGGACCTAGGTATATTATTACCTTTAGCAAGATTAGTAACACATTTCAAGCCCTTAACAGCTGTCAGACTTATACACAGGTTCAGCATTCACATGTAAAAGAACTGAGAAAAAGCACAGGCAGTATTTAAAAGAAATATTGTTTACTAAAAATTGTAAAACAGGTAAAATCAAACACAGAAAAATTATATTAATAACTTATAGTCACATAAAATAACTGGGAAGTTACAGAATACAAATACACCTACCACAAATACTTAGAATTTCTTGCCTAGCTTGATGTTACCATAATGTGCCTTCTTAAGTCCAGAGAAGTGTCTCTCTTGAGTCCAGAATAAAAAGCTCTGTTTCCTTCAGATGCCTGACCCTTTCAAAATCCTCTCCCGGCCCCCCTTGGTGAGGTCACAGTTAGATCCTCCCATAGATTTAATTTCTACTGTGGAAATCAACAGTCAGCAATTTTTAAAATATGAGTCTTTCATCAAAACATCCCCTTTGGTGTCTCCCTGCTGATTTCCTGTTTTGCTGGAGTGACCTCAGGTTTACGACTGATAAGGTTCTGTGACCAGATGGTCTCTTCCTGCAGGAATGGCCAGAGCCCTCTGTTAAGAAAACACAAAACCTTTGATCAGTTTCCCCTTAGCTTTTATAACAGCCTGCTGCTTCAATACTGTCACCTCTGGGGTCAAAGGTCAAGCTCACTTGCTGACTGGTGTGTCTTAGGCAGACCATCACATACCATTTATTTATAACACAAATATTGTACAATATGACAATAAGCA
The DNA here is from genome assembly GCA_016271365.2 of Neoceratodus forsteri. Taxonomy (NCBI): domain Eukaryota; kingdom Metazoa; phylum Chordata; order Ceratodontiformes; family Ceratodontidae; genus Neoceratodus; species Neoceratodus forsteri. The sequence continues at coordinate 1,447,062,234 of CM057453.1, read as the reverse complement.
GATGGCAAAGCGTCACACTGGCCACAGTCTTCAGGAGGTGAGATACTCCAGAGATAGATCTCTTCGCCTCCAAACATAACTACTCTGTTCTGTTGCAGGCCTCCAGCTCTGGGCTCAGTGCCAGTGGATACGCTGCCTCTGGACTGGACAGGAAGGTTCCTGTAATCTTTCCCTCCATTTCCCCTGATTCTCAGGGTCCTGCTAAAACTCAGAAACCAGACAGCAACCTTGATTCTGGGGGCTCCAGACTGGACGAGGCAGCCATTGTACACCCTTTCAATCAAATGGCCCATTTGCCTGTCTTCCACTCACGGTCTCCTGACCTTGCCTCAGACGGGGATAGCATACCCCAGCATAGTCTTTTCACCTCAAAGCTTGGTACTTGAAGAGCTAGAATTTCCTGACTCTCAGTATTCAGAGCAAGTCCTGTGAATCCTTTGTCTGGCCAAGAAACCATGTACCAAAAAGACTTATGCTTCCAAATGGAAGAGATTTTCTGGTCTAAAGACAGGCAGATTAACCCTCTGCAGGCTAGCCTGTCCTCCATACTTGACTGTTTGGTACACTTGCAAGCATCAGGCCTTAGAGCCTCATCTCTGAAGGTTCACTTGGCAGCCATTTTGGCCTACATGTGTGCTGATAAGGAGATGTCAATAATTTTTCATTCCATCTTTAAAAAATTCTTTAAAAGGCCTGCTGCGCCTTAACCCCCCAGTTAGGGAACCTGCCCCCCCCCACCGGGATTTGAACCTGTGTATAACTAAGTTGATGGAGTCTCCATTTGAGCCCATGGCTACTGCAGACTTGAAACATCTTACCTGGAAAACCATTTTCTTAGTGACAGTTACTTCAGCCAGAGGAAGTCCAGATCTGCAAAATCTTTGCACTGAACCTAACTACATTATTTCCCACAGGGATAAAGTAGTTCTCAGTACTAACAGGAAATTTCTTCCCCAAAGTAGTGTCTGAATTTCACCTTAACCAATCTATAATGCTCTCTGTCTTTTTCATAGACAAATCCAGTCCTGGTGAAACCGTGCTTCATAGCCTGGATGTCAGAAGGGCACTGGCCTACTACCTGGAGCATATCAAGCAGCTCAGGTCCTCTCACATTCAACTTGTTTCTTACCTATGGTGAGGTGGATAAAGGCAGGCCAGCCTCTAAGAGGACTACCTCTCTTTGGATAGTCTCCTGCATCCAGTTCTGTTACAGTATGGCTGACAGACAGCCACCTCAGGGCCCACTCCACCATGGGCACTGCAGCCTCGGTGGCAGCAGCAAGAGACATACCCTTGCTCAACATCTGCAAAGCAGCTACCTGGAAGACTGTACACACCTTCACAAAACACTACTGCTTGGATGTACAGTCCAGATCAGATGCCAGATTTCACACTACAGTCCTGCAGAACCTTTCCAAAGTAGGTTCTGTTCCCTTCTCCCAACTACATTGCTTTGTAGTCTGCACTAGTCAAGCATACTGAGGGATTCCTGGGGTGAAAAGGAAAAAATCACCACAGTAATGTTGTTTCTTCCAGTGGGTTCCTCAGTATGCTTGGCCTCCCACCCAGCCTCACCTCACATAACCTGACTGAGAATAGTCCTGCAATCCTTGCCTTAGACCAAATTTCTTACTGTAGAGCAATAAAATGTTCAGTGAACCACGATGTATATAGTTCACCTAGAGGCGAGTTCCATTTTTCCTTGTTTTTTTCCAATTGTTTTTCTGTAGTACTAGCATAGGTTTAGGGTTTGGAGCCTTTTGCCCCTAAGGCCACGAAATGAATCTGGCTGGAAGTACAGCAGCACCTACAGGCAGCACTCGCTTACTACAACCAGATTAGCTAATTCCTTGGCATCATTATCATAACTCCGTCTCCGGGGCAGCTGAACCCGGCTGGCATAACTGCACTAGTCAAGCATACTAAGGAATGTCCTGGAAAAAGCAATATTTCTATGGTATTTTTTTCCTACCAAACAATCTTCTCCAGCATTCTAGACATTCCTGCGTGTCACCAAACAGCTTCATCAGGGAGTAAATTTTGTGATGAACTTCAGTCAGGGTGCAACAGAGATAGCACAAATTGTGAGGTCATGCTGGCAAATTCTGCCTAGAGATAAAGAGATGAGGCCATTGGTGGGCAGGAGGCCCAGAATTTGTTTATGCAGATACAGAAATCTGAAGGATTAACTGACCAATAGTCATTTTGTGAGTGAGGATAGAAGGAAAAATGAAGGGAGAACAGGGTTCTGTACCTGTTATAACTGTAATGTATGCAGGTTTGCAGTGAGAGGGCCTAAGCTTGTGCATTCAGGTACAGGTGTGGAAGTTGGTACTAAGTTCAACATAAATTGCTGCACAAAATATGTGATCTATGCTGGGTGGTGTGGACCTGTGGACCTTGGATGAGGAGATGCTCTGCCACCGGATGCAGGGGTGCTACAGGCAACTTCTCTGGCAGCAATGGACCATTGCAGGGTGGGGTAGGGTTTAACCCCTGACACCTGTGGTTAACTGGCAGGTGCTGGTCATATCCATGCTAGTTCATCCTCAACAGATGTCCATAGCACCTGCCTAACCACCCTTGTGGGTGAATCTGCCTCCGCCACAGCCCTTGGTGGGAGTTCTGACAAAGGACTCCTGTGCTGTGGCCGGCTTGCCAGGCTGGCTGTTGGTGGAAATCACCCAGTAAGACGATTCTTGGTGGTTCAGGAGGCAGTGTAGCGCAGAGGTTTAGGGCTCTGAGCTGCAAACCTGGAGATCTGGGTTTGAATCCCACAGCCCCCACTTGCATACTCTGTGACCCTGAGCAAGTCACTTAACTTCCTTGTGCTCCCAGGTCGCACCTGGAAACAAGCTGCGGCTTAGTGTGCCTTTCCTGGTTAAACAATTTTTCTTTCCCTTTTGTGGTGGCAAAGGGTCGAGGGCTGTTTTTTATACATTTATTTATCAAACACTTGAGAGATTCAGCTTTCCTTTGAGCACAAGTGCGATTTACTGAGGTTTCATGTCAAATACATAGTCACAAAAAACATTACAAATACAATAAACAGTTTCAGAAGTAATGAGTCAGGCTCAAAGCACTTAAGGCAGAACAGTAACGTACAGTTTTGAAAAAAATCCATACAGATAGTTGTATAAAAAGTCACAGGATATACACAGAGAAACCAAATAAAACAGTTTAACACATGGCTGTTCCATGCTATCATCGAGGATGCATACCTTCAACTGCATTCAAACAACATGAAGTCTTGCTATATTATAGACATTAGCAGTTTGATCCAGCTCTAGAACTGCCCCGGAGTGAAATGGTTAAAACCATTCCAAAATAGAATTTTGGCACGAGAGCAGCTCTATCTGTGTTATTTCAAACTTGAACTGTCAGATTCTTTACTCCGCCTCAGTGAACAGTCGCTCCGGAGATTTCTCCTTCTGCTCGGTTCATTTCTCGGTTTAAAGTGTTTTCTCGGTTGATTTAACCGAGAATAGTTTTATTTAACCGCAAAACCGTTCGGTTCAAGCTCTATCTGTGGTAACCGTAAGTAAATGAAGGTTTTGTCTGTGTGGAACTTGTAAGTTATCGGTTCGGTTTTGAACCGATCAGTGGGTTTAAAACTCATTTAAAACTATTTTAGAGTGCGGTTCCCGGTTCTTATCGGTTCTAAAAAAAACTGATTTATTACGGTTTTTTCCAATACCCGTGACACGGTTAGGAACCGATAAGGGTGTCTTGCCTGGCACTGCCGTTAAAAGGGCAAGTTTTTGGTTAGGCTGGCATTATGTCTGAGAAACCCAAAAGAAAAACCGGGCCCACTGGGTTTCAACACTGTGATGTTTGTGGGGAAGTCTTTGCCAAGGCTGACCCACACACCACATGTGTTTATTGTCTTGGGTTTGACCACCTCCAGTCAGACTGCCAGGTATGTAAGAATTTCCCTGCAGCCACCCTGGAAAAAAGATTGGGCAGGCTCAGGGAACGAGAGGCCAAAAAGTCCGCTGACCCGGATGGCCAGCCCGGTTCGGTGCCAACCTAACCAGAGGGAGTGCCCTCTGACCAGGGCCAGACTTCCTCGGCCAAAAGAAAAGCTGGTTCTGAGGAACCAATTCCAGTAAAGAAAACAAGAAAATCAGCAGGTCTGGAGTCCAAAATTCCTTCTCCAACTGCTGCAGAGATAGCAAAAGCCATACAAATTGTCCAGTCACTGTCGAGGGTCCGTCCGAACCACCACTATCTGGTAAAGGTCGGTTTGTCCGTCCCAGTGGTTCAGGATTATGATATTGAGGAATTTTATGAACCAGAGGAGGGGAGGAGGATTATGAACAGTATGAATGTGGCTGGGAAGGTCTGGGTGTGCCCATTGAACCGACATCTCCCCAGACAGACCTTTAGAATCTCCCTATGCTGCCTGAGTCCCCATCTCATTTTATGTTTTATAAAAAGTTGCTGAAACCCTCCAGCTTCCTTTAGAAGAGGCTATGGATGAGCAAGAGGGCCTGATTTTGTAGAAATGATGGATATTCCAGAGTCTAGGAGATTGTCTATTCCTTTACATAAGTCTTTTAGGAAACAAACAATTAAACTTTTAAAAGCTCCTAATTCTGTGCCTCCTGTAGATAAAAAGATGGACAGAAGGTATACATTGTCAGGCCGTGATACAGAATTCCTTTCTCAGCAATGTAGTCATGTTGGGGTAGTTCAGGCTGCTGCCTGTGATAAAGCTAATATTCCCTTGGCTTCACATTCTCCTGACAAGGATTCCAGGAAGATTGATGCCATGGCAAAAACAGTATATGGCAGCTCTCTGGGACTCAGGCAAGCAAATTATATGGCTTATGTAGCTAGGTATCAGAAATCTAGATGAGATACTGTTATGCACTGGCCAAGCAGGCCCATGGCCAGCTGGCTAGTGAACTAGAACAGGTGGCTGCTGATGGCATTGAAGCTTCTAAGGTTCAGTTTCATGCTGCTGTGGATGTTAATGATGTTTCCTCTAGGGTCATGGGCACATCTGTAGCTTTTCAGAGGCTGGCCTGGCTCAGGTGTACTAGTTTGTCACAGGATACCCAGACTAAGGCTATGGATTTTCCTGTGGGGAAATTCTGTTTGGAGAGCAGACAGAGAATTACATGAAGAAGATGGACGACTATAGGACTACTTACAAGAGTGCCCAGGCTAAGGAGCGGCCACTCCTCAAAGGCATGCCCTCAGGGTAGGGGTAGGCCTTTCACAGGCCTTTCTACCAGACTCAGGCCTCCTCTGCCTATGCTCTAGAGGGGCTTCTTCAGAGGCAGGGCAGACCAGGGTGGGCAGACCTGCTTCCACCCCCCAGCCTAAAGCTCCTAAATAGGCACCCTGATGGGTGCCCAGGGCCGATTCTCCTGTACCAGTGGGGCAGGCTGGCTTACTTCAGTCAGAATTGGGCTTCTTTAACCTCAGACAAGTGGGTTCTGAAGTAGTAAGCCAGGGTCTGGTTCTCAGCTTCAAAAGTTTCCCAAGTTGAGAAGCAGACTTTTCTACCTGCAAGTGCTTCAGAGACCCTCGCTCTGGAAACAGAGGTCTCATCCCTGTTAGCTCTCAGAGCAGTAGAAAGGGTTCCTCCCTGCATCAGGGCAGGGGTCTGTATTCCAGATACTTCCTACCCCAAAAGACAGGAGAATGGCGGCCCATTTTAGATCTCAGATATCTGAACAAGCATCTTTTGAAACCAAAGTTCAAAATGGTAACTCTGGCAATGATTTTACTTTCCTAAGGCCAGGGACTGGCTAGCCTCCTGGACCTCAAGGATGCCTATTTCATGTCCTAATCAGAAGATCCCATCGAAAGTACCTCAGATTCGAACTGCCCTCAGGTCATTACCAGTTCAGAGCAATGCCCTTCGGCCTTACCTCTGCTCCAAGGGTATTCACAAAGTGTCTAGCAGTGGCAGTGGCCCACTTAAGGAGGTAGAGGATTGCTGTTTTTCCCTATCTAGACGACTGGCTCATTGTAGGCCAGTCCCCAGAACAGGTAAAATCTCACCTGCAGGTCACCCAGCAGCTTCTCACCTCCTGGGTTTTCTGCTAAACCTACCAAAGTCGGTTCTGGAACCAGTCCAGGTACTCACCTTTATAGGGGCAGAATTGGACACAAGCTAGCCAGGGCCTTTCTTCCCAGAAAGGGTAAGGAATTTAGTGGCTCTGGCCTCCTTCCTTCACTCTGCAGGTCTCTCGACCAGCAAGACACTTTCTGCAGCTCCTGGGGCACATGGCTGCATCCACAGCTGTTGTGCAGGGAGCCAGATTTCAGATGAGAGACATTCAGTTTCACTTGAGAACCTTGGTCTCAGAGAAGAGACCCCTTCCAAGTTGGTCCCAGTGACTCAACCTTGATCCTAGCTCTCCAGTGGTGGCAGGATCAAGCAATTTAAGAGCGGGGTCCCTTCATTTCCCTTCTCACGACTTGACTCTCACTACAGATGCTTCTCTTCTGGGTTGGGGAGCCCACATGGGCGACCTTTCCACTCAGGGAGTTTGGTCCCCAGGATCTCTCTGCTCCACATCAATTTGCTGGAACTCAGAGCTGTCTTTTAGCTCTTCAAGCTTTTTCTGCATCTGTCCACGACAAGGTGATACAAGTCAGAACAGACAACACCACAACAATGTGGTACATCAACAACAGGGGCACTCGGTCTTGCCTTGTGCACCGAGGCAATGAAGTTGTGGTCTCTGGTCTATTCCCTGAACACTTCCCTCATAGCAGTTCATCTTCCAGGAAGGACAATGTCCTAGCGGATGCCCTCAGTAGATTCTCAGGGCCATCACTTAATGGTCCCTGGATCCTCAAGTGTTGGGGATATTTTTGCCAGGTGGGGCATCCTCAGATAGATCTTTTGCAGCCCCAGACAATCACAGACTTCCTCTGTTCTGTTGCAGGCCTCCAGTGCTGGGCTCAGTTCCCTGGATGCCCTTCTTCTGGATTGGGAGGAAGTTCCTCTATGCTTCCCCTTTCCTCTACTATTCAAAGTACTAGTCAAAATCAGATCTCAGCCTTGCAGGGTGATTCTGATTGCCCGGATTGGGCCAGGCAGCCCTGGTACCACTCCTTCTGTCTCTGACAGTCCATCGTCCCTGTGCCTCCCCAGGAATCACAATCTGTTGACTTGTGCCCAGGAAGGGTTTGGTATCCGGACCTCAAATCCTCAACCTCAAGGCCTGGCTCTTGAGGAGTTAGAGTTTGCTGATTTACACCTCTCTCAGGGTGTTCTTGAGATCCTAAAGGCTTCCAGAAAGCCTTCCACTAGGCTACTTATAGTTCTAAATGGAAAAGGTTTTCCATTTGGTGTGCTGGAAAAATATTTCCCAGAATCTGCTGAATTGCCCATTTTGTTAGATTACATGGTACATCTTAATTCCTTGGGTCTCAGACCAGCTACCTGAGAGTTCATTTGGCAGCTGTGTCTGCTTTTGTGTCACAGGAAAGTCATCCCCTCTTCCTCTCATCCTGTGTTTTCAAGTTTTTAGGGATTACTCCATACTAATCCTCCCTTTTCGGGAACCGCCTGCTTGGGACCTTAATGTTTGCATTGCCCAGTTAATGCAACCCCTTTGAACCTCTGTCTTCTGCAGAGCTTAAGTACCTAACTTGGAAAACTGTTTTCTAGTGGCTATCACTTCTGCCAGACATAAGTGAATTGCAAGCCTTGTCAGTGGAGACTGACTTTATTTCTTTCCACAGGGATAAGGTAGTCCTTAGGACTAATAGGAAGTTTTTGCCTAAGGTGGTTTCAGATTTCCATCTTAATCAATCTATCTCCCTTCCAGTATTTTTCACTGATCACTTCTCTTCGGGTGAGAGGAGGTTGCACAGCCTGGATGTTAAGAGAGCTCTTAGTTATTATATAGAGCGTACCAAAGGTCACAGGTTCGAATCCCTCCAACTTTTCCTTACCTATGGTGAAGTTGGGAAAGGCAAACCTGACACTAAGAGATCAATAGCCAGGTGGATTGTCTCTTGTATCCAATTTGTTATCAGAAAGTGGGCAGAGCCCCCGGTTTGAGGGCTCATTCTACCAGGGGTACAGCTGCGCTCTAGCTGCTGCCAGAGATATCCCTTTATTAGAGATTTGCCAGGCTGCTACTTGGAAAACGGTACACACTTTTACCAAGCATTACTCCCTGATGTCCAGGCCAGGAGAGATGCCTCGGTTTGGCACAGCTGTTCTTCAGAGCCTATTCCTAAGTAGGTTCTGCCTCCTCCATGGAGGTACTGCTGTGTATTCTCATTATCGTCTATAATATAGCAAGACTTCATGTTGTTTGAAAAAATTACCACCTTAGTAATGTTGTTTCTTCTAATGGAGTCTTACATATTATAGACCTCCCCAACCTGCCCCTCTCAGAACCTCTACTTGTGGGCTTCGGGCAACTTAATGTGGGCACTACTTATGTCCTGTTAGCATTTTGTCCCCTTTGGGACTTTGGGGGTGTGTATGTGTATGCGTGTGTGTGTTTTATTATACTTATGTTCTATTTTCATATTATTAGAATGGTGTTAGTATTATTATTTAGGTAGCCATTTGGCTAGTGTAGGTTACAGCTTCCACACAGACCTTAGTGAGTTTGGCTCGTAAAGATCTGACAGTTCAAGTTTGAAATGACACAGATAGAGCTGCTCTCGTACCAAAATTCTATTTTGGAATGGTTTTAACCATTTCACCCCGGGGCAGTTCTAGAGCTGGATCAAACTGCTAATGTCTATAATATAGCAAGACTCCATTAGAAGAAACAACATTACTAAGGTGAGTAATTTTTTCTTTCGGTCGAGGACCATGGGTCGGTGTCATTCAGGGCTCTACTCCATCTCATTTCAGACTTCATGTTTATCCCTTTGAAGACTGTTCAGAAAAGGGCCAACTACCCTTTCACAGACATCCTTGATAGGAACGAATCCCAAGGGGTTGCCTTTCCCATGGCTGAGGCTGTCTTGGGACTGGCCCTGGAGCTTTGGCAGCATCCTTCCCAGTACTTTCTGCCTGTATGGTCTGCAAGTATGTGCTACCTACTGGGTTTCTTTCTGGGTTCTCAGACCATCCCTGGCAGAGGGTTTGGTAATGAACATACGAATATACCAGCAGATAGAGGCCTTACACTCTATCTTGTGTGCTTGAGCATGCAGGCCCCCCCCCCAGCAGCCTCTGGAAACCAAGGGGATGTGGACAAGCCCCCAGACAAGGAGTCAAAGGCACTTGACCCATGTGGCCAAGATGGTCTGCACTGCCTCTTCTTGCTGTCTGTGTCAGGCAGGCCAACTTTGGTCACTCCCTGTTGGGAGTGCTGGATGATGTCCTACCTCACCTGCTGATATGCAGCTGCCAGTGAAGATGGTCAGATACCAGAGTCAAGTGCTGGATAAACAACAGCTCCAGACAACCAAAGACATGGGCGACTTCTACGCCCACACCATGGCAGCGGCCATCGTAATGCATCGCAGGGCCGGGCTGAGACTCTCCAGCTTCACAGCGGACCTTCAGCACAAGCTGACCAATGTCCCATTCTTGGGCACTGACCTCTTTGGTCTAGGGGTGGAAAGACATCTCACCAGGATTCGGAAGTCCAGCGCCACCCTGGACTGTTTGGCTTTGTCCCAGAAGGACCCTAAGGCCCAGAATTTTTATTTAAAATTTGATGACCGGGAAAAGCACACTGAGCCCAGGTTCATTTTCAGGTGCTGCCCTGGGGAAGAGGAGAGGGATTTAACATAGAGACAAGATATAAACTTCAAAATACAAAAAACACCAGAAGAGCAAAAAGGCAATAACAAGCCCCGAGTTTTAAATTGCAATCAATACTGAGCAGCAGTTTAAACAGAATACCAGGATTGTGAGGCAGCACACTAAAACAGATTTAGATTTAAAGTCTTATGGAATAAGGTTGGGTGAGGTTTTGCACATTCAGGAAGGTAGGCAAGGAGAGGGGGATGCACTAAAGATGGGATCCTGGAGTCAGGGGAAGGGGGGCAACAGGTAAGAGAGGGAGATGAGTCAGGAGGGGGATACAGGAGCAGGGTGGGAGAGAAGGGAGTGTGATAATGTGTTTTAGAAAGAGGGGAAGGTGGAGAGGATAGAGTAGCCAATTCCTACAGGGGGGGGCCGGTAGTAGAAAGTAACTTGGCTGGAGAGTGTGTGTGTGGGTAGGGAAGGGAGAAGGTGCAGGAGTCCCTAGAGAATACAGAGTAGGAGGGGATGGGGGAGGGTAGTGGAGAGAAGACGGGTAGGAGGGAAGAGAGCCAAACCAGTATTTGGCAGTGAAGGTGGTGCTGGCAACGAAGGGATAGAGGGAGGATGGAAAGGAATGAGTAGAAGGAGCAGTGATGAGTGCGGGGAGGGGAGTTCGAGGCAGAACGACAGAAGGCATTAAAGACGGTGTCAATTCTGAAGAGAGAAGAGGGAGGGGAGAGCTATATACTATGTCGGCATAATCAAAGATTGGGAGGATCATTTTAGTTAACAGATCTCAGTGTGTGTGTGTGTGTGGGGGGGTCCTTATCATGATAAAGGGCTTTGCGGTAAGTTTGGAGAGTATTTATTTATTTTTTGTTGACCGGGTAAGTGCACTAGACAAATCCTGCCCATTTTCAGGCACGACCCGGGGGAGGGGGATACAGATGAATGCCAACTGACCTTGAACCAGATTAAGCTGTTAGTGGTATATTTTTAGTGAATGAGGGAAATTTGGCCAGGACACCGGGGTAATTCCCCTACTCTGCTGGCGCTCTATGGCCAGCAGAGGGCTGAGGAAAAATTCTCGACATGGCAGAAGCTCTGCAAACTCACGAGGAGATGGACGCTAGTGTGGACGCTCCCGCTAGCGAGCTTTCTATGTATGAAGGTGGAAAAAGAAGTATAAGGCAAAATCAGGTAGACACAGACCTGAAACAGATAGCGGAGACACCAGAGGTAATTGGTTCGTTGCCGATTCGGGAGCATAATCCAGAGGCTGTGCAAATTTCAACTTGTGCCACAACGGAGCTAAGCAATTAGGGAACTTAATTTTCGGGTGCATAAACGGACTTTTAAGTAAGGCACGCCGGATTTAAAAACAGAAGGTCCAAAGAGCAGAAGTCCGCGTTATGCGCAGGAGATCCCCTCACATCACAAATATTAAAACAAAGATTTAAGCTGGGAACACAGGATTTGGCCGAAAATACAGACTGGTCGGAAGAAAATTCACTTGGCGCTGGTTGTACACAGAACTCCTTAGGGACATGATGCGCCCTGACCCTACATGGAAGCCAGTTTCGTTTTTTTCACCACAGCATGCCAACGCTCTGGGCCCAGGTACTGATAATGTAGCTACTACTTCTGGTGATTTCAGTGCACATTTTAAAGATACGGAGGACACTTGTAGTCCCAGTGTATCTTTTGAGGGGGGAGAAAAGTATAAGAATTTGTTTGCAGACAATAAACCTTGCAAGGAACCTGAGAAAAATCTGCATATTCCTGTGGCAGACCTGTTCAAAAACAAACTGGAACAGGCTCCCAGAAGGAACGCGGTTCGTTTAAAATATAAAGGAGGTTTACAAACCCATCCAGACAGATACTATATATCTAATACTTTACTTAAAGGATCCATGTCTTATTTACCGTCAGATTTGTTTGCATTAATCCATGTTTCAGGGGAGGACTCTTTTGATATAAGTTTTAGAACTAACCAGAATTTGGAGAGATTCTGGGAAAAATATTCTTCACTAAAATCTACTCCTTTATGGCTCCCATTTATAGCTATCCTCTAACTAGGCCACAGATACGGTACATTACCATTATGTTTAGGAATGAGGGATTTAATGTCAGTGATATTTATCACTGGCTGCAGAAACGCAGATATCCTTGGGCCTCCTGAGGCCTTATTAGATCTGGAAGGCATTTGGACAGGGGCTGGAAATTTAAAGTTAAACTTTTCAAATAAACTCTGACATAATCCATATCCCAAATAGTTTCTTTTAGGAAAGATAGGGGTATGTTTTACAGTGGTCAGCCTAGAGCCTGTTATAAATGTGAATCTCGCCACATATTAGTAGCTCTTGTGATGTAATGAAGTGCTCTCTTTGTGGGGTATGGACATTCGATGGACCTATGTCAAAACATCTTTCAATACAATTTATGCGACGAAAAAGGACATGCCTTTCATCAATGTCCATGGGCAAAGAGAAATAGAGCTGAAGGCTGGGATCATGACAATCTAGTCTTACAAGCAGAAGATAAAATACAAGCTTTTGAAAAAAATGTATCGTTAGTGACTATTTCACATACTACACCCAATAGCTCCCAAACCTCTGAATTAGAGTGTGCATCTAGTGAGCCCATAATGCCCCCACTTTTGAGACTGTTAAAACTCGAAGAGTCACCAGATCTTCTTTAAAGCCACCAATCTCATGCCCTATTCCGGTCTCAAACATTTTTTTGCCTCTACAAGAAGACATAGGGGATTCGGATTTAGAGTCAGATACATCTCACAGGTCAGAGCAGATTACGGAAGATGAAGAAAGTAAAACAACAGAGTTAATGAAAGACAAAAAAGGGAAAACAGGTAAAAAAAGAAAAGCAAGTAATGGTCTAAAAGGGGGAATTAGTTGAAACAGTATTTACCTATGGCCTCTTTGCATCTACTATCTTTTAATGTTTGTAGTTTAAAAACATATAAAAAGCAAATTTCTGTTTTTGCTTTTTTTGCAACACTTTCTGTGGATATTATTTTCATCCAGGAAAGTCGTCTTTCCTCATTAATTGAAGTAAATAATATTAAAAAAAGATGGCATTGGGGTCCTTCATTTTGGTCTTTTGAGATGGAACCTGCAGATGGAATTGGCGTCTTATTTAAATCCACTAAATTTCATATTTCAAGATTAATAGATGTATGCCCTGGTAGAGCTTTAATTTTGGATGGTTCTATAGGTGATTTTGTTTTTCGACTTATTAATATCTACGCCCCACAAACAAAATCTGCTAGAATTTCATTATTCGAAGATATTAAACCATTTCTTTTCACTAAAAAGCATGTGATTTGGGGAGGAGATTTTAATTGTACTTTAGATGTTCCCTTAAGTGGGACTACCCCAAAGAGAAAATATATTGTGACACCAATGCTTTAAAACAAATTCTTATAGATTCTAGCATGCAGGATGTCTTCCGTGCATTACATCCTAAAGGACCTGGTGCTACATATCATCGTTTATTTATGCCACAAGGATTGATATGTTTTTTTTCCAAACATTTACACTTTGTATTTGTAAATCTGAACCTTCAGAATTTTCTGACCATAATATACTTTTTGTTCTTTTAGTTTACACCTCTTACCACCTAAAATCTTTTCTAAATACAATAGATGGAGACTAAATATGTCTTTTTGAAACTCCTTCCTTAAACTCCCAGATAGACCTAATTTTTGCATATAGGAATCGTTTTTTGTGCTTATTCAGATCCTGTAGATTGGTGGATGGAAAAAGCAAGATTTAAAACAATTTTTTCTTTCTTTGGTAAAACTAAAGCCAATTCCAAATATATACAATATTTACTTATTCAGTAACCAATTATATAAATTGATTTTTCTGAAAATGCACGTGATGTGCTTCCCAAGTTAAGGTTTTAAAAGAGTTGATGAAGAAATATCAATATGATAGAGCTAAATCTTTAGAATTAGAGTTTAAATATGGTATTAAAAACACACCAACTTCTGATCCCTTTGTGGCATGTAAACAAAGGGTAGAAAGTACTATTATGTCACAACTAGTTTCGTCTACAGGCCGTATAATTACTAAAGAAATGGATAAATTAACCATGATCCAGGAATATATTGAAGCCTCCTTCCAAGATAAACATCCACATCCTCTGTTTGATTTTTCTAATTTTACTGCTCCATTGGCTGTTGGTCATCGTCACCCCTGACCGTCCGCGTAGGGTCAGAGGGGATTCAGGTGGTCAACCCCTCTCTAACAACTCCTTGGAGGGTACCTCCCTGCACTCCCATTCGGTCAACACGGAGTCGGTGGAGGATCTCTTGATGGACGAAGGCCCTTCCTCCTTTTTGGGCCTTCTCTGCCTGATCTCTAAGTCCGCTGGTATGAAAATGGAGTCCGTCCAGAAATGGGTTTGTTACCCACTGACCGAGATCCTCGACAGGGGGGATACTCCTACGGAGGCCTTCCTGGTGTCAGAGGACTGACCGAGATCCTCGACAGGGGGGGATACTCTTATGGAGGCCTTCCCGGTCTCAGAGGCCATTCTTGGCCCTGCTCTGGAGCTTTGGCACTGCCCCTCTTCCTACCCAGCAGCCTCTTCTTGGATGCCCCGCACGTATGCGGTACCTATCGGTTCCCTCTTGGCATTCACAGAACACCCCTTGGCCGAGGGGCAGCTGGCTGATTTTGTGTTTTTGTGTTTAGGTACTCTGGCAACACTGGGGATGTCGACAAGCCACCTGACACTCCAAGAAATTGAGAAAAGAGGTTTATGCTGCCTCTTCGCTTGGTCTTTGCCCGGCGAGCTCGGCTCTTCTTATGGCCCACTTCTCCCATGCCCTGCTGAGCACCCTGGATAAGGTGCTTCCTCATCTGCCAGTGGACCTCCAGACCACAGTCAAACAGGTCCGGGACCAGGGTCAGTCTGGCTAAGCAGCAGCTCCAGGCAGCCATAGACATTGGGGACTCCTCTGCCCACTCCGTGGTGGCTGCAGTGGCCATGCACCGCAGAGCTTGGCTGAGGATCTCGACCTTCACAGCAGACACTCAGCACAAGCTGGGAGATGTTCCCTTCCTGGGCACCGATTTGTTCAGACCCGGGGTCTAGGGTCACCTCAGCCGCATTGAGAAGTCCAGTGCCACCTTGGACTCCGTGACATCTGCCCAAGAAGAAGCAGAAAAGTTTTTCGTTCTATTGTACTCTTACTGCCAAAGCAGCCCAACCCCAGGCTGGTCAGCAGGCCCAGGCCTGGCAGCCTTGGCGGATGTCAGTGGCCTCGGTCGTCCGTAAGCCTGGGGGGAGAGGCTCTGGTGGCTCTTCAGCCGGACCCTCCTCCTCCTCCTCCTCCTCTACCCAGTGACGGGATGAGGGGTGCCTCCCTCATGCCCATCACACCTCCCCTGGGTTCTCCCGTGAGGGGCCAGCTCTGCCACTTCCTTTCCGCCTGACCCACTGTCACCACGGACAGGTGGGTTCTTGAGGTGGTGGGTCAGGGTCAGTCTCTGGAATTCGAGCAGTAACCTCCTTGCCGAGCCTGCGCCCCACGGGAGGACTTGGTATCCACAGACATTCTGTTAGTTCTTAGAGACGACATAGCCCAGCTCCTCTGCATGGAGGATGTGGTTCCTGTTGCAGATTTTCCGGAACACCCAGGGGTTGTCTACAGGTACTTCCTGGTGCCAAAACGGACAAGGGGCTGGTGCCCATTCTAGATCTGCATGACATGGACAAGTTTCTCAAGTCGCGCACCTTCAGGATGGTAACTCTGTCTTTGATCTTACCATCTCTAGAGCAAGACATGTGGTTTTACTCCCTGTATCTTCAGGATGCGTTCTTTCACATCCCAATCCACCCATCACACTGAAGTGTCCTTCACTTCCGAGCAGAGGGAACCCTCTCCGAGTTTCAGGCCATGCCATTCGTCCTGTCCTGAGCCCCCAGGGTCTTTACCAAGTGCATTGCAATGGTGGCAGCTTACCTGAGGCACTGAGGGGTCTGGGTTTACCTTTACCTGGATAACTGGCTGATAGCAGGTCCCTCCAGAGAGGAGGTGGAGCAGTCCAGGGACCTGGCCCTCTATACCTGCATCAGACTTGGCCTCCTGGTCAACGAGGCCAAGTTGGAATGCGTACATTTGTAGGTGATCCATTTTATTGGGTGGAGCTCGACTCTCGCAGAGCCAGAGCCTGGCTCCCAGTGGACAGAGCGGAGGCTCTCTCCTCCTTTCCCGATCAGTTCGGGTTGGCAATTACACCCTGCCTGAGACATCCTGTGCCTGCTGGGTTACATGGTGGCCTGCACCAGTGTGGTCTGATAGGCCTGCTGGAGAATGCGCTCCCTGCAGTGGGAGCCAGCAGCCAGTGGTTTCAGCGCAGGGGTCACTTTGACCAGCTGGTCACTGTGACCTAGCGGATGTGTGACGCCTTCCAATGGTGGTTAGTTCCAGAGCATCTGTAGGAAGGGATCCTGTTTGTGTGCCGAGAACCGACGGTCATCCTGACGACCAATGCCTCTCTCAAAGGCTGGGGTGCCCACCTGGGGGAACACAGAGTGCATGGGCTCTGGACCTCCGAGGAGTTTCAATGCCACATCAACCTGCTGGAGCTCCGAGCAGTTCGTCTGGCACTGACTGCATTCACTCTGCACATTTGGGGTCAGCTGGTTCAGGTCCAGATGAACAACATCATGAGCATGTGCTACCTCAACAAACAGGGCGTGACGCACTCCCTGCCACTGTGCAAGGAAGCTCTCCATGTGTGGACCCTTGTGCACAGCCTGGAGGCTGATTTTCTAGCCATTCATGTTGCAGGGTCTTCCAACCAGCTGGCTGATGCTCTCAGCCGTGAGGGCGAGGCGTCTCATGAGTGGTCTCTTCACTCAGAAGTAGTAGTCTGTTCTCCCAGTGGGGCACCCCTTAGGTGGACCTGTTCACCTCCAGGGAGAATGCAAAGCTGAAGCTGTTTTGTGCCTGCCTCCCTCAGCAGGTAACACTGCAGGGGAATGCCTTCTCGAGGCCCTGGACCCCAGGCCTCTTCTGTGCCTTCCCTCCACTCTCCTTGATCCACAAGGTGCTACTCAAGGTTAGGAGGGACAAAGCACAGGCGATCCTTGTGGCTATGGACTGGCCACGTCAGTTCTGGTACTATGATCTCCTCAGCCTCAGAAAGCAGGCTCCCGAGGCGTCTTCCTCTCCGCCTGGACCTGCTTTCCATCAATCAGGGGAAGGTACTTCATCTGGACCTTCAATCCCTGCACCTGATAGCCTAGTTCCCAGAGTTCCAGGCTTTTTTTTTTGCATCATTTGTTTATTGAATTTTCCAATATACTTGACAAACATGACATACTAGGCATACATAAAAAATAAATCCACAACTTATATACATCAAGATCCATTTTCATCATTTGATTACAGACCAAAATAAAAAAAAAAATAAATAAACAATCATAAGAGACCATATAGAAAATTATTCCCATTATAATCTAGTTAATCTAGGGCCTGGGAATCTCCCAATTCTTATACAGAAATCAGTGGACTAGTGGTGGAGGATGACTAATGTAGTTTCAGACCCATCCTTCACTCAGGATTATATTGTCTGCCATTGACAAGGATGCCAGGTAGGGCTGCCATGTCTTATGAAAAAGTTCCTCTTTGTCCTTTATGACATAGGTCAAGCGCTCCAGAGTGATTAGGGCTTTCCACTGGGCTATAGCAACTTGTATAGCGGATATCCATGTATTAAGAATACAATGTCTAGCCATGAAGAGTACCACCTGGAGCCACCTCTGAACTGGGTTCCAGTTCTCCTCCCCAACATCTTCAACTCCAAATAAGAGCAACAAGGGGCACATTGGAAGCTGCCCCGTCCCATGATGCCCTGTAACTCATTTATCACCGCCCTCCAGAAATTTTGTAGAACAGGGCAAGACCAGAAATAGTGGTATTAGGTTGCAGGATTATTATTACATCTAGGCAGACGGGACACTGCAGGGTTGTATTTATGAACCACAATTGTCGGACAATACAATCGATGACAAAATTTGTAGTAAGATTCCTTGTACTTATTACACAGCAGTATACCCTGGTGGAGCTGGGATATCAGTTTCCAATTCTCCTCTGATATAGAGAGCCCAAAGTCTCTCTCCCATAACTGTTTTTTTCTGTTTTATCTGGGAGTAATAGTTTCCCCTCCTTAGCCATTCTACTGATTGTACCCTTTGAGTGTTTCTGTCCCACCAGAATGGAGTGTTCTAATTGGTCCCATGTAGAGTCTGCCCCATGAAGTCTACGAAGAAATTTACAGTATGCCCTGACATGAAGATATCGAAAATAATATTGATGTCCCAAGTCCGTCCTTGCCTGCAAATTTTCAAAGGAATCCAACCCTGTCTGGGTAAAGAGATGCTTTAGACACAGGATACCCCCCCTCTCCCCCAACTCTCGATATTCCGCATCCTCCAGACCAGGAAGAAAGAAGGGGTTTCCACCAGGGGTAAAAGCAATGTATCATCTTGTTTTAAGCCCTTTTGTTTACTCAATTCTTTCCAGTTTTCTATTACAGTTCTGACCTAAGGGTTTGATTCCGGTAAATTAAGATATGCCTGCCAGCCTCTGATAGATAAATATGCTGCTATCCTACCCGGGCATCCCTTCTCTTCCAAATCAATCCATCTTGCCTCTCTAGGTCTACCGATCCAATCTTGTATGTACCGACACTGTATGGCCATATAATAAACACCAAGGTCTGGAAATTGGAGCCCTCCTTTTTCCGTGGAGGCTTCTAGCCGAGCCAAGCCCATTCTCGGGCATCTACCCTGCCAGATGAAGTCTGAGAAGGCTTTCTCCAATACAGGCAGCATCTGAAGGGCATAAAGTACTCTAGGAAGGACATTCATTTTAATTAAATTTATTCTCCCCAACCATGAAATAGGGAGTCTGTGCCACCTGGTCAAATCTGCTATTATAATTTGTAAGAGTGGGGTGTAGTTAAGACGATACAAACTGTTAATATTACTTCCCACTTTTATGCCCA
Organism: Neoceratodus forsteri; assembly: GCA_016271365.2. Taxonomy (NCBI): domain Eukaryota; kingdom Metazoa; phylum Chordata; order Ceratodontiformes; family Ceratodontidae; genus Neoceratodus; species Neoceratodus forsteri. The sequence continues at coordinate 1,447,043,493 of CM057453.1, read as the reverse complement.
GATAAGTAAATGCCCCCTGGACTGTTTTAAGCCCCCACTCTGACCCCTTTTCTGTATCTAGACTCGCGGGTTCCCCAATTCTCATCTCCTCTGATTTATCTAAATTTAGTTTATAACCAGAAAACCCAGAGAAGGTATTAATCAATGTTAGTAGTCAGGGCATGGAGTGAGATGGCTTTGTTACATATAATAACATATCATCAGCATATAGCGATAATGTACACTCCCCTCCCATCTTAGCTACCACCCCTGAGATCTCTGGGCTGGCTCGAATGGCAATAGCCAGAGGTTCAAGCACTAGGGCAAATAAGAGAGGTAAGAGCGGGCAGCCCTGTCGGGTACCCCTACCCAGTGCAAAGCTGTCAGAGAAGGTACCATTTATTAGAACCCGATACATCTGTCGGACCAGGGCAATAAATTCTTCACCCAGACCAACCCGGGCCAAGTCTTCCATCAAGTATGTCCATTTCACTCTGTCGAATGCTTTTTCTGCATCCATTGATAATATCTTCACCGGCTCCTGTCCATTTCCAGACCCTCATATCACATTTAAAAGAGTTCTCATGTTATGATATGAGTGTCTGTCTCGAATAAACCCAGTTTGGGTGAATTACCTCCGGCAGCAATTTTTCTAAACTAGTAGCCATAATCTTGGTCATAATTTTAGAATCACAGTCTAAAAAAGATATTGGTCTAAAGGAAGCACACGTATAGATTCTTCCCCGCCTTCAGAATTAGGCAAATAGTTGCCTCCCCTCAACAGCGTGGCAACTCTCCCAACTCCTCTCTGGCCTCCCTAAACACTGGCTCCAAATGCTTGACCAGATGAGCTTGTATAACCTTATAATATTTGGCCAGAAAGCCATCTGGGCCACTTGTCTTCCCCCTCTTAAGGGCAGCAATGGCTTTAACTGCTACTTTTTTTATTATGGAGCCCAACCAAGTTCCCTGGACCTCTGTAATCTGAGGTATTTTAAGCTTATTCAAAAACTTAGACACTCATATTCCCTTGTCCCAGTTTGACAGCTATATAGTTCTTGATAAAATCTCATGAATCTCTCTCCAATAGATTTTTTGTTTTTCTGGAGTGTACCATCTTCTCCCTTAATGGCGTGTATCAAGTGTGTTCCACGTTTTCCCCTTATTAGGTTAGCCAAGATAGTTCCAGGCCTGTTACCCCATTCATAAAAGTGTTTCTGCATGAAAAGGCTAGTTTTCTTTCGTCTCTCCCATTAAAAAATTATTTAATGCCTCCCGAGTACCCGCTAATAGTTGGTATACATTATCTCCCCCTTCCCCTCAAGCTACCCTTCTCTCTAAAACTCTAAGCCTCTGCTCCAAGTTCGTCCTACGTTCCTTAACTTTCCATTTATGATGTGCTACGTAGCTGATTATGGCCCCTCTCATTTCCCAGCGTCCCAAAAGGTAGCCTTAGAGGGGGCCGTCTCAAGGTTAGCCTGCACATACTGCTTTCATTGTTCCTGTTTATGCTCTTTAAATTCTTTGTTTGCTAACAAATAGTTAAGAAATCTCCAATCTATACCTGGTTGTCCCCCCCCCCATTGCATTGTCATTATGACTATAGCAAGGTCGGAGACATGAATTGGGCTGTGTTTAATAGCTGTAATAGGAATATACCATTCCCTTGGCAGGAATATATAATCCAGTCTGGACCAGGTGCAGTGGGGGTGTGAATAAAAGGTATATTCCCTAAGAGTGGGATTAGCTGTTCACCACCCATCAATGAGATCAAGATCAGTCATACCCTCCAGCCATTCTCGGATGGCCCCTTTAGGGGCTTCCTTACCCTCCGAATGATCCAGCACTGGATTAAGCAGACAATTCATGTCTCCTCCCATTACTAAGTTTGGAAATTGTTCTTCAGTTAACAAATCCAAGAGAGCTCCATAATATAGTGGGTCATGGACAGCAGGTGCGTATACACTCGCGAATGTGATCTTTTCCCCTTGTACATTCCCGACAACAAATATATAACACCCCTCAGCTGGGTCTTTTACTACCCGCTTTAGCTGAAAGGGCAGTTTTCTGTGTAGGAGAACAGCCCCCCCCCATTTGTGAGAGTTAAAGGAAGCCGCATAACAATCCCCAACCCAACTTCTCTTCAGTTTACGTGTTCTTTCTCTGTAAGGTGGGTCTCCTGAAGGAGGGCCACCTGAGTATTCTGTCGCGTCAAGGCAGTCAGTAACATTGTGTGTTTAACTGGGTTGGCTGTTCCCCTGACATTCCATGAAACTATTGTCAGGTCCCTCATACTAGCCATAAGTTAAGCCGTGCAACTTCCCTAGCCAGTGGCCATTAAAACCATTCCCCGACTTCCCATTCCCAGTCTCCAGAAAAATTTTCAGATTGGCTAGACATTTGGATCTTAGAACTAATAACAGACTACATAATAACAAACAAACAACTGTATACAAATCTTTCGCTCCTCCCCACCGCCCACCTGTTGTAACAGTAGCTGCCAATAGCAGAGATTTTACATCCCATCCCATCCCCATCGTAAGACTGAGACACCTCCCACCCCTCCCACCGCATATGTCTTATAAACTGTAGTTTTATAACTGCAAAACATTTCCCTTTCTCTAGACCAGCTGGTCATAGACAAACATAAACAGCAAGAAAGAAAAAAAATAAAGGAAGGGAGGGGAGAATAAGCACAATCCTTCGATTCTGCAGCCTGCTTCAGAAAAGCCAATTAGCCAATCTTATTTTGGTAGGGTGACCACCCAAAAGGCAACACATGTTGAGTACATTTGGCCCGAGTCAGGGCAGAGCATGCCCAGTCGGGGAGCACACTGCACTGAACTCAGGGAGGCGCTGCACTTCTTTCCATGGCCGCCCCCTCCAACCACCCCTCCACATGCCTGGTCTCTCTCCTTTTGACTTGCCTGCCTTGTCCATATGGAAAGCCAATCGAGAAAAACACTATACATCTCCAGAGACTGGCATCATGTTCCCATCAGAAAAAAAAAAAACGAAATGGAGGAGGGAAGAAAAACATTAAGTATAGAAAAAACACCAAAAAATAAACTTTGCAGTCTTGTATCAAAAGCACGACACTCCAAGAACCTTCCTCCTCTTATCCATTGCTTTGGGACTCCAGGGAGGGAAGGCGAACAGTCTGCAGGAGGAACAGGGGCAAAGGGAGACTGAGAAATAACACAAACGAAGAGGAGAACAAAGTCACTCCGGCCCACAGTAACAAATTACTTTGGGCCTGCTCAGGAATCTCCCTCAGCCTTCCAAAAGTCAAAAGTCGATCCAGCCCTGTCAGTTGCCATTCAGCCAAAAGAAAAGAAAACTAGCCAGCACGGCAGACAGTCTCTTTGTTTCTTGATCCGTTCACTTTTTAAAAGTGCCTTAGTCAGATATATTGCCCCAACTTCCAACGCGGCCCAAATGACTGAGCCAGGTCTTCAGAAAGAAAAGCTCCACGCATTTCCAGATCAAGCAGCATCACCTCATTTTTGTTTTAAGATCTCGAATTAACACCTCTGCCTTCGATACCTCCCAGAATGAGAAGACAGCTCCTTCATGCTTGATTCTGAGGGTGGCCGGATACAGCATGTAACACTCCACCTTGGCCTCTCATAACTGCGCCATCACAGGATTGAAGGCCCGACGCCGTTTCAGCAGCCGGGCAGAGTAATCTTGAGAAAGGAACAAATGGTGTCCTTCATATTGTAGCCCAGAATTTTCCCTATAAGCCTTCAGGACATTCTCCCTATCAGGATAATTGTGAAATCTCATAATTATTTGTCGTGGGGGGCTGATTTGGTGCAGGTTTGGGCATGCCTGCCCTATGAGCCCTCTCAATTTTGAAACGGTAATTTTTTGGTGAGATTCCAAGGAGCTCAGGCAGTGTTTTAGCACAAAAATTAATTGCACTCAGCCCTTCCATGCCATCTGGCAGCCCTCGGAGCCGCAGATTCAAACGGCGCTGATAGTTCTCCTGGTAGTCAAAAAGTTGTTTGAATTCTGCCAGTTCCTTTTGTAGGGCTATTATTTGCTCTGGCAGAGGAAATGTGGCATCTTCTATATCCGAGATGCGCTGCTCGGCTTCATTTAGCCTGGTGGCATGTGTAGCAAGCAAGTCCTCAAGTTCCTGCAGTTTTCTATCAAAATTGGTAGCCAGACTAGTAAGCTTGGGCTCCAATGTGGCCAGGACCTGCTGGGTGCCCTCCCGGCCTAATGCGTTGACTTCCACCACCGAGAGGGAGATGTGGCCAGTATTTTCCACCTGCGAGGCTGGCGGTTGCTTCCTTGGAGTTTTCCCAGTGGTTCGCAAGCTGTTCGCCACAGTAGACACCACATATTCATCCATCCTTGGATCCCGAACAGTTTTCTGATCTTTTAATAGGATTGTGTTTCCTTAAAAAAGCAGTTTTAATCGTTTATTTTGCAGCTGTACTGGGAGCGAGAGAGAAGTGCGTCTTTAGTCTAGTCGGCTCGTTACTGCCCTCCCCCGAGTTCCAGGCTTTGGGTCTCTCTGAAGATGTCCTCACCATTATGGAGGCATCTCGTAAGGAGTCTACCAGGAAATGCTCTGCTTTCAAGTGGAAGAGGTTGTCTGTTTGGTGTCAGGGCAAGGGGCTGGACCCCTTGTTCTGTCCAGTGTCTAGCATCCTTGACTGCCTGTGGTCCCTCTCTAAGTCGGGCCTTTGGTCGACGACCCTTAAGGTGCACCTGGCAGCTATCTCTGCTTACCTGGAGTGGGCTGGTGAGCAGTCGGCACAGAAGGTACTCTATTGCTTTTGTAAAGGCCTACACCACTATTCCCCTCCGGTGCATGAACCACCACCACCGTGTGATTTTTTGCTGGTTTTGGCAAAGCTCATGGTCAAGCCATTCGAGCTGATGCACAGGTGTGACATATCACCTGTCATGGAAGACCGCCCTCTTGGTGGCTATCACATCAGCCCAAAGGATCAGTGAACTCCAGGCGCTTTTGGTGGAGTCTCCTTACCTGGTCTTCCACAGCAACAAGGTGGTCCTGCGTCCCAACCTGAAGTTCCTCCCAAAGAGTGTGTCAGAGCTTCGCCATAATCAGATGATTAATCTGCCGGTGTGCTTAATCAGTCACACATTGGGGACTGAGCACAGGCTCCATACTTTGGACTTACGGGGAGTGCTTGCCTACTATAAGGAGTGCATGGCTGAAGTTCGGGGAGAGGTTCGCCAGCTATTTGTCACCTTCACTGAAGCCGCACCTGGCAAACTGGCAGCTAAGCGGATAATTGGAAGGTGGATTGTATCCTGCATCGACCTCTGCTACAGATTGGTGGGTAGGGAGCCTCCCGGAGGGCTAAGGGCTCATTCCACCTGTCATACTGTTGCCTCGGTGGGTGCTTTCAGGGATGTCCCTATCCAGGAATTCTGCAGGGCTGCTACCTGGAAGTCATCATACACCTTCATTTCCCATTATCACATTGACCTTGAGTCACTTTGGGATGCTGGTATTGAGTCCTCAGTTCTCCAATCTCTGTTTCCGCAGTAGAAGTGTGCACCCTGTCTCCCTCCTCCCGGAGAACTGCTAGGAGTCTGCCAGAAGTGTGGATAGAACATCGAATTCACGTCCCTAGAAAAACAGGTTACTCACCTGTAACAGTAGTTCTAAGAGTGGTATATGATGTTTATCCACACAGACCCACCCAAGCTCCCCTAGCCTTGACGCACACAAACTGCTTACAGTGGGCAAGATCTGGCATCATGGGGTGAAGCCGAGGGAGTTACCACCCGGCTGGGTGGGAGGAGCCAGCTTGAAGACGTTTCTGGCAAGTCTTAAAAGGAAAGGCAGCTGTAGAAGTGTGGATGAATATCATATACCACTTCTAGAACTACTGTTACAGGTGAGTAGCCTGTTTTTGGCTGCCGAAGGGGTCCATGTAATAATTTTCATGATTTTCTGTCCACTCATTAATACTTAGCAGAGTTTCGGCACATGTGGTAGTGAAGCGGCTCCCCAGTTGAGTGGCACTTGAGGATTCTGGGTAATCTCCTGGTTTTAGTGACATAGATCCTACCATACTTGTAGTATATATGGTGGGGAGCAAGTATTTCTTATGGAGGGATTAATCCACCACGGGGTATGGGTTTACTGAGGAATTAATCCATGCTTGGGGGGGTTGGAAGCACGAGGCGAAGCCGAGTGACTTCAGCCACCCAGGCGTGGATTAATACTCAGTAAACCCATACCGTGGAGTGGGTTAATCATCTTATAACATAGGTAAGGTGGTGCTGGGGAGGTGAACTCTCATCTCCCAAGCCAGTGACCAATGGTGTGCCACGGGGCTCTCTGCTGGGGCCAGTGTTTTTTGGTCTGTTCATATTGGACATTGCACGTGGGGTTGGGAGCAGGATCAGTCTATTCACAGATGACACCAAGATGAGTGCTGTCGTGGACAACATAGAAGGGTGGCAGAGGCTACAGGGTGTCCTAACCAGACTTGAGAAGTGGTCAGCGAGGTGGCAATTGGGTTTTAACGCAAAGAAGTGCAAGGTTATGCACTTGTGAGGAACCCGAGGAGGGAATACTGGTTAGGTGGGGTGTGGTTATGGATCACTGAGGAGGAGAGGGACCTGGGAGTCATAATAATGACGAGCATGAACAACTTTGCTTAATGCAGGAGGGCTGTGGCTAGGGCAAACAGGATGCTAGGATGCGTTGCGCGGGGTTTCTCGTTCAGGCACAAGGATGTGATCCTGCCCCTGTACAGGTCCTTGGTCAGGCCGTGCAACATTGGCGGCTGTAAATGAGGAAGGATATCAAAGCTGCTCGAAATGATATAATGCAGGGCAATGAAAATGATACAGGGGATAGAAGGCAGAACCTACGAAGAAAGGCTAACGCAGTTGAGCTTGTTCGACTTGGAGGAGAGAAGGGCTAGGGGGACATGATTGAAATGTTCAGATACTTGAGGGGGATCAACAGATTGGGCACAGAGGGGCTGTTTAAGATCGGAAGGAAAGTAACACGAGGGGGCATGGGCTAAGACTGAAGGGGGGATGTTCAGGAGGGAGATGAGGCATTACTTCACTGAAAGGGTAGTGTCAAAATGGAATGCTCTACCTGAGGAGGTGGTAGCCTGCAGGAAGGTGGGGAGCTTCAAAAGGGCATGGGACAGGGCAAGGAGGGGGGGCTGGGTAAAGGACACTGAAGAGTTCCAGGAAGTGAACTGGGGGTTGGGGGGAGGGGCAGCTGCATTACAGGGTGCTAGTTGCGCACACAAGCAGACTTGATAGACCGTGAGGTCTGTTTCTGCTGGCAAGTGTCCTATGTTTGCATGTTTGTATTAGAGTTTTACGTGAGAAGAGAGTGTCCAGGGAAATTGCCTCTTTTTTTTTCTTCAAATTATAATTCTCATTATTGTTGGGTGGAGCTTGCCTATTTCCGGTAAATTACTGAACAGCATAGATGATTGGCATGCTCATAAGCAAGAAATGCTCTTACACCATTAATTCTTGTCTCGAAAAATTTTATTTGGTTTTAGAAGATCCCAACATTTCGCCTAAATAATTAGGCTTTTTCAGGGGAACTGTAAAAACAAATTAAATATTTTAAATCAAATTTCTTGTTTATTTTTATATGAACCATTCACATTTGTTTGAACACCTATATTTAATAATATGCAGTTTATATTTGTTTGTCCTATTTATATTACACATTTTTAACATTTTTTTAAATATTTTACACACAAGATAAATTAATATATTTACTGCTGCTCCTATGAAATAGGACCACCTATACTTAATTAGATATGTTTTCCTTACTTTATAACACTGCCAACTGAGGCCAAAAAATGACTGCCATGTCTTACTGAGGTGAAATCGTCTCAGATGCTCACTTAAATAAAAATAAATTAAAAAAGAAAATATGAATTTACATTCATTAAATCACTTACTATTGATTCATTCATTTTTAATATTATAATTTATCTCTTTCATAACTCTTATTCTGTTATTCTTATAAATTAAAGCCTTTTTTCGTAATATTTTTCTGTGAAATACAAAAAGTATACAATAAAATATAGTAAACAAGGAAGAAAAGAAGGTCACGCATAAACAGTAAAAGTTTAAATCATGCTCGATCTAACTCTTAATATGAGTGTATTAACTTGTACAATGCGCTAAAACAACATTAGTTACTTGATGCTTCATTTGTTACCAATTATTATAAATGTAGAACATTCAACACTTATCTTCCATGCTTTAAAATGTCCTTTGTACTCATAGATTCTTTTACACGTTCAAAAAAACACTGTCATCTATCATAGCATTCATTCATCTGTCTATTTGCTTTACTAGTCCTTTAATGACTATTCTAATTCTAAATTATGTTGTAATAACATCAACTATCAAATCATTCAAATTACTCAAGAGATGTAACACAAATCACCAGCATGGATGAGCTTATTACTTAATCCTTTTAAAAGTCGATTCACAGTTGTTTCTTGGCATTTAAAATACACTGTCATCTAGTGTTACTCTCATTCATCTATCTACTAGCTTTTTCAATCATTTAATAACTTGATTGTAATTCTAAATTAGATTTTAACTTCGGCTTTCAATCCTTGTAGATTGCATTAAATGTGTGACTTAATATACCAGCATCAATTAACTTATTCATTAATCCTTTTGGAATTAGCCCACAAGTGCTTCCTGGTACTAATTAAATATTTTACATGGACTAAATTCTAACTTAATTGTTCTGGCATGAAATAGCCTTTACTCCATTCATTATCCATTATATTGACTGTAAAACATACTGCGCTTTGTATAGTTGTTCCATGCACTACTTTCTCTCTACTGGTGCAAATACATACTTTAACATCAGCTCACTTATACTAACTGTTGGCATATTACACTTTGTTATGTTGCTTGCATGCATGTGCAAGAAACATGGTGCCATCATCGGAGATTTTGGAGGTGTGTCACCTCCTCCTCCAATTCAGTCAGTGTGTTGGCAGGGGCGGCCCCTGTAAGCTAATGCATTCTGGAGTTGTCTATGACAAGCTCCAAATGCAGTGGCATATAGTTAGGGAGCTATGCTTCAGTGAGCACCGATAAGATATCGGCTGCTCCACACGCAGCCCCCACAGACACCCACGCAGGCGCAAGCGCCCCCGCCCTCGCACGCGACTGTATAGACGGGTGCCCAATCCCGCCGGGCTGAGCTGCGCCCCCTCAGGAAGAAGTGCCACGCTGGGAGCCCACCCCAGCGTGGCAGCGATCTCTGGCCGACGGGTGCCTAACTCTGGCCGGCTGAACGCCTCAGCTCTGTGCCACGCTGGGAGCCCACCCAGCGCAGTAACAATGCCATGGCCGACGGGTGCCCAACTTCTGCTGGCTGAATGCCCCCCAACGCCCTTGTGCCACGCTGGGAGCCCACCCCAGTGTGGCAAACGTCCACGAGTCATTTTTTTAAAACCTGTAAACAAAACGTGTCTCCGCGCGCTGCCTCCCCACCCCCACAACCCGCACTCCACCCACTGCGCACTCAGCTCTCCCACACACCCTCACCCCATACTTACCTCCGACTCTGGCGCGACGATCTTCGGTGGACTGGAACACGCCTGCACTCTTCAAAGCCACCGCGAACTGAGGAAATGCTGGTAAGCTGTATAATGGGCTAGATAGGGGTTTCAACTTTGTTGCATATCTCAGAGTTTTGGGAATTTTTGCACCAGATTTTAAACATGAGGTTTTTGGGACCCTTCTCATAAATGATGTCACTGTCATGGCGCGATGCTCGCTCAAGGGTGACTTGCGTCACCGCTAAAACCACCCTTCGGCCTGAATAACGCCATGACAGTGACATCATTCATGAGAAGGGGGTCCCAAACCCCATGTTGAAAATTTGGTGCCAAAATTCCAAAATTACTGTTTTATTAGCGTGATCATGAAGTTCTACACAGGCTCGTAAGTTCGCGAAATTTCAATATTTTCACTCCAGATTTTCAACATTGCCATTTTACCACACCTTCTTATGAGTAGTACAGCTGTCATTTTTCACATCTCACCCAAAATGTGTTTCCGCCCATGTAGCACACAGTGGCGCAGTCAGTGTGCGAGATCAATGTACGGGACAAATTAAGAAAATCACAGTGACACTGTTCATGAGCAGAGGTCTTAAAATGGCTATGTTGAAAATTTGGTGAAAAAATTCCAAAAAATGACTGTTTTAGGAGCATTTGTTGCGCTTATGCACGCCGTAGTTCGTGAATTTTCAATATTTTCTACCCAGATTTCCAACATTGCCATTTTGCCACACCTTCTTATAAATAGTACAGCTGTCATTTTTCACATCTCACCCAAAAAGTGTTTCTGCCCATGTAGCGCACAATTTATTTATTATTTATTTAGTTTTTGTTGACCGGGTAAGTGCACTAGACAAATCCTGCCTATTTTCAGGCACGACTCGGGGGAGGGGAATACAGATGAATGCCAACTGATCTCGAACCAGATTAAGCTGTTGGTGGTATTTTTAGTGAATGAGAGAAATTTGGCCAGGACACCGTGGAAATTCCCCTACTCTTTTCGATAAGTGCCATGGGATCTTTAACATCCACCTGAACTACCACCAATCCAGGCAGATGGGACCTCGGTTTAACGTCTCATCCGAAAGACGGCACCTCAGAAGTGCAGCACCCCTCTCGTGCTGCACTACAGTGTCAGTACTGGGATATTAACCCAAGTGCCAGATGTGGGAACTGAACCCACAGCCCTCTGATCTCCTGGCCTCAGAGGCGAGTGTGCTACCTACTGAGCCACTGACACTGACGATGGCGCAGTCGGTGTGCGAAATCAATGTACAGGATAATTTAAGAAAATCAGTGACACTGTTCATGAGCAAAGGTCTTAAAATTACTATGTTGAAAATTTGGTGAAAAAATTCCAAAAAATGACTGTTTTACGAGCGTGCGTTGTACAGTTCCTACGCACGCTCGTAAGTTTGCGAATTTTCAATATTTTCACCCCAGATTTTCAACATTGCCATTTTACCACACCTTCTTATGAGTAGTAAAGCTGTCATTTTCACATCTCACCTAAAAACGCAGTTTCCGCCCATGTAGCGCATACAATGGCGCAGGGTTGGTGTAAATCAATGTATCGGACAATTAAGAAAATCACAGTGACACTGTTCATGAGCAGAGGTCTTAAAATGGCTATGTTGAAAATTTGGTGAAAAATTCCTTCAGATGTTCTGCAGTAGTACTAATGAAGACATTGAACAGAACTGGCCCCAGGACCGATCCCTGCAGCACCCCACTGGTCGCCCCCTCTCCCTAGACTGCATACCATTTACCACCACTCTCTGCCTCCTGTCTGTTAGCCAGTTTCTAACCCAGTTTACCACCCTTTCCCCCATGTCCAGCCTATTCAGCTAGTTTATCAGCCTCCTATATGGGATGGTGTCAAAGGCTTTGCTGAAATCAAGGTAAGCGTTGTCCACTGCCCCACCCTGATTCACTCTTTGTCACCCAGTCAAATAAATCAACCAGATTTATCTGACATGATGTCCCTACTGTGAATCCATGTTGTCTATGGTCCTGGGTTCCGAAGGCATCTAGATGCCCCACTATCCTTTCTTTAAGCAATGTCTCCATGATCTTCCCCACTACTGAGGTGAGGCTGAATGGCCTATTGTTCCCCGCCTCCTCCCTGCTGCCGGACTTGTGTAGAGGGACCACATGTGCCCTCCTCCAATTCACTCATGTTGAATGACTCTGAACATGGCTGCCAGAGGTACTGCTATCTCCTCTCGCAGTTCTGTTAATATCCTGGAGATGCCATCTGGTTCCATCGCTTGTCTCACCTTCAATTTAGTGAGCTCCTGCAGGACTCTTTTGCCTTTGAATGGACTATTGTCCACCTCTTCACCCCTTGGCAACTGCTGTACTGTTGTGGCCCTTGCCCCTCCCATTCTTCTGTGAATACTGAACAGAAAGACACAGTGGATGTCTTGGGAGGAAGGCATGAAACTGTCACTTCCAAATACCTAAACAGCACATACAAGCAAGCAACATTCGGCATTGACAAATGCTTGTTTTTTTAAGAGTTATTCCATGGTCTACTTTGTCTCATTAATTGGTTTAATTTAAACTAGCTACTGATGGGAGTGCATGTTCAAATGATGTAGCCTTTAAACATCCATTCACTATTGATTTTGACTACTTGTTTATATGATTAGGGGAAAACTTTTACTCTATCAAGTTAACTCCTGTCAAAACCTTGTACATTCACTTTATATTTTCTCTTATTTATTGTTTCATACTTTAAGTTCCTTACTATGGGTATAGAATAATTTAAAACGCTTTCAAACTTTCTACTAATTGTGGTTTCACTATTCACTGCGCTATCCTTTTACATTAACTTTTTGCCTTTTAAAAAGAGGTTAAATGTATATGGTGCAGATCTCCGGCATCACTAAACTTATTGATTCTTTATTTTTAAATTACGCTTAGTTTGCTGTTCTTTTGAAAAGATACTGCTGACTCTGCCATCTTCTCAAATTACTATCAGTTTAAACTGCTTGCTCATGCTTACACAAACTGAAAGGTCCATCTTTATCACCTTGTGCGCTACTCATATTAACTAAATGTTTCTGAGACTTGTTTCAGAATAATCAAATATACTGCTGACTCTACCATCTCTTGAAATACAATCAGTTTAAACTGCTTGCTCATGCTTACACAAACTGAAAGGTACACCTTTATCACCTATGTTAACTAAGTGTTTGAGACTTGTTTCAAAATAATGAAAGCCTTATGCATAACACTATGTGCTCAAATACTTTACAAGTTTTACACTAGACCCTCCTTTCTATAGCCGTAAATTGTGTTAGAAGCTTATGGAGCTTTTTTACTTACTGCTAATTCTGGCTTCACTACTCATATGTGCTGCATACTCCACGCTCTCCTGACGTCTGACTGGCATCATTTGATTCCCCATCTGGCTAGCCTCTTTATGTCGAGGAAGGGAGTCATGTGATGACATGTGTATGTCATCAAACTTAACCTAAGCTGAGTGGTTACCACAGCAACCAGTGACTCCATTCCTCAACATAATTCGGTCCTTAAAGCTTCACTGCACTCAATTTTGCATTGTTAAACTATATTTTATAAATTTTGCACTAGTTCATCTTAAACTAACTACTCTGGCTAAACAAATGGCTCTTTATTTATCTCTTCACATTTTATTACTATGACTATGGCAGGGGAATCAAAGGAGAAAATAATGGGGGGAGACAAAAAAAGGCTTGTTTGGCCATCATTACCTTATTCATATTCTTAAGTATATTTTAAGAAGAGAGACCCGATCTCAGGCCTTTCTAATCTTTCAAAAGTAACAATAATCATATCTAATTTATTATTTTGATTTATTTACTAGATCCTTTTATTTGTTTTTATTAGTGTGTCAGTTATGACCCTAACTTATATGAGGAATAGTATCCTAATCATTTCACCAGCATACCTGCCAGTTTACTTCCTCATTTAAGCTCCATTTTTCATTGATTAAGCCCATTTCATACATCCAGTGCATTTGACGTTTTAACAGTAACTCATCATAGTTACCGCCTCTGTCGGGGAATGGAACCTGTTCCAATCCCCAGAATTTGATCTGTATCGAGAATGTCCTCTTGAATTAAAATGTCTAGCTAATGGGGAATTTTCATCTTTATTTTTTATACGGCTTTTATGTTCTGAGATCCTAGTTTTAATTCTTGATGTTTGCCAACATAAAGTTGGTCGCAGGACATTGAACTATATATATGACCCTTTGTGGTACAGGAATATGAGATCTAATTTTATATTCTTTTCCTGTATGTGGATGTTTATAACTTATTTTTTTAGATGTATTTCCACATATTGTACATCTACCACAGGGGTACATTCCATGTGTTAATGGGCCTAGTAACAACTGTGATTTTGTATTAGTTCCTGGCCAATGTTGTGTATGAACTAACTTATCTCCTATAGTAGGTGCTTTCTTTGAAACCACAAATGTTTTTTGTCGAAATATTTCAGACGTTGTGGGATTATTCAATAATGTGCTCCAATTATTTAAAATTACTTTTTTTTAATTTGTGGCATGATTTTATTATGTACTGTGCTGAATGTTAATGGGCTACTATCTTTTACATTTTCTTGCATTTTCTTAGTAAATCTTATCTTTGCTTTGTGATCACTTTATTTTGTGCTTGTTGTAAATTTTTTTTAGAATATTGTCTCTCTCTAAATCTTTCTTCTATATTTTTAGCTTCTGTGCTATAGCTGTCATCAGTGTTACAATTACATCATGCCCTCAAAAACTGTGAATATAGAATACTTTCTACTAGTGTTTTGGGATGAAAGCTTTTTGTAATGTAAAATTGTATTTCTATCTGTTTTTTTCTGTATAGTTTTGTTTGTAATTGATTACTCGTTTATAAATGGTAATGTCCAAAAAATCTATATATTTTTTATCGTAGGTGAAGACAAAAGTCATATTTGGATATCTAGTATTCATATATTCTTTAAATTCTTCTATTGTTGATTTGTTTCCAATCCAAATTAATATTATATCATCAATAAATCTTTTCCAGAACATAATATGGTTTTTAAATTTATGTCCTGGTCCTTTTCATCAAATATAATGTACTTTAAAATCATGCATATATGCATTAACTATCTAGGGCCATGCTACTACTCCCCATGGCCGTCCCTTTATTTGCCCATAAAATGCTTTTCAAATTTAAAGTAGTTCATTTTAAGAACCATTTCAGCCAATTCTTGTAAGGTTCGTGTTTTTGGACTTGTTCCAGATGGTCTGGAGTGTAAAAGTTTACCCATAGATTCTATTCCTTTATCATGAGGGATAGAGGTGTACAGATCTTTAACATCTATAGTTACTAGTAAACTATCTGCTGGGATCCCAATTAGATTTAATTCTTCAATTAATTGTAACATATGTGTTGTATCTTTTAGGTAAGTTGGAATTTTTTCAACTAATGGCTGTAAGTGATAGTTAATAAATTTTGATATAGGTTCTAAAATTGAACCTATCCCTGATACGATGGGCCTTCCTGGTGGTTTATCCAGATTTTTGTGAATTTTAGGTAATGCATAAAATAATGGAGTTCTTGGAAATTTATGATCCATTACTTCAACTTCCCATTTTCTTAACCATCCATTTACTTCCATTTCATGTAAAGTTATTTGTATTAAGTTCTTAATTGACTCTACAGGGTCTTGTTCTAATTTAGTGTAATTTGTTGATATTTCCAATAAATCAAGACACATTTGTCTATAGTCTTTAACATCCTGTATAACTATTGCTCCACCCTTATCTGCTGGTTTTATAATTATGGAATTATCATTTTCTAACGAGTTCCATGCTATTTTTTCACGTTTTGATAAGTTGGAACTATTTAAAGATATGTCAGATTTTAAAATGTGTTTAATTTCTTGATTTGTTGTTTCAATATAATTCTCTACTGCATGTGAATGTCCTATTAAGGGCATGAACTCTGATTTAATATTCAAAGCTTTTTTTAGTTTTGTCTGTTCTGGATTTGTGTCCAACTTATCATAAAATTGGAAATGTAACCTTAATTTGCGGAAAAATTTTTGCATATCTGCTTCAGTTTGGAATTTATCAACTTCTTTAGTTACTGAAAAAGATAATCCTAGCGATAATACTTTCATCTATTCTTGACTTAAGGACCGTTGACTTAAATTAAAAATTACTGTCTCCTTCCCCTTTGATTCCTTCTGGTTCCTCTGCCTCTTCCTTCTTCATGCTGCTCGTCTATTTCTCTTGTATCTAGGTTTGGTTCCCTTCTTCTTAAATCGTATCTGTCCATTGTTCCTTGTTCCATATCTATATTCTGTGTGCTCCTCTGTGTATCTGCTTGAGAAACTGGCTGTCCTGTTTTGTCCTTCTCTTAAAAAGGTTCTTTTTGTTGTTGTTGTTTGTCAAATTTGTTACTTCTCTTTGTATAACTATCGGAGCTATCTGAGCTCGTATCCCTATTTGAGAAAAACCTTCTCTGTATTTTCTTATATGCGTATGTTCTATTGTTTTTATAATCACCAGTGTCTCTATAAAATTTTCTGATTTTAGTCTCTCTTAATGTCTTTTCGTAATCCTTAAGTTTACTATTAACATCTTCCAATCATTCATTTAATTCTTCTGTTTTAAATTACGTTTTTAAGGAATTTTGATATTCTTGAATATCTTCTGTTAATTTACTACGTGTTCTTAATATTGCCTCAATTAATGCATACATGAAATCAACGCTGCATCGTGTCCTTATACCATCCCATTTCTGTGTTAATATCTCATCTATTATGCCTAAATTAGGTTCTATTGTTACTCGTAAACCTCGTGGAATACGTTTAAATTTCAAATATTTTGCCAGGGTTAAACCATGTAAATCTGGTCTTAAATCTTTATTTTTTAAATTCTCAATTCTATTTTTAAGAGTTCTAGCATTATCCATATCCATCTGTGCCAGATTTCTATCTCTACCTGAGGAGGTGGTAGCCTGCAGGAAGGTGGGGAGCTTCAAAAGGGCATAGGACAGGGCAAGGAGGGGGGCTGGGTAAAGGACACTGAACAGTTCCAGGAAGTGAACTGGGGGTTGGGGGGAGGGGCAACTGCATTACAGGGTGCTAGATGCGCACACAAGCAGACTTGATAGACCGTGAGGCCTGTTTCTGCTGGCAAGTGTCCTATGTTTGCATGTTTGAATTAGAGTTTTACCTAAAGAAATAGTAAAATAAAGCCCTGTGAACATGCAACTATGGGTATATCAGGGATTAATCAATGGTCAGGTGACCTGTTTGGATGAATCAGAAGACAGTATTTTCGGAACCCATGCTATAAGTGTTTTTATTGCATCAGCAGGTACTTCATACGAACATACATAGATACATACGAAGAAGCCAGCAAAAGAAGGCCATTTGGTCTATCAAATCTGCTACTACTGATCCCCCAAATATGCCTCCCATAATCTTGTTTGCCTTTGCTGCTGCTTTCTTGCACTGTGTGGAGTGCTTCAGGTCACTAGTGATCATTGCTCCCAGGTCCTGCTCCTCTTCTGATGCAGATACTCGGACTCCATCCAGGTAGTACTCTGTCCTGGGATTCTTGGCTCCAATATGCATAACTTTGCATTTCTTGGCATTGAAGCCAAGCTGCCAGATCCTGGTCCACCTCCCCAACTTTTCCAGATCTTCCTGTAGGTCCTGTAGGTGCGGTGCTTAAAAGCATATTGACAAACAGGGTTTAAAACTGTCTACCTATATACTTTTAAATATCAAAGTACCCGCAGATGCATTAAAAACCCATAAATGCTCCCCACTGTCTATACTATATGGTGGGATCTGCATCACTAAAACTAGGAGAGTACCCAGAATCCTTGCGTGCTGCTCAATTGGGGAGCTGCTCCATTTCAGCATTTGCTGGAACTCAGCAAAATACAATATCTTATTAATGAGTGGACAGAAAATTATGAAAATTATGATATGGACCCCTCAACAGGCAAAATAAGTTAAATTACAGGGGAACTGCTATATAAATGAACTTCAAAGAAAGTCAGTGTGGTTCTGTCTTAGAGGCCAGCGGGGGAGCCAGTTTAAATTTTGGAGAAACATACAATGATGGGAATTCTGTTTTACATAAGAGTCCCTGACACCATTAGAAAAACTTACGTTTCATATACTTTCTATAACTTTTTCCATTTTTCTTTATTGCTGGGTACAGTTGTATGACAAAAGATTACTGTCCCGTAGACTTTATCATCTCTTTCTGTTTGTCTGCACCTGACATTATAATTCTGTTTATGGCATCATAATTATCGCCACAATAACAGATTGTGATGTCGTAAACAGAATTGTGATACCAAGTGTAGACAAACAGCCAGAATAGATAGGGTAGCGATCCTGTTTGCATGCAAATATTCTTAGTAATAAAGAAGTATGGGTGAGAATTAAAGAAAAAATGAATAAATGTAAGTTGAATTGTGTCTAAATATTTTACTTTTTTAAAGTTGTCACAGTGGCATCGGGGGCTCTTTAAAATGAATCACAGCAGTCTATAATGTACTGTATTTAAAGATGTTGATACATTTTCAGAGGTATGATGATACGTGATGCCCTATAATCCAATATTGGATGTATTGCTTGGGCCACTAAATGTTTTCTGTCGTCAACTATTAAGCATTTCCTGGCACGTTTCATGCGGTCTAGAGATGCACACGTTTTGGAAGAAGTTTTCTCAATGTGGGTTTTAAAAGTAAGAGCAGAATCAAAGTAGAGCCCCAAATACTTAAATTTCAAGACACTTTCGAACTGCAGCTTTAAAAATGTAGTAGTAGTAGTAGTAGCAGTATAGTTTATTCAGAACCATGAAAGGGAAATAACTCAGTTGAGCTAAGTTCATTTTTAATGAGGTACCAAGTTCATTCATTACCATACATCACAGATTGACTATTAACATATAATAATAATTCTCAATTCACTGATCACAGTGTACACAGTACACGCCTGATTAAAACTCTATTCTTGATGGAATGACAAATATACATACAAAAATGTACATACAAAAAATGGTACAAGGATAGTACAAACTGGCTACATTATACTTTGATTTTTTTTACAATTCAAGATTAAAAAATGTTCTGAAAACCAATTTACTGACCTGTCAGAAATCTTACAGTAATACCTTGCACAAGGATGGGACCGATTTATCGGCGAGGAAAAGAATGGTATTATCTGCATAAAGACGGACTGAACAGTTCTGGATAACAGATGGCAGAGGTTTTACAAATAATCTGAATAAAACAGGACCAAGAGTGGACCCTTGTGGTACCTCAGTGGAAATAAGGAGAGAAGAAGAAAGACACCCATCCCAGAAAATTGAGTCCTGTCCTGTAAATATGAAGAAAACCAATTAAGACCATCAACTGAGAAACCATAAAATAGAAGATGAGAAAGAAGAAAAAGTGGATTAGTGAAATTAAAAGCTTTAGAAACATAAACAAAAACAGAATCCACAAAACACCCAGAATCATGAGCACCAGACACAAGATCATGAAAGTCTACAAGAACAGTTTGAAGGCCTTTCAGTTTCGATCCTTTCAACCAGAGCAACCTCAGCAACAGCCCCAGCAAGGGCAGTGCCACACCTGGCACCCCAAGGCCAAGTTCTGCGGCCAGGGACCTAAGGGGGGGTAGGGGAAGTGGTACCCCTCTGGTCTTAGCAGCTGGTGCCCCCTTTAAAGCTGCCCATAAACACATTGGGCGTATCAGCCTCCTATCTGCCCAGTCCTTGACCCAGCTTCCTGTGGGGGGTTGGGTTTTGCATCTCTGGCCACACTGGTCCAGCACTACTCTGGACAAGTGGGTTCTCGAGATGGTAGACTGAGGGCTGCCTCTAGATTTTGAGGCTTTCTTGCCTTACTGATCCTACACTGCAAGGGAGTTCTCGCTGTTACAGGACACGCTGTCCGCCATAAGGGAGGATGCCATTCAGCTGCTTGTGAAAGGGGCTACAGTCCATGTCCCAGACACCCTGGCAAGTCAGGGGTACATGTCCAGTTACTTCCTGGTCCTGAAACGGATGGGTGTCTGGCATCCCATGCTGGGTCTTCTTGATCTCAATCAGTACACGAGGGAAGTGCAAGTTCCGGATGGTAACCATGAACCATATCATAACATCCCTAGAGTACGGCATGCAATTCTGTTCCATGTTGCTCCAAGACACGTTCGTTCACATCCCAGCCCTTCCATCCCACTGGCAGCAGTACCTTCAGTTCCACACAGAAGGAATTCCGTATCAGTACCAGGTCATGTCGTTCAACCTCTTGTCCGTGCCCAGGTTCTTCACCAGGTGCGTGGCGGTGATGGCAGCCTTTCTGCAATGCAAGGATGAGAGTGTACCCTTCCTTGGATGACTGGATGACTGCTGGACCATCCAGGGAGGCTGTGCAGCAGTCCAGGGATCTGGTCCTCCAGACATGCAAAGACTTTGGCCTGTTGGTCAACCTAATCAAGTCTGAATTGATCCCCGCACAAAGGATTCACCTCACTGGGGCAGAGTTATACTGCTTGCAGGCCAAGGTCTGCCTCTCTGTGGACTGGGCACTGGATCTTACCTCCTTTTCCCGATGATTTCAGGTTGGACGCTTGTGCTTTGCCCAGGACTTCCTGAGGCTGATGGAGTACATGGCGTCCTGCACCAGTGCAGTCTGGTGGTCCCGCTGGTGAATGCTGTACTTGCAGTGGGAGTTGGCCATCAGTGGTCACAGCACCTAGGACACTTGCAGCAGTCGGTCATAGTGACCCAGCCGATGTGGGATGCCATCCAGTGGTGTCTGATCCTAGAACATCTGGAGGAAGGGGTCTGGTCTGTCTGCCTGTTGCTGACCATCACCCATGGTGGATGTGTCTCTGGTGGGGTGGGGAGTGCACCTGGTGGACCACAGAGCCCAGGGGTTCTGGTCACCCAGGGAGTCCTGTCATACCAATCAATCAATCAAAATCTTTATCCAAGCGGGCACCATTGAGCAAGGCTCATTTGCAAGGTGGACCTGGTCATGAATACATCAAAGTACAGTACAGAAGCAAGTATACAAAAAGCAATAATATACAAGGAAGAAAAAGTATATACAGTGTGTACAGTACGAGTACAAGGTCAAAATAAATAAAAAAAAAACAGCATTATTTTACAATTGAAGAAGTCAGCAGATGTAAAATCAACCATAGGCATACAGGGGTTATAAGCAGAGATCTTTTGAGTGAGGCAGCCGGCAACTACACATATAGGGGAAAGAGACTCTGTATGGGTTGGCAGGTTAGAGCGGTAAAGAAGAGGAGGGATATATTACTGATGACTGGGGGAAAAATTGAGCTAAAACCACAGAAAGTGACGATGGCTGTCGTGTACTTGTTTATTATGATAATGAAAGAGGAGGGGTACATAATTGGGACACTACTATGGATGGGGTGGGACTTTAGCCAGGCTGGAGTGAACAGGGAAGGGTGGGTGCAGCAGGAAGAGTTAATAGGGAAAGAACACAAGCTGCTGGAGCTTTGTGCAGTGTGACTAGCTCTGATGAAATTGGCTCCTTTTGTCAGGGATCAGGTTGTGCAGGTCTAGACAGACCACACCACAATCATGTTCTACCTGAACAGGCAAGGTGGTATACCTTCCCTTCCCTTCCCTTGTGTCAGGAGGCCCTCTGCACCTGGACCATCATGAGCAGGTTGGGTACACATCTCCTGGAGATTCATTTCTCTGGAGCGTACAGTTAGCTGTATGCACAGGTGTGAGATGTCACACCTGTCATGCAAGGCAGGCTTCTTGGTGGCCATCACGTCAGTCAGAAGGATTAGCGAGCTCCAGATGCTCTCGGTGGAGTCTCCTTATCACGTTTTCCACAAGGACATTGGACCCATCCAAAGTTCTTCTAGAAGGTTGTATTAGAGTGCAACCTTAACCTGGTGATGGACCTCCTGGTATATTTTACCAGGCCTTCTTCAGAGGCTGACCGCAGGCGCCATACTCTGGACCTATATAAAGAGCACACTGCTGGAGTTTGGGGTGAGGCTTGCCAGCTATTTGTGATATACGCTAAAGCTGCGCCTGGCAGACAGGTAGCATAGTAGACGATTGGGAGGTGGAGTACATCCAGCATCTTCCTCTGCTGTAAGGTGAGTGGTAGGAAGCCTCTCATAGGGCTTAGGGATCATTCCACCAGACATACCGCTGCCTTGGTGGCTGCTTCCAGAGACATCCCCATACAGGAGATTTGTAGGGCTGCGAAGTGGAAGTCGGCACACTACCTTCATCTCCCATTATGGCATCAACCTAGAGTCTTGCCAAGATGCTGCTTTTGCGACCTCGGTTCTCCAGTCTCTGTCTGCCAAACAGGGGTGCAAACCTTGGCCCCTCCTCCCAGAGAACTGCTGGACGTCTGCATGTGTGTGGATAGTGAACTGTATCCACGCGCCTAGAAAAACTGTTTACTCACCTCTAACCATACTTCTAGATGTGGCACATAGTTCACATCAACACCAATCACCTGGCCTTCCCTGGCAAGTGGCACACGGATCCCTGTTTCCAGCATGCAAGAGCTGACGTCATGGGGCGGAGCAGAGGGGTATAACCTGCCTGGGTGGTGAAAGGAGCTTACCTTGATTATATTCTGGCGAATCAGCATTTTCTAGTAGAATTGCCAGTGTGTGGATGTGATCAATATATCACTCATAGAACTACAGTAACAGGTGAGTAACTATTTTTTATAACTTGGGTTAGCTGGCCCCGTGGCACTGAGGGTTGAGGTGCTGGATGCCACACCTCGTGCCACGTGGCGACCCGGGTCCAGGAGCAGACTCAGGATGTCGGGGGTCAGCAGGGGAGGGAGGGAGAGGATTGAGCATCTGGTGAACTGCACTCCTCTCCTGGAGTGGGTTAACGGGACTTGCCTCGCTCCATAGTGGACCCCGGTGGAGATCGAGGGCACTACAAGGAGCGGTGCGATCAGGGAGCGGAGGTCAGCACTCCCGTGCACAGACGCCATTGCATGTCCACGCGCCATGGAGGCAACAAATGGTGGAAAATCCCCGGCCACAGGGGAGGTGACTACGGGGTTGCGGGGCTCAAGCCCTCATGCCTAATGGCGGCCCTAGCCCGACTTGACTCTCCCTGGTTCCTGCTTCTCCCATAGCGGCGGATGGAGGGGAAAACCTAGCATCCAATTCCTCAGTCGGGTTCAAGCGGGTGGTGGAGATGAGAGCAAATGAGCCCTCATTCAAGAGATACCCCTAGTGGCCGAAGGATAAACAAAGTTCACCAAAAATATATATATATATATATATTTATATATTTTTATATATATATATATATATACACACACAACATGGGTTATGGAAAACTATAAAGCCAGTTGGCTAAACAGCACGACATGACCGTCCCCGGGCAGACCTGCACTCGTTATGTGTGGGGAAAATCATTTATAATAGGCAGCCATTGAAATACTTAGCAAAGCGAGTGACAGTTTTATAGCACGAGAGAGAGCTGCAGCACATAGTAAAACGTACCGCAGTCAGAGCTGCAAGCGTTGTGTATATGTTCCCGAGTTTGGCAAGCAGTCCAAATCATAAAGCTGTCTTGTTATTGTGACACTTTCCCGAGTTGCGAGAGCTGTGTTCTGCATCCCCCCCCACCGATCCAGAGTATGTCCTCATAACATCAGTGCAATATGCATTACTTGTTGGGGACTATTTTTTAATGTCATCAGGGCACACTAAGAAGTTTTATCTTTGAACTTCTATAAACTCTTTCTGTTAATTTTTTATTTTTGTCACCAAATAAGCCATGTTATAAGCGCAGTAGCCCACTCCAGAGTTTGGGATTATTGAGGAGTAATCAGCACCCTGGGTACAGTGAGGGCAGTCGGCCGGTGGCCTCTTGCCTCACAACACACTTGGGGTGTTGATTAATCCCCAATAACCCCATATCCTGGAGTGGGTTATTGTTTACATATTTGCACAGTATCAGCCAAGATTCCTAAAGTGAAACAATGGCAAGACACAATGTTGCAAATTTACAATTTGAAAAAGTTGACGACAAAATTGATCATCAAGTGCCTAGATTTAACACTATATGGGCCAGATAGGTCAAGTCTGTATGTTAGACCATACTACTGATTTTTGCCATAAACCATTTTACTGCTGACTACTGTGATAATTTTTGCATTTCACTTATACTTTTATATCTTACTGAATACATTTTGCTTAAATATGACAGTCCCTTGTTATCTCTGTTGTTTTGTTCATGTCTGTATATGAAAAATGCATTATAAAAAGAAATTATAGAAAATTGTTACTTTATCTCCCCTCACCAAGGACTAAGGGCAGCATTCACAATACGTTGTTACCCCACCACTATTACTGTCCAGTCTGATTCTTTCAGTGAGTGCAACTCTTTGATGACAATGTCTCACTCTTAAAATTAAAACAGTGACATATTTTCAGTGTAGAGGAGGTATTTTAAATGGACAGATAAAACAAGTCTCACTCATTCCGCTGCTCTCAGTCTCACTGTTATTCTGACCTTGACAACTTTACACTTCACATTGTAATCAGAACCCTCCACCAGGTCGTCATAGTTCTGACCTCTCCCCACCTAGTCAGTAGAATGCACAGTTCTCTCTCCTAAGCTGGTCTCTTGGCTTCCTTACTCCTGGGCTGTACCTCCTGATGCTGATCCATAGGCAGAAAACAGACCTCTGCAGCAGGGGACATCCAGCCCTCCACTTCCTGTTCTCCTCAGTTTACTTCCTGCCTTCAGTCTGGCAGGTACTCTGCAAGCAGAGCTCTGCCATGTGGCAGAGCTGAAGACAGCAGACTGTAAGTTAAGCAATTTTGTTTCAATGAGGATCAGAAATCACTGCTGTATGTTGGAATCCCAGGGAGGGTGCCAGTCTCAGCCTTGCAAGCTGCACAGTCTGGTCCCATTTTCACTGGGTTGTTTTTTCCCCTGCACATCCTACACTAGGCCTGAAATGCAGTCTCAGCCTTGCAAGCTGCACAGTCTGGCCCCATTTTCACCGGGTTGTGTTTTTCCCTGCACTAGGCCTAAAATGCTACTTAGTGCAGTGGAAAGTGTTTCTTAGGGAATCAAAACGGGCACCGGAGTGATTTGATTTTCAGGGAATCGGATCGGGTCCTGAGTGCTCAGTAACCCACAACATCTATTTTAAGGGGGTTAGAACAGGATGGGTCCCATCTGTTTGTGAGGCTGTTTTCCCCACGCTTTCTAGGGTGTAAACGGTGTGAGGAGTTAGGGAGAATACATCTCCTCTCAGCTTTTGGGCAGAAACTGCGTGTGTGTTTGTTTTCCCGTGCTTACTACCTGCAAAGGATTGCGCAAGGGAATAAATGGCACATGGACTCCGGGAGACTACATCTCCCCTCAGCTGGTGCCCCGTATCTTTTCCCCGTGTTGTTTCTTGTTATCCCATCGACGGCATTCTAATTGAGCCACTTGTTGATGCTGGGCCGGCAGCTTGTCAGCGGCAACTTGTTGACGAATCACTGCTTGACAAAACGCTGCAGGGATGAGGAACTCCAACGAGCACGCAAAGGGGCTTAAATTATCATATATGAGGCAACCGTCGGCGGCGGGCAATCGGATTACCTCAGCCGCTCGTCGACGGTGGACCTGCAGCATGACTTAGCGACTCCATTGACAAGCACTACAGTGCGGGAGGAGCGCTATTATGGAGCCTTTTGTTCACCGTGATGCCCCCCCCCCAAACCATCAAGAAGTGAGCCAGCTGCCTATGTTTTTTCAGATCCCTGCATATTCTAGGGGGAGTAAAATAAAAAACCTTAGAAAAAGGACTTCAGCACAAGGGCAGCTCTGATATCCTTTACAGGACTGGCACAATTCTTAAAGGGCCAGCACACTTTCTACCTGCTTCAGCAGCAGGACATCAGGAAGGGGGGAGTAAGCTGAATTAAGGGAAGTAGGGCCTTTTGTGGTATTATGGCCTCGCACAAGCCTTCCCGGTGCAGAAAACATCAGCGCGGCTAGTCGCCCTCTGCTAATGACCTTGGCTGCGTAGCTTCTCCTATAATGTTCAGAGGGCAACGTCTTCGAATGGGGAAGACGTCACGGAGGAAGAGCCTCCTCGGCTCAGTGTCATAACTCACGGATCATATTAATCGACAGTTTCCAGAGGGAACTCAGCAATCCGCAGCCCCCTCTGACACCACACCTCATAAAACAGTTAAATACAACCCAACAGTTAAATAAGACCAGATATGAGACTCTTCTAGAGGATGCAAGAAAATGGACCATCCATATTCTCACTCCTCTATATTCTCACCCCGAGAGGCAGTTGACCTGGGAGGATCAACATTCCGCCTCCTAGGAGAAAGGTGATGTATAGAGGGTAACCTAAAGTATTGCAGGGGGCATTTCTGGCATTCATAGGACCCCAGGTTATCATTTTCTGGAGGGGGAGCGAATGGCCAAATTTCTGTCTAAATAGAGGTCACTGTCGAGATTTCCCTTGGTTCTCACCCGGCGGCTCCCAGCCAACATGAACAGGTTTTTCTCGCTTGTCATCTGCAGTCAAACCGGCCACAGCTTTTCCCACTCTTCCTACCAATAGGGAAATGACCAAAGGAGGAGTGGCAACTCTCTAAGCTTCCTCCCCTACCCAGTGCACCAGCAGAGTTTAAGCTTTTCAGGCTCAGAACGCAACAATGGGAAAAATGGCTAAAACTGCCGTAGAAGCTACCCTCTGATTTCAAACCAAACAGTGAGTCACTGGACAGGACCGTAGAGGCCTTGTTTACGCAGCAAACCAGTCAGAAGAGGTTGCACAGGGTGATACTCAATCCCTGGCTCACCACAACCCCTGGCTTTGGCCCTAGCAGGCAGGGTCCTCTCCCAGGAGGTGTTTGGTAATGCATGTCACAGTCTAGGGCAAGGACAATTCAGGGTCCAGGGAATCTAGACCCAGAATTCATGGCCAAGCTTATAACTAGGATCAAACTCAACTTCTCGAGGAAAAGTGAGTACGGGTCTCCTTACCTAAGCAATGTAACCTCAGAAGGGCTGGATCTAGTGGAGAGGGTGACAGCGATCAACAACAAGTAGTCACAAGCTATCTGGGCCCATTCTCGAGGTAGGGGCAGACCTTCATATTTCTCGAGCAAGGGTCCAAACCAGACTGGTCAGGTGGGTCCTATGCATCACCAACAAGCCCCCGCTTCGTGTCGTGCCCTCCCCTCTCTATGGGGGCTCATCCAAAAACGCAAACCCTCTACAGTCCGAGGATATTATACAAAGTGCCCCCTTCAACAAAGTGCAGTCACAGAGATTAACTAAGGGGCTGCTCCCTATTCTTCATGGTGCAAAAATATATAGGGGGTTTAGACCCCTCCTGCATCTCAAAGGATTGAACAAGCAAGAGACCCATCGGCAGATTCCTATTCAGGAACTACACAAGCACCAGTTTAAATTCAAGGTGGGGGAGCAGTTCTTCTATTCAAAATTCTGACATCTTGAGTATTCCTAAGACCCACGGGCATTATTAACGATGCCATCAGTGAAAACAGTCCACTTAAAGGCCCCACAGCTCGACAAAACAGTATATGCAGGGGATTTTCCGGCACCCATAATTCTGCAAGATGCCTATTTGCTTATTCCCATGCAGTAATGGCACATGCACTATCCCAGATTCAGAGTGGGAGAGCAGTACTTCCAAATCAGACTCTACCATTGCTGTCTTTTCAGACCCATGGACAGTATTTAAGGTGCTAGTAGTGGTTATAGTCCACTTAAAGGCCCCACAGTTCAACCAAGCATTACAGGCAGTGGCAGAGGTAGTCGGGTCCCCTATGGCATATGGTTTTCCCATCAACGGGAGAAAGAGCTCCCTAATTCCAAACCAGACCTTGATCCTCCTGGGGGGGCTCACATCATGACACAAGGTTTCTGCACCCGAAAACTAGATTTTGGGATCTGTAATTGCTCATCAAGGAGTTTTGTAAGCTCCTCAGCTGCCTGCTTATTTTTTCACACAGCTCATTAAGACGGATTAAGCCCTTCCTGCAGGGATGGTCCCAGAGGTCAGAGGTCATGAAGGGCCACAAGTTAGGCCATCCGCACTAAGTCGGAATAGCGACCACTCAGTCGTAAGGTGGGTCGACCAAGGGATTGCAGCTGAAGGACAGTGCCTCCCACATTCAGACAGAATAGGTAAGTACTCAAACAGATCTTTTTGCCTGCTGGCAGAACTCCAAGGTAAAGCAATTCCGTTCCCTGGCCAAAGACGAACCAGCGGTGGCTCAGGACACCTTTTCCCCATAAACTGGGATCTGTTTGGTCTCCTGTATGCCTTCCTCCAATACTGCCTCTATCAAGAGTCCTCCACAAAGTGGCCTTGAACAGGACAGTCATGATTCTAGTCTGTCCCTTATGTTTTTTTCCGCACTTAGTTGTTTCTCATTCATTAGTCAGTGCTACCACTTTGAATATTCAGGTTCAGCCTGGGCATTCTCCATCAAGGTCCAGTTCTGCACCCCATTTTATCAACTGGTCTCTCTCTAGACCTGGAAAGTGAGTGGAAAAATTTTCAGGGAGCTATGTGACACAGCTCCTGCTATTGACATGATGGGGAACTCGTGTGTCTCTTCTTCCTCCAAAGTGCATTATAGAATCCGGACGAAATTTTGGTTCTGGCTTCATTCCAGACACGTACAGAACGACACAATATAATCGCCTGAACTACTGCAGTTCCTTTAAGACAGATGGACAAAGGATTGCAACCAACCACCTTACAAAGTAGAGTTTCTGCACTGGGGGCACTCTTGACGGACCCTGGGGAATTGTTGGGCTCATATCCCCATGTCTGGTAGTTCTTCAGGCAGCAGCATTAAAACATCTTCAATCCACCAAACTATCACCTTGAAGTCTTAATATGGTTCTCAAGGCCCCCCTAGAGCCTCTCAAGCCATCCATCATGCATCTCAAAATAAAGGTCCCCCTGTTTTCTCAAAGTTATTATTCCAGCCAGGAGTTTCAGCAAACTAAAAGCGTTGCTTACCCAAGAGCTGTGCACTCGTTCATCAAGCTGGAACAGTTCCAGATCTTCCTGGACATAAGTCTCCACCACTCATTCACACTAGTGGGATTGACGCCGGAGGCACTAAGACCCATCGGGAGCAAACTTTTTGCTGGAGGGTCGGCGCGAGAGACGGCGCCGCGAGACACGGCGCCCATGACAGCGGCTCGGCCGGTAATGACCATCTCGCGGCGACCCTCCAACCGCCTTCAGTTCCTTTTTTCCTCCTGAGTGCGCTTCAGTGACGACTGCCGCCGCTTCAGAAGGAGTCAAACTTCAAACTAGCTTATAGTTTTCAGTTTGTTTTTTGTAACATTATCACGATAGTAGTATCGCTTAGTTTTACTCTATTTTCGTAAAATTTTTCTAATATTTAAATTTAACTTACTTGAAGGTCTCGGCCATCGGACGGAGTCAATTACAAGCAGGTCAGGTGATTTGTAGGGAGACTTCAGATGAAAGCTGTTCAGTCAGCCGGGCTGGGTCCGTCAGCCTCCTTCCTCAGCGGGGTTCCGACTACGGTCAGTCCGATGCCGGGATGGGCGGTCCCCTCACTGCATAAAAATAAACGGTCGTATTCTCGCGCCTGCTTCGCCTCGAGCTCTTCTTCGCCCACAGGTCAAAAAGAGAAGGCATCACCGAGGTCGCCTTCTGGTATGTCTGCCTGCTCGACGGTCGGTTATCGCTAGTTGCCGGGTCTCCTTCTTCGGAGTCGCTTAACTCGAGCAATCGTGGGTTGCCCTCTACATCGGAGCCCCTCCCGCCTTTATAGGTAGGGCTCCAGATGAGCAGTTTCACAGTGGGTCGCTCTTATGGAGCCGATGGGCTCGGAGGTTGGTTCTTCTGCCTGGCTCGCCACTCGGAGCCCTGGGCTCCGGCGATCAGGCAGGGCGGTTGGACCTCCTAGTCGCTACGGGCCTTCTTCGTGCTAGCGAATTGTGCTTAGGTGTTTCCACATGGCTGCGCGAGGGGGCCCCACCGATGCCCTTATCTCTGTTTTTTCCTTCTCTGCTTCCAGGTTCCCGGGCTTTTCCGCCGCTCTGCAGGGTCTGTACGTTCGTGCGCTGCTTTCGGGGCGCTGGAGCCGGCGGCGCTGCTGGCGGTGCCGCTGGGTCTCGGCGCCTTGGCGGCGCGCTGGTCTGCGGCGCCAGCTGTGGTGCTGCTGATCTGGCGCCGTCATGGCAGCCTTCGCGGCACTGCCATGTGCCGTCCGCGCGGCGTCAAGCCGTTGCCGGGCTGGCGGCTGCGCCAGCCAGGCGCTGCTGCCGGGCCGGGCGACGCTGCGGCGCGTTTGGGGTCAGCGTGGCCTCGGGGCGCCTGCACCCTCCTCGGTGCTGTTCAGCCCATTTTGCTGCTCCACGGCGCCGCAGCCCTTGGGGACTCTCTCGTTTTTCTGCCATTTCTCCTCCTAATTTTCACTCCTTTCCTGTCCAAACAGTCCTTTCTGGACCATCAGGAGATGATGTTGAGCCTGACCCAGACCTTCGGTTGGGTGATGAAGTGGAGGAAACAGGATCTTTCTACAGAGCCTGTGGTCGAGACCTGTCCTTTAAGTCTCTGTTGAAGAACCTGGGATCCACTCTTTTCTCCAGACTACAGACATCATCCTGGAAGATATTAAGACTCTAGTATCTTCATGCTTCTCGGAGATCCCTACGGATTTGACTCCTCCGATTCAGTTTCCTTCGAGACGCTGTCTCAAATGGTATGGAATAATCTCTGCTCTTATTCCCTCAGTGGCTAAATCCATTGATAAGAAGTATTCAGCTCCCAAGATCGTCCCATTTTGGCATCCCAAGCCTTATGGATCCTATTGTAGTCCTGGCAGAGAATGACAAGGTCGTTTCTTCCTCAACTACTACAGCTCAATCTTATTAACAAAGAGTCTCGTAAGATTGATACATTAGGTAAGAGAGTCTTGCTGCTCCACTCTAAGTATGCGCATTGCCAGTTATCAAGGCTATTTTTCTGAGTATGAGATATATCCTGTGGCACTCTATGAAAAGAATGGTTGAAGCTCTTCCAGATTCGGATTCCAAGTCAGAGCTTCTTCTGACCGTTATGAGGTATTGAGTCCAATAACCAACAGGTCAAGGCCGCCATGGACGCCGACACTGCTTCTCGGCAGCAGCCGGGGATTGTACTGCGCCCATTCCTGGCTGCGTACTTCTGGCTTCACGAATGATGGTCAGCAGCAGGTGATGGCGCTGCCTTTATGGCTCCTTTCTTTTGGCCTCAGGTGAGCAAGAAGCCTTAGAGGCCACTCAGAAGACTAGATCTGCCATTGTTGGCCAGATTCTCCGCCTGCCCCTCTCGGGGCATGTGAACAGACGCCAGTTTCATAGTCGTCAGTCCTTTCGAGGCAGAGGCAGGAAGCTCCATAAAAGCCAACCTGCCCAACCTCAAAAAGACGCAGCAGAAAGCGAGGGACCTAAAGCTCCCAGCGCTACCTTATGAGTCGTTGGGCCCAAGTTCCATCCACTCTGCCCGAGGTGGAACTTTCTCCTCCGTGGAGGTCGTCTGATGTACTTCTACAACCAGTGGAGTCCATAACCTCAGACAATGGGTCTCGGATAATTCGCGAGGGTTATTCTCTCAATTTCTTGAAACCCCGGAATTGTCCTCCCATACGACAACCCAGGTTGTCGGCCTCTCAGTCAGACCTCCTCACCGCGGAGATCCAGGGCCTTCTGAACAACAGGGCAATAGAACTGGTGCCCGCATCTGCGAAACACAGGGTTCTACCATTACTTTCTGGTTCCAAAGAAATCTGGGGATGCCTCATTCTAGACCTCAGAAAGTTAAACAAATTCCTCCCAGGGAGAAATTCAAGATGATTTCCTGGTACCCTGTTACCCTTGCTGCATCAGCACACTGGCTGGCCTCTCTGATATGCAGGATGCCTACCAGCATATCCTCAGTCCACCGACCCACCGCAAATTCCTCAGGTTTGTAGCTTTGGGTCAGCATTATCAGTTCAGAGTCCTGCCCTTGGGCTATCCTGGCGCCATGTAGTTTTTACAAAGTGTTGTGCAGTTCTCGCGGCGCATTCAGGAAAGTCGGACTCGAGTGTTTCCCTACCTGGACGATTGGCTTTAGCAAGCCCTTCCGCCAAGGGACTTTGGAAGCTGTGCAAACGACTTCTCGTCTTCTCACGTCCATGGGAGTTCTGCTGAATTTGAAAAATCTCAACTGCAACCCTCCCAGAGGCTCCTTTTCATAGGGACGCTTCTAGACACCTCTTCAGCGAAGGCTTTCCTTCCAGAGGACAGAAGACTGACATCCTTCAGATGGCCCGTTACATCAGGGAGAACCAACTGGTTACAGCTCTCTCGATGCAGCATGTTGGGTCTCATGGCGTCCTCGGTCACTGTCCCTCTGGCCCGACTGCACATGAGAACCACCCAATGGATGCTCTCCACCAGTGGTCCCCGACTCTCACCCCAGTCTTATCCCATCAAGGTGACGGAGCCCTTGAAGGTCTCTCACCTGGTGGTCTCAAGAGAGCAATCTCCTGGAAGGATTCCCTTGCTCCCCGGATCATCAGATCTCCATCACCACAGATGCGTCGCAATGGGATGGGGAGCTCACTGTCTCCCTCCACACTCAAGGTGTATGGACTCAGTTCAAACTCATCTCCACATAAATGTCCTGGAGATGAGAGCGTCCTCTATGCAATCCGAGTTTGAAGGATGTCCTTTGTCACAAGAACATTCTCCTTCAAACGGACAACAAAGCAATGATGTATTACATCAAGCAAGGCGGTGCTCATTCTTATCCCTTTGCAGGGAAGCAATGAGGGTGTGGGAGTGGTGCTTGGAGCACAAGTCTCTGATTCAGCGGTTTATCTGCCAGGTATACAAAACGACCTAGCAGATCACCTCAGCAGAACGGAGGCAGACCTCACGAGTGGTCTCTCGATCCAGCCGTAGCTCGGTCCCTGTTCAAAGAGTGGGGACTCCAGACCTGGACCTTTTGCATCCCCACCAACGCAAAACTGCCTCTCTTCTGCTCCAGAAATCCAGGGCCTGGCATTTTCTGTCAGGATGCGTTCAGGCTGCGTGGACAAAACGCTTTCTTACGCCTTTCCACCACTTCCTCTAATCCAGAGAGTACTCCTCAGTTCGAGTCTCAGGGACCAAGATGATTCTCATTGCTCCTTCCTGGCCTCGGCAACTATGGTTTCTCTACTCAACAGTATGTTGGCAGCCTCTCCGAGACCACTTCTTTGCAAATCAGTCTTTTGACTCAGGGTTCGTGTCCATCCAACCTGAAATCACTTCACCTTCATGCTTGGCTCCTGAAGAGATAGAAGTGAATCGGTTCCAACGCTCCTCGTAGAGTCTCAGACATCCTTCTGGCTGCTCGGAAGCCAGCCACCAAAAACGACGCTCCAAATGGAAACGTTTCTCTCTGGTGTGCAAAATCTCTTGGAATCCTTTTCCTGTCCTCCTGGCAAGGTTCTGGAGTATCTTTTGGACCTATCAAACTTAGGTCTTCAGTACTCCTACAGTTAAAGTTCACCTTAGTGCCATCTCAGCTGCTCCATGAGCCGGTTTCTTCCTTAACTCTGGCCCAGTTACCTATGGTGAAGATTTCTTAGGACTCTCCATACCAGACCCCCTGTTAAGCGTCCAGTTGCAGCCTGGGACATTAACCTGGTGCTGGACATGCTCACTTGGAAGCCTTTCAACCCTTAGCTACCTGTGAGCTAAAATTTCTACCTGGAAGACTGCCTTCCGTGGCCATTACCTCAGCCACCTAGGGTCTCTGAGATACATGCCCTGGTTACGGACCCTCCGTGATACTGTATTCCATAAGGACAAGGTAGTTCTCATTACTCATCCTAAATTTCTTCCCAAGGTTGTGTCAGAATTCCATCTGAACCAACCTCTGGTACCTCCCGCTTACTTCGCTAATTTCCAAAATGAAGGAGCACGCTCTTCATTCCTTGGATGTTAAGAGAGCCTTGCGGTTCTATTTAGATAGAACCAAGGATGTTCACAAGACTCAGCAACTGTTCGTTTCTTTCAGCGACACCCGGCTGGGTCAACCTGTCGCTATTAGATGTATCTCTTCATGGTTAGTGGCATGCCTTCGTCATTGCTATTCCATGGCTCAAGTTAAATTAGAAGGTAGAGTGTACGCTCACTCTACTAGGGCGGTCGCGGCATCCCTAGCGGAAATTCGCAATGTTCCAATTGCAGATATATGCAACGCTGCTACCTGGAGCTCAGTGCATACTTTCGTTAAGCACTATGCACTGGATGTTCATGCCAGGCGACATTCCGCATTTGGCAGAACTATCCTTAATGGGCTTCTATCTTAGACGCGTGAGCTCTGGCTCCTGCCGCCTTTTGGGGATTATCAGCTTGGTACTCTCCCACTAGTGAATGAGTGGTGGAGTTATGTCCAGGAAGATAGGAAATTACGACTCACCGTAATTCTTGATCTCTTGGACGAGTCTCCACCACTCATTCACACGCCCACCCTCCATCCCCCGAGCTCACCGCTGTATTGGTCTTCACTCCCTCAAATCTTTAGGCTGTGAGGACTTCTTTGCTGACCCTTCTTACCCGGGTCATACGGACTATCTTATGTCCGTTTTTTAATGTTAGGTTTACCCTTTACGTTAGTTGCGCTGCACCTCCTTGGTAAAAGGTACTGGGCGGTTGGAGGTGCGTGGCGAGATGGTCATTACCTTTCGAGCCGCTGCTTCCTTGTTGCCGTCTGTGGCGCCGTCTCTCACACCGACCCTCCAGCAAAAGTTTGCTCCTGGAGTGGGTCTTAGTGCCTCCGGCGCCAGTCCCACTAGTGTGAATGAGTGGTGGAGACTCGTCCAAGAAGATCAAGAATTACGGTAGGTACGTAATTTTCCTTTTTTGTTTACCAAAGTTATGTCTTTCATCTATTATAATCAAGGGTTCATTCTTCCTTCCTTCTCCCCACTCTCTAAAAGCAACAAGGATGGAAAATTTCATACACTAGACCTGGGAAGAGGGAGAAAAATGTACATTAAGAAAGAGGACGCTATTCACAAAACTTCAACTATGTTCTTGCCAGCTAAAGGGAAAAAATTTGGGCAGCAAGGATTCAATAGACTCTATAGCCAAACGGATTCTATCCGTCACCTCTATGGCTTATGATCACGCCAGAGTTACTTGCCTGGCCCAGTGAGAGTCCATGGCCCCCTTCGTGGGCGTAATTCAGAGAACCATCGACAGCACACTCACACTGAGTGGCCTTTTTGATCATCCATTCACACACTATAGCGCAAAAAAAAAAAATTCTTACTGGGGGTGACGTCCTTGGCAGAGGCATCCTTTGGTCGCAGATTATTTCAAGCGGCGGTGAACCCTTATGGGTTCTTGACATTCTTCCCACCCGGGACATCTGGGGACGGGATGGACTGCTTTTGTATATCCCAGGAGTAAGGAAGCCCGGAGACCAGCTAAGGGGAGAGAGAAATCAAAATTTAAATATCTGTAAATTTTCTTTCTCCGACGGCTGGTCTCCGGGCTTCGGATTCCCTACCAGAATGTGTATAGTTGGCTGGCCTCATGGCCATATATGCCTTAAAATTTTTATTTGTTCCCAAGTTCTTGTAGTATTACCACATTGGACTGCTTTAGGAAGAACTGAGGAGAACAGGAAGTGGAGGGCTGGATATCCCCTGCTGCAGAGGTCTGTTTCCTGCTTATGGATCAGCATCAGGAGGTACAGCCAAGGAGTAAGGAAGCCCAAAGATCAGCCGTCGGAGAAAGAAAATTTACAGGTATTTAAATTTCGATTTTCCCACAACTCAATAAAAATGATTCATCTCAGCATGTTGACCAATCCTCATACTTTCAGTGTCACCACCTGGCTCAAATGCCAGTAAACTCTTTCAAATGCGATAATGCAAGTAACGACGCTGATTTTCTGTTTTCAGAAATGGCCATTTTCATTTGACCCAGTCTTAAAATCTCGTTTTTTCCTCATTTTCCCAAACCGAGGACAAATCAGCATGTTTCTTTTTTTTTATACTATTTATTTATAGATTTTATGAATACACAGTGCAAACTGTAGTTATACATACTAAAAGGTATGAGGTCCGCAGACCCCTACACAGCAAGTAATGAAGATTATCAACAAAATTCAGTACCAAGGATTACACTTATTCATGCAGCATAGGCGAGCGTCATGTTTTAACTAAAGGAGTAAAGTCCGAGTGGATTAATATGTAGATTAATGTTACTCTCACCTCTTCATTTCACTTTATATAACTGTATCACCATATTATCCTCCCCCAGCAGAAATAAATTCTTAGTGGGGTGGCTATAACGTCTAGGAAACGGTGGAAAGTTATTATATAGAGGACCTGGTCTCAATTAAGCTGCATTGTCAAACCTGCACTAACAGGTGCTGTACTAGACACACCCTACAGGTTTTCAGGTTTTAAAATAACAGGCTATCTTTAAGCTCACAAACTGAGAGGTGCAAAATGCACCAACTACCCCCCGCCCACCTCTCCTAAACTATTACATCTAAGAACAACAACAATATGCTCGAGCAGCAGTCGGATAAACGTGTTAAACATTCACATGTTAAAATAGAAAGATGTAATTTTTCTCCCAACATTTAAATTCTCTGTTTCTTTTTCAAAAAGTAAACTGCCCCTATTAAGTCGACATACGAAGGGCCTTGATTATTGAACCCCCACCTTGGTGGAAGCTATGGGGTGCTAAAAATGTTACTTGGAAGTCCCGATTAAGGTCCCTTTCAGCCTTTCTCATCTTTGAGGTCGCTGGAGCTGGATTCATCCTCTGAATGAATTTCTCGGCAAATTCTGTCGCTTGTACAGGATCCACAAAGATGTGCATCCTGGATTCATGGCGCACCTGCAGCCTCGCAGGGTATATCAGCTGGGCCTGGATTCCATTCCGAGGAAGGTCCTTCTTTATGAGTTGCAGTTCCTTTTTTTCGGTTCTGAGTTTGTGCTGATAAGTCTGGAAAAAGAGCCAGACGACTGTCCTCCCAGACTATTTCACCCCTGGCCCTGGCCGCTTGTAGAAGAGGGATTCTTGCTTCTGTGGATGACAGCGTGGTGATCACCGTTACAGGCCTCTGAGATGCTTCTCCCCGAGGTTGTGGTCTCTGCAGGATGGTAAAGGCCTTGGTTATGGAGATCCCTGAGTCCGACGGCAGCAGTTTTAAATCCTCAAAGATAATTGTTTTTAGATTATTTAGAAGGTCGGCTCGTCCTGCGAGCCCTAGTTGGAAGTCTACCACCTGCACATTGGCCATTCGCTGGGAGTTCTCAAGGTATTCCAGTTTGCTTTTTAAGAAATGAAAGTCTCGGACAAAGGAAGCATTGCATTCTGTTTGCCTTGATTTTGCTTCCGTTAGGTCATTGATCGCTGTCGAGTGCTCCTTTAATGTGTTGTCATTATCATTGAGCTTAGCCTCCACTGTTGTCAGTCGCTTTAAAGTTTCCTCCCCATTTGCTTGTATTTTTGTGAGAAGGACCATTACTTGCGCCGTTGGTAGCTCCGTATTCATAGAACCGCTCGATGGACCAGGCCCTGAGCCAGTCATAGAGCCTGCTGAAGAAAGAAACGAATCCAGACCTCGGGACCTATGTTTCCCGTCTTTCTTAGGTCCCATTTCGTGCTGCCTTGTTTCCGATATATATTTAAATCAAATTGGGGGCAGTTAACCCAAATATTTATACTTTAAATCCAGTTCTTGTAAGTCTGTGCCTGGAGATAGAGACTTCCATCCCTGTGCTGTGCCTAGCACCCCCAAATCAGCATGTTTCACAAAAAGTTGGGTTAGTTTGGTGAGGTTGTTTGCATAATAATGTGGGGGCAAGAAAGTTTTTTTATTTGCATGATAAACTGACTGTAAGTGCTGGCCCTGTTTTTGCAGAAGAAGGGTGGCTCTGCCTATACAAAGCACTGCTGAGAGGGCTTACAGGCATGCAGGACACAAATCTCGTTTCATTTCCCAAAAACGTGAATTTCAGGACATCCCATGTCTTTATTGCTAAAGGTATTTTCATGAAAACTGGCTCTTTGCCCCCTTCATCCGTCCGTGGTGCTTTTACTGCCCTGACATCATAATACTCGGCCTGTGATAGTGGAATCCTTTCCATGGCAACAGGTTGTGATGTCATATGCAGAGGATTAGGATTTTATGGTAGATATAGACAACAGAAACAGATGACTCTGAGGGGTCAGTGACTCATTTTACTGGAAATGTCTTCAATAATAATAAAAGAAGATCCTAAATTTTTAATTTTTAGGAAGTTTTGTGGAATTGAGTTCTGCTAATTGAATTTTTTCCTAGAAACTGGAAAATCTCTCAGAAGTTTGCAGTGTAAGTTTTACCCACTCCATAGGCATAGAGCCAAACGTAATTGGGAATGGGTGTTTTCATGAACAAGTTGTAACCCCAAGAATCCCTCAGTTAATGATAACACTCTAAGCATCATCTCCTAGGAGACAGATACCCTGGAGACAAAACCTATTCTATACCGAGTTTAGAATACTGGTTCATGTCTGATTTTTATTGTGTGGAGGTGGAACTGAATTTATTCAACCCACATTTATTTTTGATTTTGCTACTGTACCTATTAACCCACTCCCCCTTGAGTTGGTACTTATGATGGAGCTCCCACCGCTTTCATTGAGTGCCAGTACTGGGTGGAGTAGAGGAACAGTGGGCAAAAATAAAGGAGGGCGTTGAGAAGGCAACAAAACATCTGTGTCAGGGAGGTTAAAAAGGGCAAGAGAAAAAAGACACGGCTATGGTTCTCTAAGGAAGCGGAGAAAGTGAAGGCAAAGAAGCTGGCATTTAGAAGGTACGAGTTGACACAGAAGGAAGAGAATAGGGAGGATTATCAGGAGAAACAAAGGGAGGCAGGGAAAGCAGTTAGGAGCACGAAGGCACGAACAGAGGACAATATTGCCAAGTCAGTAAAAAAGGAGGGATAAAACATTCTTTAAGTATATGAGTGAAAAGAGGAAGAGCAAGTACTAAGGCTAAAAGAGGAGGGGTTTGTGTGGAAGAGGACCAGAAAAAGCAGACATATTGAACAAGTACTTTTGTTCAATATTTACAAAGGAAGGAGTAGGTGACCGGGCACAGATAGGGTATAAGAGCATTAAAAGAAGGGAAGTGGACACTAGTCCTTTTATGGAGGAGAGAGTCTTTAAAGAACAAGCAAAACTAAAAGTGGACAAGGCAGTGGGGCCAGACGAGGTACACCTAGGATACTGAAGAAGCTTAAGGAGGAGCTGGCTGCACCTCTTGACAGCCCTGTTCAACCTATTACTAGATATGGAGGAAGTTCCCTGGGACTGGAGGAGGGTGGATGTGGTCCCATTTCTTTTTTTTTTTTTTTTAACTTTATTGTTATTATTTTTCATTTGTCATTATACAAATAACAGTGCCATGTTTAGGAGAAGCCATTACAATTGATACATACCATATTAAGAGAGCACCCCCCTCCCATTAATCCAAGGATCGGTGCATCCCAAATATATTGATACCACATAAAGGGGAAAAAAATTACATTTTTAACACACATATAAATCAACATATATGGCTGTGTGAACAGGCCCATGAACAGTGTGACTAATTCGGTATGCTAAAGTCTTTAATTTGAAGTCCTAAAAGCTTGCGCCCCGGACTGGGGCTAATGGCGCCACACTTTACACCTACAAGTTTAATAATATCCTAGAAAATGGAACAATTAAGGCAGCACATTCCCACTCCTTAAAAAGCACCAACATTATACCCCAAAACATAATTAACAATAAAATCTTAACACTATCAATCTGTGGTCCCATTTCACAGTAGTGGGAATAGGGAGGAGGCAGGAAACTACAGATCTGTCAGCCTGACTTCGGTAGTGGGCAAAGTAATGGAAACATTACTGAAGGAAAGGATTGGGGAATACCACCTTGTAACCAGTGGATTACAGGATCTAAGGCAGCATGGGTTCACAGGGGGGAAATCTTGCCAAACAAACCTGATCGAGTTCTTTGACTGGGTGACCAGGGAAGTTGGTCAGGGCAGGGCGGTGGATATGGCCTACCTGGATTTCAGTAAGGCCTCCGACAGCGTTCCACATGAAGACTGGTAAACAATCTGGGCATCCTGGGAGTGGGTCTAAAAGTAGCACAGCAAAATGGGTATGAAGTTGGTTAAGAAACAGGAGTCAGAGGGTGGTGGTAAACGGGATTCACTCTGAGGAAGGCACGGTAATGTGCGGTGTGCCACAGGGGTCAGTACTGGGCCCGGTCCTCAACATCTTTATTAGCGACACTGCAGGAGGGCTGGAAGGGAATATATGTCTGTTCGCAGATGACACAAAAATCTGCAACAGAGTGCACACATGGGGGGTGGAAAAAAACGAGGGACGATCTGAAAAAGCTGGAAGACTAGTCAAGGGTTTGGCAACTGAGCTTCAGTGACAAAAAGTGTAAAATTATTCACATAGGGCATAAAAACTCTAGGGCAATGTACCAACTTGGTGGGGAGGTATTGCCAACCACAAAGCAGGAAAGGAACCTTGGGGTCATCATATCTGATGACCTGAAGATAGCAAAGCAGTGTGATAAGGCATTGGGAAAAGCTAGCAGAATGGCTGGGTGCATAGGGAAGGGTACCACCAACAGAAAGAGGGAGGTAGTGTTACCCCTGTGTAGATCGATGGTGAGGCCCCACCTAGAGTACTGTGTCCAGTACTGGTAGCCCCATCTCCAGAATGACATAGATCATTTAAACTGAATTCAGGGGGAGAGGGGTTAAGGCAAAATCGACACATGGAGGCAGAAGAGATGGGAGGTATTCGGCCTCCCCCCAGGCTGGAGTTAGAGAGCTCGAAAATAGGTTGACCAAAGGTAGGGTAGTAGGGGAGGGCAGGGAGGTAGGGGGTATGTGGTGGAAAGTATTGTCTGTAAATGCCAGGAGTTTGGGGAGCAAAATGGTGGACTTGGAGGTCATTATGGTGGGCGAGAGACTGGACATTGTGGCGATAACTGAGACCTGGTGGTCAGAACATCATACTTGGGAGGCAGTTATCCCAGGGTACAGACTTTTTAGGAAGGACAGGACTGGAAGAAAAGGGAGGTGGCTTTGTACATCAAGGATGTCATTAGGGCAATGGGAAGGACAGGAGGAGCAAGGGGAGCTGGAGGTCCTGTGGGTCACACTGGATAACCGGATAGGAGAATCATTAAGGCTAGGGGTGATACACAGACCTCCTATCCAGGGAGAGGAAGGGGATAGGCAGCTTATGCAGGTGATGGAACAGA
The DNA here is from genome assembly GCA_016271365.2 of Neoceratodus forsteri. Classification (NCBI taxonomy): domain Eukaryota; kingdom Metazoa; phylum Chordata; order Ceratodontiformes; family Ceratodontidae; genus Neoceratodus; species Neoceratodus forsteri. The sequence goes on along the minus strand of CM057453.1, from coordinate 1,447,002,540 downwards.
TGGCTTTTAAGGGGGAGCTTCAGCTAGTGGGGGACCTAAACCTCCCCGATGTGGACTGGGAGATCCCGGCAGAAGTATCAGCGAGGAACAGCGGGATCCTAGAGGCGCTACAAGGTGCTTTCATGCAACAACTGGTTAGGGAGTCCACCAGGGGTGATAACATACTGGACGTAGTCCTCACTAATGGGGGAAGTGTGGAAGTGGTGGTGGTGGGTGACAGCCTAGGTACAAGCGATCACAGGACAGTGAGATTCAGGGTGAAGGTGGGGATGGTGTCAAATGGGACCAACATGAAGGTTATGGACTTCAGGAAGAAGGACTTTAACAGAATGAAGAAAATATTTAGGGAAGAAATGGCGGGGAAAGGGAATATAGGATATGTTGAGGAATTAAGGGAATCCATTAAAGAGGGGTTACTGAAAGCCACTGAAATTTGCATCAAGAAGGTAAGAAAGAACAAAAAAAGGAGGCCACTCTGGTTTACCAGGGAGGTATCAGGGGCAATTAGGGAAAGGAAAAGGGCATTCAAGGTGTATAAGATGACCCAGAGGAAGGAGGACTGGGAAGCTTACAGGGAGAAGCTGAAGGTAGCAGGGCAGAAGATGAGGTTTAAAGCTAACACTGAGGAGAAAATTGCTAGGCAGGCCTAAAGGGGGGATAAAATTTTTTTTTAGGTATGTAGGGGAAAGGAGGAAGGTGAGGCAGGGGATAATACGGTTGAGGGGGAATACAGCTGGGGAAGGGGGGACTTTGAGAAAGCAGAGGTGCTTAATAGCTACTTCAGCTTGGTCTTCATGGTGGAGGGGGAGGGAATGGGACCCGAGTTGAGAAGGAGGAGTAGGGAAGACAAAAGGTTGGATCCTAGTCTGTTCAGCGAAGACGGTAAGAGAGGAACTAGGCAAGTTAAAGGTGGACAAGGCAATGTAGCCGGACGGCTTGCACCCAAGGATACCCCGGGAACTGAGGGAGGAGCTGGCAGCACCTCTGACGAGGCTGTTTAACATGTCCCTTGATACAGGGTGTGTGCCAAGCGGCAGGAAGAAGGCAGATGTGCTGCCACTGCATAAGGGGGGCAGGGCAGCAAGGAGGAGGCGGAAAATTATTGCCCGATCAACCTCACCTTGGTGGTGGGTAAGATGATGGAGGTACTAATAAAGGAATGGGTGGTAAACTACTTGGTGGACAGCAGCCTGCAGGATGATGGGCAGTATGGCTTCATAACTGGAAGGTCATGTTACATGAACCTAATAGAGTTCTTTGATTGGGTGATGAAGGTGGTTGATCAGGGAGAGGCGGTGGACGTGGTCTATCTGGACTTCAGTAAGGCCTTCGACACTGTCCCTCACAGAAGGCCGGTAAATAAGCTGGAAAGCTTAGAAGTGGTACAAAAAAATAACTAGGTGGGTGGAAAACTGGTTAAAGGACAGAAGCCAGAGCGTGGTGGTAGATGGGGTACATTCCAGGGAAATGGGGGTGATGAGTGGGATGCCACAGGGTTCGGTACTGGGATCACTAATTTTTAAGATCTTTATCAGTGATATAGCGGATGGGCTGGAGGGGAGGGTGTGCCCGTTTGCAGATGATATGAAGATCTGCAATAGGGTGGAGGCCATGAGGGAGAACCTGAAGATTCTGGAAGGGTGGTTGGAAACTTGGCAGCTGAAATTCAGTGTTAAGAAGTGTGCAGTGCTGCACATGGGACGTAAAAACCTGCAAGCTGCTTACACTCGGTGGGGGGAGGGGGGGGAGTTATTAAGCCAACTGATCAGGAAAGGGATCTGGGGATTATAATATCAGGCAGCCTTAAGGTAGGTAACCAATACAGCAAAGCGGTGGGAAAGGCAAACAGAATGTTGGCGTGCATTGAGAGAGGCATAACTAGCAGAAAGAGGGAGGTACTGATGCCGCCTTATAAAACCATGGTGAGGCCTCACCTGGAGTACAGGGTCCAGTTCTGGAGACCACACCTATGCAAGGACATAGCTGGGATTACGAACATATGAATGTGTCAGCAGAAACAGACCACTCGGTCTATCTAAGCCTGCTTGAGTGTGCAGCCAACACCCCTAGTTTGCAGCTGCCCCAACCCGCCTCCCTTTTGTCATCCCACTGCCACCCCCACCCTCACTCTCCCCTGTTCCCTGTCTCATGCCCTTTTGAAGCTGTTCACAGATTTCCGTGATACCACCCATTCTGGTAGGGAGTTCCATTTTGCTCCCACCCTCTCTGTGAAATAGTGTCTCCTCATCTCCTCCTACATCACCCCCCTCGATTCTTAGCCTATGCCCCAGTGACCCTCCCCCTCCTTAACTTAAAGACCCCATCTGCCCCATCCTTATTGATTCCCCTCAGATACTTGAATATCTCTATCATGTCCCCCCTGCCCCTTCTATCCTCCATGGTGTACATATTGAGGTCTCCCAGCCTGCTGTCATCGTCTCTCCCCTCCATTCCACATATCATCTTTATTGCCCTCCTCTGCACCCCCTCCAGCAGCCTGATATCATGCTTTAGGTAGGGCCTCCAGAACTGCACACATTACTCCAAGTGCGGCCATTGCAGCGATCTGTAGAGGGGCAAGAGCATCTCACTTCGCCTGGACGAAAACCCCCTCGCTATGCACCCCAGCATTTTGTTCGCTTTTGCAGCCACTCTCCTGCACTGGGCAGTGTTGTTCATGGTCCCCGTTATCATTACCCCAAGGTCCTTCTTCTCCTCTGCGATCTCCAGCTTAACCCCCCCCCCCAGCCAGTATTCTTTCCTTGGGTTCTTCATGCCAAAGTGCAGTTGCTTCCACCCCTCCTCCTCTTCATCCACCACTGCTCCAATTTTGCTGTCATCAGCAAACAGACTTACCTTGCTCACCACCCCATGTCCAATGTCTGATATGAAGAGCCCAAACAATACTGGCCCCAACACAGAGCCCTGTGGCACCCCACTCATCACCGGACTTGGAGTTGAGAGCTCCCCTCTCACTACTACCCGTTGCAGCCTCCCACTCAGCCAGCTTGTAATCCAGTTTATAATTTTTGCCCTTATTCCTACATCAGTTAGCTTCCCCCCGAGCCACCCATGAGGCACCGAATCGAAGGCCTTGCTGAAGTCCGAGTAAAGAACATCCACTGCATGACCCATATCCAATTCACCTGTCACCGAGTCATAATATTGTATCAGGTTGGTTTGACAAGACTTCCCTGAAACAAACCCATGCTGCCTCATATCCTGGAGGCCATTGTCCTCCAGGTACGACACCAGTCTTTCCTTTAGTATCGTTTCCATGAGTTTACACACTATGGAGGTAAGACTTACCAGACAATAATTACCCGGTTCACCCCTTGGCCCGCTCTTGTGTAATGGCATTACATGTGCCATCTTCCAGTCCAGTGGCACACATCCCGACTCCAGGGAGGTGCTGTACAGATCTGCCAGTGGCTCCGCCAACACCTCCACCATCTCCCTCAGCACCCTGGGGTGGATACCATCCAGCCCTGGTGCCTTGTCTACCTTCAGTGCCCTCAGTCCCTCTAGGACTCTACTTGCCTCAATTCTTCCATCTGTCGCCTTCTCTCCTCCTGTCCCCACCCTCCCAGCCCATGCTGGTAGCGGTCCCCCCTTTTCTTCCGTGAACACTGAACAAAAGTATTCATTCAGTGCTTCTGCCTGCTCCTCCCCCTTTTCCGTTCACTCCCCACCCCTTCTTATCCTCACTATTGATTCCTTGCACTTTCTTTTCTCCCTGATGTATCTGAAGAAGTCTCCCCCAATTAATTCCCGTGCTTATCTCAGCTCCCTCTGGGCCTTGGCTTCTCTCACTTTTCTGGTCACCTCCCTGGACCATCTTGCATATTCCTCCCTGTCCACTTCCTTCCCTGTCCTCCTAAACCTCTGGTGAGCCAATTGTTTTGCCCTCACCACCTCCACAACTTTGCTATTCAACCAGAATCTTTTTCTTGCTCTGCTTCTCTTACTCTGTGCCTTAGTACAGGCTTCTGTTGCCTCTTTAACCCCCTGTTTAATAATATCCCATTTCAGCTCCACGTTCATCTAATGCCTTATGCCTCCAGTTTCCCTTTCAGTACTTCCTGCATCCTCCCAAAGTCCACCCCCTGAAGTTTACCACCCGGGTAATCGATTTCTCTGGCTCCCCACACATTGTGATATTAAACCACACTGTTTGGTGATCACTGTCAGATAGTGGGTCCTCCGCCTTTATTTCCCTCACTGCCTCCCCATTCGACAATACCAGATCTAAGGTATTCTTTAGCCTAGTGGGTACAGTAACCAACTGTGTCAGGAGACCCTCCTGGATCGCATCCAGGAGCACTTGTTCCCTAGCACTGGAGGTGACCGGAATGCTCCAGTCAACCCCCGGCAAGTTGAAATCCCCCACAATGACCACTTTTCCTTTTCTACATACCTTTTTGATTTGTCCTTCTAGCTCCCTGTCAAGCTCCTCAGACTGGGATGGCGGCCTGTATATCACCCCAAACTTTAGTTTTCTACCCCTTGAGTGTAGGAGCTGCAGCCAGATTGCCTCTGTTCTCCTTTCTTCTCCCTCATCCATTGTGCATTTGATCCTGTCCCTCACGTAGACTGCCACCCCCCCTCCCCTCCTTACGGTCCTTTCTGTATAATTTGTATCCTAGGATTGCCAGATCCCAGTCCTGGTGCTCAGTTGCCCACGTTTCTGTGACAGCTGCAGTATCCACCCTCCACATTGCTAAGAGTGCCTGTTGCTCAGCAGATTTGTTTCCTAGGCTTCTTGCATTCAATGAGACCACCCTCTATAATGCCCCCTTTCCTTCACTAGCCTCATCTCGTCCCTTCTACTCCCTCCTTTGTTGGCCTCCCTGAGTCCTTCCCTGCTAGCCTGGGGGTAGGCTGTGACTCCGTTCTATCGGATCCCTGCCTATTTGCTGTCCACTTGCCACCCCCCATCTAGTTTAAATACACACTTGTCGCAATATACCTCTCCAGTCTTTGCTTTAATACCTCCTTCCCCTCCCCACTCAAGTGCAGCCTATCCCTTGCAAACAGATAGTTATTATCCCAGGTACTGCCCCAGCTGCCCACAACCCCATACCCCTTAGTTCGGCACCATTCTACCAAACATGTGTTCAACTCTCTAATCCTCTCCTTTCTCACTGTGCTTGCGCATGGTACTGGGAGCACTTTGGAGAAGGCCACAGACTCCCTAGTCTCCTCACACAACCTTCCCACTTCCTCAAGCCTCTCCCTTGTTACCTCCACCGTTTCCCCCACTAGGTCATTTGTCCCCACATGTACCACCATGTGTGGTTTCCTTCTACCCCTCTTTACGCACCTTAGGATTGCCTGTCCTGCCATGTCTTCCTTTAATCCTGGTATGGACTCCACCCATATCCGACTGTGCCTCTCCCCCTTGCCGCCCCATCTGTTCCCCTTGAGTATGGAGTCCCCCAACACCAGTACACCCCCTCCTCTTTCCTTGTGCCCATCGCCACCCCCCACCCAGGTTCTTATTTTTGGAGCCACTCAAGACCATGTTTTTACCATGTGCCCCAATATCTTTCCCCGTCCCTCCCAATTAAGACCCCTCCCTCTCCACCTGTTTGACTGCCAACCTCCCTCTCCCTTCTCACCTCTCCGAGTGTTATCCCTCCCCCTGTCACACCATGCTCAATCTCACCCCTTATAATGCCCCCCACACCTTCTTCTTCTTTGTGAGTGCTATCCCTTATGCAATCACCTCCTGCATCCTCTTTTTCACATGTTTCTAGTAAAGTAAACATGTTCCCTATCCCTTTTGCCTTACTATGTGCTTACTCCTCCCTCCTGCCCACTGCTGCTCCTCTTTTTCTAGGTTCTACTAGAGTCCACCTTTCATCAGCTGGCTTCCTATCTAGTTTCCCCCCTCCCTTGGCCCACTGTTCCTTCTCTGTGGTGCCCCCAAAATACTCTCGGATGTCAGTCCTCCTACTGATGAAATCCTCCCCTCATCCCTCAACCTCCCCAGCTCCCTGCCCAGCCACTGAACCTCTTCCTCGAGCCTCCTTAGCCTGTGGCATACTGGGCACCCTCCCGGCCTCCACAGTATATTCATCTGCATTGCTGCCCCACAACCATTGCACCCAACAATCCTACCTATGGTCCACACTACCTACACAGCCTCTCCATACTAATTATCCCTATAGCAAGTAGAATTAAGTAATCCTAGCACAGCGTCTAACAGTAATACATGATATATTCTAGTGGAAGGCCACCCACAATATCCACCTATCACTCTATCAACAACTCACTTACAAATCACTTACAAACACCCTCAGCAGCTAAAGGTCCTTTCTCTCTCTCTCTCTCTCTCCCCTCTAGCTGAAGACTGAATAAGATGGCTGTTAACCCTCACCTTCTATCAGCACTAATCCCCTATAATATGATGCCTGCACTTACAGGCCAGAGAGCCACATTTAAACACACAATCCCCAAATTTGTCTACTAAAATCCCTTAATCCTGCCCAAACCAAATTTTAAAGCACAAAAAAAAGGCCTCAAATACAATGTCCAACACACAGAAATGGCAGCGAGAACTACTTTAAATCACTTACAAACATCCTTAGCAGCTAAAGGTCCTTTCTGTCTCTCTCTCCTCTAGCTGAAGAGAGGGTTCAGAGAAGGGCAACCAAGATGGGTCAGAGAAGAGCAACCAAGATGGTGTATGGTATGCAGGGAAGGCATACAAGGAGAGAGGTGGATCTATCCCTTGGAGACTAGAAGGGGGACATGATGAAATATTTAAGTATGTGAAGTAGATCAATAAGGCGAGGAAGGGGGAGGGGAGCTTATTCAAAAAGAAAGTGGGGGCTAAAACTAGAGGGCACAGTCTAAGACTAGAAGGAGGAAGATTTAGAGGCAGTGTGAGGGGGCGTTACTTCATGGAGAGGGTGGTGGAAGCCTGGAATAAACTTACTGGAGGAACTGGTGGGGCCTGACATGGTGGAGGGATTCAAGCGGACATGGGACAGACATAAGGGGTTGGCAAGTTGGGGGGGGGGGTCCCTGACATAGGTGATGAGTGTGGGGGGGCAGACTTGATGGGCCAGAGGGGTCCTTTTCTGCCATCAGACTTCTATTACAGATCAGGTGGAGGTGGTACAGAAGAGGGCAACCAAAATGGTGCATGGCCTGCATCCCTCCCCCAATCTATCCTCTCCTACCCTACCCTCCCTCGCTTCAAACTTGCCCTGTATAACCATCTTGCTGCTTCAGGAATCTGTACCTGCTTCTCCTGACTCACAGGCTCCTGCTCTTACCCCAATTTCCCCTACAACTCTAAAGCTCAATTCTCTTATCCTCCGTAATCCATTTTTAATAATTTGAGTTGCTGTGTTGAACACTGCTGTTGATAATATATTATACTGTGAATTTCGATATGTACCATTAGCCCTGTTGCATTGCATTACTTTTGATACAATTGTTTTTATGTTGACTATGACTTTGTTTAGCTCTGTATATCTGTGTATTCTGTCTTCGACTTTTTATGTTAACTATGACCTTGTATAGTTCTGTACATCTATGTGTGGTGTATATTATTTTGCCTTATGTACCCTTCCCTGGGTCACCCCTGAAAAGGGGACTGCATGGTCTCAGTGGGCCTACCCAGTTACCAGAATTCAAATAAATAAATGCATAAAAACTCTACGAGAAAAGACTCAAGGAATTAAATATGTAGTCTCTAGAGGAAAGGAGGGAAAGGGGGGACATGACAGAAATGTTCAAATACCTCAAAGGTATTAGTAAAATACAGGAGGGTATTATTTAACATAGAAAGAGATGCTCGAGGACAAGGGGTCATGACATGAAGCTGGGGAGGGGGGAGAGACTCAGAGGGGATGTGAGGAAATACTTCACGGAAAGAGTGGTAGACGCCTGTAGTGGCCTCCCAGTGGAGGTGGTGGGTACTAAAACGGTAGCAGGATTCAAGCATGCATGGGATACACACAAGGGGAGCATACTAACAGGACTTTGGGGAGAGGGGATAAGGCCAGAGATCGAGCAAGGACTGCAGTGGCACAGCAGGTACGGAATTTAGGGCAAACTAGGTGGGCCAAGAGGTCCTTACCCGATGAGAACTTCTATGTTTCCTTGTTTCTATGTTACCTGTTTTGGCAGTGCTGTGCTACCACCTCCTTTTGCTCCAGTGCTGTGGACCAGCTTGATGACAAGGTTACTTTCTAACCTCAGGAATTCTTCAATATGATTAACTGTAGCAGTCAGCCTCCAGTGTTGAACTGCCCCGGAGAAACTTTGGAATGGCATGCAAATAATGGAACATCTATTGGCTTGTGCCACCATTCAAAACTACTGCCCTTACCAAGTGCTACATTTTGTAATGCTCAGATTTCTTTCTTTTTTTTTTTTTTTTTTTTACTTATTATCATGCGTTTTGTACATCTGGAGCTTTTACCCCCTACAACCTCCCACTCCGTAAGTGAGCCCCAGTGTCCTCTACCCCAGTGCCCCCTGTATTACCCCCCCAGGTGCTTACTCTGCGGGTGCCAAGTAACGGATGCGGTGGGGACCCAGGACTGTCGCGTTGGGGGGGGGGTGCCCATTACTCACGTGGCAGAGGATTTTTTCTTGTTAGTGGAGGGCGGGTCTAGCAGGCGATGCACCACATCATGCATTCGACCCGCCTCCCCTGTGACAGTCATCGGTACTCTGGTGTGTCCCGTGGTCACCGGGACTACCGAAACAAATCATCCCCGCTTTCGGGCGAGAGTGTGCTGTGGCTGCTCAATCCACCCACGACTCTGCCCTTGAGCATCCGGGTTCATTCCCGAACTTGCGGCGCCCACGTCACAGCGACAGATCTTTTCGCTGTGCTGTCGTGCCATCTACACTCAGATTTCTTTCTCCACCTGCCTGTTGGAATGCCTCGGAGATTGCGCCTCAGCACTTTTGAAGCATCGTTATTTTCGTGAAAATATAAGTATTTTGTATTTATTTACTGTAGAACTGCTACCTTTACCTTCTACTTTTAGTTAATGCTTATTTAGTTGTAGTATTTAGTTTTTACTTCAGTTTTTGGTTCCTCAGCGGTTCTTTGAACTGTTGAGGAACCATGTCTTTCTGTCTTTATTTTCTATTTTTTATTAGTTAAATTGTATAGGGACTCTAATGGAGTTCTTATTTAAAGTCGTCAGTGAATTCTGAAGGTTTTGTGTTTTTTTCTCCGGTTTAATAACCGACTGCAGTTGGCGCATTACTAAGGGTAGTTTCTTCCCTTTCTGTGTATTAAATCAAAATGTGTGGAGAAGACTGCTCCTCATACTTTACTCTTGTAAAGCAAATGGTGGAGGCTCAGGACATACTCACCAATGAGACAGTGGAGGAGGAAGAAGAGGCGGATTGTCTGGACATGGTGGGCCTGGCTCCAACAAAAAGGCTTCTCCTGCCCATCCAGAAATCCCTAAAGAAACATGCCATGAAGGTGCTGCAGACACCCAACTCAATTCCACCAGCTGACAAAAAGGCTGACAAGAAATATCAGCTGGATAGGTCAGGGCCGTTATTCTTGTTTACACGCCCTGACTGTGAGGGGGTGGTGCAGGCAGCTGCCTGTGACAGGGGCAAGGGTGCCACTGTCTTCTCATCCACCTGAAAAGTACTCAAGAAAGCTGGATAGCATGGCAAAGAAGGGTTATTTGGCTGCTTCTTTGGCCACGAGTCAAGCAAATTACATGGCATATGTGGCCAGGTATCAGAAATCCCTTTGTAATTCTATGATGGCCATGGCTGAGAAAGCATCACCTGCTATGACTGCTGAAATTATTGAGACAGCCAGATTGGGGTTAGAAGCCATCAAATACCAGTTCCAAATGGCAGTGGCCTCTAATGACACTGCAGCCAGATGGATGACCCTAACAGTAGCACTAAGGAGGTTTGCTTGACTGAAAACCACAAACCTGACCCAAGATACCCAGAATAAGGCCATTGACTTCCCTTGTGAAAACAATTCCTTGTTTGGGGATAAGACTGAAGCTTATATAAAGAAAGTGGATGAGTACAAGACCACTTATAAGAGTAATGTTGGTCAAGAAAAGGCTTCAACCTCTTACAGGGCACAGGGAAGGGAGGTGGAGGAAAGTCAGGCTATGGTAGTCATTTTCTTCCAGGCTCAAGCCACCCCTGTATATCAGCAAAAGAGAGGATATTACAGGGGCAGGGGCAGAAGGGGCTCCAGATGTGGTGACCAGGCCACTCAGGCTACAGCCCAGACAAAACAGACTCCTTGATCAATAGGTCAGGGTCACCTCCCTGCTACCAGTAGGGGGCAGGATGGCTCACTGCTTCCCAGTTTGGAAAACAATCACCCCAGGCAAGTGGGTTTTGCAGGTAGTGAGCCAGGGCCTAGTGCTCAGCTTCAAATTCTTCCCCAAGCTAAGGTCAAAGCCCATTAGACCAGCATCTGTCGCAGAAAGGACACTCTTAGGAAAAGAGGTGTCAAACATGCTGGTGGTGAGGGCAGTGGAACCTGTTCCAGCTTTCCAGAGGGGGAAAAGGATTCTACTCATGGTACTTCATCACATTAAAAAAGAATGGGAAATGGCGACCCATTTTAGATCTAAGAGCTCTGAACAAGCACTTGGCAAAGCCAACGTTTCAGATGGTAATTCTGAGAATGATTCTCCTTACTTTTCAGGAAGGAGACTGGCTGGCATCCTTAGATCTCAAGGATGCTTACTTCCACATTCCAATCAGGGGATCTCACAAAAAAATACCTCAGGTTCAGACTTCACTTGGCATTACCAGTTCACAGCTCTGCCTTTTGGCCTGACCTCCACTCCCAGGGCTTTCACAAAGTGCCTGACAGTGGTAGTGGCATACTTGAGAAGATGGGCATAACAGTGTTTCCTTACCTGGATGACTGGCTGGTTATAGGTCAGTCTCCATAGCAGGTAAAAGATGCCCTCAAGCTCACCCAGGAAACCCTGGAGTCATTGGGGTTCCCAATAAATGTTCAAAAATCTGTCCTTCAGCCCACTTAGGTGCTGAACTTCATGGGGCAGAGCTGGATACTCGACAGGGAAGGGGTTTCCTTCCTCAGGAAAGAGTAGATAATGTTCTTCAGACTGCAAGCTCTTTCACACTAAACAGGCCGCAGCCAGCAAGGCATTTCCTAAAGCTGTTTGGTCACATGGTAGCAACAGGAACAGTTCAGTGATGCAGATTCCAGGTGAGTGACATCCAGGTCCATCTCAGAACACACTGGTGCCAAAAAAGGGACTCTTTGGCAAAACTAGTTCCAGTGTCAAGCACATTGTTGCAGGCTCTGCAGTGGTGGAAAGACAGCAGCAACCTCAGGCTGGGGGTTCCATTCAGACCAGAGTCCCCCTACCCTAGAACTCACAACAGATGCCTCCCTTTTGCGATGGGGGCACACCTGGAACAGCATACAGTGCATGGCACATGGTCCCCAACAGAATCACTGCTACACATAAACCTGTTGGAGCTCAGAGCAGTGCTGCCAGCACTCCAGTCTTTCGCTATCATGGTAAGGGACAAAGTGGTGCAAATCAGAACAGGCAATACCATCTGGGAACAAGCAACCACCAAACAGTGTGGTTCACAATAAACACAGATGTGGAGTCAAACCATACAAAAGCAAGGGTGTTGGACTTTAGGAGGGCTGACTTTGGCAAAATGGGAGAGTGCATCAGAAAAGCACCAGCAAACAGGCAAGAAGGAGGGGTGGAAGAACAATGGGGACAAATCAAAATTACCACCACAGAGGCCATAAGCCTTTGTGTAAAGCAAATCAACAAAACAAAATGTAGGAAAAAAAACATTATGCTTCTCAAAAGAGGTGGCAGGGAAGGTTAAGGAGAAAAGGATAGCATTCAGGAGCTATAAGGAAACACAGAAGGAGCAGACAGAAAACTATATCAGTTAAAGCAGGAGGCAGGGAAGGCAGTCAGAATAGCAAAGGCCCAAACTGAGGAAAAGATAGCCAGCTCTGTTAAGAAGGGGGATAGAACCTTGTGTAGGTACATTAGGGAGTGAAGAAAGACCAAGGGAGGGATACTGAGGTTTAATAAAGGGGAGGGAATGTGGGCAGAGGGTGACAGTGAAAAAGCAGGGATACTTAATGAATACTTCTGCTCAGTATTCAGAAAAGAAGAGGAGTGAGAGGTACCTGAACCAAGCAGTAGAATCACTCTGGATAGGGGGGTCGCTACCAGTCCATTCACAGAAGAAAGGGTTCTGAAAGAACTCTTAAAACTGAAGGTGGACAAAGCAATGGGGCCTGATGAGATTCACCCAAGAATTCTAAAAGAACTAAGGGTAGAACTAGTGACACCGCTGACTACCCTCTTTAACAAATCATGGGAGGATGGGGTGGTACCTGAGGACTTGGAGGAAGGTGGATGTGATTCCACTTTCAAAAGTAGGAGCAAGGCAGAGGCAGGAAACTACAGACCTGTTTGACCTAAGTGGCAGGGAAAATGATGGCATCACTTCTGAAGGAAAGAATTGTTGAGTACCTAGAGGCCGGTGGGGCACAGGACCCAAGGCAGCATGGATTCACAGTGGGAAGGTCGTGTGAGACGAATCTAATAGATTTCTTTGACTGGGTGACCAAAGCAGTAGACCAGGGAGGGGCTGTGGACATGGCCTATGTAGACTTTAGCAAGGCATTTGACACAGTCCCACACAGAAGATTAATATATAAGTTAGCCAGCCTTGGAGTGGGTCCCAAGGTGGTAGCCTGGGTAAACAATTGGCTGGACAACAGGGCGCAGAGGGTAATAGTAAATGGAGTCCACTCTGAAGAAAGGGGAGTTACTACTGGAGTACCGCAGGGTTCAGTACTGGGACCAGTCCTCTTTAATGTCTTTATAAGTGACATTGCGGAGGGACTGGAAAGAAGAGTATGTCTCTTTGCAGATGACACAAAGATCTGCAACAGGGTCGATACAGAAGGTGGGGTGGAAAGGATGAGAAGGGACTTGGCAAGGTTGGAGGAATAGCCAAATGTATGGCAGCATAGATTCAACGCAAAGAAGTGCAAAGTAATGTACCTGGGAAACAAACACCCAGGGGAAGAGTACACAATGTGGGGGTGAGATACTAACAGTAACAAAAATGTAAAGGGACTTGAGGTAGTCATATCAGATGACCTAAAGGTGGGCAAGCAGTGTGAGAAGGCAGTAAGGAGGGTTGGCGGGATACTGGGATGCACAGGGAGAGGCATCACCAGTAGAAAACAGGACGTTGTTATTCCTCTGTACACACAGTTGGTGAGACCCCATCTGGAGAAGTGCGTGCAGTTCTAGAGATCCCATCTCCGCAAGGACATAGACAGGATGGAGGCTGTCCAGAGGAGGGCAACTAAAATGGTGCAGAGTCTGCACCAGAAGACATACGAAGAGAGATTAAAGGAGCTTAATATGTATACTCTCGAGGAAAGGAGGGAGAGGGGGGACATGATAGAAACTTTCAAGTACCTCAAGGGAATCAACAAGTCCAAGAGGGCAGCATTTTTCCGAAAAAGAGATGTGCAAGAACAAGGGGGCACAGTTTGATGATGGGGGGCGGCTCAGAGGTAATGTGAGGAAGTATTTTTCCACGGAGAGGGTTGTGGATACATGGAACGGCCTTCCTGAGGAGGTAGTGGAGTCAAAAACAGAGGAAATTCAAGAATGCATGGGACAGACATAAGGCAATTCTAGTGGGGGGGGTAGAAGGAAGTAGGCTGTTGGTTAACTAGGATCTGCAGCTTATCCATTAGGTATGGAAATGGGCAGACTAGGTGGGCCAATCAGTCCTTATCTGCTGTCAAATTCTATGTTTCTAATTCCACAACTATGTACTACATCAGCACCTGGGAGAGACAGGGTCTGACCTCTTGTGCACAAAAGCAGTGAAGATATGGAGTTTGGCCTACTTCTTGCAGGTGTCCCTAGTGGTCATCCATCTTCCAGGGAAAGACAATACTCTGGCAGATGCCTTCAACAGAATCAATAAAAACCACCACAAATGGTCCCTGAACAGACAAGTGCTGGAAGTGGTGTTCTGGAGAAGGGGAACCCCACAAATAGACCTCTTCGCCTCAGAAAAGAATCATGAGTTGCCCAAATTCTGCTGCAGGCCCCCAGCAAAGGGCACAGTGCTCTAGATGCATTTGTAATGAACTGGACAGTGATGCACCTTTATGCATTCCCTCCATTCCCACTACTACTCAGAATCCTGATAAAACTCAGGGCTTAGCCAGCAACCATGATTCTGATAGCCCCAGATTGGGCCAGACAGCTATGGTACTCACTACTTCTCTCTCTCTGTCAGTAGCACAATCAGTAAACCTCCCTCAGAGGCACAACCTTCTGACCTCCTCACAGGGGAGGATCCTGTATCTGAACCTCAGGTCACTCAGGCTCAGTGCCTGGCTCTTGAAGAACTAGAGTATGCTAACTTGCAACTCCCTGAAAGGGTTCTCAGGGTACATAGGGGCTCCAGGAATCCCTCTACAAAGAAGACCTATGCTGCAAAAGGGAAAAGATTCCCTTGCTGGTGTGGCAGTGATAAACAAGTGCTTTCACAGTCAGGTTTACCAGTCCTAATGGACTGTCTCACCCACCTTCACTTTCTGGACCTATAGTCTGCAACTCTTAAGGTCCATGTGGCATCAGTCGCGGCCTGCCTGTCGGCTAGCAAGGGTGTTTTTGTTAGTTGCCAATCCTATTTTCAAGAAATTCTTCAAAGGACTGGCCCATCTGCACCCACCTCACAGGGAATCTGTGCCTACTTGGGACCTTAATGTCTGCATTGCCAAGCTCATGGGACCCTCTTTAGAACCCATGGCTTCAGCACATCTCAGATTTGTCACTTTGAAGACCGTATTCCTAGTGGCCATCACCTCAGCTAGACAGATAAGTGAGCTGCAAGCTTTGTGCATAGAGGAAGACTATATCTCCTTTCATATGGACAAGGTAGTTCTCAGAACTAATAGGAAATTCCTTCCTAAAGTGATCTCTGATTTTCATCTGAACCAGACCATTACTCTACCAGTCTTCTTCACCTGTCATTCTTCTTCAGGCGAGCAGATGCTCTACAGCCAGAACGTTAAGAGGGCTCTTAGGTGCTACCTGAACTACACTGAGGCCCATAGGCAGGACAGGCAGAAGCTGTTTCTGTGACTTATGTGACTTATGGGGATGTGGGAAAAGGGAAACCAGCTACTAAAGAACCATTTCACCATGGATAGTAGCTTTTAGTCAGGTCTGCTACAGCAAAGCTGGCAGAGAACCCCCAGCAGGCCTGAGGACACATTCCACTAGAGGCACAGCTGCCAAGATAGCAGCTGCCAGGGATAGTCCTCTGTTGGAAATCTGTAAAGCAGCTACATGGAGAACAGTACATACCTTTAGAAAGCACTACGGTTTGAACATCCAGTCCAGGCGTGATGCTAGGTTTGGCACAGCAGTGCTGCAGAGTATGTTTCCTATGTAAGGTTCTGTGCTCACCTCCAAAAGTACTACTTCATAGTCTGCTACAGTTAATCATATTGAAGAATTCCTGGGGTTAGAAGAAAACATTACTCACTGCAGTAATCTTGTTTCTTCTATGATTAACTCTCCCTCTCTCCCTCACCTTCCAGAACCAGTTGGTCTCTGCATAATAGCTGGTTTTGCATACTGTTATAGTCATCCCTGATTTCTTCGTGTTTTTTTTAAACAGGATGGCTCTTTGTTTCCTCTAGTTAGTCCTATCTGACACTGCCAGAGGATAGGTAAAAAGGGATTTGTTGTTCATTGTTTTTTTTTTCTCATTAGGATAGCTTAGTTTAGGAGTCCCTCTAAGTAGGATCCAAGGTAATCTGAGCGTTATAGAATACAGCAGTCAATAAGAGCAGCAGTTTTGAATGGTGGCACGAGCCAATAGATGTGCCATCATTTGCATACCATTCCAGAATTTCTTTGGGGCAGTGCAACACTGAAGGGTGACTGCTACAGTTAATCATCTTTAAGAATACCTTGGAAGAAACAAGATTACTGTGGTGAGTAATTTTTTTCTTTAAGCCCCTATTGGGGTGGGGAATTGAGTCCGTGGATAACGATGGGGGGAGCCAACTGGGCTCTAGGGATGCCATGGGGGGCAGTGAAAGTGTGTGTGTGTGTGTGTCCGTGACCTACATTTCTGGTAGGAAGTAGAGGGACTCCATTGCCAATCATCTTAAAGAGGGGAGGCATCAAGGGTCACAATATTGGTGCCACTAGACACCTGAAACTACTTGGAAGACGACGGGGGGGGGGGGAGAGTTGTTCCACAGATGCAGTGCTGTGCTAAATAACACTGTGTCTCCAAGAAGTTGCTGGGGAATGGGGGGATAATCTGGGTTCCATCACTGGTAGCACCCACTAACACCTGGATTGGCGGTTTGCACTGTGTTACTTGCAATAGGGACTCCTGCCCATGTGGTACAAGAACTGCATTGTGCATAGCAACTTTTGGTTATGGCACACCAGAGTGGGTATAAAGCCTGTTACCTACAATCTACGAGTGCGACTGAGAATCAGGCTTCTGGGGGCGCCTGATTACACATTGGCAGCACGTCACACAGGTGACCCGAGTTTGGAGGCTGGTTCTCAGGCAGCCATCTGGGAGAGGTGATCCTAAAGGTAGACTGTCCCAAATGGGTAGGGCCTAGTTGCCGTAACGACTGCGACAATGGGCCGAGGAGCTTGCTTCTTCCATTGGGGTGAATGGCAGGCAACCAAGCATCTCCCCTTTGCTATGCGCTTGACCTCTAACCAGTCCTTTTGAATGATTTCCGAGTTCTCTTGTGAGTCACAGTCTTCTAGGTGACCTTGCAGTTTGCTGGTGCCACACAGGTAGGATGGGAGAAACCCTTTTTAAAACCTCAAAATGTATGAACCGTACAGTAAGATGAATTGTGTGTATTCATGATTATTGTTTTTTTAGCCTCAATTTCCTCTGGTCCCCAGCCGTTACAGTGGGGCTGCCATGGTTACACCTTTAGTGCCAGGAAGGTGGGCAGAAGGCTGCCTACACAATCAATACCAGTGCTGTTCCCAGGTTAGCCAGCAGGTGCAGCATATTATGCTGGCCTGCCCTCCTCCCACCTTTTCTTTTTAGGAGCCGAACCCATCACCTTTGGCAGTGTGCCCGACCCTAGCCGGCTCCAGCGTGGCACTCTGGGGGTTGCACTTGATGAAACACAGTCTCCGAGGTAGCAGCGCAACACAGCAGGTAACACCACTGTGCCAGCCATGTTTGTTTATTGTTTGAAGTACTGTACTTCTTTGAGACATTAGTAGTCGCATTCTTTTTAGCAGTTGATTGTATAACTAAACTCAACTGCATTTGTCTAGCCTGCCACACTAAGGCCCTGCCCCTTTGTTGTGCAGAAAGAGTTTAAAACTCAAAGGTCTGTTCTATCTCCTTCTTTTCTGTCTCTTGTCTGTCTGGTTGTGCAACCAAATTTTCTTGTGAGACCTAGGAACTGATCACTCTGGCAGTCTTGCGATTCTCCACCTCTCGCTATCTCTCTGCCTTCCCTTCCTATTTCTGTCTTTTCTTCCCCCTTGCATATCAGCGGTTAAAAAAATATATGTGAATCTTTATGTGGAAATGTCACCAATACTGGGATCCCTTTGTTTAAAACTGTGTATAGTTATACTGTTGAAATAATTGCAAAAAGCTATTTGGAACTCAAGGGGGTTAACCTGAGATGCAGGTTTTAAGCCCTTTTGCGGAGTTGTCAACAAGAGGTCAGTTCTGGGACACCACGTACTGTTTTGCTGCACCTACAAGGAATAAAACTTACAAGAACATTCTGTAAACTTACAAGAACATTCTGTGAGAAGCAGGTTGTCTTAGCGAGTTCCCAGACAAAGACTTATAAAAAGAGCAGCAATGCTTTTGCTAGAGAGACAAGGTAAGTGAGAGACTGAGCAACTGAAACTTGGAATTAACAGATACCTTTAGAAGAAGAAGAAGAACTTAGTTTTCTGTTTGTACTGCTTTTGTAAATAGTTATACTGAATAATTTCTAGTTTGCTATTATTGAGAAAAATAAAACGCTTTTTGCGAATTTTGAAACTGCTCCTGGTTTTCCTATGCTTCCTGACCTGTGCCTTGACGACAGACCCCATCCTTGGACACCGATGCTTTCAACAAATTTATTTGTAGACTTAACACAGTTTAAAGTACCCCTCGTTGGCTCATCCCTGGCCCCTTTTCCACCAGGCCTGACTTCCGAATCACCACTACCATCTTGGCCTGAATTCCACATAAAGCTGTTCTTTGACAGGAGGTGCTAGTCCAGCTGCCGAGGATAAAAGTGGAATGGTTTGTGGGTCATGACAAATTAGAATCCAAGCTACTAAAACTTGTAGCCCATATTCTGGCCACTCCTGTTGCAGTGATATTAAACATGTCCCTCCTACAATGTGACCTAACCAACATATGGAAAGTGGCCCACGTAGTTCCTGTGCATAAAGGGGGTGCGTAGAGCAGTACTGGTCCATCTCCATTCTTTGCACCCTGTCCAGAATCCTAGAAAGGTTGGTCTATACCCAGCTCCAGACTTGCATTGAAACACATTGTCTGCTCACTGATGCCCAGCACGGCTTTCTGAAGAACTGTGACATAGACGCACAGACACAGCCCTTGTACAGCTCATGGTGGATCTTCTTGCAGCCCAGGAGAATGGCAGATCTACTGGGGCTATCTTCACAGACATGACTAAACTGTTTGACTTAGTTATGAATTGCCATTGTATAAACTTAAGGGGCTAGTTCTTGATAAATTGTCCTGTTACTGGTTCTATAGCTACTGTACCTAATTGTCTGGAAGAAGCTGGTTAAATGGGGAGGTAGCCACTCCTCCCTGGGAGAGATTACGATTGGGGTTCCACAGCAGTGACAGCGCTGGAGGATTTAAAATATGGGTTGAATAGGACCCACTGGTGTCAAAAATGTGGGTCTAAAGAGGAACCTACTGGGTCAAAACAAAATCAGTGGCAGATTTTGAACAGTTCATGTTCCCCTCCTTTAGATATTGTTGTAGAGTAGGTGCATCAGTTTGGACCCAATGGCAAAAGAAAGGAGTCAGTTTTGGAAAGGATGCAACTTTTGCCCTTTTGGTGCATGTTTGTGCTGTCACTGTTCCCCAGGGTTCAATCCTGTGCTCATTCTTCTCTCTGTTTCTTCACGATTTGCTAAAACATTGTGGCATTGCCAGGGCTCTGCTCTGTGCAAATGATGCTGTGCTGTACAGGAGCCACGTAGACATTGACTTAGTTGAGTCGGACTTCAGAGCTGACTTCCATCCTCTGGAACCATGGTTTAAGGCAAATAAGTTACTGTTAAATGCCAAAAACACAAATTCAGTCCTCTTTGGCTCTCACTGTCACAGCTCAGTCAGGAGCGGATCGCTAAAAATAAGCTCTCTAAATGGTGACCCCATAGATAGTGTAAACTCTACCAAGTACCTGGGAGTTGTTTTGGATCAGGGAATCTCGTTTAGGCCTCATGTTGACTGTGTGACCAGACTGTTAAACCAAAAATTAGGACTCTAGCCTGGGCTAAACCCCAGTGTCCCCTCTGAAGCTACAGTATCCGTAGCTAACAGTATTTTACCGCCTGCTGTACTGTATGGTGCCCCCATCCTACCTTCTCTCAAAGATACCGAGCTAACTAAGCTTAACATGTTATATAACCATCGGTCTGGTTTTGCTGAGGGTGCTGGTAAAAGGGGGCACCACTGTAAGCACTATCCATGATAAACGGCCTTCCCCCCACCCCGGAAAGTAGAATTCACTATTCCACTCTCTGCCTTGCCCACAAAATTCTACACTTCCCTCCCCCTAAACCTTGGTTCCATCCCAGAAGTTAAACCTTACAGGAGAATCCTCCTGTCCTCCTCCCAATTGCTCCTCACTGTCCCAAGAACTGCAGCAGTTACCTGCAAGAGATCCTTTGCCTCTGTGGTCCCTAGGCTATTGAACAACATCCAGGTATTCAGCAATCACAGGTCCATCAAATCCTCCCTTAGGGGCATACTTCTTGTATGCAGCCAGTGTACTTGTCCCTGCTGAGTCCCCAATGACCTCTGTGAGGTTATTGGTCTAGCCTATGTGTCTTACACAGGTTACTGGTTATTGCTGTCACTTTTCTGATATAGTTTCTTAACTTCGCAGTGTTAAAGTCTTTAAGCATGTCAGTTATGCCTTGACTTCATAATGATTTCAGTTGTTCACTGATACTTGATTGTACTGTGTTATTTTGTGTTGCTGTCTGTATCTTACTACAGTGTAATGATACTTGTATTTGTACACGAATGTTGAATTCATTATTAATTCCAGGTCGCTTCTGAAGACTATGCTTTTGTAGTCTCAGTGAGCCTATCCAATGAACAAAATTCAAATAAGTGCAGACACAAATCTAGAAAACCTTTTTGTGTTTTCATGTTTTTGTTTTTTAGGTTGCTCTAAGGAGACAGCAGGCCCAGGAGGAGGAGCTTGGCTTGAGCCACCCCATTCCACTGCCCAGTGCAGCAGACTTAGTCGTGAAGAGAGAAACTAATGGAAGTTGTTTGCTTGCCGATGGAGGAGGCAGCGGATCAGTGCCATCAGCAAATACCAGTGTTGCAGTGTCTACATCTACTACAGGTGACAAAAACCACAAGTTTTCTTAAACAAGAGTAATTTGTTGTTTCTTCTTTGGGAGTTGAGTGGTTAGGTAGGAGAATGTGTTTGAGCCTGTGGGAAGCATTTGGAAATGCCAGCGCCCTGTATTAAAAAGCTGTTTGCAGGGAGTCCAGGAAACTGTATTTAAAATGTGGTCTCTATGTAGATCTGCAAAGACAGCACATTTTCATTTGTCCTGTAGTATGAATGCTTCATCTAGAAGATGGTGGAGTGGCATGGGAAGACTGTGGGTTACCACTCAGGGACCTGCCCCTTCCCCCGGCCCCCAAAAGACTGGAGGATGCCACGAGGGAGGTATGTCAAAGTGAGCACTCAACTAGCTGTATATACTTCAGCTATAACCGACGACAGGACATGAGTGTATTGGGCATTAATGCATGTCATGGGTGCATTGTAAGACATGAGGCTGAAGGCCGAGTCACCTGCAGCCACCCAGGAAGTGTATTAGTGCCCAATACACCCATGCCCTGGAGGGGCTTATTGCACTTACAATATGGGTTATCTGCATTACACAAAAAATAAATTGTTTAAATCTTTTGAAAATAGGAGACATTTTGTGGTATCCTGCCAGTTTGTAAAGTAGTTCCAAATAGTAAATGGTAATTTTAATAGTTTCATTGTACTACATAGGTCACAACTAATTAAACAAACCAAACTATTTTTAATTAAAAAATACATAAGGTGCAGGTATTACCTAAATGATACTTAGCCATTCATTCTCGCCAACACAGATATAGCGGGGCTCGCTGCTGCAAAACAGACGAACCAAAACACTAACTGGCTGCATCCCCCCAATACCATTTCCCTGCTACAGTCCCCTTCCCCTGAAAAACACACACACACACGCGCACACACATAGATCGCTCGGACCTAAAGCAAAGCTAAAAATCCCTCAACTGCTCAGTGGCCCATGGTGGGGGAGGGTTGTCTCCCGCATACTCACATCTCCTCAAAGCTTTTACACTTTATGGTGGGCACAGTTCACTGTGCAGACACAAGCACCTTCATGGCACAACTTTTTAAAGAGAGCAGTGCCCATCGAAATAGAAACTTACTTATCTGGGTGTGTGTTTTCAGACTGTCTCCTGGCTTTTGATCTGCTCAGAGGAGGAAGCAAGATTTGCAGCTGCTGCTGCCTCCCCTCGGCCTCTCCCGCTTGTTGCTCACTCTCCTAGCTGATAATGCACTCTCATTTTCTGATGAGAGGGGTACTGGCAAAGGGGAGGAGTTTCAACTGGGATTTATAAAACGGGCAGAGAAACAGACATTTAATCTAAAACTTCACTTTACCACGCTAAAATGACTTTTAAATATAGCCCTGTTTTAAGTTCCTGAACATAAGGGGGGATGGGATCAACCTTTTGTATATTTGGCTGTACTTAAAGAATATGTAGGTCAGCAGTGGAGCTGTACATTTAATAGAGTTTAATCAATGCCCACATGACTATTTTTAACCAATAAAAGTTTTGGATTTACTGCCTATTTCCCTGCCCATTTTATAATTCACCTTACCCACCCCCATTCATATGCGAAACACTGTAATCACGTCTCCTATCTCAGTCTTCCAGTCTCTTAGCTAAAAAATCTGAGAATGTTCAATCTCTTCTCATAGCCCTTGCCCCCTTAATCCACTCATCAGCTTGGTGGTGCTGTGCTCAATCCTGTCAACCTCCTGACTGTCCTTTCTGTAGTGCGGTGACCAGAACAGGACGCAGTACCCTAGGTGGGGGCTGACCAATTCTTTGTACAGGAGGAGCATCACCTCTCTTGACCTGATCCTTACTTCCCCTCCTAATTCATCCTAACATTGTGTTTGCTGTCTTGTCTGCAGCAGCAAATTACTTGTTAGACTTCAGTTTACATTTACTGCTTACAGTTACCCCTAGATCCCTCTCCTCAATTGTGCTGTCCACTGTTGCCCCACACGGTGTATGTATGATCAGGATTCCTTGCCCAAGGTGTAGTACCTGGCACTCCCCCACATTAAATCAACATATCATGGAGATAAGTATAGTGATTTTTTTTTTAAGGGTAGGACGTGGAAGCAGATGCATGCTGCTCCTATGTCTATGTCTGTTTGCTTTCGTCCATTCAGCCCTGCTGCTGTTTCCAGAAGTTACATCCATTTGCAACAAAGTCACAGTTTGCAGCAGAAAACGGACACAGTTGTGAGTTGCAAATTTGGACACACTTGCTTCTGTTTTTGGACACACATTTTGGATGCTGTGAGGCGATCTAATTGATGGCCTAGCACGTTTGCATGCATTTCTGCTTTGAAAATAGCAACAGACACATCATTTTGAAAATTGTGCCCAATGTGTCCATTGTATCTGTTCAGTGTTGCACTTCTCCGATTTTTCTCCACATAAAATTTATGTATTTAAAAGGTTTCACCAAGAAGCATACTGAGCCGAAGCTCGTTTCCACATGTGACCTAGGGGAAAGGGAGCGCAAGGAATACATTGAAATAGGCAGAGCTAGAGTACTGTCTGGTGATGTCCCTTCTTCTCCCTCCCCTAAGGAGGTCATTATTCCCCCTCCCCAAATTTTATTAGGTATGATAAATTTATATTCTGTTAGGATGAACCCTCCCTGTTCACCCTCTGGGATGTTGTATGTTTTATTATGATACATGTTATTGTTTATTGTTCGTATGTTAATTTTTGCCTGCAGGGGTAGGGCTCTGGTTGAGTGAAGAGGGGGCTATTACTTAACTGGAGGGTGCACTTTAGCAAATGTCTACTATACTGCCTAGATTCCTTTTTATTGTTAATCACCCTCCTTTTGGTTCAAAGGATTGTATTGTATGCCCTTTATACACTGGTCCTCCAAGGCCTTGTTGTCTTGTAATTGTCTTTTGACGGAAACTGAATAAAGTTTGATTTAAAAAAAAGGAATACATTGAAATACAATAAATGGTACAAATAACACACCAAGTTAAAAAAATAAAAATGTAAGTAGAGCATTATTCCGTGTGGCTCCCTATCTGCCTTGATAGTGATAAGGGAGCATCAGGTGGGGCTGAGGGTTGCCGGCAGTACAAGACTGGAACAGTGAGACATAGGTGGCGACATGATGGCCAAACAGCTAGACTGAAGGGAAAAAAAAGTACAATTAAATAGCCTTATGGGAGTGGGAGGCAAGCCATTGTATCTCTTTATTGTCAGAATTATCCTTCTGCAGTCTGGGTTAATGGTAAACAAGAAAAGAGGAAAGAACATTGCAACAAAGTACAGCAAGATAACGAGGCAAGCAGTTGAACTGAATGAGCATTATACAGCAATGGAACAGAACTCTTGTGTGCTTGCGGGGCTAGGCAGGAGCAGGAGTGCACCATGATGTCAGAGAGCGCAGGCTCACATTGAAAAAGGAGAGATAGCTTAGCCTTAGTGAATAGAGGATGAAAGACTGTTCAGAGAAAGGAAAGGAAAGGAAAGCCTGTAGGAGAATCATGGCGATTTTTGCATAATGCAGAGCTTCATTAGTGTTGCCGCCTGTCAGGTTTTTTACCTGGTAGTCCACTTTTCAGGGACCCAATCTGTTAATTCAGTTTTGTTCAGTGATAGTTAGGTTTTTGAGCCATTTTGAGGGTTCACATACTTTTGAAACAGATTTTGTCATGTCATTTATTGGTCCAGCTGCATGTCCAGGTTGCAGACAAGTTCTGTTGTCAGTATAGCCCTTTCTTTGTAAAAGCAGTCAACCTGGGAGGGGTAAAGTAGTTAGCAATAACCCACGACGGGGTATGGGGTTATAGGCGTTAATGCCTCCTGGAGTGCGTTGTGAGAGTACAGGACCACAGGCAGTGTTCTCACAACATAGGTGTGCGACGCCATTTATAACCCCATACCCTGGAGTGGGTTATTGCACTTATAACATGGGTTATGTCAAAACACATGAAAACCCACAAAAAGGTTTTTTTCTCCTGTTTAAACACCAAAAAAGGTACTGTATCTTGCCACCTTGCAAAATAGTCCCTAACAATAGATGCACATCATTGCTCTTATGCACATATAAATATCACACTTACAGTGGTGACATTTGTTGTGCATAATATGCTCTGGTACCATGCCTAAGACATTTCATTGCACCACACACACATGCACATGCAGCTCGGACAACACAGGTAGCTCCAACGCTGGCTGTCACTATCTCACTGTCTGCCTCTGTGTCACTGTCTGTCATTCCTTAGTAAACAGTACAGAGGACAGACAGTGAAGTTCCCCAGCCGTGCTGCTAAGATGTCCTCCCTGTAAGCAGCCTGCTGTTGTCTGTGTCTCTCTAACACCGCTCTCTGTCTGACAACTACACGGAAATGCTTGTCCAAAATCGCTCCCACCGTGTGTGTGTGTCTCTCTCTGTGCCTGATACTGACAGAGAGACACCACTGACTTTCCCCAGTCGTGCTTACCATCCCTGCCCTTGACAAGCCTGATAAAGAATGTGTTGGTGATTCTCTTCCATGTTGTGTGTCTCTCTCCCAAACACATACAGCCTGTCAGGGGTTTCCTCTCTTTCTGTCCGCCCGCACTTTCCGGGCATGCACACTACAGAAACCATCTCGGGGGGGGGGGAGATCCAGACACAGACTGCAGCACTGGTGGAGAGACAGCGAGTGAGCGCCCGGTCCGCTGTTGCCCTTCTGTGTGTCTCTCTTGGGCGCTCATTATTATCTTTCATTTAATGAACCTCTATTGTCCCAAGTGAAACATTTAAAAAAATAACATTTTATTAAATAAAATTAGCTTCAGTATTGAATGCCTATAAAGTACAATACACGTTGGGAAATCCTTTTTATTTTATTTAGAACATCTTTAGTGTTTGAGATGTGTGACATCACTTATACAGTATAGGGACATAAAAAAAAGTCTATAAATTTGGACAACGACTCTGTTACTGATTTTAAACCACTCACTGTGGGTCTTCCAGGGGGGTTATTTTTATTCTTATGTACCTTTGGGAGCAGGTATATGGTCGGTATAACTGGATGTATACAGCACACGCTTATTCAGAGCTCAGTTGACAGCTGACTGCGGAGGTGAGCAGTGGGTTGAGCAAGTCACTGGCTCAATCACAGGATGTGGAGGGGGAGTGGGGTGTAAGGCACCTCAGGGTGGGGGTTCCACTAGACCACCAGATATTCGGGTCCTGTAATGTATGGGGGATGGGGGCTGGAGGGGTCCACTGGACCACCAGGGATAATATGTTATTTATAATGGGGAGATTGGGGCGGAGTGGGGGTGGACTACCATACTAGTGAGGGTGGTGACAACAACATGTATGGGGTGGGGGTACACTAGACTACTAGGACTGTGGGAGTCTCATTGTCACATGTGTCCAGGATCGGGGTGGGGGAACACTTGAATACCAGGGAATGTGGGGTGTTTGTTATGACATGTGTCTGCGATCAGGGACTGAGGGTGGGGGGGAGCACTGACAATCAGTGGATGGGGGACTACATGTATACTGTGCTTACCAGGGATATCGGGCTGGGGGGGCACTGTACAAACTATGCAATATGAGAAACTAAGGTACATGCGGTTTAATGTATTTCAGTGGGGCTTTCTACTTTTTTATCAACTCTCTTAATACCAATGCTTCCCTCTAGTTTCTTTCTAATCTAGGTGCGTGCTGTTTGTTTCTAACTGTGCAAAATGGCAGCAGCGTTCCCTCTCCAACTGCTCCTGGATTGTAAAGCACATTGGAATGCAGTTTGAATGAAAGGAACTGTTTCAAATCAAATTATTTTATTTCTATATTGCCAGTCATTCCTTCTGCAAATTCCAGATGGAGGATTTGGTGGTTAACGGCATCCTCTCGCCCTCTCATACTGTTAAAATACTGAAAATAAGAAAACCATCCCTCGATGTCTTTTAAAACTTTTTTTTTATGCTGTAAAAAAAAATGTCCATCGTCGATCACACCCGCACCCCCACCCAACCTTCTACTGTGCACCCACAACCCCCTTGACACCCCCACATACCCTCACTCACCTGAAGAGGTATCAGGTTTGAAATCTGCTCTACCGATCGAAGACACGTCTTGCTGCTAGAACTGACGACTGCAACATGAGAAACTAAGGTAAATGCGCTTCAATGCATTTCAGTTGGGGGTTTCGACGTTTATGCATAACTTTGGCATTTGTTTGAGACTTTGAGCCCAGATTTCAACATAGCCTTTTGGGGACCCCACCTCATGAACAGTATGCTTGTCATTACTTGACTCTTGTCAGAAAGGTGATTCGTGATTCGGTTAGCAAAATACCTTTCACAAGCTGAGATCGTGTAGACAGCCATATTGGTCATAAGGTGGTATTATAAAAAGGCTATGTTGAAAATCTGGGGTCAAAATTATTAAAAATTACAAAGTTGTGACCATTTGTTGCAGTTTCGCTACGCATGCCTGTAACTTTGGAACTTTTCAATATTTTCACCCCAAATTTCCAATATTACCCCATCTCATGTATGTCACAACTGTCATTTTTCAAATCCTGGCCAAAATATGTTTTTGTACCTGTGGCATGGAATGGCGTTGTTGTTGCACAGAGGTACGTTTTGGTGGGGATTTGAATATTTTCTGCACTGGGTACAGGAAGTGGGGCAGTACCATGGCTAAGTTGACAATTTGGACCCTGTTGTCCCATAAATGGAAGTGCAAGGGCCGGAGGGCAGTGTGCTACCTCAGTTACATACATATATGCATCTTTGGAGGGATGGGTGTACAGCAGGCCCTGCGTTCCACAGGCAAATGATATGATTATACTATCTCAAAAAGTATGAAAATTAGTTGCAAAAAAACCCTGTTAATGCATCAGTTAGGGTTAAAGTGACAAAAGTAGGGAAATGTGGTGTTAGGGTTTCTAACCCTAACACCCTACCCTACACACACCTACAGGCATCGAGAGGTGTGGCAGTTGATTCGTCAGCAGCCTGACACTCGACAATTCTGCTATACTGAACCTATCTCTGCTTATTTACTCATGGAATGGGGTGAATGTTGAGTTGGCGACCCCAAGTCACAACCCCCGATACCTGTAGGTGTGTGCAGGGGTGGTGATGTGATATTAGGGTTGGAAGTCATAACACCACATTCCCTACTTTTATTAACTTTAACCCTAACTGATGCATCAACAGAGTTTTTACAATATATATATATATATATATATATAATGAATCCAAATACAAATACAGTGTTCTGATTGTATAAAACACATCGCATGACCATGCATATATTAGAGTGCGACCTCACACATGCACTTTTACCTCCCTAAAAACAATTTTACCATTTTATAAGATAGATAACCCACTCTACGGTGTGTGGGTGTGCTCTGATATACGCACACCTTGGGTGGTTGACGCACTCGGCCTGAGGCCTTGTGTGTACAACCCACACCAAGGTGTGTGTATATCAGTGCGGGACCGCACACTGTACAGTGAGTTATCTATTAGATATATGTGTGTGGGGTTTTTTGCAATATATTGATTATTGCAACTCCCTTTATCTAGGGCTACCAGGGGTTGATATTCGCCGCATGCAGGTGGTGCAGAACGCAGCAGCCCAGTTGTTGACGGGGATTCCTTGGATGTGTCATATCTGCCCGGTGCTGCATGAACTGCACTGGCTGCCGATCCAGTGGCAGATCACCTTCAAAGTCGGACTTCTGACTTTACAAAGCCCTACACGGACTGGGCCCGGACTACCTGAAAGAGCTTCTGGTTCCCTACTGCCCTGGGCGATCGCTCCGCTCAGCTGATGAGGGGTTGCTAGAGATTCCAAGGGTTTCTTTAAAATCATTGGGGGCCCGTGCCTTCATGTTTGCGGCTCCAATCTTTTGAAATTCTCTACCCTGTCAGCTTTGGAAGTGCACGACCTTGGGGAGTTTTAAACAGGCCTTTAAAACCTATCTATGATGCCAAGCCTATTCTGTTTGATTTTACTGAACTCATGGAATTTTATCGTTATTGTATTTAATTGTGTTTTTACTGTATCTTGTTTTATCTTCTTATTGTTAAAGCGCCATGATATTTTGAAGGGCGCTGTGCGAATAAAGTTATTATGTATATAAATATATATATATATATATATATACTGTGTGTGTATATATATATATATATATATTCATTGCAAAACTTCATTTATGCACTATTAGGGTTCAAATGCCAAAGGCACACCGTCACACCTGCATGCAGGCGGGGTGGGAGTAGGGTTGGAAGGTGAGGGAGGGGTGGGTGTGGGGTTGGGAATCTTAAATTCCCCTCACGCCTGTTCTGCATGGACTGTGGGAGTGCGGTCTTAGGCTTGGGAACCCTAAGGTTGTATTTCCCTACTTTTTTTTTTTTTTTTTATTTATTAGTTTTTATAAGTAGGACATACAAAAAATAATCCACAGTACACGAGTGTACTGCTGTTACGTTACATAATACGTTATAGCAGGATTCTAAGCTCAGTGTGCCCAGGTTGTTACATCCTGGAGGGCAACAAGTCAAACAAATGCTCAGGTACTTACCAGTATAGCCAGCATACAACCAGCAGGCAAGGACCCATTCAGCAAAATCTTAGTATCCAGGATATTAGTGAAAAAGCATTATAGCTTATAAGGGTCCTAACCCTACATGCAATAAAAAAACTTGGCTTGATAGGCCTATGCCTTGTCAGTGAGCAGTCCTTTTATTTTTCAAACCCAAACAAAACATTTTACAGATTTACTAGTATTAGGTATCATCTAATAGTTCCTTTACCACATTCGTTTACTTCAAACTTTTATTCATTATCAGACGACACACTTCAAAACAACATTTAGAACATGCACGCTAGAACTTGAGATGGAGAAACAAAAAATATTCCCCACTGCGCAGTGTCTTCCAGTGGACTACGGCCAACAGATGGGGGAGGGGGATCTAATCCTGCCACGAGGTCGGTAGCTATCAACTGTTATTAAGGTTCCTACACTTCTTTTGGCGAAAATAGCAAACTTCTTCACACATAACATTTATAGCAACATTCTAGGAACCCAGTTTTAACTGTTACTAATTATTTTAGTACCTGTACCTCCAGCCACCTCTTCCCTCTCTACCCATTACCTAAATCACCAATTGTTGTTTTAATCCGGTTCAGCCTTCTTCATTATCTGACCCATCTGATTATGGAGCAAAGTCCTTCTTAATTCTTCTCAGCAAAGTTCCTGCTTCTGCTGGGTCGCTAAAATTGTACACGTTTCCAGAAGAGGTTAACTTGTGCTTTACGGAAAATTGTAGAGAGTGGTATACTCCTAGCTCAATCAGGATCAGTCTGGTCTTGTCGAACGCTTTGCACCTGGCTCTTGTGGCAAAGCTTAGGTCAGGGAACAGTGGAACCTTTACTCCGTCCTCAAGCATCATAGGGCCCCTCCTTCTGGCTACTTCTAGGATCTGTTCTCTGTAGGGTGTATAAATTGGACCAGGAGAGTCCTAGGATCCTCCAACCTTGATACCGCTCTCCTAAGCGTGATCCGGTAGGCCTTTAGAATCTCAACTGGAGGGACAAGATTACACTGTTCAGTTAGCCATTTCTGCATAAAGGATTCAGGATCGGCTCCTTTGAGGGATTCAGGTATCCCACTACCCTAAGGTTGTTCGTTCGAATCTGATTCTCGACGTTCTCCAGACAGTAGCGAAGGACTTGGTTTTCTTTGCTTAGACCCGTGTTTCCGACCAGTGACTTTCCGGCTACACCCACCGCATCTTTAGCCTCCGAGACTGCTTGTGTTGCTTGCTGCTCGCAAGTGAGCAGCTTTGCTTGTATATCCACCACCTTCTGATCAAGGACTATTATTTTACCATCCATGGCCCTGATCGCTTGGAGGACATCGTGCAGAGTAGGGTCCATTGTAGTGAGGTCTGGTACTGGGCCTCCTTTAATGCTCCCCGCAGCCTGGTGTTCTCTTTTACTGCCGCCCTGAGCGGTCTGTTTTTGACTTGCCCATGTTTTACTTTTCAGAATTTCACCCGAGTGTCCAGCAGAAGCTGTATGCACCTTAGGGTCAAAAAGTTCAGCTTGCCTGGCAGATCTGTATTTAATTAAATTGCTCTGCGGAGCTCTGACTTAGCACGTCTGATCACGCTGGTAGCTGGCCACGCCCCCGCCGTATTTCCCTACTTTTGACCCTTCAACCCTAATGGTGCATTAATGAAGTTTTTGCAGTGAATTTCCTTACTTTTTCAGATATTTTATTTGTATCCTTATTAGGGCAGGGAGAATTTGAGGAACTTGACCCTTATTAAATAAGAATCTGAACACAATGAAGTTGTGATTTGTTGTGATTTATTGAGAAATATTAAAAAAAAAAAGACTTTTATTTGTGATTTCTAAGACTGTTATATTTCTGCCCCAACAATATCTCTGTCTGTCTCTCCCCGGGATGGCACAAATCAGAGATTTATTTACCAGCCTGCCCTTGCCCTGTACACAGAGCCACACTGTAGTCAGAAAAAATAAACAACTTGTATTTGAGATGTGTGGGTCTCTTACATTTCGTGTCCCCCCAAAAAAATCTCTTTATTTGGAATTTCTGAACTGGTAAATTTGTTGTGGCCCCGCCCCCATAGTCCCCCGATGGCACAAGTCAAAGACTTATTTTGCCAGCCTGCCCTTGTCCTCTACACACAGCCACAGTGAAGCCAGGAGAAAAAAGAAACTTTTATTTTGATTTCTGCGATTGTTAAATTGTCATAGACTTCGATTGTCTCTGTTTCTTCCCATATTTGAACATAATTTTCTTTATCAGCCCACCCTCATGAACCTCGAGGCTAAAAATGTTCAAATCTGTGGTAAACGCTATTCCTCAATTACAGGTGCCAACACACATTTTGAGTAGGATGTGAAAAATGAGACGTGAACTGTTCATGAGGTGGTGTGATAAAATGGCTATATTGAAAATCTGGCCTGAAAATATTGAGAATGTCCAAAGTTACACGCTTGCGGAGAAAATTTTCAACGACCGTGTGTAACTTGGCCATTTTTAGGGTTTTTTTCATCAAATTTTCAACATGTCCTTTTTGGAACTGCACCTCATGAACACTGCTACTATCATTTTGTTCATTGGTCCCGAAAGGTGATTTTTGCATAGTGACCACGCCGTTGTATGCTACAGGTGCAGTAACATGTTTTGGGCAGGATGTGAAGAATGACAGCTGTACTGTGCATGAGGTGGTGTGAAAAAAAGGCAATGTTGAACATTTGGAGTGAAAATATTAAAAGTTGCTGAAGTTTTGAGCGTGTATAGAAAAATTTTAACAACCGCACATAACTCGGGCATTTTTTTGAATTTTTACACTAAATTTTCAACAAGGGCTGTTTGGGACCCTACCTCATGAACACTGGCACTGTCACTTTGTTAGCTTGGTCCCAAAGGTCATTTCGCAGTGGCCACCTAAATCACCCTTCGGATCAGTTAACGAAATGACACTGCCAGTGTCCATGAGGTGGGGTCCTAAAAACCCATGTTGAAAATTTGGCGTAAAAATTCCAGAAAATGGTAGCAGTACCAACAGATGTTGAAAACGCCACTGACTGCCATTATACGGCACTTACCTTGATTCCTCAATTCACAGTTTG
The DNA here is from genome assembly GCA_016271365.2 of Neoceratodus forsteri. Lineage (NCBI taxonomy): Eukaryota > Metazoa > Chordata > Ceratodontiformes > Ceratodontidae > Neoceratodus > Neoceratodus forsteri. The sequence goes on along the minus strand of CM057453.1, from coordinate 1,446,970,238 downwards.
GCTTTAAAGAGTGCAGACATGCCCCAGTCCACAGAAGATTGCAGCCACCGACCTCCAGAGGTAAGTATGAGGTGAGGGAGGGTGCGGAGAGCTGGGTGCGCAGAGGGAGGGTCAGGATGTGGGAGGGGGAAGGGGAGATGATGAGGGACTGTTTTCTTTACAGGGAAAAAAAAGACGTTGGGGGACGGTTTTCTTATTTTCAGCAACACATAAGAAATGTTTGGGGACACTGGGAGTTGGCTGTCAAGTGTCTCACAGTACGGGGGGGCATACTTGTATGAGGATGCGGGGAGTGGGCTCCCCAGTGTCCCAGAGTAGGAGGGAGGGATACATGTATGTAATGGGACAGTGGGAGTAGGCTCCCCAATGTCCCTGGGGGACCGTTTTCTTTTTTATTGCAAGAAGTCATCCGGGAGTGATTTGAGACACTGGGAGTGGGCTCCCCAGTGTTCCACAGTGGTGTTGGGGCGGGAGGGGGTAATAAATCTATATCGGGACACTAGGAGTGGGCTCCCCAGTGTCCCACAGTGGTGGTGGTGTAAATCTGTCGGGACACTGGAAGTGGGCTCCCCAGTGTCCCACACTGGTTGGGGGGGGGACGACACAACTTGGGACAATGGGAGTGGGCTTCCCACTGTCCCACCATGAGGGAGCCTTTTCTTTTTTTTAAAAAAAAAGCTGTGGGGAGTCCTTCTTGAGCCCTGTGCTCCAAGAAATGGAAAACATTACGTATTCATGGCAGCCTGATGGAGGGCCCTGCACTCCCACAACCGCATACCACTTACATTAGTGTTACAAGGGTTCCTTTTCATGTCTCTAGGTCTGCAGTATGTGGCCTTACTTATGTGTAAGTGGGAGAACAGGGCCCAGAGGGCCCGCGCTCCAACATACACATACCATTATGCAAAAATGGGAGTGGGGGGGTCATGTCATTATGCAGTGCTGGGAGTGCATGCGCTCCCACAGGGAGATGAGGGTTCATTACAATGTCTCTACACTTGTGGATATATGGTAGTGCAGGGCCTATAGGGCGCTCCATGAAATGGATAACAGTATGTATTCATGGCAGCGAGAAGGGAGTGCCGTAGGGCGCCGCATTGGAATCATATGCGACATTTCACAACTTTGGAATGCCGTAGCCAGGGAACCAGTATAAATGTTTTCACCAAACCAGCAAAAGGCACATCTGTGGGGCAAGGGCTTGCCATCCTGCAAATTTCAGCCCAAAAGCCCTAACCATTTCTTGCTATGAAGTGGCAAAGAAACTGGTTGTTTGGGGCGGTTTACTTGCTTTTATTTTCAGAACGTATGTTTTTTTTCCATATGCTATAATGGTAAACTTTAAACTTTAATAGTTTTTGAACAGATTAATATTTTTTCACCAGACCTTCAAAAGGCACTTCCCGAACCCAGTCCCCATATGCCCTGAACATTTCAGACCAGACGGACAAACCGTTTGGGCTATGGAGAAGAGCAAATACAGTGGTAGCCACAGACATTGCCAGCTGAAGAGTTTCTCTCTGCTGCCCCTATTGTTTAAATGCAAAAAGCATAAGATGTTTCTGGAAATATCACAGAAATTTGGGGAAATAGCTGGCAGTGTCTGTGGCTACTACTGTAATTTCACAAAGTTAAGGATTTATCACACTTTTTCACACTCTGTAACCACGAATCTGACTGGAACAAAACTTTCCAGATCCGGAGATCTATGGAACCACATCGAGCATGCAAAATGTCTGGCGAATCAGACAAATGGTTGCAAAATTATTAAAGTGCAAGATTTTGAGTTTAACATAGAAACTGATGTGCAACCCTAATATACTGACCCTGCCCGGCCAGTATTATTTATATATGTATACATATATATATATATTTAGTCGTGACCAAAAATATTGGGGCCCTTGCAGTTTTTTCTAATAATGCACCATTCCTTCCAGAAAATTGTTGAAATTAAAAAATATATTGGTATCCACATATGTATTTCTTTGGTTTGCAGTGGAATAAAACACAAAAAGCAGAAAAATTTACTAAGTCTTCGCTTATTCCACACAGAAATCCTTAAATGGCCCGGACAAAATTATTGGCACCTTTTAGAAGTAGTTAGAAATAATTAGATTTCAAGCAGGTGATTCTCCTTCACTTTGGAATTGAACTCACTCTGTGGTGGAGTTGCAGGTGCCTGCAATATAAAAATCACTCATTCAACCAGTTTGAATAGAGAAAATGACTCATTCTCCTGTTTTGTGTCACTGTGTGTACTGCAGTGAGCTTGGAGAAAAGAAGGACAGCCAGAGAATTGTCTGAGGAGGTCAGACAGAAGATTGTAGCCAAGCATGGACAATCTCAAGGCTACAGATCAGTCTCCAGAGACCTTGATGTTCCTGTTTCCACCTGCATTTAATGTTATCGGATGTTTGAGGCCCATGGCACTGTAGCCAACCCCTGTGACGTGGCCGCAAGAGAAAACTTGATAGAAGATTGCAGCGCAGGATTGTTCGAATGGTGGAGAAAGCACCTCGATCAACTGCCAAACAGATTCAAGCTGACCTTCAGACACAAGGTACAACAGTTTCAACTTGCACCATCCGTCGTCAACTCAATGAAAGGGGATTATATGGTAGGAGGCCCAGGAGGACCCCACTGCTGGGAGAGAGACATAAGAAAGCCCGACTGGGGTTTGCCAAAACACACCTAAACAAGCCAAAATCCTTCTGGGAGAATGTCCTGTGGACAGATGAGACCAAATTAGAGCTTTTTGGTAAAGCACATCATCTCTATGTTTACAGAAAACAAAATGAAGCCTTCAAAGAAAAGAACACCTTCCTACAGTCAAACATGGAGGAGGTTCAGTGATGTTTTGGGGTTGCTGTGCTGCCTCTGGCACTGGGTGCCTTGAACGAGTGCACATGGCATCATGAAATCTGAGATTACTAGGCCATTTTGAGCGCAATGTTGAACCCAGTGTCAGAAAGCTGGGTCTCTCACAAAGGTCATGGGTCTTCCAGCAGGACAATGACCCCAAACACACTTCAAAAAGCACCCAGGAATGGTTCAAGACAAGACGCTGGACTGTTCTGAAGTGGTCAGCAATGAGTCCAGATAAATCCCACTGAAAACCTGTGGAGTGATCTGAAAACAGCAGTTGGGAGAAGGCACCCTTCAAATCTGGGAGAACTGGAGCAGTTTGCACAAGAAGAGTGGGCCAAACTGCCAGTAGAGAGGTGCAGGAAGCTCATCCATGGCTACAGGAAGTGGTTGATTGCAGTTATTTTGACCAAAGTCTGTGCTACCAAATATTAAGTCTAGGGTGTCAATAATTTTGTAAACGCCATTTCTTTTCATTTTCTGATTTAAAAGGATATATTAAATTCTGAATCAAAAACAAAGGTTCTTTAATATTAACAGAGAAATAAAGAATTGTGGAGACCAAATACTGTACTGTTGTTAATTTCAAATTATGTTTAGAGGAAATTGTGAGTTATTTGAAAAAGTTCAAGGGCGCCAATATTTTTGGCCACGACTGTAAATCTACAATTTCTTTTGGATCTAAATTTCCTGGTATTGTTGATGTAACTGTACTAATAAATTTGTTTTTAACAAAGTAATCATTAAATTTCTAGGGACATGGATATGTTGTTCATCCACACGGTCTGGCAGGTTCCTTGCTGCTTTAAATCTTGCCGGAAGGTCTTCAAGCTGGCTCCTTCCACCCACCCGGGTGGTAAAACTCTCGGCTCCGCCCCATGACGCCAGATCTTCCTTACCGCTTGGAAGCTCAGGCTCCCTCCTTAACGCTCTGCGTGATAGACTGGATTCTAATTCTTCGGTTCGCCCGAAACTGATTTTAAAATTTTCAAGACTTCAGTCATCTTTCTCCCTCGTGGCTGCGATGGACAAATGGACTCCTGGATTTCGGCGGTGCCCTTGTGGGCAGAAGATGTCCAGGACAGACCAGCACTCCATGTGCATCTACTGCCTCGGCCTAGAACACGACCTGCAGGCCTGTGAGTCATGCCGTTCGTTTTAGGCCAACGTCCTGGAGGACCGCGCAGCCCGGTTACAGCTGGGGCGCCCCGAGAAGCGCTACCAGCCGGTTAAGTCGAAGGAGGCCCGTTAGGCGGTTACCGCGGCGGCTGGCTTGGCTGAGCAGCTCGAGCAGATGATCGCCCTCGAGGAGGAGGCGGCCCAGTCCTCGGTCGCGGCATTTATCCCGCTCTCTCTGGGTACCTCGTATTCAGCTTCGTTCAAGGAGCTTTGCCAATCCCTTTCCACGAAGGGAGAGGGGCCATCGGGACATTCCTCTCGATCCAAAAAGAAGGACTCTAAGGGTAAGTCCCATCGTCGGCATTCGTGGGAGCTAGAGAGGTCTCCTTCCCCGGACAGCCAACTGTCGACTTCGGTTGAGGTTGCGGCTAAGGCCGCTGGCTTCTCAGCGTCCCTGTCAGGCCAGCCGGCCGAGACACCCGTCGACACGGTCGAGATTTTTCTCGACCCGTTGGACGGGCTATCAACTAGTGAGGCCGACAACCCTTCTTCACCGGTTCCCCCGGTGGAGACCGAGGATCTGCCTGCACCCCCGGTGCAGCAGTCCCCGATTAAGGCGTCCGAGCCGAGGGAAGAGTGGGTGTCTCCCGCTCCTTTTCAGACCCGTTCTCGGAAACACCGAGGATCTCGGTCTCGGACTTCTGCTCGGTCCAGCCGATCCCATCGACATCGGCGGTCTCGGTCTTGGCACCGAGGTAAGCGGCATTGCCGCTCGTCCTCATCTTCCTCCTCGGAAGAGGAGAGGCTTCGGCGCAAATTGCGTCGACGCTACGAGGACCTGATGTGGCAGCAGTTACTTCTGTCCGGGAGCAAGTCGATGCCGACGCCTTCCCCGCCATCAAGTGGTTGTACTCGAGCGGTCAGAAACAACCCTGCGGGTCGATGCCCAAACCTGGGCCGGTTGTTTGGCTAAACCTGCTGCCCCACTCGTATTGTGGTGGAACCTCCGCCTCCACAACTCGAAATCGGGGCACCGGACCATAGATTCTTGGTCAGGTCAAGGCCTGCCCCACAGGTTGCCGGTCACCCCTCACTCCTGACCGTCTTCGGCAGGTGGAGGGTGGCTCAGGCCCCAGGCAGCTCTTCGCGGACTCTTCCGAGTCTGACGACGACTCCTCCCTGTTCTCCAGGCCAGTTGACTTGGAGTCCTCGGGGGGCCAGTCGTGGGACAAAGCCATCGTCCTTCATGGGTTTGCTTTGGCTCATCTCGAGGTCCACTGGGATGCAGCTCGAGCCCATTTCAAACGGGCTAAGTATCCCTGATGGAGATACTGGACCGAGGGATTCCTCACGGAGGCCTTTCCGGTGGCTGAGGCCATTGTTGGCCCAGTCTTGGAGCTTTGGCAGCGGCCTGCTTTCTGCCCTGCGCCCTCGGCCAGGATGGCCAGGAAGTATGCAGTCCCTACCGGCTCTTTGCCCGGGTTTTGAACACCCCTCTGCCGAGGGGTTGGTCACCGACAGCGTTTTCCAGCGTTCCAGGAACGCTAGGGATGTGGACAAGCCTCCCGGAGGAATCCAAAAAGCTGGACTCACGCCGGGAGCAAGGTGTGCGCTGCGTCCCTCCTTGGTCTCTGCCAGGCCAGCTCGGCCGTGCTGATGGCACACTTCTCCACGTCCTCCCTGGGCTCCCTGGATGAGGTGATCCCCTTATCTTCGGGACGACCTGCAGACCACGGTCCGCAGGTTCGGGACCAGTGGCTAAGTGGCTACAGCAGTTCTAAATGGCTCTGGACATAGGAACTCTTGTAGCCACACTAGTTATGTCTGTAGAGTGATGGAGGATATCACCTTCACGGTGGATACCCAGCACAAATTGGCGGATGTCCCTTCCTGAGGACCGACCTCTTCGGCCCTGGAGTGAAAGGTCACCTCCAGCGGATCGAGAAGTCCAGTGCCACTATGTACTCGGTCACCTCCGCCCAGAAGGACAAAGGCCGCCGACAGCAGCAGCACAAGTGCTTTCGCCCTTCTGCGCCTGCAGCATGTCTGGCCCAACAGAACCAGGGCCAGCAGGCTCGCGCTTTGGCATCCCAAGCCCACGGCTTCCTCCAGTAGGAAGCAGGGAGGTAAAGGCCCAGGAGGTCCCTCGGCCGGCCCCTCCTCCAAGCCTGCCCAGTGATGGGTTGAGGGGTGTCGCCCCCAGCCTTGTCACTCCCCCCAGGGTTCCCTCCGTGGGGGGACGACTCCGCCACTTCCTTTCCGCCTGGTCCGCTATCACCACGGACCGTTGGGTGTTGGGAGGTGGTAGGAAAGGGCCTGCCTCTGGAGTTCGAGCAGGCCCCGCCCTTCCAAGCCGTCGCCCCTTGGGGGGCCACAAGGTCCGCAGCCTCGCTGCCGGCCCGCCGAGCCAATATTGCCCTGCTCCTCAGAAAAGAGGTGATCAGGAAGGTGGCGAATCCTCCTCCAGACAATGGGGTTGTGTCCAGGTATTTCCTGGTTCCAAAACGGACGGGGGGGGGGGCTGGCGCCCCATTCTCGACCTGCACAGGTTCCTAAGGTCTCGGACCTTCAGGATGGTCACTCTGACTCAGATAATCCCATCCTTGGAACATGAGGCATGTGGTTCTGTTCCCTGGACCTTCAGGACGCGTTCTTTCACGTCCCAATCCGTTCGTCCCATCAGAGATTCCTCCGCTTCAGAGCGGAGGGATCCCTTTACGAGTTCCGAGCCATGCCCTTCGGCCTTTCCCTAGCTCCCAGGGTCTTCACCAAATGCATGGCAGTGGTGACAGCATTCCTGCGGCACCGAAGGGTCCGGGTGTACCCCTACCTGGATGACTGGCTGATTGCAGCCCCCTCCAGAGCGGAGGTGGAGTGGTACAGAGATCTGGCCCTCCAGGTTTGCTCTCAGGTTGGCCTCCTCATCAACGAGGCCAAGTCGGAACTCGTGCCAAAGCAGGTGATACATTTCATCGGGGCAGAGCTTGACTCTCTTCGAGCCAGAGCACGGCTCCCGGCGGACAGGGCCGAGGTTCTTTCCTCCTTTGCCCAATCATTTCAGACTGGGCAATCGCGCCCTGCCTGGGACTTCCTGCGCCTCCTGGGCCTCATGGCGGCCCGCACCAGCGTGGTCCGTTGGGCCTGCTGGTACATGCATCCCCTTCAATGGGGACTGGCCAGCCAGTGGTCACAGCACTTCGATCCTCTGGATCAACTAGTGACAGTGACCCAGGAGATGTGGAACACTCTCCAGTGGTGGACCCATTCCAGCATATCTGCAGGAGGGGCATCCCGTTTGTCTGCCCGAGCTGATGGTCTCTCTATCGAACTGGTGCACCTCTGATGGGTTGGGTGCCCATCTGTGGAGCACAGAGCAGCGGCTTCTGGTCCCCTAGGAGTCCTGGATGCCATATCAACCTGCTGGAGCTTTGAGCGGTTCGTCTAGCCCTCACTGCCTTCGCTCCGTTTCTACGGGGTCAAGTGGTTCAGGTCCAGACGGACAATACCACGACCATGTACTACCTAAACCGCCAGGGCGGGATGCACTCCATGCCTCTGTGCAGGGAAGCTCTCCGCATTTGGTCACTTGTACACAGCCTGGAGGCGGATCTCCTCGCCATTCACGTGGCAGGAGCCTCCAACACCCTGGCCGATGCCCTAAGCCGGATAGGGGCTGCGTCTCACGAGTGGTCTCTCCTGCCGGAGGTAGTACAAGATCTCTTCTCCCACTGGGGCACGCCTCAGGCGGACCTGTTTGCCTCCAGGGAGAATGCGAAGCTGAGACTGTTTCATGCCGGGCTCGCTGCGGGGATACTTCTAGAGGCCGTGGACCCGGGCCTCTTATACAGCTTTCATGATCCACTGGGTGCTTCTCTCAAGGCGGAGGGACAAGAGGCAGGTGATTCTGGTAACTCCAGACTGGCCCTGCCAGTTCTGGTATCCAGATCTCCTCAGTCTCAGCTCCAGGTCCTCAAGGCGGCTTCCAGTCCCGCCCGCCTGGACCTGATCTTAGTCAATCAGGGAGGGTATTCCATCCGACCTTCAATCCCTGCACATGGCCCGGCCTGGTTCCTGAGTGGCTAGAGTTTCCCAGAGCCTTGGGTCTTTTCCGGCGAGGTCCTCAGCGTCGTTGAGGGGCGTCCCGTGGAGTCAACTAGAATGCTACTCGCCTTCAAATGGAAGAGATTCTCCATTTGGTGTCAGGGCAAGGGCCTGGACCCTTCCTCCTGTTCCTTGGCAAGCATTCTGGACTACCTGTGGTCCCTTTCTCAGCTAGGGCTTCGGTCAACGACCCTGAAGGTGCACCTGGCAGCCATCTCTGCTTACCGGGCGCGGGCCAGGAAGCAGTCGGTGGCGCAGGAGAAGGTGGTCAGGCACTTTTTCAAAGGCCTTGATCACATATTCCCTCTGGTGCGAGAACCTCCACCTCCGTGGGATCTACTGCTGGTATTGGCCAAGCTCATGGGCAAGCCATTCCAACCGATGCACAGGTGTGACATCTCTCACCTGTGATGGAAGACCGCCTTCTTGGTGGCTATCACGCTCAGCCAGAAGGATGGGAGAGCTCCAGGTGCTTCCATCGAAGTCTCCTTATCTGGTCTTCCACAGGGACAAGGTTGTCCTGCGCCTCAGAGCATCCTCCTCCCTGACCGGGGTTTGTGTCAGGTATTTCCTGGTCCCAAAACTGACAGGGGGCTGGCGCCCCATCCTTGACCTGCACGACCTGAACAGGTTCCTAAGGTCTCAGACCTTCAGGATGGTCACTCTGGCTCTGATAATGCCATCCTTGGAACGAGGTGTGTGGTTCTGTTCCCTGGACCTCCGGGACGCGTTCTTTCACGTCCCGATCCGTCCGTCTCATCAGAGATTCCTCCGCTTCAGAGCAGAGGGATCCCTTTATGAGTTCGGGACCATGACCTTTGGCCTCTGTATAGCTCCAGGGTCTTCACCAAATACATGAGCGATGGTGACAACATTCCCTCACGAAGGCGCCCGAAGAGATCGGTGTACCCCTACCTGGGCGACTGGCTGATTGCAGCCCCCTCCAGAGCGAGGTGGGTGGTACAGAGATCTGGCCCTCAGGTTTACTCTCAGATGAACCTCCTCATCCATGAGGCCAAGTCGAACTTCGTGCCAAAGCAGGTGATACTCTTCATCGGGGCAGAGCTCTGACTCTATTCGAGCGAGCTCGGCTCCAGTGGACAGGGCCGAGGTTCTTTCCTCCCTTTGCCAATCACATTTCTGGTTTGGGCAATCGCTTTCGGGACTTCCTCGCCTCCTGGGCCTCATGGCGGCCTGTACCAGCGTGGTCCATTGGGCCTGTTGGTACATGCATCCCCTTCAATAGGTACTGGCCAGCCAGTGGTCACAGTGCTGCGATCCATTGGACCAGCCCATGACAGTGACCCAGGAGATGTGGAACGCTCTCCAGTGGTGGACCATTCCGACACATCTGCAGGAGGGCATCCCGTTCGTGCGCCCCGAGCCGATGGTCTCTCTATCGACCAATGCATCTCTGATGGGTTGGGGTGCCCATCTGGGGGAGCACAGAGCGCACGGCCTCTGGTCCCCTCGGGGGCCCGATGCCATATCAACTTGCTGGAGCTCCGAGCGGTCCATCTAGCTCTCACCGCCTTTGCTCCGTTTCTACGGGGTCAAGTGGTTCAGGTCCAGATGGACAATACCACAACCATGTACTACCTGAACTGACAGGGCAGGACACGCTCCATGCTGTTATGCAAGGAAGCTCTCTGCATATGGTCCCTCGTGTGCAGCCTGGAGGCGGATCTCCTAGCCATTCACGTGGCAGGAGCCTCCAACACCCTGGCCGATGCCCTAAGCCGGATAGGGGCTGCGTCTCACGAGTGGTCTCTCCTGTCGGAGGTAGTACAAGATCTGTTATCCCACTGGGGCACGCCTTGGGTGGACCTGTTTGCCTCCAGGGAGAATGCGAAGCTGAGACTGTTCCATGCCCGCCCCCCTCAGCAGGGCTCACTGCAGGGGGATGACTTCTTGAGGCCGTGGACCCCGGGCCTCTTCTACGCCTTTCCCCCATTTCCCTTGATCCACAAGGTGCTTCTCAAGGTGAGGATGGACAGGGCGCAGGTGATTCTGGTAGCCCCAGACTGGCCCGCCGGTTCTGAGTATCCAGATCTCCTGAGTCTCAGCTCCGGCTCCGGGCGTCTTCCAGCCGCGCCGGACCTGATCTCAGTCAGTCAAGGAAGGTATTCCATCCGGATCTTCAATGCCTGCACCTGGCCTGGTTCCTGGTCGACTAGAGTTCCAGGTCTTGGGTCTTTCCGACGAGGTCCTCAACGTCGTTGAGGCGTCCCGTAAAGAGTCGACCAGGAAATGCTATGCCTTCAAATGGAAGAGATTCTCCATTTGGTGTCAGGGGAAGGGCTTGGACCCTTCCGCTTGTCCCTTGGTAAGCATTCTGGACTACCTGTGGTCCCTTTCTCAGCATGGGCTTTGGCCGACGACCCTTATGGTGCACCTGGCAGCCATCTCTGCTTACTGGGCGCGGGCCGGGAAGCAGTCGGTGGTGCAGGAGAAGGTGGTCTGGCGCTTTTTCAAGGGCCTTGATCACATTTCCCCTGTGGTGCGAGAACCTCCACCTCCGTGGGATCTACTGCTGGTATTGGCCAAGCTCATGGGCAAGCCATTCGAACCGATGCACAGGTACGACATCTCCCACCTGTCGTGGAAGACCGCCTTCTTGGTGGCTATCATGTCAGCCAGAAGGATGGGAGCGCTCCAGGCGCTTTCCATCGAGTCTCCTTATCTGGTCTTCCACAGGGACAAGGTTGTCCTGCTCCCCACCCGAAGTTCCTTCTGAAGGTGGTGTCGGAGTTTCACCTTAACCAGGTGTTGACTCTGCCAGTGTTCTACCCTGATCACACCTCGGAGGCCGAGTATAGGCTCCATACTTTGGACCCTAGAAGAGCGCTCGCTTATTATAAGGAGCGGACGGCTGAAGTTCGGGGAGAGGTTCGCCAGCTGTTTGTCACCTACTCTGAAGCCGCACTTGGCAGACCTGCAGCCAAGCGGACGATAGGCAGGTGGGTCACCTCCTGCATAGATCTCTGCTATAGATTGGCAGGCATGCAGCTTCCCAGAGGGATAAGAGCTCATTCTGCCCGCCATACCGCTGCATCGGTAGCTGCTTCCAGAGATGTCAGTATCCAGGATATCTGCAGGGCTGCTACCTGGAAGTCGGCACATTCGTTTATTACCCACTACCACATCGACCTTGAGTGACGCCGGGATGCTGGTTTTGGGGCCTCGGTTCTCCAGTCTCTGTTCCCTAAGTAGGGAGTGTGCGCCTTGCCTCCCTCCTCCCGGAGAACTGCTAAGAGTCTGACAGACAGTGTGGATGAACAACATATCCATGTCCGTAGAGATACAGGTTACTCACCTGTAACAGGAGTTCTAGGAATGGTATATGTTGGTCAGCCACACGACCCACCCAACCTCCCCGACTTGACGCTCTGGCTCCAGCGGCTAGATCTGGCATCATGGAAGTGGAGCTGAGAGTTTTACCATTCGTGGAGGGAGGCCAGCTTGAAGACCTTCGGCAAGATTTAAAGCGTCAAGGAACCTGCCAGACGGTGTGGATGAACAACATATACCATTCCTAGAATTCCTGTTACAGGTGAGTAACCTGTATTTACTCACTTGTAACAGGAGTTCAGGAATGGTATATCTTATTCATCCACATGACCCACCTACCTCCCCGGCTTCGACGCACAACCTGGCTTCCAGCGGGCTAGATCTGGCGTCATGGGGCGGAGCCGAGAGTTTTACCACCCGGGTGGGTGGGAGGAGCCAACTTGAAGACCTTCCGGCAAGATTTAAAGCGGCAAGGAACCTTCCAGACAGTGTGGATGAACAACATATACCATTCCTAAAACTCCTGTTACAGGTGAGTAACCTATATTTATTTGCCATTTTTTCTTCATCAGTTATGACTTTGTCCCCATCTTTTAGTTGACCTATTGTAATTTGTCCTTCCTCCAGTCCTTCAATATAATTGAAAATTTGTTTCTTGTCATCTATGGTTAGTGCTGCATCTTGTATTCATCATCTGCCTTGGCCTTTTTAATTATTTTATTACATTCTTTATTCAGGTTTTGTTATCTAACCCTCGTCTTCTCCGTCAATCTTATTTGTATTTTTTGTATGTTTCCCTTTTTTTCCTGTAATTTCTCCCTTGTATTTTTAGTGTACCATTTTGGAATTCTTCTATTTGTGCTATATTTTCTTATTTCTGGTACAAAAGTAGTCATACAGTGGGTTAATTTACTTTTGATTATCTTCCACATTTGTTCCAGTGTTTTATTTTGCAACTCTGAGGCCCAGTCCCACAAGCTCAAATATTGTTTCATTTCCTTATAGTCAGCTTTATTGTAACATTTGAAAGTTGTAATTCCTCCATATTCATTGTTTTCAAATTGTAAGGTTGCTCTAACCATATTGTGATCTCCACCTGCTAGTGGCTCCATCGTTTCCACGTAGTCTATTTTATCCCCCAAATTTGTTAATATTATTATTCAACCGCACCCCTAAAATACATTGGATTGCACTGTGAGTCCAGATGTTGAGGGAGTTAAGGCTTGTTGAAATTCAAGTGTTATCCTATGGGAAATTTCATTTTTTATTTCTCTTTGTATTGCCCCAGATGTTTAGGGGCAGGATTATTCTTGTAGCACTCATTAAGACATTTGCGTTAATATACAGTATACATTGTTCCTTTAGTCGAAATATTGAGGAACTTAAGGCTTGTTGAAGTTCCAGTGTTACCTATGGGAATTTGTATTTGTTATTGTTTTTTATGTTGCCCTTAAATATTTAGGGGGGCTATGCATTATTTTTGTAGTACTCATTAAGACCTTTGTTTTGATATATACATTGCCCCTTAAGTCCAAACATTGAGAGAGTTATGGCTTGTTGAAGTTCCAGTGTTATCCTATGGGAATTATATATATATTTTTTTATATTGCCCCTAAATGTTCAGGGGGAGTATGTGTTATTCTTGTAGTACTCATGAAAGCTGTTGGTTTGAGATTATATTTTATGTAGTGCCACTATAGTTAGGGTTGAGTACCCCATTTAAGATTACAATGTGAAATTTGGCACCTTAATAACTTTACCACCATGGGACGGATTTGCCTGACATTTGGCGTGAACGGAGCAGTACCATAGACAGATCTCTGGATCTCCCATGTTTCGTAACGGTCGGATATACGGTTGTGGAGCTACATTACACCGTAGAATGTGGTATTTACACTTTTTTGCACATTCTTTGCTCATACAAGTGCAGCACAGTCTGCGTGACCGGTCTGAGAAATTCAGGAACATATGGCGGGGTCCCCGATGTGCCTTTCGAAGATTCCATGAAAAAATAGTAAATGGTTCAAAAGTTATTCAAAAAACAAGTTTCCTATTATAGTCAATGGGAAAAGTTAACAAAAAGTTCAACAGTGTTGCAAATGCAGTTTTTAGTGTCGCAAATGACCCCTGTAGTGTCGCAAATCCACCATCTTATTTTCAGTTGCTGGTCACAGAAGTGCTTGCCATTTAAATTTGGGACCCTCTAGGGACACAGTTCTTGCTGCTTTCACCTAGTCGAGCCCTGAGGATGCTAGCCATGTATTTTGGGGGAGGGGGGGGTTAAACACCCCAGAAATATGTTTTTGAAATTGTTGTAAACAGTAGTGTCGTAAAGTAGTGTTGCACATTCGACACTTTCGTGCTTTTTTTTGCGAAAGTGTCGCAAATCATGACACTACTTTGCGACACAATGCCTAACAGAATAGGACATCTTTGTCACACTGCTGCAAAACAACGGTTTGGTCTTTTGGGCTGAAATTTGGAGGGAAGAAAGCCAAGATCCCAGAGATGTGCCTTTTTGTGGAGTGGTGACAAAATATTAGAGGGCTGCAAAGTTACGGCACTCCGAATTTGACCATTTTTCCCACAGGCCAACAATCCGGTGTCCGCCACGCGTTTCAGGGCCCGTACCTTGGAAACGCTTCGAGATACGGACATTTCGCTGGAAAAATGCTTAGGCCCCCACTAGGAAGCCAAGTGCAAAACTAGCCAGGAAAGTCATAAATAATACGAGATTTTAATTTTTGTTCTACGTCGTACGGGTCCTGAGATATAAGCAATTTAGTATTCCAAGTGTTCATTTTCTGCTCTGAGGCCCATTATTATGCATACATTCTTTGTATTCACGGTGTTTGTCAATGCAGCTTTTGGGGAAAAAAAGGGTGTGCGTTTCTGTTACTGTTACAGTTAGCGTTTCCACTTGCATTCCTACCGTAAGCGTTCCGTCTATGCGTCACCATAATAGTGCGGCTTTGTGTTCGCGCTTGCGTTACTGTTAACATTGCATTTCCATTAGTATTTTGTTTGCGTTTTCTTTTGCGTCACCGTGTGCATTACCATTTGTGTATGAGTTTGCGTTTGTGTTTCCTTTGGCATCATCGTTGGTGTTACCATCAGCGTTTGCGTTTCTGTGAACGTGCTTGTTATGATTTGCGTTTGCGTACGTGCTTGCGTTTCTGTTTTCATTAACATTTGTGCTTGCGTTTCTATTACTGTTTGCATTACTATTAACGTTTGCGTCACCATGTGCATTACCGTTTGCGCTTGCGTTTGCATTACCGTTACTTCACTATTTATACTGCACATTCTCAAAAAGAAAGGAAATTCATGGCAAAAAAATACATTTAATGCATCAGTTAGGGTTGTTCCACAGCGAAAAATGCAAGGAAATTTGGTGTTAGGGTTGAAAACCCTAAGTGCACATTCCCCTCACCACACACACACATACATGCAAGTAGGGGAGAGACCAAGGCCACACAACCAGCAACAGGTAACAGGAATAACATACAACTATCTAAACCAAGAAACCACACACCCATGCTCCCATCGGACTGTGGCATGGGGTCGTCACTGCTAACTGTCATCCCGGACATTCCACGCACCACTAAGCACATATCATGCTTTGACACTTTCATCTTTGCGAAAGTATTTTGTGAAAGTATGCTCCTAGTTACTGCACATCTTTGCCATTATCCTACAAGCAAACAGTTAAGTCCTTTGGACTGAGATTTGCAGGCTGGCAAGACCTGGTCCCACAGATGTGCTTTTTCCTGCTATTGTGCTAAAATACTTAAGGATTACTACGTTACACTGTTCCAAAATTGAGCAATTTGCCATAAACTAACATTGTTGAGCCCACGACACCTTTTGCCACCCATATGTTGAAAACGAAGCGAATTACACCATTTTCTTTACTGCCACCTTGATTTACCTTTATGTGAACTAACCTCGAAGAACAACTTTGTAACTAATGTATCATATCTGAAGTTGGATTTCTCCACTTCCTACAGTAACACAGCTGTGCACCTCCTGCTGCATGTATGTGATTGGTTGTGTTGCCGTGGTCCTTCCCCTACTTGCATATATGTGTGTGTGGTGATGGTGGTGGTGGTGGGGGGGGGAATGCGCAGTTAGGGTTTTCAACCCTAACACCGAATTTCCTTGCTTTTGTCTCTTTGGAACAACCCTAACTGATGCATTAAACAAAGTTTTTTTTTTTTTAAACTTTCTTTATTTATATATATTTTCTTTTTTTTCCATTCCCCATCCCATGGAGACGACACTTACAAACAAAAGTATAAGAATGACAAATTTTCCAGGTACATGATGGTCCTGAGAGGATACTGTGTCACACTAATTATACATTCATCATCAATCTGTATGAGGGTATATTTCTTCCTAATACATACTTTTCTCTCTCCCTTTCAGTACGATATATCTTTACTTTGCATATTCCTTTAGTCATGCTCTGTCATGGTTTAAACTATAGCCCAGGGACCTCAGCTTCCCCAAAGGTATAATCAAATTCCTCAGATGCTAAATATTTTAGATTTTAAGGAATAGAATTCCAGGGTCCATTTACCATATAACGCACCCATCTTCTCCAAATCAACTCAAATTTGGTGAGCTTCTTATTAAGTAAGGCTGTGAGTGCCTCTAATCTATATAGTTTGATCATTATGTCATGCCACCCCTGAATGTTAATCTCCTTCTGAAAAGCCAATTTTGTAATTATTTTTTGTGCTGCTAGGCATGCCATTTTAAGAATTTACCTGTGTTAGGATCCTGCATCCCTGGGATAATCCATAAAGAAAAAAAGGGAAGGGTGAGTTGTAATCCGGATCAATTATACTCTGTAAGGTCTGCTATAGATCCTTTAGAAAACATTGGATTTTTGGGCAACTCCAGAATATATGACCCATCGTTGCTGGGAATATCCCTTCCTCCAACACCTTGAAGCTTCCTCCCTTGATATTTCCTTGAATCGAGGGGTCTTAAAAATCTCACTAAGATTTTCCAAGCAAACTCCTTCCAACTGACCACCAGTCCCCACTGTGTTCTTTGTAGTGCCCATTTCATTGCTCTTCTTGTATCCTAATACCCAAATCCCTC